>OY751330.1:28379523-29636330 GCA_963564715.1 Catocala sponsa
CTAGCCAAGACCATTTGTTAAGAATTAATAAATTTCTGTACTGAATGCACTAGAATTATCACTGCGTCTAAAACGCCTGCTAACGCGAGTCGGGAGGAAGTCGGGGAAGCGTTCAGTTTTGGGAACGTTTCCAGCTTTAAGTGATGTACTAAATGTTTGTTTCTCTTGATGGAATTTTAAATGACAGTGTTTATAGTTGTAGGATATGTTATGCGTTGGTATCTTTCCATTTTTATTATTTATGTAACAATTTTCTAGTAATCTTTATAGTCCAATGCTAGTATACTTACTAACACATAGTGAGTGGGTTTACTTAGGTAGTGTTGTGCGTAAAAAGGAAGTATTTTTTTAAAGTAACCTCTGATAGCAATAAAAATTTGCTTAAATGCAGTATCATCTATATATTAATACGTGAAGCGAAAACTTTGGATCCCTTTTTACGAAAATTGGGCGGACGGAGGAGTATGAAATTTCGCACACTTATAGTTTCTACAGAGAAGAAGTGACGAATCCTAATATTTATATAAAATATGCTTTAGAAATACATTAAATTAATGAAAAAACACTACACGCACACAACCATGCATTTGACACACGCAGTCGAATCGCGTTCGTAGTATTTCGGCATTGTTCGTCTGAAGTTGTCATACAATTCTTTGTAACTATGGTTACCTAGAGGTAACCATAGTTACAAGTAGTTTTCTTTATTACAATAAATTTAATAGTACCTTATATTTTTATGTACCTAATAAAGAATTTTGGTCGAATTTTGACCACTAGGCGATCGCTAGTTTAAATAAAACCGCGATCAAACTCGTATAAAGTAGTTTAATTTCAATGTGTAACATTCGCTTCACAGGGCAACATTTCTTTTTTTTATGAGATAGGAGGCAAACGAGCAGACGGATCGCCTGATGGTAAGCGATTACCGCCGCCCATGGAAACCCGCAACACCAGAGGAGCTACAAATGCGTTGCCGGCCTTTTAAAAAGGAGTACGCTCTTTTCTTGAAGGTTTGTAAGTCGTATTGTTCCGGAAATACCGCAGGCGACAGTCCATTCTACAGTTTAGTCGTACGAGGCAGAAAATATCTTGAAAAACGCACAGTTGTGGACTGCCAACCATCTAAATGATGAGGGTGGAAATTCTGTCGCGTAGGACGATGGCGAAAAGAGGTGGCAGGGATCAGTCCGAACAATTCCTCGGAGCACTCCCCATAGTAAAAGTGATAGAAGATGCAACAGATTTAATTGTGTGGCATACCTATGTTTACGCTCATGCTCGCCTGTGGTCATTTCGCTATTGCAACCGGCCAGGTAAAACGTTAGTGAATTTCTCTGTTAGCAGTAGCTTTTAAGAGTGGTTAGGACTCTTTGCCTAAAACTAGGATTATGATTTATTTTGGATAATGCGGCTGGGGAAACGCGTCGGATATGTATCATTACCCATCCCAGGAATCGAATAAAAGCTCTCACGATCGGATGATGAGGGTTAACATACCAACTACAGAACTATAAAAGTAAATTAATATAATTATATAAGCGACGCGACGTCTCTATTCTTAATTTCTCAACTTAATCCACAAGTTTGATCGCCGGGCCATTCATTAAGCTTTTCACAATGTCACTTGCACATCACAAGAAGCGCTAAGGACTGCAATTTGCCCACTGAACCAACAAAAACTGGCGCTTTTGTGGCAGACCGGTCGACTACGCAAGTTTACAATTCCACTATTAGAGTATACGATTCCTGACTACTCTCATAAAATTAAAACTGGACGCTTTAATAAATAAAAAAGTAGCTAATATCAATTTCGATCACCATCCCTTGCACAACTGACGTCAGCTTTCTCCTTGACATAAGCATTTAGTTTAGTTGGAGGGGTTCACAATATGTCTAGTAAAATGTCTGAACCGTGAAATTATACATACATACATACATTCACACCTGTTTCCCAGAGGGGTAGGCAGAGACTACGGACTCCCATTTGCTACGATCCTGCCACACTTCTCTGGCTTCATTCACTTTCATCACATTCCTCATACACGCCCGTCGGTTCAAGGAGCTTTTATCCTGGCCTTTATCCAGAACACCTCCAATCTGATCGAAAAACGTTCGCCTAGGTTTTTCTCTTGCGACTGTTCCATTCACACTAGCCTTATAAACTTTCTTAGTCAGTCTTTCCTCGTCCATTCTTTCTACATGTCCAAACCAGCTGAAACATGAAATTATAAATACTTATTATAAATTAAAGGTTGTTTATAATCAGTTTGCTACAGTTTAAAGTGAAAAATAAATGCAGGTTTTGATTCCATGGCTTGATGGTAAACAATTGTATAGCCCGACCGCCTAATGGCAAGCATCGCTTGCATTACTCACGTATCGCCGACCCTAAAAAAAGGAATAGAAGGAAAGGAATCGGGGTGATAGATACGTAGCTTCTACTGCCCTTTCCTACCGGTCCAACACTGATTCTATTCTCACGCCGATTTCCATCGATATATATGTATGTGCAAAATGTCAAATTACTCCATTCATAAAAGGTCAAAGTAATAATCCTAATCCTAACTATAATATTATAAAAGCGAAAATGAGGTTGTTTGTTTATTACCTTTTCACGCCTAAACCACCGAACCGATCATCCTGAAATTTTGCATATAGTTGTCAGGTGTACAGAAACGAACATAGGCTACCTTTCATCCCGAAAAAAATTACTATTCCCGAGGAAAACAACAAAAACGTTCTTATGATAATAGATGGCGCCACGTTTCTTTCGAATCATGATTGAATTATATGATTACAAGCAGAGTACAACCCGAATTGATTGTCAAATTCTAAATTAACGTATAAAAAAGTGAGGATCACCAAAACTCGAACTAAACGAAGAGAAAAGAAAAGTTAAGGTCAAAAGCTTAAAAGCTAAATGTAAGCATTCTTGTACATAGAGGCACTTGTTACATTTTCTTTTTGCTTTCGTTGATACCGGACTAGGGACTTTAAACGGCGGCATTCAGGATTTTACCCACTAAGCCACTACAGGTGCTGCTTCTATTGTAAAAACGCAGGGCAACGAAATAAACCCGGTCATGACATAACCATTTCGCATATTTAGAAAGGTTAACATGAGGTGATGAGCTACTATAATACTGAGAATGCGTACTTATAAAAAATACTGGCCTCAGTGGCGGTGCAGTATATAATACGAATGATTGGCCTGATTCGATTTATCGACTCCGATTCGTTTTAAATAAATATTCGTGAGATTATGCATGTATAATAAGTAAATTGTGGTTGTGTGCTTTCAAGCACACGTAGAAACTTACAAGTATACCCTCCAATACAGGAGAAGGTAATTCGAAGGCTAGAGACTGAATATTTGAAGGTGCTAACCAGAAAGGTAAAAATGCACATTGTTCCATTCGAGTGATATACGAATACAGTTGTGCATGACGCTTCATTTACTTTCTATAGTTAAGCACGCATCTCTTCATAGAGTTGTTGATGCATTCGAATAGATTTGCTTACATCAGTACTTCTGACCCTAAATACAACTGAAAAAACTAAAATGAACATCACAACTGCGGAAATATTTGTACAAAAGTATCTATTAGCTAGACAGCTAATAGATACTTTTTTTACAAAAAGTATTACCAGCTCTGTGTTTAGATAGAAAACCAGCCTAGTACCATCAGATTGGAGCACGGATACTCTTTTCAGAATTTGCTCCCAAAAAAACCCAATAACACTATGCCCGACCTGGGAATGGAGCCCGAGTGTAGGCCATAAATCCATAACAATCACAGTAGTGCTAGAAATGAAGCGACCACTTAAATCATTACGCTATCCGTGCAAGAGTTAAGTAAAAAAAGAAGGCAATCAATCTTACGCAAAAAATCCGCCATTGATTGTTTTTTATTAGTTTTATCATGAATATACCTATTTCATTTATTTATATTTTATTTTATCACATATTTTATTAATTCTCATATATTTACGCTCCGGCCATATTTGTACGTCAAAAGTTTGCCGAGGTAGTTGCCGTAAATTCCTGAGGCAAAGCGGAAAATCTAATCCATTCTCTGATTGCACATAAACAACCTATTCTGCGATCGCTCAGTGACGTATGTTAAATAAAAAAGGGAGAATGCATTCCGTAATCCATTGAGACACATCTCGCCAACCCATTTCCAATCATTTATAGCCGATTGTGTCTGTAATTGCATTTGCAAGTATGTTATCTCCCTAACGTTGTAGGTGGAGTGAAAAACACGCTTGTCAAACTGTCCGCCGGACCGATGGCGGGACCTGATACTCACGGGTACGAAGGATGACGAGCAGATCTTTGATTTGTTTATATATCTCAGAAAGATTGCTTTTATGCATGTCTCGATCGCGATCGTGAAGTTGGGCAGTGTTATTGAGTTTTTTGAAGTGAAAACTTATTTAGCGGCGTTGTGCACTTTTTGTGATGGGTAAAAAATGTTAAACTCGCGTCAGGATACGTGACCTGATCGAAAATTCGTAGACGGAGGGAGAATTGTAAAACTCGCGTCAGGACACGTGACCTGATCGAAAATTCGTAAGACGGACGGAGAATTGTCATGTTTGTGTATGATAGCGCGATATAAATGAATATTGTATTTTACCACATAAATGATAGTACTTTTATACTGATAAATTAAAGCAATTCGTGCGAAATTATTCTCTAACCATTCCAAAATATCAAAAATGCGCAACGTTAATATTCAAGTTTTCACTTCTGCCGGCACTCCCGGAGTGCAACCCGTTGATTTTTTTGTTAGGAATTTCTTAGTACCAGCATGGTATCTCGAATTGTGTAGCGTAAATGTCAATAAGGTCACTGCTTATTACATATATTGGTTTAAACATAGTAGGTGGTGAAGTATGTGTGTACCATCCACATTTCTGCTCACGGGTGTTTACAACATGATAGGTAACACTTGGCAGTTGTCGATACTGCAAATAGTTGCAGTACAGCTAGAGTCAGCGTAAAGGAACGAATACAGGCCCTTTATTTTTTTAACAGGGGCAGGATTTAATATTATTTGATTTAAATCTCTTGTAGGATGCAACTTTTTTTTTATTAGCTACAAGTTTATGTAATAAAAGTTACAATAAAATTTTCTTTTTGTGATGCAAACACAAACTCGTTCGAGTTTTACCGTGCATCATATCATCGACTAGTTAAATACGAGTACTTTACAAACCTATAATCCAATGAACAAAAATTATATAGGTACACTGCGTAATATTAGATTTTTACATATTGAAGGTTGAATCAAAATACGAATGTTGATCCAAGCATCGCTCACGACATCGCATTGGCTGTCTTTTGTATCAAGTCGGTGTTCATATTACGCATATACAGAATGTTCTATAGTGAGAACACGGTAATATATATTTATGTACTGTGGTGAGTGTTAAATTTTACTTAAAAATAATATATACAGTAATGTTATTATTTTTTCTATATACATATTGGGACTGTTACCTCACCGTTTCGGCTGTTTGGTTTAAATGGAGTTATGCTGTTTCTGCTTTCATCTCACGCATTCGGCGATTTACTCCAATCTACCCACTTCGATTAATCCACAGGTACCTTTTACACCAAGACAATGTTCTCCAACATGCTGTCCCAGTCGGTGTGTAGTGTTCCTAGCAGCACGTAGCATGCACGTGACAGCTTCCCGTGACGTCGGAGCTGATATTTTTCTAAAACTACCCGCCGAGCCTGCACCTGCCAAACGGACACCAACTCAGATACACGTAGCGATGTTTTCTTGTTTAACTAATTTTAGACTGGTACTTTAGGCCGTAGATCAAGCGCAAGCACCAGCACTCATTGTTAGGTTTTTGGGTACCGTTATCGCGTTGTACTAAGTGATATTACATTTTTCTGTCAGAATACCTCTCAGGGTATTCTGGCAGAAAAATATAATATAGAAAGAAGAAGCACATCAGGTGTCTTCCTATGCCAGAGAGAGTATGTAAGGATTTGTATCCTTGATGACTGGTTAAACCATCACAAATTCGAGTGCCGTAGGCCTCTGACATGGCTTAACGACTGCTATCAATTTGAAAACAACCGGGACCGACTTTTTACGTGTCCTCCGAAGCACGGAGACGCTCAGATGAAATACCACTAAGCGGTCACCCATCTATAGACTGACCGCACCCAACGTTGCTTAACCTCGCTAATCGTTTACCGATCAGTGAGTGCAACTGGCTATGAGTGTCTTAATTAATAACAGTAAATAATACTTCATTTCAGTAATACATTCACGGTGGGATTTGGTCCTGCAACTTTATTGTGATGGCAAAACCATAGATCTAACAGCGCTTCAATCATCTCTTTGCTTCACCCGAGCAATACATGATGCGGCTGTTCCCCATCACCACTTGCACACCACTTGTACACGGGGATTGTGTCTATATTTACGAGAAATTCAGGTTGCGACAATTCTGACCGTCTATTGATTAATGGACGAAATACATCTGGCGATATTGCATCCGAAACCTCAATGAGGCTGTCGCCGTTAAAAATAAATAATAGTCTCCGAAAAAATATGGCGGCCGACAATATTTTCTGCAGCAAATAGCTCGGGCAAAAAGTTATGTTGGAAAATTGAAGTGTCACATTTTAATTGAGGCAGTTTCAACAAAGTTATTTTTTGTGTGTAATAAAACTGGGATTGCATGGCGAGAATAATTTTTATAATTTAGTCTGGTCACCTGCTCCGTGCCTCCAAAAGCACGTTAAACTGTCGGTCCCGGCTGCCATGAACATCTATGGCAGTCATTATTGGGAAGTCAGTGTCCTTTTATATCCTGACACTGGTCTAGCCTTAGGGTATCGTTAGCCTTCGAGTTGCGGAAGTCAGATGGCAGTCGCTCCGTGTAAAAACTGAAATCCAGCCAAATTCGGTTAGACTAGAAAGCCGACCCCAAGTGACTTGGGAATAATAAAGGCTAGGGAGAAATTCGACCAAAGTTGAGTCTGTAAGATATTGCTGATAATATGTGTCATTATATATTGATATATGTAACCATAGTTACGCGCTTCGACTGCGTGTGTCAAATGCATGGTTGTGTGCGTGTAGTGTTTTTTCATTAATTTAATGTATTTCAAATGCATATTTTATAAAAATATTAGCATTCGTCACTTCTTCTCTGTATAAACTATAAGTGTGCGAAATTTCATACTCCTCCGTCCGCCCAATTTTCGTAAAAAGGGATCCAAAGTTTTCGCTTCACGTATTAATATATAGATAATAGAAGAAGCTGCATACAACTAATGCAACTAGCGAATGTATATTTAACAAAATTAGACTTGATAATTTTATTGTCTTCAGTGTCGTTCTGTAGTCGTATGGCTTTCTTCGCAGCCTTCCGTTTTTCCCTATTACAGAACGCCTGGGGTACCTCTTTTTGTTAAAAGCATCAAGATTGTGCGTTCCTTTTTATTTCAGGTTCATTTTGTATCTTACACATCTTTAATTTAAGTTTAAAAACGAAATATAATCAGAACATAATTTAACATTAATTTTATAAAATAGAATATAATTTCCGCAATGTATATAATAATAATAATTTCTGTATCACGGAGTACTAAGTTACCAAACTCATCTCCCTAGCGTTTGTTATTCCCAAATCACTTGGGTCGGCTTTCTAGTCTAACCGGATTTGACTGGATATCAGTTTTTACATGTAGCGGCTGCTACCTGACCTCCGCAACCCGAAGGCTAACGATACCCTAAGGCTAGACCAGTGTCAGGATACTAAAGGGCACTGACTTCCTAATAACGACTGCCATAGATGTTCATGGCAGCCGGGACCGACGGCATAACGTGCTCTCCTAGGTACGGAGCAGGCGATGATTTTCAATCAATACGCACATACTTTCGAAAAGTCATATAACTTACGAAAGTCAAAGGTGCGTGACGTGGGTTCGAACCCGAGACCCTCTGCATTGCAGTCTGTTGGTCTCCTCACTGAGCTATCGCTGCTAAGTTACCAAACAAAGTTATTAAAATATTTTTAAATTCTTTTAACTAAAAATAAATTCAGTTGCGTTTTTGTCACAAAAACACCCAGACTCGGAACAGCTAGACACCAAGAACATCCACACTTGAAACAATTATTATGTAGATCTAAAATTTTTTGTCCCGGGTGGGGAACGAACCTACAAGTGTCGGCGCACCAGCAGTAGCGAGTCGACCATTAAACCATAAGCAATGCAGTCATACCAACGAAATAGTCAAGCTATAATTCAGCTGCAGTAACAAGTGCAGCTTGAAATCGATTGAGTCTTTGAAGCGACGGAAATAAATTCTTAGCTGTGTCAGACGTGAGCTCATAACCATGAAACGGGCCGCACGTGCTTGGCACTTGTTCCTGTCAAACTACGTGCTTGAGACGCTGTCGTTGATAATAATATAGTATATACGAATATAGTATAATTATGGTGTATTACGCTTATATAATGGATTGTGTTCTGAGGAGTTGTTTGAGATGATGCCCTCAGCTACTTTTTATCATCGCACCGCTCGCCATCGGCAGGGATTTCATTGTCACACCTTACAACCTAATTGGTGCCGCAACAAGCGGTTTCGAAGGAATTTTCTCCCGCGGACGCTCAGGTTGAGGAATAAACTTCCTGCCCAGGTTTTCCCACAAGACTACAGTATAGGGTTCTTCAAAAAGGGCGTTGAAAGGTTTTACAAGGTCGGCAACGCGCAAGTGATGCCTCTGGTGTCGCAGGCGTCCATAGACTACGGTGACCACTTACCATCAGGTCGGCCGTATACTTGTTTGCCACTACAGTAGTATAAAAAAAATTGGAGCAGTCTTTGGGGACTGTCGATAGAAGTGAAAACTTTAATCCTTGATCATAAACACTTCTTTCTAAACAAACAAAAAATGGGCGGGTCGGATTCCTGATACTGAAGGGGGTCAAAATATCGTTATTTTTTGCGTAGGACACACCATTTCTGAGATATTGTTAATATTCTAAAATAATTCAAAAATAGAAAGCGTGGAATCATGACGGTGACGCGAGTTCTATGATTTTTGTTCACCCAAGAAGTGCTCAAAGGGCCCAAAGAAGTTTTCACTTAAAAAAAATTGGTAATAATGGTCAAGGATGACGTAGTATTAATTAATACATATACACAACGTTACAATATACTTCTGCCTAACCTTTCGAGAATCTATATTCCCGAAAGAATAGGCAGAAGTATATTGTGACCAGGTTTCACCAAATATGGTTTTAGATCCTGCGTTACAGAGGCGAGCGTATTGCCGCCTATGACACAGTTCCAGAGTCGATGCAGCTTCAGAGAGTTTTAGGACTGAAAACACTAATAACAATGTGCTCGACCCGACAATCGAGTCCGAGACTGTATGACACACGGCAGTTGCCTGCTGCACCATCAAAGCAGTACTAACTAATTGTGCCTTATATCTATACTAATATTATAAAACTGAAGAGTTTATTTGCTTGTTTGAACGCGCTATTCTCAGGAATAGTTCTATTTGAACAATTATTTTAGTTTTGGATAGCTTATTTATCGAGGAAGGCTATAGGCTATATAACATCACGCTACGACCAACAGGGGAGGCGCAGTAACGATAAACGCGGGTGAAACCGCGGGAACATCTAGTGGTATCATAAAGATAGTAGTTTGGAGCCTAAGTGTTCCTTTTACCTTTGTATAATCCTCCACGACACAGTCAATTCTTGGAATGCCAGACATAGTTGAAATGCTATTGTGCCGCCGGTGAGTCGCTGCCACTCAATGGGTTAACAAGCGTTAGGAACAAATGATATAATATGTATTATATATTGTCACATACGAACTGAATCTCTACACAACTTTTTTAAGAACTATTTTGGAAACAACGATCTATAGGTATTTATTAATATTATAAGAATAATCTCTAGACCGAATGTAGGTCGCGGCGATAATAATAATAGATCTTATCTTATCTTATGTGGGGGCCAGTCAGTGCAGACCGGCGACACTTCGACCCAGTGGGATCTTTTGTGTCGACACTCCCAATAACGACTGCCATAGATGTTCATGGCCGCCGGGACCAACTGCTTAACGTGCTCTCCGAGGCACGGAGCAGGCGATAATTGTCAATCAATACGCACATAATTTCGAAAAGACATATAACTTCCGAAAGTCATAGGTGCGCGACGTGGGTTCGAATCCGAGACCCTCTGCATTGTAGTCTGATGGTCTCCCCACTGAGCTACCGCTGTTCTATAAAATAATAATAGATACTATCTACTAAAGTGCACGAGCAAATGCACTTACTGTTGCCATATCGTTATTGTCTGACAGGACGACAATCCGATATAACCAGGGAAAGATCAGGCGCGGTGGCATAAAACCCTGGTCACTTCGGAACTACGGGTAGTTATTTTCATTTTTGTGTCAGAGATCCTTTTGTTCGTCTGAACCCAAGATTGGTGACGGCAGCGGATTATAAAAATTGAGGTCACTAACTCCTTGATTAACTAGGCAGTTATCTATATATTAATACGTGAAGCAAAAACTTTGTACCCTTTTGTACGAAAATTGCGCGGACGGAGGAGTATGAAATTTGGCACAGTTAAAGTTTATATTGAGAAGTAGGGGCGAATCTTAATATTTTTATAAAATATGCATTAGAAATACATTAAATTAATGAAACAACACTATACGCACACAACCATACATTTGACACGCGCAGTCGAATTACGTTCGTAGTATTTCGGCTTTGTTGGTCTGACGTCGTACAATTCTTTGTAACTATGGTCACCTATAGCTAACCATAGTAACAAGTTTTCGTTATTACAATAAATAGTACCTTATTTATATGGAATAAAGAAAAAAGAAAACAAACTAGCAAGCTTAGGAGTTTTGGTCGAATTTTGACCACTAGGCGACCGCATTATGATAAAATAGAAATAATATTATTAAATCTCCAGTGCAACGACATTACACAAACAGGCAGTCACAAGACTTAACTAAAATTACCCAACCGGCCACGGTATGTAGCTGTCAAGTAAATAAGTCAGGGGTTGCCCGAGGCTTGCGTGTTGTCGACTGCCAGTTAGCTACCTGGTGACAGCCGGTCCCAATATTTATCGAGAGTGGTAATAACCGCTGCGGGCGACACTGACGTATTGTACACGAGATATGTTCTAGAAAGTGCGCTTAAAATACCATGTAGAATGTTACTGGCTGATTGGTGGTAGGTCTCTGATTCTGTTTTCCGTTTTCGCCATGTTGGAGCTTTGAATAAAGAACAATATTGGTTCATAGGAATAGGCATAAAAAAGAATTGGGGCAATCTTTGGGGACTGCCGATAGAAGTGAAAACTTTAATCCTTGACCATAAACACTTCTTCATGAAAAAAAAGTTGGGCTGGTTAGATTCCCGATACTCTCTTAGGGGTTATTAAGGGGGTCAAAATTTCGTTATTTTTTGCGGAGGATTGCGCTCCATTTCTGAGAGATTGTTAATATTCTAAAATAATTCAAAAATGGAAAGCGTGGAAGCGTGACGATGACGAAGCGTGACGATGACGAAGCGTGACGGTGACGCAAGTTCTATGATTTTAGTTCACCCAAGAAGTGCTCAACGCGCCTAAAGAAGTTTTCACTTCAAAAATTAATAAGCGATAAGTACTTTTGAGAAGATCCAAAAGCATTTATTATTTTGTTTCATTTTAATTGTTTTTGCAAGTTGTATACTAACAAGTCTTTGAACCATGTAATAGCGATTCAACTAATTTTAGTTTCTGTTGACATTACAATATTTTCAGATTTGGTATAAAATAAAACTATTCTTCGCCATTCGTGTAGTTCATTTTGGCTAGGTACACATGTGTCTGACCAATACTGACGAGTTAAAACTATGTATGTACAAGTCAAACTGAAATTCAAAAATCATTTATTTTTAATTAATATTGACGTTTACCACTGAATTTTAGTAACTGTTGGTTTTAGTTAAACTTTACAGCTATCTCATTTAAATTGCTTAAATAATAGTTAAATATGTAATGATAGCGTTTTAAATTAAACTACGCATATAAAGTAAAATCCGTGTAAGTAGTTTAATTTCAAAATGGATAGGGATAAGAATGTGGATCAGGATCCGGATTTCGATCGGGATCGGAATCGGAAACGGGATCGGGATAGGGACGGAGACCTATTTTTTACTGAGAGATATTTTTTTACTGTTTCAGCACAGACTGCAAATTAGCTAGAATTGAGCTTTTACGATGCCTGTATGAGTAAATAAACTTTGTACAGAATAACTTTGTATAGTAAACTATAGGTTTGTTAGGCAGGCAAACTGAATGGACTGAAGCTTAAAGACATAGTGTTTAAGGCTCTGAATCTGCCATAGTTAATTTTTATACAAGATAAATATTATACAACACTAACCGTAAAACGGGCTATAATAAGATCGGCCAAGTGCAAGTCGGGCTCGCACACGAAGGGTTCCGTACCATTATCTATAAAAACGGCAAAAAAATCACGTTTGTTGTATGGTAGCCCCCGTTAAATATTTTTTAATTTTAATTTAATTATTTATTTTTGAAGTGAATATGTAACTAAATATTCTGTAAATATTTCAAGCGTCTACCTGTTGCCGTTAATAAAAAAATCACGTTTGTTGTATGAGAGCCCCTTTAAATATTTAATTTATTCTATTTTTTAGTCTTTGTTGTTATAGCGGCAACAGAAATACATCATCTGTGAAAATTTCAACTGTCTAACTATCACAGTTCATGAGATACAGCCTGGTGACAGACGGACAGACAGACGGCTAACGGAGTCTTAGTAATAGGGTCCCGTTTTACTCTTTGGGTACGGAACCCTAAACATAATTTGGCTATTTTTAAATTAAATTTAATTAATAATACTTATTTAAAATAGTATATTTTCTATGAATCTATACGTTATAGCTAAAGTAACGCCTATTTATTCTCGAAAGGATTGTCAGGTATAAATTGTATACCCATATTTTGTCAACTATGTTTTTAGAATACTAAGGCTTAGTATAAGGGCGTTCAGAAATCAATACCGACATCATACGACTGCATGCAAACATACACACAAATTATTGCTGAGGCAACAAGGCAGTCTGAATATGAGTTTTTTAAATTTGAAAATTTATATCAATAATATAATTAACAATTTTATAGACGTCAACTACCACTCGCAATCAGTATTGATTTTCCTTTTAAACTTTTCAAAAACTTTTATAAAAAAGTCCTTCGTAAAAATGTTAAACAACATTCTTTGCAGAGGAAGTTGTATAATACGGGCGCAATATAAATAACTGGGGAGTCTTAGAGCCGAAGTTGTGTGAATAAACACGTTTTCGAAGACGAGAGGAATGGAGGGTGAGCCCTCGAGTCCCACCTGCAAACAAACAAGGAGTTGACAGTTCAGTTGGATGTGTAAACGGCTTACACCGCCGGTGTAGGAAGTGTGTATTGGTGTATATCGGTTTTGGAGTGGGTTAGCCTGTTTTGGATAGCTATGTCGCGATGCTGCTTAAGCTGGGCTTGTGACAATGTGCACATGTGGTGCATTTTACGAGTGGTTCGTAATCCAGCCAGCAGGCAACAATGTTTTGTAACTCGATTTTTAAATGATGACTATATTTTTGTAACCTAATCAATCTTATAACGTTGAAAAAATGTTGTCAATCTCGAAAAATACAGTTTATTTTATGCTTTTGGTAAAGCGACTCTAGGGATAAAATCCTATGTGGCGGGGGACTTTCTAAATATACAATTACCGGAGACAACGAACCCAGACCTATAATATTTGCCGATCACACAAATTTGGTCCCGTGTGGGATTTGAATCCATAACGCCCAGCGCCACTACCACCGGCGAGGTGACTACTTTTCCGCTGCGACACTTACACACTACTTACAATAAATTATACAAATATATTTCCTAATGATGGCACAATACCCCCTTTAAGGAGCTTAAACATTATAATTACTACTACAAATAGTCAACACAAGACTCATTCTGCGTAAATAGAAACATCAACTGCAACAACCACCATCTCAGTTTCCGTCGGGGAAAGTGTAAACTTAAATCTAAATAGTTTTAATATTAAATAACTGAAATAATAATAATATAATAATATTCTATCACATACACACAACACCACCTAGCCCAAACTAAGCAGAGCTTGTACTATGGGTACTAGACAATGGATAAACATACACATATACTTTTTGTTTGTAAATACATACATATTATACATAGAAATTAATAAATAAATATTATAAATAGTAGTAAAGTTTAATAATAGTAGTGTGATAGTTTCAAAATTATGTAACAAAAATATTTTCATTTAAACAACACGATAAAATCCGTATAAAGTTATTTCAATGTATAATATTCGCGTGAACGTAAGACAATATTATATTCAACACAAGGTTATTTGACTGCGATTTTCTGTAGACTGAACGCATTTTACTAGCCGAGATGCTCTAATTTGAGTGAAATTCTAGTTTAGCTCTTGTGTTTTAATTTAGCTTCTCATATGAAAATAATTATAAAAACATTGTGGCTAGACGCAGGTATTTGAACGATGTTAATGAGTTAAAACTACAAGTCAAACTCAAAGTCAAAAATCAAGGGCACAAAGTATCATTTGTAAACATTAAGGTTTATTAGTTACCAAGTACTGATGTGATATTTAGGTAAGTTAACAGGTTTAGGCAAAGGGCTGCGCCTTTAAGAAGATACCTGTAAGAAACTCACGGTCATTCTTTTAAATCGTCAATTAAATAATAATTTCAGTATTTCACAACTCATATTGACAAGGTGTTGCAGCCATTATATCATAATATGACTATTCAAATCTAAACAGAATCAATTTAAATACTTAATATTCTTTTTTAATGAGTTTTATTTTAATATATGACTATAGGACATATTTTTATTTCCAATAAACAATTACTTACATCATTAAATTAATTAACACAATATATACAAAAAAATATATTACCAGAAAGTTAACTGAAAGAGAAAAGAAGAATAACTAACTTAATAATTAATTTAATATTATTAAGTAATCATTATTTTTATATTGATAAATCATTCGAGGCGGATTGAACATTAGTCATCCTTTTAAATTGCGCAAACTTAAACACTGATTTTGCACGAAGGATACATATTACCGTTCGGAAACAGATATCGAGTGACCCACACTAGCTCTATTTCTCGCACCTTTGTGCAGATTAAATCGTGTTTTGTGGCCGCCTTTGACACGACAGAATGGGATGAAATACGCACTGAGGCACACAGAAATCTAGGTTCTTGTCTATTTCATTGAAATTCTATCCCCTTTTTAGACCTTTATCAATAGTGCTTTTGTCAATGTCGCACTAATTTAGTTAAAATTTCACTGTATAAATCTTTTGAGAGCAGATGAAGCTACAAAATTTATAGATTTGCCAAAACAGTTCAAATTGAAGTGATTTAAAACTGTTGACTCTTTTCTTTTTACCCGACTGCGCGACGCTAAGGAGTGTCAGTCAGACAGTCGGGATCCATTGAAAAATTAGATTGGCTGTCGAATAATGGATCCTGACTGTTCAGTTGTTATGTGCCATTATTAGAATATATTTTATTTTCTTCAATAGTATTCATTCAATAACATATTATAGAATTCTAGACCACCGGACATCTAAGTGCTTGTTTTTTTTCCAGGTTTTTTATAATGTACGTAAGTAGTTTGGTTCACTTTTTATTTTTTTAATTATTTTTATTCTGTCTCGATGGTCTCGTGGCATTAGATCGCATGCGATCGTGAAGACTCTGGTTCGATACCCAAATCGAGTAAATTGTTATTGACTTTCTCTCAAAAAATATAAGCAGCACGGCGTTTGTAGCTGGGACTAGCAGACAGCTATAATATTGACTCTCATACATGAGGCTTAAAACAATAACTGGCGATATCTAGGTGTATATGCAAACTTCTGTTTACCTCTTTGAGGAAAAGTATGTATAATTATTAATTTCGACTGTTAGTCTACAAACTCTTTGATCTTTCATTTGCCTTCCAAAACAATCCTGGAAACACATCAAAGCTGCCTACATTACAAGTTCGAAGGCCCTCGCATATCTACATATAATTTCTTTCACATAACAAATATTGAAATCCGTTTTACGTAAACAGCTCTTGAAAAGTTATGAACTCAAACACGTGCCGTATACCGAAAGAGGCGTCAAACTTTTTGAAAACGGAATACTTTGAGATATGAGAGACGGAAATATGTGTATAGGCTCTAAATTCTGTTTATTATATGGTAATCCTTTCCGACTACGCTCGAAGCATTTTGTGTAATTTGTTGTATGTATTTAATAGAATCAATACATTTATTGGTTTTAAGTGTCAGCCTAGAGCAGAGGTTCCCAGACTTTTTTTCTCATAGACCACTTTCAAAATTTAGCTGGTTCCGGTGAACCCCCTTCAGTTACATTTCTACCATACTCCTTGGCATTCGTATTTATATTGGTGAAGAATCAAAGAAGTTCATGCAATTAAAAACTTTGATCAAATCTCTACGGGCTGACCTTTTTTTTATGTACCACTGGTACTGAATATGAAATATGCAAGCTTTTAAAAGTAACAGTCGCTTAGCTTCTTCAAATATTATCTACCTACATTGATAGGTGAAGTCAAGCCAACATTTTAGTTCTTAATTTATCGAAAGCAAATAAATTTTCGTGGACCCGCGCTTACGAATTGTGGACACCCGTTTTTTTTTGTCACGCCAACGTAAACTCCTTTCGAGTCTCCCGTGGACCCCTGGGGTCCACCTGGAGCACTTTGGGAACTACTGGCCTAGAGGGTTATTGTTTAATTGCCAAGTCGTAGCTTGTAGCTTGTCTGGTAGTCGCTTTTTAAAGTATGCGTGTCAGCTAACTATTGCTCGCTTTGTCGGTGTCTTATTTAATACAAAATTTTGTTATTGCAAATTTAAATTTAAATAATTCGTTAAAACATCAAGATACATACAATCCTAACTAATATAAATGCGAATGTGAGTTTATTTGTTTGTTACGCTTTTACGCATTAACCACTCGACAGAGCAACATAAAACTAAGTAACAGTATTTCTCTTTGGATGAAAGGTACTCTATATCCTTTTCTGTTTCCCTGACAACGTGTATGCGAAATTAACAAACTCACATTCGCATTTAATAATATTATAATATTAGTTAGAATTATGATGTCAGGCATTGATATTAGTTTTGTATATCTAGAGGACTATCGTATAGTTACAGAACATATATTTGTACAATTGTATATATTATTATATATCTTACGTATGTATTTTTTTGTGTTTGTTAAATATTGCAAGAGTAGGTCCGGGCATTACTTAGGGTTACCACATAATATCAGGGTTGGTTTGAGGTATAAACCGGAAACTAACAACAAACCTGAGTGGTAACCTCATTTTTCATTATATATGTACTTTCTTTTTTGTTTTCTGTGTTATAATATCTGTATAAGAACGTGTACCTATTTTTTGAAAAATGAATACTTTACTTTACTTACTTTGATTGAACTATGCGATCAGTGAGTACGATAACTAATGATTACAAATATTAAAACAACGGACACAAAGAACTGATGTTATTTGAGTTCTACGAATCATCATCATCATCATCATCATCAGGCTATAATAGTCCACTGCTGGACATAGCCCTCACTCAAAGAGCGCCATAGCGCCCTGTCTTCAGCTTGCCGCATCCAGCATCTGCCTGCAGTCTTTCGCAAATCGTCATCCCACCTGGTCGGAGGGCGTCCTACACTACGTTTGCCGAGTCGCGGTCTCCACTCAAGAACACGCTTACCCCAGCGGTTGTCTGTTCTTCGCGCGATATGGCCAGCCCACTGCCACTTCAGCTTGCTAATTCTCTGGGCTATGTCGATGACTTTGGTTCTCTGTCGGATGTATTCGTTACGAATCCTATCCTTCAGAGAAACTCCGAGCATAGCTCTCTCCATAGCTCGCTGAGCGACTTTGAACTGGTGGACCAACCCTACCGTGAGTGTCCATGTCTCGGCTCCGTAGGTCATGACGGGTAGCACGCACTGTTTCAAGCATTGCGGTATGGATGACGAGAAGACTCGGCGTAGTTTCCCAAACGCTGCCCAGCCCAGCTGGATCCTTCTCCTGGCCTCCCTCTCGAAATTGTTTTTACCTAACTGCAGAATCTGCCCGAGGTAAGTGTATTCGGAAACGATTTCGAGAGCGTGACCATGTACGACGATCGGTCCTGGATCAATGTGGCCATTGATCATGACTTTGGTTTTATCCAAATTCATGCCAAGACCAATACGCCGCGAGGCTGCAGCTAGGCCGTCCAGCATCCGGTTCAGCTCCTCTAGCGACTCCGCCATTAAGACTATGTCATCTGCGAATCGCAGGTGTGAGATGTAGTCGCCGTTTATGTTAATGCCCTTTCCTTTCCAGTCCAGAGTTTTAAACATATCTTCCAACGCGCTTGTGAACAATTTCGGGGATATAACATCCCCTTGTCTCACTCCTCTGCGCAATTGGATGGGTTTAGACTGCTGGCCCTGTACTTGGACACTCATGGTGGCGGCTTCGTACAGACATCTCAGCACCTCGATATAACGATAGTCTACTTGGCATCGCTGTAGGGATTCCCGAACAGCCCAGGTTTCAACAGAGTCAAAGGCCTTCTCATAGTCCACAAAGGCCAGACACAAGGGCTGATTATACTCCTCGGACTTCTGTATAATCTGCCTCACTGTGTGAATGTGGTCTATGGTGCCATATCCTCCGCGAAACCCGGCCTGTTCCGGCGGCTGAAACTCGTCGAGTCTTCTGGCGAATCCGGACACGGAATAACAATTTGTGCATAACAAAAATATTTGTCGTTTCTGGGATTCTAACCCACAGCACTTGCGAAGTGGCGATGGCGAGCCAACAACTTGAACCACTTCACCCTCCGTGTAAGTGCTCCCAACTAGTGCTGCGTCGAATAATCCCCTAAAAGTTACTTACGGTATCACAAATGAATCGACAGATACGTTGGAGGCTGTCCGTGTGATTGATAACGAACAGTTTTCCTCGTATCAACTATCATGATTAATGAGTGCCCCCTGAAATTGATACTTTTCCATCTAGTAACCGAACATAACTTTTATATTCTGTGTAAGGTATTGGAAGATCGGTTAAGTGTAATCGTTACTAATATAATAAAGATGATGAGTTTGTTTCTTTTTTGTTTGAACGCGATAATCTCTGAAAGCCCAATTCTTAAGGAAGGTTCAAGGCTATAGTATAAGCTTTATACCACGCTACGAGACATGGGATAGACGCAGTAATCACAAACATGAGTGAAACCGCGCGCGCCAGCTAGTTGTGGTTATAACTAAGAAATGGCCGCTGTTATAGTCAAATATCATCCTATTAGTACGCATACCTTAGTAAATACGGATGAAGTTAAATAACTTCATCTGTATCAAGACCAATGCACTTATTTAAGTATTATAAACTTCGCATGTTATATTAATTATAATTTTGTTTGTTTATTGTTTAATTTACAAGCCAAAGATATACTATATGATGCTGGCCGAGCTAACAATGTATGTAAAAGAAAGAATTTAGTCGCGTCACAGGACAAGCTTGCCTAGTGTGGGCCATAAACAAATTTTGGCGATAAACAAATTTATATTTTTTTAATTTTAGTAATCGTCGTGTAACTACGTAATGTGGTGGTTTATTTTACCTTTGTGTCAGACACTACCATATAGTATTGCACAGCAAAGGAATGTCCTCATAGAAAAACATTCTACCAAACTAGAAGCCAGGCTTTTAAGTACCTCCAACATATAAAAGCTTACCCGACAAGCTTATGTTCATAGACAGGTTTTTTAGGCTTCTTGTGGAGGCGCTGTTCCTCACAGCCAGCGGACTAGTGTGATATTTTCCACTTGTACTCGACCTTTTTTGAAACGGTTACTTGCTCCAAGTTTGGATATTCTATGTGTCCATTGTTTGAATGTTTGTAAAGATAGGAATTATTCCTACAGGAGAAGCAGTCTTTTAAAAAAATTAAAAAAAAAGAAATCCGAATGTAGTCCTTAGTGTTCAAAACGTCGATAAATTACAGGAATATACCGTAAATCTTAGCGCGATCTCAGAATTGAAGTGAAATCTCACGGTCAAACGCAAACTTATGTTATAAAACCAAGAAAGCAGTTTACCAACTTAATAGTAGTATTATGGTCCAAACTGCGTGTTATGCGGAGTCATACATGACGTATATCACTTGTTAATGGAATGTGTTAAGTATCAAATAGGCCGAGAATCACTGATGACGACTCTTGACTAAAACAGCGTCAATATAAATATGTTTCACAGTTTATCAACACTCCATCCGAAGCGTCAAGAAATATGTTAATTGTCTTCAGACCACTTCAATTATTAAACAAGATAATAAAGTATACTTACTTATAAGTAAGCCTGCACATACTTTGTTTTATACTCTTTAAGCGATGAAATTGCCATTTACTTTAAAAAAGGAATCGGCTTTGAGGCAGTGGTCCGACCGCCGACGATGAACGAGAAACGAGTAGAACTAGAAACTATAAACGAGTTGACGATCAGCGGGAAGCGAGTGTGTAGTTTCGATAGTTTTGTCGCCGGGCTATAAGCGAGTGTGCAAGTGCGACGAGCGATTACTCGCGCCACTCGTCCGCGGCACTGTTGCCAATTTAGCGACTTTGTCCCTAGAAATGACGACTTTCGTGTATGTCTTAGCGACAAAAAATAAAATTTGTCGCAAAAAATTTTTTAGAGACTTATCTGGCGACTTTTGGAGTACAAATGAAAACAATTTTAGGGCATGTAATAAAACATTTTTTGTTAATTCGACACAGAATTATACAATGCGAAGAGATATATATGGAAAAAATTATAAAATTTCCAGGTTTTCGGTACAGAACGACTAACAAAAAAAAAACAAATTGTAATATAACTATTTATGTTTCGTTTAAGCTGTAATAATCTAATGCCTACTGTTATAATCTAAAAATCACTTAATACAAGCTTACGTTTTTGCATTTTTCGCTTAAGCTTGCGTAATTTTGTAAGCGAAAATATTAATTATTTAAAGTTTTTAACACGGAGTAATTGTAAACACATTCAATGTTATGGTAAATGTATATTTTATATTTGTATTAAACAAAAAGTGTTGATTTTATCAACTTAACTGTGACCGCCTGTTTTGGCACATTTCGCTCGGGGAAGTCTAAATGATTGTTTTGTACAGCTTTTTCGTGACGTAACACTGAATACAATTCATGACTACATAAGCATATTCAGTGTATCCGCACAGAGCCCGTTTTTGCGGCAGACAGATACATTTTAATCTCTGCTCCGTCCTGAGTCGTCGGTAAACAAAATTTCAACGGAACATAAAGGGACCGGTGCAGTAAGCCCTCTGTTTACATTGCTAATTGAATTTATTGTACTACAAATGATGTGTTAAGTGGTGTGCTTGCGCGCATTCATCACCAACAGTTATCTTTTAAAACGCAAGATTAGGCAGCGAGCTGATTGGATTACAGTGTAATAAAGATCTTTTTGTAATTTTGGGGAGGCCTCATTATATTATTTTACTAGCTTTTGCCCGCGGCTTCACTCGCGTTCATTTAGAATTTGACAATCAATTCGGGTTGTACTCTGCTTGTAATAATATAATTTAATCATGATTTGAAAGACACGTGGCGACATCTATAATCATAACAACGTTATTATTGTTTTCCTCGGGAACAGTAATTTTTTTTGGGATGCAAGGTAGCCTATGTCCGTTTCTGTACACCTGTCAACGTATATGCAAAATTTTAGGATGATCGGTTCAGTGGTTTAGGCGTGAAAAGGTAACAAACAAACAAACTCATTTTCGCTTTTATAATATTAGTTAGGAAGTTAGGATTAGGATTAGGATTATGTGGTACATTTGATTGCGACTGCGTCGGCGTGATCAACGGTTTACTCGCGATTTCAAAATGTTTTTCTATGAGCCAGAGCAAAGGAATAAATGACATCATTCGATGTCTTCTAACATAATCGAATAGTATTAGTTTTTATCCCAAGTCATTGCTCCGCTTTCTTCCTTGTTTTGACAAAAATAAATACTGGAATTCTGTCCAAAACTAAATAAAAATAAAACCATCAAGTTAGTTAGTTAGGTTAAGTACGAAACACAATAACAAGTGAAGTGGCCCGCGATCGTCCGCATGACCCACTTATGTTTGTGTTCCGGGTTAAACAATAAAGAGAAAAGTTTTATGTTTTAGAAATTATCGATGGTCGTCTGTAAGGCGACAGTTACTGCTTACTATGGGTCGATAGTTGGCCTGAAGATAACAAAAGTAATAATAATCGTATTTGAATTATGATGTTATGGACGAAATAAAGTTATAACAAGGAGGACAGCCAACAACATTGCAGGTAGTTTTATTCTTAAGACAACGAAATTGGCAGACAACGTACTGTCTGCCTAATGTTAAGCAGTTATCGTCTTCGATCAAATATACCATAGATGCACATTCTCATACAAAAACCGCGTCAATATGTGGCACTGACCAGTACTACTTACTTATAAGTGTCTGCATTTATTATGCAATCCAGGAAATAAACCGGAATAACCATTGAACGCCCACTGACAAACATTATGTAATAGTTTAGTTAAAACGCGTCAATGTAAAGCGTCCTAAGTGTGTTACTCGCGATACGCAAGCGTACTAAGTATATGGTACGGTCTCCACCGTAGTAGTGGTGTCGATTCGCTCTCGGGCAGCGCACGCAAGAGTGAGTGGGACAGGTGCATAATATAGCGCATACGACTGATTTATGCACAGTTTTGTTGGGGCCGTTTTTCGAGCGACGATCGTGCATCTATGGTATATTTGATCGATGGTTATCGTAGCTGGTCGATCCAAGCGAATGGGTATTAACAATAGAATAAAGACCTGGAATGGATAAAATGAAGATCTTTCGGTACTCTTACTTACCGAATGACGCGCAGTAGCAGTTTTACTATACTACTCTTATGCCTGTTGTCTGTAACGGAGTGGTAGTTTCTTGAGCCGGTTCATTCCTGTCATCGCTAAGTGTTTTCACTCCTCATTATATAATCCGTATCCGGCCCAAATAGCCAGTGAATTTGTGAAATTCAGTTACCAAATTGTAGAACTGGAATAGGAATGATATTAAATAATCAAGTAGTACTACAAAAAAACACAGCACAATTTACACAAATACTAAAGTCGTACGGCCATTGTATTTAAAATAATCGGCGGCAATTTATGCCTATTTAATTATAGCCTAAACGTTTATTCCATTTATCGATCTGTAATCACATATTATGTCCATACAATGGTAGTCCTTTACATGCAAAGCGCTATAACTACACACTCCTTTCAAAACATTAGAACGGAATCACTCCAACTGTCCCTTGTCAACGAATAAATTCCGCCACAAGGAATGCGTCGTCTAACCACAGCTCATACATATTCAAGACCAAGACGTCTTGTGACCCCTTAATACCCCAAAATGTATATTTGATGATGTCCTTAACATATCTAGAAACCTTACTGTACTCATTTAAGATGGTTTGTATTCACTGCAAGCGTGGACCAAACGCTGTGTGTTCTTAAATCGGTCGGGTTGTCTATATTTATAGATTTGTTTAGATTAAGATGCCTTCTTTTATAGTTGGTTTGAGGGGTTTATTTCCGAGGGTCGAAGGTTGGGAAGGGAGGAGAGCTGTGGATTATTCAACTGCTGTTTGTGTGGATTTTGATATTTATAGACAGTTATAGATGAAAATGTAAATGGGTTAGATTACAGCTTTCAGAAGATTTCAAGCGAATCTACAGATTTTTTCTTATATTATAAAACACAGAACAATTTAATACACATATTCAGTGGACTTGGTATACGCCCGTGTACTCCGTCGCACATAGCCAGGGCTGACTGTTATATCTCTGTTTACTGTACTAAAAATATAAGCATGACATGACTAACTTTTTTAGAGAGATTTAGTGAATTAATTTTATAATATATTTCATTGTCTTGAGGATATAACGAGATGGGTGTAAAAACCCAGGATTCAACCTCTTCGTCTTCATGTGATCTTGTGACCCCTATAACTCGGAGGTCTTTTGACCCACAGGTCCCATATTCAAACTCGCCCGAGGTATGACCCCAAGGTGTCTGCACACCAAGTTACAAGTCAATCGTACTTCCTGCTGGGCATCTTGCCCACTGTTAGGCGTCATACCAACTGTTAGACAGTATGCCCACTGTTGGGTGTTTGCACACCAAGTTACAAGTCAATCGGTTCAGTGGTTACAGAGTTATACCTGTCACTAACAGACAGACACACAGACCCACATAGTGTTTTCATTAACCTCTGAAGAAGACTCAGAGGTTAATAATTTGTTTTGATGACGAACACAATCCTAATCCTAACTTTCTAACTAATGTTTGTATATTTGTTTGTTAGGTTTTCACGCCTAAACCACTGAACCGATCATGCTGAAATTTTGCATATACATTGACAGGTGTACAGAAACGGACATAGGCAACTTTCATCCTGAAAAAAATTACTGTTCCCGAGAAAAATAACAATAACTTTCTTACGATAATAGATGGCGCCACGTGTCTTTCGAATCATGATTGAATTATATAATTACAAACACAGTACAACCCGAATTGATTGTCAAATTCTAAATTAACGCGAGCGAAGCCGCGGGCAAAAGCTAGTGTTTCATATTTACGACAGTATATTTCTTAAAAAAATGCAATGGAGAAGTATATGAACAGCAATTTTCATGTTAATAACAATAGTAATTAATCACTCAGATATTTTCGTGACACTTTAAAGAAAGACTTCCGTATATCTATTGTTTTCTGTTCGCACAGGAACATTGGCAGCAAGTCAGCCGATATCCGTCGACCACGGATACTTTGGTTCCATTTTTGGAAAACATCCAAGTCGTCACGTCGTAGTTTCCGACAATTTACTTTTAACGGACGAGAAATTATATCGACTGAGTTTGGCAGAGCACGGTCATAGTCAATCACTGTCTCCCTTGTCGCTATACGAGATTATAGAACTGAATCAGAGAGGCAGCCTCCGTAAAGGAACTACTAACTTCATTGATCACTCAGGACGATACATGCGATTATTGATTAGAGTTCTATTTATTTATTCCTTTTGTTAGCTGTTTTCTTACTTTCTTTTCTCGATAAGTCATGTATATTATTTAATATATTGAGATTTATTTAATAAGCAGCTTAGAGGAGCGATAGCTCAGTGGCGAGACCAACAGACTGCAATGCAGAGGGTCTCGGGTTTGAACCCACGTCGCGCACCTCTGATTTTCGGAAGTTATATGACTTTTCGAAATTATGTGCGTATTGATTGACAATTATCGCCTGCTCCGTGCCTCGGAAAGCAAGTTAAGCCGTTGGTCCCGGCTGCCATGAACATCTATGGCAGTCGTTATTGGGAAAGTGTCGACACAAAAGATCCCACTGGGTCGAAGTGTCGCCGGTCTGCACTGACTGGCCCCCCAGATAAGATAAGATAAGATAATAAGCAGCTTAGTTGGCAAAGTGATGACACAGTTTGTCGAGGTCGAAAGCGCTGCTGCTTAAAAATGAAATATGAAAGCGATTAGTTTGTTTGAAACACAGCTGTTGTTTGTGACAATTCGGTCTTAAAATTGGCGTAACAGTAGCGCAGCGATAATGAATGTTGTTGCTGTGTTTGAGGTCTCGGTTCGGAGCTCGGAAATGGATTTTCTAACATTCAAACATAAAAAAACAACATCAACTATTTTACTTGCAGTATAGTGTTTGGAAATGTGCCCGTTAGACGTGAACGGGCTAGTTCCCAGCGTGAGGTCTAAAATCATAATTGGTGACATGCGGGAGTATAACAACCTCTGCTTACTTTCTCGGAGATGTAGGCGTGAAGCTATGTGAAGTATTTGCCATATTTTCTTTGAATCAATCTTTTCTTTCCCTTTTGTATAATGACCTCTGAGGCTAGATCAAGAGTTATCAACACTAAACTACGTAACAATGTTTCAACTTGCCTTTTTAAACCAAAAGCCTCATAAAGATACAACACCTTCGGGTTAGCAAGGCAACCCTTCAACTGCAGGGCATTGTGCCCTCGTCAGCGCTAAGTGGGCCTGAAAGCCTGATCATGACACGTGATGCCAACGCGGAGATCGACGCGTGAATCGCCATCACATATTTACACAAAGTTATGTAAGCATTGTGTGGAAGATAGATTCTTGATAATACTATTTGATTTCGCATACTACCGCCGAGCGAAATGTGCCACAACAGGCGGTCACAGTTAAGTGAATAAAATCAACACTTTTTGTTTAATACAAATATAAAATATACATTAACCATAACAATGAATGTGTTTATAATTACTCCGTGTAAAATACTTAAAATAATTAATATTTTCGTCTACAAAATTACGTAAATTTGCACGAAAAATGCAAAAACGTAAGCTGGTGGTACGTGATTTTTTCTAAAAATCACGTAACACCAGCTTACGTTTTTGCATTGCATGCTAAAATAGGATAGATTTCTACTGTTATATTCTTATAACAGTAGAAATCTATCCTATTTTACAGCTTAAACGAAACATAAATAGTTATATTACAATTTGTCCGTCCCAAATATTTAAGTTAATGGTTGCCAACAAAGATAGATATTTAACAAAAAAGCACTTCAAATCCTCCATACAATTTTACTATGGCGGCCGCGCGCCGATTTGAATATGCGCCGCACGAGCTCTGTCATTATATTATGTCTTACGCTCGGCGCAGTCTTTATGCAACTGCCGTATTCAAGGTCTGGGGTTTGATGCTGCCGAGCGATCAGGGAGTTCGATTCCCGGATCGAGTAAAGTGTGTCGTGTAAAAAGTGGGTCAAATAAGAACTTACTTCACCTACCTTTTACACGGTGTCAGGAACTGTGTGCGGTAGATGGTAAAATAGACTTGTTCCACTGTACGTGGCAGCTAAATTCAAAATCAAAAATATGTTTATTCAATTAGGTCACAAAGTAACACTTATGAACATCAAAGTTACACTTATTGATGTGAATTTACATTTACCGGTTACCATATTCCGTAGCCCAAGACCGGCGGGTAGCCCAAGACCAGTCTGTGTGGAAAACCTTGGGGGAGACCTATGTCCAGCAGTGGACGTCTTTTGGCTGAGATGATGATATTCAGCAAAGCAAAGGCGTAAAGCCAATGAGAAGAACTGGCAAGAAAATCATGGCTACTCATTTTAGTCGCTATGTTTTATAGTTTTGTTTATTTTACAAAACCATAACTGGTGAAATATGGTTGTAATACACTTCTGCCTAACCCTTCTGGGATATAGGTGAGCCTGAGTTCAAATTGTTGTACAATAATGCTTACTTTATTTTAATACTAGCTTTTGCCCGCGGCTTCGTTTGCGTTAATTTAGAATTTGACAATCAATTCGGGTTGTACTCTGCTTGTAATAATATAATTCAGTCATTATTCGAAAGAGACGTGGCGCCATCTATTATCATAAGAAGGTTATTGTTGTTTTCCTCGGGAACAGTAATTTTTTCGGGATGAAAGGTAGCCTATGTCTGTTTCTGTACAGCTGACAACGTATATGCAAAATTTTAGCATGATCGGTTCAGTAGTTTTGGCGTGAAAACGTAACAAACAAACAAACTCGTTTTCGCTTTTATAATATTAGTTAGGATTAGGGTTGTTCAACGTTGACGCGAAATACATTGAAACTAAAGTACTTTATACGGATTTTATTGCGTTGTGTATTAAGGCGAAGATTTCCGAGCGCTCAAAGGTTTTGGGGCCCCCCGCTTCACCGGTTCGCGCGTACACCGACGTCCATAATTACGTTGAGTCGGGCGCTATGCTACTCGCGAGTGCCGGTGACGTAGGTAGGGTGGTGGCACCAATTATCGGCCGTGTCAACTTTTTTTGAACTTCGACTGCTTGTAATTTTTACGTTAATAGCTTAATTTGCTTTCTTGCAATGCCTTTTTGGGTAGAGGGATACTGAAACTCGGTTTGGGTAGAACATTTCTAAGCTGTGACACTAGTGCATTCTTCATAGGCGTGATAGTGATAGATAATACGATAATAATATTATTAAGTGTCCATGAAAACTACGTAAATATAACAATCAAACCGTATTCCATGTTTGGTAATAGTGTGGTAATAGTCAATAGGATTATTGAATACTAGCTTCTGCCCGCGACTTCGTCCGCGTGGAATAGTTACTTTGAGCTAACGTTGACTTTAACCCGTGACTTCGTTATATTTAGTTAGCTGCGATGTTATTTTAAAACTGCGATATCTCCTAAGATATTCATTGAAATCGAATGATGTAAAGCGTAATTTTGTTTTAAATTAAATACTTGTGATGAATAACGTATTTATTTGGATAAGGATTAATATCATGTTTATAAAAACACCTTCGCAAATAATGCATTATTTTAGAACAAATTTGGTTAGCATAAAAAAGGTTTTAGTGAGCCAAACTTAAAAGATAGACATATGCTGTCGAGGACTTTTTTTTAGAACTTTTAGAGGGGAACAATTCTATAATACATGATTTTTGCGAAACTTTGAGAGTTTGAGAGCTGAAGAAGAACTTTGAGAGCTGAAGAGTTTATTTGTTTGTTTGCTTGAACGCGCTAATCTCAGGAACTACTGGTCCGATTTAAAAAATTCTTTCAGTGTTAGATAGCCCATTTATCGAGGAAGGCTATAGGCTATATATCATCACGCTAAGATCAATAGGAGCGGAGCACCAATGAAGAATGTTTCAAAATCGGAGGGTTTTTTTTCCTTTTGGCAGCTTCCGCTACGTGCGCTGGGTAAGCAGTTAAAGTTTCGCAAAAATCATGTATGACAGAATTGTTCCCCTTTAAAAGTTATAAAAAAAGCCCATGACAACATATGTCTATCTTTTAAGGTTGGCTCACTATAACCTTTTTTATGCTAACCAAATTTGTTCTAAAATAATGCATTATTTGCGAAGGTATTATTATAAAGATGATATTAATCCTTATCCAAATAAATACGTTATTCATCACAAGTATTTAATTTAAAACAAAATTGCCCTTTACATCATTCGATTTCAATGAATATCTTAGTAGATATAGCAGTTTTAAAATAACGTCGCAGCAAAATAATTACCCATTACAGACATACAAACGATGTTTCTCCTGGTTTATTTTGCGTGATTTTAAATGAGCACTGTAGGTATATTTATAAAATGTTGTTCAATGGTTCTTATGTGGTTCATGGATTTAACAAAGAAAGATTCAGCTCCTTTAAAATTGTATTATAGGTGCCTACGACCCACTCTCTCTCTCTTATGTGACGCAGACGAAGTTGCGCGGGTCAGCTATCTATACTAATATTATAAAGCTGAAGAGTTTGTTTGTTGGTTTGAACGCGCTAATCTCATAATAGCCTATTTATCGAGGAAGGCTATAGGCTATATAACATCACGCTACGACCCACGGGGGTGGCGCAGTGACGATAAACGCGGGTGAAACCGCGGGAACATCTAGTACCAAATAACATTACAACTCACGAGGGTGGTGCAGTAAACATAAATACCACAACGCGCAGGTATAACTGCGGATAATATTTGTATTTATTTAGGTAGGCAGGTACCTACCTATAAAATTCGCTCGTATTGCTTTTAGGCACATCTCACATTTTTATTCTCGTATACCTACCTAATATAATAATAATGCTATAAAATAATGATTCAAGTCCTATACAAATATAGGTAGTGTTTTAGTAATTTTCAAATTAATTATAGGTAGGCAACCTACCTTTAACATTTGTTTAGCCCACGTAAGGCTAAAGATGACAACCTTGATTTTCTTTTATTTTATTGCCCATTTCTACACTCGTCATCTACAAATCAATAATGGACTTGCACTCGTCCAATAATCAAAACGATATTTTCAAAACTATGCTAATTATATACACTCTTATTACTAAAAATTTATAATACCTATTTACAAACTAAACCTAGATATAATATATTTATTAATAAGTGATGACATTCGTAACTGACGATAAAATTATTTGTAATTCTGCGGTGCCCTCTGCAAACTAGCGATACGTCCTGTCCCCATTACATCCCGCTCGGGAGTGCAAGACGCTAGAGAGAGCGCGGCGGCTAGTAAGAAATCACATATTTTCGGTATTATATTTTTGTATATTATATAATGCATATTGTGATGCCCGACAAATAACCGTTTTTACATGACCTTTCTTTTGGTATATTTTTGAAAATTCAATTCCCAATATAACTCAAATAAAACACGAAAAATGCTTATATCAGACCTATCTTCACGATTTTTTTCGATCGTATAAAATGTCAGTAATCGTGTTTCGAATGCCCGACAAATCAAGATCTAATGCTGTAAAATAACATATATTTTTTTCAGAATTTAAATCTATGCTATTTACAAATAAAACGCGTTTAAGCACGCTAGATAACACTGTACTTTGGGAAATCCTCGCCTTAACACTTTATAACATAATTTAAAAAATATTACATTACTACTGAACCTTTACACCTATTTAAGCAATTTAAAATTATTAAAACTAATTAGTATTAAATTTACACTTTCCTCGGCGTTCGGTTGCTTTTCAACAGCCATGTTTACGGGAAGACTTTGATGGTGGTTGTCTCAATGTTCTGAAGTTAAGTATTTGAAAGTATCCGAATATAATTTAATCGTTGGTGTTTCTATTCACGCAGAATGAGCTCAAAGTATCATAACCTCTGGCTACGTTTCGCCTCTTCTTGGGTTTGACTCTTTGAATTACTGGATCCCAAGCTGGTGGTACATTCCATCCATGTTCTCTATTGAAATAGCAAGCAAAGCATCCTTCGTAGAAATCAGTGTTCTTTCCGAGTATCTTTGGTTTGTCAAATCGCAGGTGGTGGTTGATCCCCTGTTAATTTATTCTACTTTAATTAGTAACTGTGATCTCTAAGTAGCAGTTAATCGTCATATTAATTATTAGTTAATGTACTAAGGCGGAACAATGTCAGCAGTAAACAATAGCACATTACATAATTAGGTACGTTATCGATAGCTTATGCGCTAATTAATGGTATATTGTAATTGATTGTCATTAGCCATTGCGACTGTCTTTAATTAATATATTACATACTGGCACGTTTCCCGATACATAGGCAGAGATTGTAGATTTCCACTTGCTATGATTCTGATTTGAAGTAGCGAAAGTTTAGTGGGAGACCGTTGAAACACTCCGCAAGGTTGATGGCTGTTGGATGTTCTGCTAGTCAGGCTGGAAATTATATAATATTCCTTGAAATTACCATACCATCAACTGCTCAACAGTACGCTTCCCTCAACCCTGATTTATGGACACAAAACGATCACAATCAGCTAATTTAAAGCCACTTTTAAGTAAAACTACTTTTTAAACGATCAGCAGTATTATAAATTAGATGGAATCGTGGCGATTCGATAAAGATAGGGCGGGAATGGCCGAAGTTCGGGCGACATTGTCAATACGAGGGGGAGACATACGTTCTTGGAATATCGCCGATAACTAGCTATCATTTAAACGGCGTTTTGGCTTCTTGAATTGACCGATATTGAATACTTGGAATAACAATATGTACTAATGTGCATGGGAAGTAGTAAACTGAAATGCAAACAACCGATAGCCCCAAAAAAGATAATTACTGGTATTCATTTTAAGTAGATGACTTTTGCTATGCTAGCACGCCTAAAATTGTTTCTTGTCTATAATTGCATCGAATAAAAAACAAAGAATATTCAGATTAAGAATAACAATTTAGAGTCTATTCCGCAACACTTAGCGCGGTGGCAGCGACGCGCGACGAGGCGACTGCTAGCCTGTTACGCAATTCGTGCAGTCACTTCCTTGATTAATTCCTACAATAACTAATGTATATACATAGAGCATTTGCTTGGCGCTGCGTAGAGACGTGGCCTCGCTATGCATCTTCTATCGCTTATACTATGGAGAGTGTTCCGAGGAATTGTTCGGAATGTTCCCTGCCGCCTCTTTTCGCCATCGTCCTACGCGACAGCATTTTCACTCCCATCATTTAGATGGTTGGCAGTCCACAACTGTGCGTTTCTCCAGGAATTTTCTGCTTCGCACAACAAAACTGTGGAATGAGCTGTTGCCTACGGTATTTTCGGACCACTACGACCTTCAACATTTCAAGAAAAGAGCGTACTCCTTTTTAAATGGCCGGCAACGCACTTGTGAGTCCTCTGGTGTTGCAGGTGTCCATGGGTGGCGGTAATCGCTTACCATCAGGCGATCCGCCCCCAGCCATGCCCCCGAATCCACAAAAAAAAAAGTTTTCATAGTCTAGCTAATGCTTATTCATACATTCTGTTTACGATTGCAGAAAGACAATCCTGCGGGGTTGCGGAGCAAGAAGGATGAGGCAACGATGGAACGAAACTAAATAACTAACTGTAGACAATCATTTACATATTGTATCATGTATGGATTACCATTAGCTAGTCTATGCTATCGGTTAGCTTTTTGATTGATCAGTCATAAATAATGCATAAATATATCAAATTATTTTTTGATAGTAACCAAATCTCTTCATCGTATATTAAAAATGCAGTGACAGGATAAAACTTAACCTACATGAATACCACTATAAATACCAAATATTTTAAGTGATGACGTGAAACTAAAAGCTTGTAAAAGTGTCCATTCTGACAGAATAAAATCGCTTGCATCCCGCGGCATATCGTATTTTAAAACAAGCTCTATTTTGAAATAAAGCGACGTTCCATTTATAAAAAATCACTGTCTCCAGAGGTCCCCAGTGAAAAATTATAACGCGACGCGTACATTTTGTTGCCAGAGGAAAAAAATATGTTTTCCCTTTGTATTTGAGACGTAATATTTCAGGGAAGCCTGTCGGCCGTCACGACATCACCGTGAAATATTCGTCGGTTTAACCTAAAATACATTATTATTAAAATGTAATAAAAATTGCATTGCATAATTTGACAGTGACGGCTGTGAACGAGAAAATTCAGTTGAGAATTTTTGTATGAGGCTGAATGATGTCTTGCCTTAGTAAAGTAAATAAGAAAGAAAGTAAATAAGAATAATGGTTTGTTTGAAGTGAAGAGTTATTATATAGAATGTCGAGCAGTTTTATGACATTTGTGGTGAATGAAAAATGTAATGTTTGTCATATCAATGGCAAAAACAATTGAGTACTTAGTCTTTTACTAGATTTTTTGTTATATTGCAGGATTTAAGTAGGACATCACATTAGTGCGTCTATCAAAGATGATTAATTGATATCATAATATATATTACTTGACACTATCATAGTTTTAAATACTTAAACTGAGTAATCTTTAATAGCATATCGCACGTTCTTAAATTAAACTAAAAGGGACCAAAACGATCCGAGAACAGGACCTCAACATAAATTAACCCCTAAGAACAACTAAGGTCTAAAAATGTACCTATAGATATACGGATGCTTCGTATACCGAATATTATCCGTATGCCTCCGTGGCGCAGCGGTAGTGAATGCGACTGCTGTGCATGAAGTCTCGGGTTCGAATCCCGAGTCGGGCCAACAAAAAGTTATTGGGTTTTTCTGTTAAGAACTCTCAATAGCAGCCCGGAGTTAGGAAGTTGGCGGTGTTAGACACCCCCGTGCCTCGAAAAGCACGTAAAGCCGTTGGTCCTGCGCCCGATCTCTCTCCGGTCGTGTCGGGTTACCCTCCCATCGGATCATGAGAGTTAAGGAACAGAGAGTGCACTTGTGTTTGCACACACACTTGTGCACTATAATATCTCCTGCGCAGATGGCCAGTCTCCGTTAAGACTGGCTGCCGTGACCGAAATTCGGTCTGGAGGACATTATACCGAACCAACACTAATGCTGTAACGTTAACATGTTCACTGAACGAGTGCACCATCCGTGCCGTCAACATATATTACTACTGTGCAAGGACTATCAAACATTAATTACGTTATTTTTTTGGTAATTACCGCAAACAGGCTCCAACGATCCACAAAATCACATTTTGCCTAAGAAATATTTCTTAAAAGAGCCAGCAAATCTTTAAAAATCACTGTCATTTTTCCAAGACGTTGACTTTTAAACAAATTATATTCGCTACAAATCAAATAAGGCTGAAGTTGGACTGGCACAATGGACTCATTAATGAAATTAACCGACCTAATTATTCTTTTGACGAGGATAAAAGGAAAAGTGGCCGGAGACATTGCGCGGACGGCTTGCTATATAACTGTGATCTCTTATTGTTCTCTGATGGTATATGTGCCTTAATACTGCAATTAACTACCTAAGTTTTTTATTCTATTGATTAGGTAGATAACGTAATCCTACATGTGCAGAAAAGTGGGCGTTTAGATTTCAGAACGCAAACATAAACGTCACATGACAAATTGAACTGAATTTGAATTTCGAATCATCAGGCATAATATTACTATAAAACCCGGTTCCTATATCAAAAGAGGAGACGTTTTAGTTAAATATATTTAGTATTTTGACATATTTTTCATAGTATATGTGTCAAAGATGTCTACAGGTAAAACGACTCGTTTCTTGATAATTAATTATAGGAACTAGGCCTAAGTAAGTCCCGTGTTTCATGTCGCAATTTCTATTAGTATGTGTACTTATTACAAAACATATTATATGCAACCTTTACTTTATTTTAGTACCCAAAATTGGCCGAGCATCGACAAATTATGTAATTTATTTTGATACTCTTAACTTATCCTAACTACAGTATTATAAATGCGAATCTGAGGTTGTTTGTTTGTTACGCTTGGACGCCTTAATTAATTTACCGATCGTCATGAAATTTTGCATACACGTTGACAGGAGTACAGAAAAGGACATAGGATACCTTCCATAAAAAAAATACTGTTCCTGAGAGATAGAATTTACAAAACCAAGATTTACGCGAGCGAAGCTGCGGTCAAAATCTAGTTTTAAATAAAAGTAACCTATACTTCTCTCGATTTTTTTATAATCGATAAAATACTTACAAAGCTTCGTCGTCTTCTCAAAGTATGGAAAGCTCATTATAATCAAGTAACAAATACATCTGACAATATCCAAGTCAGCACGCAAAAGCAATAATTATATCGTCTATCGTACATTCAATTCGGCATATAATGGTTTTGATTTATCGAATAGATGCTGGGTAGCGCTCAGTGGCTCACAAAGGGGCCGTAGTCATTGTCCTCGCCCGCCTGCGTGTGACACACGCGCGGACACTGCCTCGTAGCGTCCGCATGTGTTCAGATTGGCACGGACTGTTTACGTCACCGAGCTTCTATGCTACATTACTATGGCGTGCAAATACGTGGCTCCTGTGTACGTCTGTTGTGTATGATTTATTTGTAGTCGTGTCGCGAACAGGAATACAGTTTGAAGTTAAGATGTTAGTTTTGGTAACTTCATATGACTTTCGCCCTGAAGGGTGACATTGGCCCTTAATTGGAAAAAGCTGTTTAATTGGAAGAAGCTGTTTTACTGAAAGTTTGCTATCTATTGATTTTCACGTGTATTTTTCCGACAAAAAGTATGATAGTGGTCTGGTGGGAACTTCAAACTTTGTCCAATTAAGGGCCAATGTCACCTCTCAGGGCCAATATCACCCCTCAGGCATACGAAGTTACGGTATATGAAATGACATGTATAAATGCATTATAATGAGTATTTACAATAATATATAATAATAATATCAGCCCTATATTAAACTGTCCCACTGCTGGGCACGGACCTCTTCTCAGTGTGAGAAGGGTTAGGCCATAGTCCACCACGCTGGCCCAGTGCGGATTGGCAGACTTCACATATCTTCGAGAACATTATGGAGAAATCTTAGACATGCAGGTTTCCTCACGACGTTTTCCTTCGTTGAACACAATAATTGTATTCAGATACTAGCACTATACCCAGAATTTACCTTGGAATCGAACTAGAGACATCTGCGTAGCAGCCTTACGATCTGCCACTAGGTTATTGCTGTTACGCTTTATTAAAAAGTTTAAACAAAGACAAGTATAGCGACGTAGCTGTCAGTAAGCTTCAAATTAAGCATGATGATCCACGTAGGATTTTGTAGAGATATTCATCATGTCCTCAAAACCCGATGTTTTATACCGACTCTACAATAAACATTGTCTACATATTATCAAACTGCCTAATCTAACAGTTTACTCCATCGACATAGTTCGTGAATTACCGCATACCCGGGAATTAGGGCCGCCTCACACGTGGGTATTCTTGAACATTAATAATTTATTCACCGTGTCTTGCACCTTGTGTAGTTGTAATAATTTATAAGTAGGGAATGTCTTTAAGTTCAAGATTATTAGGCGAGGACACAGCCGGGAAATGTGTTTTGGTAAATTTAATAGAAATCTATAGCTTTTTTATATTAATTTTATTTTATTTGGGAAACAAACAGATACAATTTGAAAATAATTAATGTTCAGATTAACTACACTTAATCCAAACAGTTTCCATATATAAATATACAGTAGCGCCAAAAAATATTTGAAGTTATAATCTAAAATAACAAATGCACAAGTTATTAGCGTAACAATATAACAACAAAAAATATATTAAAAGAGTACAGTAGTAGGAACAAAGTTATATTATTTAATTCAGTTTCATACAGTACTACTTTTCACCCGCGACTTCGCTCGCGTAAATGTACGTTAGATTTGCAACAGTTATTTTTTCTGGATGAAAGGTATCCTATGTCCTATTCTGTACCCCTGATAACGTGTATGCAAAATTTCATGTTGTTCGGTTGAGTAGTTAAGGCGTGAAAGCGTAACAAACAAACTAACTCATTTTCGCATTTATAACATTAGTTAGGATGAACAAGACAGTCATGGATAGACTTCTTTAATTTGGGTAAAGAAAGGTGGAACACATCAATTGAATCGTCGCTGCAGATATTAATAAGGTTATTAAACGAACGACAGGATCTTATTATAAAGGTTCGCGGACCATGTAACCATAATACATGCGCCCTTTGGAGAGGTAGGCAGAGATGTACACCTACACTTCACCAACAATATATACATACATAGATTCACGCCTGTTTCCCAGAGGGGTAGGCAGAGAATACGGATTTCCATTTACTACGATCCTGACACACTTCTTTGGCTTCATTCACTTTCATCACATTCCTCATACACGCCCGTCGGTTCAAGGTGCTCTTAACCTGGCCTTTGTCCAGAACGCCTCCGATCTGATCGAGAAACGTTCGCCTAGGTTTTCCTCTTTCGACTGTTCCATTCACACTAGCCTTATAAACTTTCTTAGTCAGTCTTTCCTCGTCCATTCTTTCTACATGTCCAAACCAGCTTAACATACCCTTTTCTATTCTTGTCACTATATCCACTTTCATGCCGCATCTCTCTCTAATCACACTATTCCTTATTCTATCTATTCAACAATGTATTTAGGTCCTAAATAATAGGGGGTCAGTCTGAAATTAAACTACTATATACGGATTTTATCGCGTTGTTTATTTGACACTTTATTACATAATTTAGAAACTGTCACACTACTATTACTATTAAACTTTACTAATTTTTAAGCTAATTAAATTATAGAAACTATTAAAACTATTTATACTATTATACTATTTATATTTATGTTTACACTTGCCGCGACGTTTCGGTTGCTTTTCAGCAGCCATGGTCACGGGGAGATTGAGATGGTAGCTGTCTCAATGTTCCAGTGTAGTTATTTCAAAGTACCCGAACATAATTTACACATGGGTGTTTCTATTTACACAGAATGAGCTCAAAGTATCATGAAGTCTAGCTGTGGTTTGCTTCTTCTTGGGTTTGACTATTTTAATTACTGGATCCCAAGCTGGTGGTACATTATAACTTACTGTCAAACATTTAAAAGGTACCTGAGTATTAACTAGCTGATAATTAGAAATCACTTACTTATAAACTTTACCCATTGGTTTAAAGTTAAATAATAGTTAAGTAACAGTTTTGGACCCACAGAAAAGATAAGTAACCTTTATTTATCTGTTCTGGGGGTGGCCGTTGATTAAAGGTTAATCATTGATCAAGGAATTCGGAGATATTTAGTTGGCAAAAGCTAAATATTAATAAGCGATATTTTTATAAGTCAGTTGATTATTAAATAAGAATGAGCATAGTAAAAACTATAATTTCCGTCCTACCACGACTCTGAAAGCGAAACACAAAACGAAATAATTGGCAAATTCAACATAAATCAATTAAACAACAATGGCTACCGAAGCGCCGTGACGTAATGTAAAACAGAATCCACAAAAGAGTGTTGTGCCGCCCGAACGATCCCGGAATGTGTCCCTTGACAATTCCGGGATATAGAAACGTCATATTATTTCACTCCGGGACGTTTTGTTTGCAAATTATTTGAGTAATGTCCCCTTTAGGGCCGACAGAGAATAATTAAATTAAATTTTAATAGTTCTTGTAATTGAAATATTATTAATGAAGCGATTAATATATTTGTGAATGTTTTAATATTATAGTTGGTTGGTTGGTGAACAATGAATTAATATTAAAATGGTGAACCTTTATTGACTGTGTTTACATAATGGCGGTAGACATTTTAACTACAATACATCTATACTGTTACGTGCTGGGTTCGACGTTATTTTAGCACACAATTAAATTTAAAACACAACAAACACTATACTACACTTTTCCACTGTAACTGCTTCAAACTCCGTAGTACTTTTGCTTCCGTTCGCTTCGATGAATACTTACGATTGTAAACTGACTTGGCGGTGTGCGTGCGCTCTATTTATACGCGGTTAGAGCGTTTCCAGAGTTTTCTAGAAACGTCATACCCGGTATATAAACCGCACGAAGATTGGAGAATGTGCCTGTGTTCTCTTTACTCTTCTCGTACGAAGTTCCGTAAGATGTCAATAGATGGCGCTGTAATAAATTATTATACGGAACTGCCGAGTCTTCCCCATAATGCCGAGAGATGGCACTGGCTGTATCAATACTAATATTATAAGGAGGAAAGATTTTATTTTTTGCTTGTTTGTTTGTAAGGGTTACTTACTACTACACAAAAACTATTCAACCGATTCTAAAAATTCTTTCACCATTAGAAAGCTATATTATCAGCGAGTAACATAGGCGAGAATTTATTTAAATAAGTACTGTTACTAACATAACCTAACCTACTTTTACGCGAGCGAAGCTGCGGGCAAAAGCTAGTAATGTAAGTAAAGTGACTGACTGCTGTGCACGTGTCTCGTGTTTGATATATTGAAAAATATTTTCAGTAACAGGCAGTGGTAGTGCCAGGTAAGCGACAATAGGTTTACTCCCAGTGACGTGGGACCTAATGTATTGTTGGTGAAATGTGGGTGAAATAAACCTCTTCGGGAATACAGCCGTGATACTATGTATGTATGTTTGTAAGTTTAAATATCTGTTATTGATAATGATCATACTGGTTTCCTACAGGTATTTCTTTGAGGATTCTGTTTTTTTATATTCATTATTATTACTTAAAATTTATGATTAATTATATCTAGTTCTACACTATTGCATAAATCTATATCTATACTAATATTATAAAAAGAAAATCTCTTTGTTGTGTAAGAATTTAACTCGAAATCTTATAAACCACTTGTAAAACTCTGTCATCTTTAGAAAGCTTTCTTTTGACGCATAATTCTCCGCGGGGCGACGGAGAGGTAATGTCAAGCTCACCGGGGGAAAGATACCCCGATAATACCGACTAAACCTACCACGGTGTTCCTCGACATAACCATAGATGGCGAGGCCGCGCGAATCACTTTCACATGCAATCGCGACCTCGCCATGGTTTCGGCCCGCCGTGTGAAACGGCAGGCCACTACCCAAAACATCGTTCCTCAACCGTCCCCCTAGGGGGTGGACAAGACACAATACAGAGGCGCACGTGGGAACACGCACGCCGCCTCTCGGACCTGGTGCTGATCGGGTGGCGAACAGGCCCACGCAGCCCACCACCCCCAGGTCAAAACTCAGGGTGGCTGCAGGTCGTCTCGCGCCCTCCGGCGCCCGGTTCTGCGGTTGGGGAGAGGGTTTAAGCGCTCCCTCTCCGGCTTCGCCGCCTCCTTGATGGAAATTACTTCCTCACAGAAGGAGGCGACGGCGTTCCACGATCTCTCACTCCGGACCATAGACTGAACCACGGCCGGGAGTGAGAGAACAGCCAGTCCGACTGCCGCGATCATCTGACGGCGCTGCGATGCCCAGGCGGGGCAATCCGCCAAAGTGTGCAGCGCCGTGTCCACAACAACATCGCGGCAGTCACCGCAGTGATGACATCCGGGCGTCGCCTGCCGGCCTATGCGACACAGGAACTGGCCAAAACAACCGTGGCCAGTCATTACCTGTGTCAGCCGGAAGGTGAGGGCGCCATGCCGCCTTTCCAGCCACTCCTCAAAAACAGGACTTACCGCCACGATCGTGGCGTGCCCGATCTTTAGAAACCTAAATTATCACCGAGTAACATGGGCTATGATTTATCAAAAAAATAGAACTGTTACTAACATAAACTAACCTACTTTTATGAGAGCGAAGCCGCGGGCAAAAGTTAGTACATCATAAAGTTAATTTTCTACAAACGTTTGTAGATACGTAGTAATCCAGTTTAAGAAAAATGTCAGGTTTAAATGTAGCATTAGTAGCGCACTAGCTCTCTTAATGACCTAAACCTGCCTAATGTCAGGTTTAAATGTAGCATTAGTAGCGCACTAGCTCTCTTAATGACCTAAACCTGCCTAATGTCAGGTTTAAATGTAGCATTAGTAGCGCACTAGCTCTCTTAATGACCTAAACCTGCCTAACTGTCACGTTAATGTTATATTATAATGTCACTGTTAGAAACCTTTTTTGTAACATTAACCTTTAAGACTGCGCCGAGCGAAATGTGCGGCGAAATGTTGCGCCGAGCGAAAATACAGGCGGACACAGATATGTGAATAAAATCAACACTTTTTGTTTACATACAAATATAAAATATACATTTACCATAACAATGCATGTGTTTACAATTACTCTGTGTAAAAAACTTAAAATAATTAATATTTTCGCCTACAAAATTACGTAAATTTGCACGAAAAATGCAAAAAACCGTAAGCTCGTGTTACGTGATTTTTAGATAACAACATTAGAAATCTATCCTATTTTGCAGCTTAAACGAAACATAAATAATTATATTACAATTTGTCCGTCTCAAATATTTAAGTTATTGGTTAACAATAAAGATACATATTTATCGAAAAAGCACTTCAAATTCTCCATACAATTTTACTATAGCGGCCGCGCGCCGATTTGAATATGTGCCGCACGAGCTCTGTCATTATCTGTCTTACGCTCGGCGCAGTCTTAAGTGATAAGTTGATAACACATCTGACGTAACAAACATTCAAACAACGGATACAAAAACACCCAAACTTAGTAAAACTATTTGTGTATCACACAAGATTTTGCCCTGTGTGAGGATTGAACTCACGACACTCGGCGCAGTGGTAACGGCGAGGCGACCACTTAAACCACTTCACCATCCGTGCAGTTGATTATAAAAGAGATTAGGACTATATATTAATTGCAATATATCATCAGAAATTCTGATTAAACCCTAAGCCACACTGTGTATAGGAAAAAGACCCATCTATACTAATATTCTAAAGCTGAAGAGTTTGTTTGTTTGTTTGAACGCGCTAATCTCAAGAACTACTAGACCGAATTGAAAAATTATTTTAGTGTTGGATAGCTCATTTATCGAGGAAGGCTATAGCTATATAACATCACGCTACGTCCCACGGGGGCGGCGCAGTAATCATAAACGCGGGTGAAACCGTGGGCACATCTAGTGCTATTTATAGCATCACGCTTCGAGTCGTGAGCAGAGCAGTAATCATTAACGTGAGTGAAATCGACAATGACAGCTAATATAATAGGACTCCATAGAACGTTTGGTGGATTATTTTATTCCAATCTGACAGGCAAAATACTCCCATTTAAAACACAAGTAAATTATATCTATAGTTTTTTGTACTGCATAACTTAGTTCTCAATTGTTAGCACTGTGAACGGTGCCAAACAGCTTGAATGTGTGTGTGTATATTAACACGTAATGGCACCCACACATAGATGTCAGGAGCTTAGTAAACTAGACTTTTGCGCACTTTTATTTGCTTATTACCTCCTTGGCGGTATAGAAAGCAATGAAAAAGCGATTATACATAAATAAATGATATTAAGAGACTCGGCGCACGAATCAACCTCGATTTAAATAGCATTAAATTACATTGTTTTTAACAATGATATGTATATTATTACTATAATATAATATACTATAGTTTGATAGCGGCGATAGCTCAGTGGGGAGACTAACAGACTGCAATGCAGAGGGTCCCGGGTTCGAACCCACGTCGCGCACCTCTGACTTTCGGAAGTTATATGACTTTTCAAAATTATGTGCGTATTAATTGACAATTATCGCTGCTGCTGCTCCGTGCCTCGGAGAGTACGTTAAGCCGTCGGTCCCGGCTGCCATGAACGTCTATGGCAGTCGTTATTGGGAAGTCAGTGCCCTCTAATATCCTGACACTAGTCTAGCCTTAGGGTATCGTTAGCCTTCGGGTTGCGGAGGTCAGATGGCAGTCGCTCCGTGTAAAAACTGATATCCAGTCAAATCCAGTTAGACTAGAAAGCCGACCCCAAGTGACATGGGAATAATAAAGGCTAAGGAGAAGAAGAACAAGAAGAAGAAGTCACATTTATATTTCCAAAAGAATAGGCAGAAGTGCTTTGTGATTTTCTTAAAAGAATAATGCAGGAACATTTGTCCTGACCCGGGCATCGAAACTGATACCTTGTATATAGCAGTCGAACTAACTATCATTGGGCATCAAAGGCAGTAAGTTTATACAATACAAAACAAAAAATCAGGATTTTTAATTTATTATGGCGTGGTATTGACGTAATAACTGTTCCAATAACTCAAAAACGACTTACTCCCGTAAGTTTAAAGTTCTGCAATAATTTTATTAATAGACCATACTGAAGGCAATCGTTTGGCTTAGTATGCACATGTTATGCAAAGAGATGATACGTATGTAGATACCAGTATGTAAGTGATGAATATGAGAGTAGAGGGATGAAAAGGGAGAGGAAGGCCAAGGAAAAGATGGGTGGACTGTGTGAGGATGGATATGAAAGGGAAAGGGGTAAATCAGATGACGGGTGACAGAGAAGTATGGAAGCGAAGGATATATTGCGCCGACCCCAAATAAATTAGGACCAGGGCAAGAGGATGATGAGTTTACTTTTATACCAAAGAGATAAAGTTGTAAATTACCTGCCTACCCGGTGCATGCAAGCAATGCAAGCTAAATTAATTTTGTAGAGCTGCGAAGGCACGATATGTGTCAAATCAAACATGACACAAATTTAATATAACTGGTCTTGAAATTTCATTTAACTGTTGCGTAAAAAACGTTATTAGTTTTGGCTAATTGTACTATGTGTATATTCATCTCTTACTAAATTATCTTACGCTAAATTTCTGTCACACAATGTATCAATCAATGATTCTTTCTTTACCTTTCGAATACAAATATTTGTTGCTAATCTCGTTCGTCCCCAAATAGGCTTGCCCGCATCTGAAGTCACACAACAAATACACCACAACTAGTCGCTCAGTGCGCGAGGTCCATTATATGATTCAGACGGCAGTTATCGTGGCATTTTATTGTGTCTACGAAAAGATAGCGATCTGAAGTAAAACTTGTGCCATCAAAGGTTCGGCGCCGAGTCGTTCGCAGTCCACCACTATTTGTTAACGCTGTGTTGTTATGATCAACTTCTGATTAAGTTTTTGGTGAGTTTGTTGCTTATCGCTTTGCAAGCGGAGGGTCGATAGCTCGCTGTTTACTTGATCTTTTATTAGTATATCATTAAGAGTAAGCTCTATTTGTTTTATAGCGTGCTTCAGTAATATAAATGTTAGTAGGATTATCGGTCGTTAGATCTAGAGTTTTGTATACAGATAGAGTTATGAAGTAATGTTTATGAGTAGTAGAGCCTCGCTGATTTCAGCATGAATGGGCCGGTTCGACCAGGGAAGGACTACCCTCTCACAGAATATCGACGTGAAATAGCAGTATTCCTACTGTTGTGCTTCGTTCGATTAGTGAGACTGCCGGAGGCCCAATCACACTCTTTCCCTCTTCCTGCTCCTTCTCCTTCCCACTTCCTTTCCTAAAGAGTCGGCAACTCGCAAGTGATGCCTCTGGTGTTGCAGGCGTCCATAGGCTACGGTGACCACTCACCATCAGATGGGCCGTATGCTTGTTTGCCACATTAGTCGAATAAAAAAAATCAACAAAGAATAAATTAATGTTCAAAGTTGAAGCTTTGCTATTGGGACAGTAACTTCGTCCTAAAGAAGATCGCGGTCAGTTTTGTGCTTTTGTGATAAGCCCGGGGCTAAGGAGGCGCTGTATTATTGGTAAGGAAACCATTGTATACGAGAACGCAGTAATCTCTACTTCATTGCTAAGATAACACATCTAATATTTTTTACAGCGTTGACATGCTTGTGATTTCCATTCGGTCTTGCAAGCGTCTATCGGCAAAGGTCTATACAGGATAGACTATCTGCCGCTACAATAGTAACCGCTTACCACCAGATGGGATAATAGGTATATAACCCCCAAATAAGGGAAATATTATGCTTTGCTTCAGTTTATATATCGTCATGAAGAAAAATAATTTCTACGACTTTGTGACTTATCACCAAAAAGTACGTGATCAATATTGAAGGGTTTCGCTCAAGGCGATTGTTCTACCCTACTTCCTAAGGACACCTTCAGGGCTACATCTTGTACAACTTGTATAAGACTGTGGGGTGCGTGTCTTATCATCAGTTCAACATGCCTTTATATTTGATGGCCTCAGGCGTAATCCGTGCTGCAGTAAAATGTTGCTTTTGATTGAGTTACTTGTCAGAAATTTATTTGTTTGATTATGTGTTGTAACTGTTATGTTTAATATTTAAGGATACGTAGTGTACATAAATAAATAGGGTAGTATTTAACTGCACAGCAAAAAAATACTAATTGCACAGCAAAATATGCTTACCAAAAATACTAATTGCACACCAAAATATATTTAAAGTGATCAAACTAAGTCGACGGAGCCCCGCTTGGCGGGGCTTCTATTTTTGGCTAGGTTTAAGAAGGAACCTAACATAACCTAACCCTTTCGAGACGGAATGCAGTGATTGGAGGCGTATAGGTGCTCGTTATGATATATTTTAGAAAGCATATTTTGCTGCGCAATTAGTTTTGATATTACCTACAACTTAAAATAAGGTTTCTTTGTTTTTATTATCGCCGTGCTTAAATAAGCCAAGCGTTAGTAGGTATTGTGGTGGTTGTTCTATTTTATTTTCACTATATTTATAACCTAAATGTAATTTAATTTGACTTGACATGATTTACGGAAAGGAAAAAAAATACGCTGTATTTTGAAGTGAAAACTTCTTTAGCGGCGTTGTGCACTTTTTTGTAATGGGTAAAAAATGTTAAATTCGCGTCAGGACACGTGACCTGATCGAAAATTCGTAAGACGGAGGGAGAATTGTTAAACTTGCGTCAGGACACGTGACCTGATCGAAAATTCGTAAGACGGAGGGAGAATTGTCATGTTTGTGTACGATAGCGCAATAAATGAATATTGTATTTTACCACATAAATTATAGTACTTTTATACTGATAATTAAAGCAAATCGTGCCAAAATTATTCCCTAACCATTCCAAAATATCAAAAATGCACAACGTTAATATTCAAGTTTTCACTTCTGCCGGCACTCCCGGAGTGCAACCCGTTATTTTTTTTATCTGATATACATATTATCATGTTTTAATTAGCTCTATATATTTTGAACCACATATTTTTATTAGATATTAGACTAAAGATACTTGAAATCCTTTCAAAACAGTGTGCCACTAATAAGGCACCAAACTAACTGAGCGATAAATTAACGCTAGATAAAAATCGCTCAACAAAGAGCTGACAACGCCCGGGGTCCAATTAAATAAGACGATCGACAGTTTATCGGTATGATGATCATCACGCGACCGGCACGGTGGTCTCGTAGGCGGGATATTTATAGCTGAGATGTGCACACCGGGGCTGTGGGTTCAGTGCTCATATTATTGAAGGTGGGGAATAAACTTTTTTACTGATAAGTGTATTATTATTTCAAAAGTTGGTGGTTATGCTTTTGGCGACGATAATTATTTTCTTTTTAACAGCTTCTATACTATGAATAGTGTCTGTATCGTGGCACATTTTACAAACATTTACATGACGGACATAAATAACAGCCAAACGCAGAACAACAATTTGTAAACTACACGAATTTTTGTACCGCGTGGGATTCGAACTGGCTACTCGGCGTAATTGCAGTGGACAGTCGACCTTTTAAAACACTGCGCTGTCCACGCAGTCAAATTATACAGTCTTTGGATTCTATAACTAGCTCATGCAAAAACAAACATTTTACCTACATTTTTATTATTGAAAAATGGTTTGCGAGCACGCATTGATCTGATCTGGGGTTCTAAGGACATCACTCCAGCGTTACCGAGGTTATGGAAAAGAACCAAAAATAGAATGTAAGCAAGGAATGAGAGCTAGGTATGTGATCCTTCGTAACTCACTAGGCAACAGAGTTAAAAATGTTGTATTAAATACGATTTAAAGTTTTTAAATCTGTCTATTTGAAGGGACAATTATTCTTCTTAGTATGATATTTAAATGGCGCAACACTTCATTAAAACGAGAGCTATTGTCGCCAAAAATGCATTGCAGTAATCGAGAGGTATAAATCTGATCATTGTGATTGCTGTGCTGTACTCGAATTTCGTTGGAACAATAGTTCGAATGAAATTCATTTCCCTCATTGGCATGCGTTGTTCACAAACTACAGAGCTTGAAACAGGGACGTAAAGGTGTTTTGGTTTTATAATAATACTAGCTATTGCCCGCGGCTTCGCTTGCGTTAATTTAGAATTTGACAATCAATTCGGGTCATACTCTGCTTGAAATAATATAATATGTGTATATATTTCAATCATGATTCGAAAGACACGTGGCGCCATCTATTATCATAAGAACGTTATTGTTGTTTTCCTCGGGAACAGTAATTTTTTTCGGGATGAAAGGTAGCCTATGTCCGTTTCTGTACACCTGACAACGTATATGCAAAATTTCAGGATGATCGGTTCAGTGGTTTAGGCGTGAAAAGGTAACAAACAAACAAACACATTTTCGCTTTTATAATATTAGTTAGGACTACCTGTCTACCTGTCTACCTGACTACCTTACCTGCGACTTCGTCCGCGTAGATTTTAACTAAAAAGTGTTGGTCTCCGCGGAAACCTATTTTTTTTTCTAAAATCAAAGTAGCCTATGTTACTCCTTATAACATCAGCTATCTGCCAGTGAAAGTCCCGTCAAAATCGGTTCAGCCGTTTCGGAGATTAGCCGGAACAAACAGACAGACAGACAAAAATTTAAAAATAGATGTTTTAGTATAGGTACCTTATATACTGTCATATGAATTAGATAAAAAGCTGTTATTTTGACATTACAAACAGACACTTCAATTTTATTTATTTGTATACATTAGGATTAGGATTGTTAGGATTAGGATATAATAGTTCAAAGTCCAAACAGTCTAGGTTGATGTGTCGCTGTGTGTACGTGACGCAAGCAGTTATATATAGACTATATAATGCTGTCAAATAAATGTATAAAATCAATCAAACTTCAGCGATACAGCAATAACAGTTTGGTATAAAAACAATGGCGGTTTAATAGCCAAACTTTGATATGAAATGTTTGAATCGTTGGCTATCCGCGCCTCTAATTGTTTAACTTTGAAACACCGGGGGAGGTATTGGCTGAAGTTGTGCCAATGTTTTGTGTAGTATTTGTCTCATTTATAGTACCAGTCATCGTTGGTTTTGCCTGTGTGTTATATCAGAGATGCTGTGGTGAACCAGATTATTTACTATCGATATCAGCATTAAAAGTAGGTATTTTCCATTAGATGCGATGCATCTAGTACAATTAGACGTCCGTTTCATGTGCGTGTTTAGCGATATAATTATAAAATAATATTGTCTTCTGTTTACGCGAATGTTATTTATTGAAATTAAACTACTATATACGGATTTTATCGCGTTGTTTATTTGATACTTTATTACAAAGTGTTGAAAACTGTTACACTACTATTACTATTAAACTTTACTAATTTTTAAGCTAATTAAATTATTGAAACTATGAAAACTATTTATACTATTACTATACTATTATACTATTTATATTTGTGTTTACACTTTCCCCGACGTTTCGACTAATGTTTTGTATATATTATGATAATAAAAGCAGACGTAGCCTAGTAAAAGCAGATAGAGCCATGGTTGAGGGGTTGCCTAGTGGGAGACCGTTAGAATGCTACGCAGGGTCTTAATTTCGAAACCAAGCCACACACCACTGACTTTTCGAATATATGTATATGCGCTTGGCCAGCGTGGTGGACTATGGCCTAACCCTTCAGAGAATGAGACGAGACCTGTGACCAGCTGTGCGAAAATTGATATAGAGGGCTGATATTGATTATATAAAATTATTTGTATAATTTTATTTTTCTTATTAATTGTAACCCGTACTTGCATTCACTAACCTGCCTAATAATCGTAATTAGCGGTCGACTAGTGCTCGAAATTCGACCAAACTTTGCCTTTAAGATATTGCTGATATATTATGTCATATATATAGATATACGCATAGTTATGATATACGTAACCATAGTTACGCGTTTCGACTGCGTGTGTCAAATGCATGGTTGTGTGCGTGTAGTGATTTTTCATTAATTTAATGTATTTCTAATGCATATTTTATAAAATATTAGGATTCGCCCCTCCTTCTCCATATAAACTTTAACTGTGCCAAATTTCATACTTCTCCGTCCGCGCAATTTTTGTAAAAAGGGGTACAAAGTTTTTGCTTCACGTATTAATATATAAATAACATTAAAAAATCATATTGTTATTAAACATAACTTGACAAGAAAAATAGAAACAACGCTCGCTATAGATATGGTGACCTTAAAACCACCCCTCTCGGGTCACAGTTGAAATATGGCGCGTGAACGCACCGGGTACGTTGACTAATGACGTCACGTGGCGCTGGCCTGACGAACGCGTATATAGTGACTAGGTGACGTATACGATTGTCTTTACACGTTGTTTCTGACGTAGACCTTTGTTTGAGAACTTGAAGTTCCTGTCTTTTTGATAAAATATATCGTATGGGTCTTTTTCCTATATACAGTGTGGCTTAGGGTTTAATCAGGATTTCTGATTATATCTTCTCCCTAGCCTTTATTATTCCCAAGTCACTTAGGGTCGGCTTTCTAGTCTAACCGGATTTGACGGGATATCAGTTTTTACACAGACCGTCTACCATGTGACCTCCGCAACCCGAAGGCTAACGATACCCTAAGGCTAGACCAGTGTCAGGATATTAGACGGCACTAACTTCCCAATAACGACTGCCATAGATGTTCATGGCAGCCGGGACCAGCGGCTTAACGTGCTCTCCGAAGTACGGAGCAGGCGATAATTGTCAATCAATACATACATAATTTCGACTTCCGAAAGTCAAAGGTCGCGCGACGTGTTCGAACCCGAGACCCTCTGCATTACAGTCTGTTAGTCTCCCCACTGAGCTATCGCTGCTTTTTTTCCTAATTCCTAATCGATTGCACGGACGGTGAAGTGGTTTAAAGAGGTCGCCACGCCGTTACCACTGCGCCGAGTGTTGTGAGTTCAATCCTCACACAGGGCAAAAACTTGTGTGATATACAAATAGTTTTACTAAGTTTGGGTGTTTTTGTATCCGTTGTTTGAATGTTTGTTAAGTCCTTCGCGACACAGGATAGTGTGGGATATGTCTCTGTATATTTGGTTCTAAAACTATCTTATCTTATATCTTGTGTGTGGAGGCCAGTCAGTATAGACCGCCGACACTTCGACCCAGTGGGATCATTTGTGTCGGTCCCAAAATTTATCCCTTAGCTATCGCCTTATGTATGTCCTGCATTAGCCGCAGTGTACAATTCAGAGGGAGAAGCCTGAAGTCTTCAGGGTTTGGATATGCCAATCCCATCAGACCTGTCCTCAGTCCAGCCAACGCGTCGCATTCACACAGTAGGTGCGATATGGACTCGTTCTGTTCACTACAGGCTGTTCTAAAACTAAATAAGCAGCTGATCATTTCAAAGCAAGTACTAGTTAGAAAGCACTAGTACATATATTTAGCATTAATAGAGTCGAGTTGTTGGTACTGCTCGGAAATATAGATGAAAGTTTTAAGCAAATGCGAGTTAATAAGAAAGTGCTGCTCTATTAAGTAGTGCTTCCCCTTAATGTTCGTTCGGTCTGAGCGCTGAGCTGCATACAAAACACAAAGGCAGCGAGTCGCAAAGTTTTCGTGCGACTTTCAAATTGCCATTTTAATTCATTAATATTGTGCTTAATTTGGAATCAAATAAACCTTTTATTTAGTTGGTCTCTGTATTTTAAAATGTAAAAAATGACATACGTTTTTAGTATGACACCATATATTTCGAAAAAGGTGTAGAATACACGTTTATCGAGATTATTAAAATTTCGTGTAATGGAAAAAGAACCAGTTCGTCAATTGGAATATTATTATAACACGTACCTATTTGTATTAGCTATGTTTTTATTGCTTTTGGTAGACGAGGCAACATATAAAATATGTCAGACACGGGGCCTGACATATTTGTATTTGATTCCAAGGCATTGTAGGAGTACGTACACAGAATAAACAGGATACGCCCAAAATTTATTTTGTTCTCTTAAATCTCGTAATATGAACACCGTCCGTCGTAAGAGTAATACCACAAAACCTTATGAGCTATTATTGCGTTTCGCTGGCTGAATGTTCAAGTACCTATCTCTACCATTTTTTACCTTTCATCCAATTCTTAATTCTATTTTCTTAGGATCAGGAGCGCACGAGTGATCTTTCAGTTTTGCTATTTATCAAAAGCAACGGTAGTCGCTCACTATTAGGAGAGTAGATAGCGAAATGTTTAATAAAAGCGGTAACGTATCGTCGTCTAGTATAGTAAATTAAATTAAATTACTTTGCTCCACCAGAAATGTTGAGTACATTAGCGCGGCATGCAAAAGTGCACCAATGTCTGGAGTTCGTTATTATACGAGTATTTTGGGATGCAAGAATTTCCGCTTGAGCTTTCTAGTACTGCGGTGTTTAATAAAGTCTTAATAACAGACTACATCTTCATTATATTTTCGACTGTAACCTGTTAGGAATGGAAAAGTCGGCGATACTGTTACTTTCAAATTCAGACTCGTAAACAATAAGCAAAACCACAGTTTCTTTTATTAGTATTTTTCTACTAAAGTGAATAGAACATATTGCTTTAGAGATGGTATTTTATCTTATCTTATGTGGGGCCCAGTCAGTGCAGACCGGTGACACTTCGACCTACTCTCCCAATAACGACTGCCATAGATGTTCATGGCAGCCGGGACCAACGGCTTAACGTGCTCTCCGAGGCACGGAGCAGGCGATAATTGTCAATTAATACGCACATAATTTCGGAAAGTCATATAACTTCCGAAGGTTAGAGGTGCGCGGCGTGGGTTCGAACCCGAGACCCTCTGTATTGCAGTCTGTTGGTCTCCCCACTGAGCTATCGCTGCTCTTTTAGAGATGGTAACTTTAACCGTAGTCAATATATCAGTGGTGTTACTCGTGTGAGGCTTTTTATTATTGTTTTGTTTGTTGCATTGCAAGTGCAAATGACTAGGAACAGCTTCTTAAGAATTTCTGGCAATCCTCACCGCTACAACCACACTTTTAATGTGGACTGCTCAAAGTGTGAATACTCTCGCCATCGTGTAGGTTTAATCCCCAGAACGTAAATATGAATGTCACTGAACAGTTTTCAATACTTAGACACACTTTATCCTTGAATGAATTGGTTGGGGTTAAATATAACCCCTACTTTGCCAGCTATTATTGTCAGCTAACAGACGGACTTCACGCCGTGCCCGAGAATAAATCCAGCTAATTGAACCTAAGACCTCTCATGCATACCAGTCTCATTTACTACTGTTACGTCGCCGAGGTCGTTGCATAGATATAGGTAATATTATTTTACATCATCTTTACTCGATAAGTGCAACACTTGAGTCACCTTCTAATGGAAATGCATTACACGTCTACACGGACATTTATTTGAAGGTAACACCATATTTTAAATGTTGAGTGCCAGCACGTAGCGCGTGGAACTATGGAGTGGACGCCGACCGGCAGACGTGGATGGAGCGCAGGTATTAGTCTAATGTTAGCACTTTAGATCGAAAGTGCCGTGACACCGGCGAGTTAACGCGTACGTTTGTGTTAGGGTTGGGACAGTGCTCGCCAAGTGTTTAAACGAATACTTTATTCGGTGTTTTTTTTCAAGTTAGGGTATAGGATTTAGTTAAAACTGGAGCTTGTAAGTTACAGATTTTATTTAAGAAAAGCTAATTAGATACGCAATGAAAACAAGATAAGTTTAATTTCGTGTTTTTTGGCATTTGACTTTTATATTTCGCTATAACGGCAAAGGAAACCACTGTGAGGAAACCTGCATATTTGGTTATTACTACACATCGTTATCACTACATATTATAAAAAAAAGTTCCCCGCCTTGTTCGTCTGCCTGTCTATTCGTGATAAACTCAAAACTACTGAACGGATTTTCATGCGGTTTTACCAATAAACAGAGTGATTAATAAGGAAGGTTTAGGTGTATAATTAGTTAAGGTTTTTTACTACCCGTGCGAAGCCGGGGCGAGTCGTTTGTTCTCCATAAAAGTTCTCGAAGGTATATTATGAAGTCTGCCAACCCGCACTAGGCCAGCGTGGTGGATTATTGCCTAACTTGACACTGAGCATGCAACATGACATGGGCCTCTTACCCGTGCCCAGCAGTGGGACAATTTAATACAGAGCTGATATTACTATGAAAATAAACACATATTGTTCGTGATCCTAACGGGTTGTAGGATAAAATTGATAGTGGACTGTATAATATAGGCGTTTATTAAAACAGGTATGAAGCGAGTATCGCGGGTGGTGTCGCGGAGCGGAGTGCGGTGCCTCGGACGAACGCGGTGAATGGGCCGGACCTCCCCCCGGCGCCCTTGCTTCCTCCTCCGTCGTCCGTTGTGGTCGGTTCTACGCGCCAACACATATCAAAATATCAAACGTATAAAGTCTTGTAGGGGTAGCCTGAAGAGGCCTCGACAGAGCCTTAAAATAATCCTAACTAATATTATAAAAGCGAAAATGAGTTTGTTTGTTACCTTTTCACGCCTAAACCACTGAACCGATCATTCTGAAATTTTGCACATATGTTGTCAGGTGTACAGAAACGGACATAGGCTACCTTTCATCCCGAAAAAATGACTGTTCCCGAGAAAAACAACAATAACGTTCTTATGATAATAGATGGCGCCACGTTTCTTTCGAATCATGATTGAGTTATATTATTACAACAAGGAGAGTACAACCCGAATTGATTGTCAAATTCTAAATTAACGCGAGCGAAGCCGCGGGAAAAAGCTAGTATTAAATATTTTTGTATTAGTAGAATTAATTACAAGCATTCGAAAACTACAGACATTATTCGAAATTTAGAAGTTAGGCATTTTTAACTCTAACTCGTAACACTATTAGAGTTCAAATTGCCTAATTTCCAAATTTAGAGTTAAGTCTAGGTAACAAATAACTGGCATATTCCTTGAAAATTACTGGTATTTTCAAAAACGTAAGCATTCAAATTAGCAGCGGTGACGGTCTGAGAAACGGTGTGGGGGCTACTCTCGTATATACTCGTATCTTGCCCCACACTAGCCGCGCTGTGTCCGAGACATCGACTAGCGATTATGAGCGCTATAGGGTACACACAAGCGCTGACGATTTATTACGTTTAATGACGTCATCTGTTACGTCACAACAGTTTATAATTAGTGCCAGTTGCGGGTAGTTGAGTGTTGATAAATTGACTTTACCAGTTTAGGGTATAGATGCTCGTGCATTACCCCTTAGTGTCATTACTTGTAGCTTTTGAAATAGCCGTTTGTGCACAGATGAGGATAGTGTCTATTTTAGTATGAATTAAGTAAATACATACATTCGAGTACGTAGTCTTCTGAATGGTAAGCAGAGCTCTATTATAATGAATATTTCGTCAACCATGATTTCAGGTGCCATGTTATAGGGGGGTGTGCCTATTACCATTTACCGGGCATAGTTTGCAGATTCCGTGTTGGTATGAAAATTTCATGACGTAATCCTATGTATTGGCAAATTACATAAGGCAAAAAGTGAACTTTCTTATTGCTAAGCGTGATTATCTATACTAATATTATGAAGCTGAAGAGTTTGTTTGAACGCGCTAATCTCAGGAAGTAGTGGTTCGATTTGAAAATACTTTTAGTGTTGGATAGCCTATTTATCGAGGAAGGCTATAGGCTATATAACATCACGGTACGATCCACGGCAGCGGCGCAGTAACGATAAAAGCGGGTGAAACCGCGGGAATATCTAGTATACCATAATATACAACAGTGATTCAATAACTAAGTCCTATTGTGCGTCAAAGGCGTCTTTTAAGAATAGAAAATGCCAATGAGTCAATATGGATAGTTGAACTTTAACCTATTCCAATGACAAGAGATCATTAAAAAGATCTCAATTTAGTTTCCTAACCCTAATGAAAGTATTACTCACCACACTTAGCTGAGCGAACGTACAAAAACTCATACCGTACAATATGTAACTAAAACCATCAATTTTCAAGAGCCTTGCACTACAAACGAAAACTTAACCTTAAAAAGGTAGTAATAAAGTACAGTTTGAGTTGTAGAGTTAGTAAAGAAAGAGGTATTGATAGGGAATTATGGGTGTTTCGCGTGTGGCGTGGGCAGGTGCGAACAGAGATAGGGACAGGAAATGAGTCGGAGGTATGATGACGGTACCAAGTACTGCCGGAGATACCGCGAATATAAAGACGTGAACATTTTTGTGTGTGTGCGTAAATTTCTGTTAAAAAGATTCAATATTCAATATGTTGTGTAGGTGTGTGGTTAGATTGTGTATTTAAGTGATGTGAATTCGAATGATATTCGAATAACTTGTGCACAAAATGATAGTTTTTGAGCATGTTATAGGACGTTGTGTAACGTCAACACAATAAAATAGAATACGATATTGTACTTGGTATTTTAGTTGACAGCATCTTTCAGGAGTTTTGTAAAATCTTCTTAATGCATACAAAACAAGTTAATATAGTCGTCTACCAGGCACAGTAGGTGTACTCTGTCTGTTGCTTGTTTCTATTGTATGTACGAGTATATAAATTACGGTGACAGGCCTTATATATAAGGACTAGATGTGCCCGCGATTTTACCTGCGTTTATAGTTACTGGGCCCCCGCGTGGGTCGTAGCGTGATGTTATATAGGCTATAGGCCTTCCTCGATAAATGAGCTATCTAACACTAAAATAGTTTTTCAATTAGGACTGATTTTTTTGAGATTAGCGCGTTCAAACAAACAAACTCTTCAGCTTTATAATACTAGTATAGATTATACCTAATGCAGAAGTTCTCATCTTCATTAAAAGAAAAAACAGGAACATTGACTACCCAATTATTAATCCCTAAGAATTTTCATTGAACCATAGAGCGCTGACAAGACAATAGACCAAGGACCCGCTTAAGCGATCAAATCAGCTTTAAATATCGCTGAGTAATCGGGGCGAGGGTTTACGTACAGGATTTTGGACGGACGGACGAAATAAAACGCACGCTTGTGCCGTAATATGAATTACTTAAGCGTTTTTCTTTGGACGGTAATATATTGTGTCTTTTGCGAAATAATGGGTAGTAGCTGAGATTGTTATAGTTGTATATAAATACTTATTTGTTTGCCTTCTAGTTATCTGTTACCGTAGCCTTGCAACATTTTTGTATTTCTTGCGTTGCTAACCATTCAAACAAGGACTCTGTGCTCTCAGCATAAGGAACAAATTAAATTTGTTCAGTGCTTTCTTAAAGATCATGTGTTACCTCCTTGTCTACTGTCTCGGGGATATAGGTGTGAGTCTATGTATAATAATAATTTATTGCTTCTGAATTGTTAAGACACAAGACATTAAATAAATAATGTCCTCCAGACCGAATTTCGGTCACGGCGGCCAGTCTTAACGGAGACTGGCCATCGGCGCAGGAGATATTATAGTGCACAAGTGTGTGCGCAAACACAAGTGCACTCTCTGTTCCTTAACTCACATGATCTGATGGGACGGATAATCCGACACGTCTGTAGAGAGATCAGGAGCAGGACCTACGGCTTTACGTGCTTTCTGAGGCACGGGGGTGTCTGACACCGTCAACTTCCTAACTTCGGGCTGCTATTGAGATTTCCTAACAGAAAAACCCAATAGCTTTTTGTTGGCACGACCCGGGATTCGAACCCAAGACCTCATGCACAGCAGTCGCATTCACTACCGCTGCGCTACAAAGGCAGTTATAGTCCTCACCGATTTCGATGACGGCGACCTTAGCAATCATGGACCTTTTCTTTGATGAGCCCTAATATGGCTTGTTAGACCAAACTTGGTCTGAAATGTCCTACAACAGGTGTGGCAGTAGAGTTGGCCTGTGCTGTTGTAAGTGTATGTGTATGAAGGTTTAGGTCTTTCTTTGATTATTTCAATTATGAAATACTCAAAGAATAAATACTCTTGGAGCCAGGTCATCAATTTCATTACACTCTTTTTGTAGTTGAGAAGATAAATAATAATAATAATAATAATAGCCTCGACCACCATCTTAAGAGGCTCGCGTTGAATAGCTGGGTCAAGTCCTTGATTCAGAAGGCAGTATTGCTCGACACGGCGCGCATAGTGCGGAGGTTCCTTTCTCTGGAGCCCTAACCAGCGATAGCTTGGTCCCTGCACCCGATACCGGTGGGTCATTTCAGTTTTTATATTTATATTTAAAAATGTAATTATTAGAAAAAAAGTAATAAAGAGAATAATAATAATATTTTTATTTCAGACTAATGATCCATATAGTGTTAGTATCACCTTAGCCTATTGTTAGTAATAAATAATAAATAAAATAAACTAATTAAAGACATGTACATTTGCACGCACATGTCTACGCGCCCAGTGCGGTATAAACGGGCCATCAAATTTTTCCGCCAGAGTTGTCAGGATATTGTTGGAACTATGTCTGACTCGCCGAAGCATTGACGCACATCGTTTGCGCATGACGGCATAAAAGTCATCTAGCCTTCCGTTCACACTGTTCAGTATTTTATTTATTATTTATTATAGAGGAAGACACCAAGAAAAGGGTAAAATCTTTGAGCAAACGAGGATTTGAATTTATTATTGAACAAGTAACTAATGTTTTTTGTTCATATTACATAAGTTAAATGAAGCATAGTATTGTCTTCTGTTTACGCGAATGTTATTCATTGAAATTAAACTACTATATACGGATTTTATCGCGTTGTTTATTTGACACTTTATTACAAAATTTTTGAAAACTGTTACACTACTATTACTATTAAACTTAACAAATTTTTAAGCTAATTAAATTATTGAAACTATTAAAACTATTTATACTATTACTATACTATTACACTATTTATATTTGTGTTTACACTTTCCCCGACGTTTCGGTTGCTTTTCAGCAGCCATTTAATTAGCTTAAAAATTAGTAAAGTTTAATAGTAATAGTAGGGTAACAGTTTTCAAAAATTTTGTAATAAAGTGTCAAATAAACAACGCGATAAAATCCGTATATAGTAGTTTAATTTCAATTAAATGAAGCAGTTAAGGTATACTATACTTACCTGCGTTTGACTTACCATTAAGGAAACTCTCTACCTTTAGACAGTAAATAAAGTACTTACACTATAAACAAGCGATGTGTTGTTTACTTTCCCAATAAAGTTTGGTTAGGGCTCCTAGTGACATTTAAGAACAATGGCTAACGGTGAAACGTTTAACTTGTTCAACGTACTAAAGTGTGAGAAAGAAAACCGTTTAGATTTGTAGGTTCTTTATTTTAATTTTAATTTTATTTTATTGATAGTCTTGTATGTCTTGTGGTATAAATTTGTGTGTAAGCGTGAGGTCTTGGAATCGATTCCTAGGTTTCGTCGTCCGTTTCCGTGATGTGTTATTGGGGCTTTTTGTTAGGAATCCAGGAAACTGTCTGGCAATGTGCTCGGTAGGCAATAAGCTTGACCCGCTATTGCATGTGACCTAAGAAAAGTTAGTGGAATGTGGACATAATTACTTCTATCTCTTCTGAGATATACAGTCATCAAGGTGAGCAAAAACTCTGATTTTTTTTTACTTCTTTTTGGGCCCATCCTTATCGATCAGGTTCATGATGAATTAGCGACTGAATAATCTTCCCATCATCGAAATCTGCCATTGGTCGGTCTCAGAGTTTGATAGAATTGTGTTGCCGCTAAAATTTATTATTCACTTACCAGATATAACTAGCTATCTGACGCCTAACGTCATCTTTTCACCAGTGTCTGATAATGATCAGTTTGTATCGACACACAAGAAGCCGTGTTGGTATCTATAGACAAAGTATGTAATAATAGCAATTTAAAATGGTGTAAAACGCTTTGTGTCGCTTGAGCTACTGTGCTGTGTCCATAACTTATGATCCATTTGCTATCAAGTAACGCAGTATGAAATCATTGCTTTCCGAGATTCAGTTTTAAATTGAAGTAGCCCAGCTACGTTGGTACATGTATCGTATAATAGATCGCAGCCAAACAAGGTTGTATTGCGTTCCTGCGGTAAGTGGCATTTCCAGATCCTTTAAACTGTACCCGAAACAAGGTTTAATAATGTACTGCACTGTTAGCTGGGTACTAGTAACCTTTACTTCTTGGTAAGTAGGTAAAGGTAGTCCTATATACGCTATGAGATAAGCCAGTCTGAAATCATCACAAATGATCTAAATAGACAGTGAAGAAACTACTAGCTACTTCAATGTAATCCAAGGTCAACGGTATATCCCAAATTCTGAAACTACCAGTAAGTTTTTTTTTCTATTTTTATATAGGAAGTTTATATGGTACCGATCAATTACACTACGAACTTCATGAGCAAAACGAATTTAACGGTGGAGCTATTATGAATAGAATTTAAATGAAATGGAAAGATTTTTATTTTTGTACCATCATGACATGCATCATCAATTATTATTAAAATGTGGGTATAACAAAAAGTAATGAAGTAAATAAAAATATGTAAGTATAAAGAAACTTTAAAAACAATTAAAATGTTTATGGGCAGATGCACGTCCCACCTGATGGCACAAAAACAACGGTGATGCGCTCAGCATAATGCTGTGGCACTTGCATTGCTGCAAGCACTACATAGCTCTCATTTTTAGCAAACACCACAATTATTGACGTTTGGTCCGCCAATAGTGCACTTAAAATAAAGAAATAAATAATACATTAATTAAATAAATAGATAGCCATGAAAGAAAATGTGAAATAAATGAAATCAACAACTAAAAAAATAAAATTACCGCTGACTAGTAAGATCTTTTTTAGGTTTATTTTTCTAACGAGCCTAGTACCGTCCGTCGGCCAGATATTCCCTGCCAACACATTGCTGAAAAAACAAGAGGCAGTTATTTTTAATTTTCACTTTATATCCGCTGGTAAAGTCTCATAACAGCCCGGCTAAAGCTTAAATACAATATTTTCTCTTCGGATTGTGAGGGAGTTGTCAAGCACCGAGCATCATGTTCCCGTTTAGCCTAGTAAGCGGGTATTTATGCTAATAATTCGCGTAGCCCCCGCCGCAGGGAACAATTGTGTCAATTTATGACCTACCGAATTCAGCGGGGTTACACTGATTTAACAGAGACGTAACGAGTTTCTCGAGGGACGGGACGTTGCAGGTAAATGGCTTAAAACGTTATTGTGTCTATCGATCGAGCGCCTGCTTAGATTTTCCAAGTGGAAGTCGATTTTATGAGATTTGGGAACAAAAAGCTTTGTTTGCCTTAAAGATTTGCTGAAACGATACGTTTTTGATTGACTTTCGGTTCCTCAATCCTAAATTGCTTTTTCTTTTAAGCATTTGTTAGCATTCTGCGTATTGTATGTGATTCTTTTGCAATGCTTGCTTAATCTTTTAGAGAATAATTTGCATTATTATATATTATTGAAAAAACTTATTAACATAAACTTAAATACAATCTGAGAGAAGCTAATGCTACCTTAACATATTTTGCCGAGTTTATAATATTCTATAATAATATTCTACCACATACACACAACACCATCTAGCCCAAACTAAGCAGAGCTTGTACTATGGGTACTAGACAATGAATAAGTATACTTATATACTTTTTTTTGTAAATACGTACTTATTAGACATAGAAACCACCCAGACCAAGACAAACATCCATGTTCATGCACACAAATGTTTGACTAGTGCGGGAATCGACCCCGCGATCTCAGGCTTGGCAGTCGGTTACACTAACCACTACGTCACCTAGGCCGACAAAAATAAATCGCCTTTATTCGACTTATTAGACTTAAAACTATAAACTGTAATAGAATATTATTATTATTACGTAAAGGCAGAGTTAAAATGCAAGAACTCACGTTAAAACATATATGCGTATTTATAGCAAACTTGCATTTTATGTTTTAGGTAAATTTAACTTTCTAATTACCACAAGACGTATTATAAAACTATAACAGCCTCCATCTTGAATACGTGACGGTTTTACAACAGTACCCTTGTATACGTAGTTGGGGCACACCTATCCAACTTTTTGTCCAATCTAGATGGAAATGGAAATTGGTGGGAATTGTTTCCCGTTTCGTCGTATTGTTCCGTACACTCCATCGTTTATTGGCCATCAAGTCTTCCCCTAATTGGTTCACGTGAAAAGTAACTTCGAGTGCTGAGGAATTCAGAAACACTGGATATGTCAATGTAATAGCTGATTTTCTACGTACCTATGTTTTGGTTAATTTATGCAACCGTAAAGCAATTGCTGTGTATGAAGTCTTGGGTTCGATTTCCAGGTCAAGCATGTGAGTTATTCTATCAATAAATTATAATTTATTGATAGAATAACTCACATGCTTGACCTGGAAATCGATTATCTGTTGTGGCCTGGAATTGTGCCCTGTAGACGACAATAGACTTGCCCCCTAATACTTGGAATTAAAAATCAAAAGTAAGCGAAATAACTGATATCCAGTCAAATCCGGTTAGACTAGAAAGCCGACCCCAAGTGCCTTGAGAATAATAAAGGCTAAGGAGAAGAAGAAGAAGAAATGTGGGTGTAATAAATATTATTTTAATATTGTACTTTAATTAAACGGCCATATTAATAATATCCAATGTAATCCTTTTTTAAATGCGAATGCCATTAAAATGCCACTTGTCTATTCTAGTAAATCAAAACTCTATAATTACTTTAAAATCTTAAATTGAACTCTAAAACTTCTACATAAAGAAGAGTTTCCTTTAGATATCTACTGTAATTGTATCGGTTACGGCTTAATTGGAAAATCGTCGTGATGTGCCACCTAATTCAGGATGCACTTCAAGTAGACTAGCAAGGATTTTTAATTTTGATTCGGCGTCTCGGGTTTAGTGGCTAGTGGATAAGGGTGCGCTTGTATAGGCAGGGTTTTAAAATCAGCCTCATGGCTGCATACCGTAATATATATAATTTTTTTTTAATAAAATAGACTTCACTACTATGTTTAAACAAATACATACAAAAGTATAGTCATATGGAATTATTTATGTATGTATACATATAAATATAATTTTTAGTCATAACAAGTTTTGATGGTACTCGTATATCTTGCTGTGTTTTTTAAATATAATTCTATTACATAGACACATCACCATCTAGCCCAAACTAAGCAGAGCTTGTACTATGAGTACTAGACAATGGATAAACATACATATATACTTTTTTTGTAAATACAAACATTTTATATAATATAGAAACACCCAGACCAAGACAAACATCCATGTCCTGTCCATACATACATATGTTTGACTTGTGCGGGAATCGAACCCGCGACCTCAGACACGGCAGTCGGTTACACTAACCACTACGCCATCGAGGCATAAGATTGACAACACATTGAGAGTTTGTGTCCGTTGTTTGAATGTTTTTAAACTGTGCTGCGACACAGGATTTATTACTATACGGCGTATAGTGCGGCTGTTCTTCCTTTTTAAAATAAACTATTAAAGTTTGTATAGAAATTATTATTCATCATTTTGATTTATGTAACTTTATTTTTGTTCACCCAAGAAGTACTCAACGCGCCTAAAGAAGTTTTCACTTCAAAAATGCATGGCATTAGTACGTTCGTTGGAAATACGTGTTAGTAGATACGGTTAAGTATGTTCAAAAGTTAATTATCTAAAATGCGTACCTAATATACTCAAACAGATAACTTTAATAAAACAGGAAAGTTCGCTCTGAAACAAAGCTATATTAAACAATTTGTTGTTTAAAACCCGTGAAAATAAACAAGCAAATATTAGAACACAATACAGCAAACAATTTAAGGACATCATTTTTATCGAGTTTGTCTGCTTTGTCATTAAAAGGTTTTGCGTTAACAATAGATTCGCGATTCAGTGTACGGTGCGATGCGGGGTCGGACGGCGGCCATTGTTGGCTCCTGTGGGGACTACCGGCACCTGTCCGATGAGTCTTTACAAAATAAATTACGTAAACAACGAACAAAGGCCACTTCAACGCATTTAACAGATTGCGAACATGAAAAATCTTTGCACTTCCCAACAACGATTTTCCACAAAACATAATGTCCACAGCCAGCTTAACTAGGTCTTGCTATACATACAATGTGTTAGGATTGACGGGTTGTTTTCTAGTGGTGTTAACACAGTCTTGAGGTTCATTATTCTAATTGCTTTTTCGTACGAAACTCGAAGTCTCTTCACTCTTTCGAGTGGCACTCGCCTTTGCGAGTGAAAACGTGGTAATTAAATTATTTTTCCCTCGTTAGGGATGTTTGGCGAGGTTACTAAGGATAATGGGTGCTTTCATTTGTTTTGTTTTGATAATTATTATCTTTGGATTACGGTGTTATTGCCTTACGTGATGTCAGATGCAGAGATTATCTGCTATTATCCTAAGTGATATGATGTTTTAAATGAGATCGTGTATCCTTTATACCAGATAAAGGCGAGAGGTACTACCAAACGTGAAACGAAATTGTTGTGTTTAAAGGAAATTGAGCGTAGGTGTTCTTTTAAACAATCCGTACAAAGTCTATATCCCCAAAGAGGTCAAAAACGGTGTGTTAACGTACATATCACCAGATAAGATTTTTGGGTCGACAATATAGGAGCGAGCCTACCTGACAAAATTTTAGACTCCGTACTGCTGGCTGTGCGATAGTAAAAAACAGCATCGATAGCTCGGTGGGGAGACCAACAGACTGCAATGCAGAGGGTCTCGGGCTCGAACCCACGTCGCGCACCTCTGACTTTGGGAAGTTACATGACTTTTCGTAATTATGTGCGTATTGATTGACAATTATCGCCTGCTCCGTGCCTCGGAGAGCACGTTAAGCCGCCGGTCCCGGCTGCCATGAACGTCTATGGCAGTCGTTATTGGGAAGTCAGTGCCCTCTAATATCCTGATACTGGTCTAGCTTAAGGGTATCGTCAGATGGCAGCCGCTCCGTGTAAAAACTGATATCCAGTCAAATCCGGTTACACTAGAAAGCCAAGTGACTTGGGAATAATAAAGGCTTGGGAAAAGAGACGTAAATATTTAAAAAGTTATACAAAAAGTGTTACTATTAGTATTTTTTGTTAGAATACGAGTGAATGTAACAATTACTGGCTATCCAAATTATATGGCTATCTATACTAATATTATAAAGTACAAAATTTGAATTTTTGTTTTTAAGAATTTAACTAAAAACGACTCCATCGATTTAATTTTTTTTTAATTAGAAAGCTATTTTATTACCGAGTATCATAGGCAATATTTTATTTGAATAAAGTATTATTAATAACATAACCTAACCAATCTTTACGCGAGCGAAACCGCGGGCAAAAGCTAGTAAATAAATCTATACCAATAAATAAAATTGAAGTGTCTGTTTGTAATGTCAAAATAACAGCTTTTTATCTAATACATATGAAAGTATATAAGGTACCTATAGGAAAACATCTATTTTTAAAATTGTTGTCTGTCTGTCTGTCTATTTGTTTTGGCTAATCTCCGAAACGGCTGAACCGATTTTGACGGGACTTTCACTGGCAGATAGCTGATGTTATAAGGAGTAACTTAGACTAATTTGATTTTAGAAAACATAAAGGGTTCCGCAGAGACAAACACTTTTTAGTTAAAATCTACGCGGACGAAGTTGCAGGTAGCAGCTAGTATTAGAATATAATTTTATTATACTTACTACACAGCTATTCACGGGTACCGCTCGCACAGACTACTAAATCTACCACACGATCCCATAACCTAATGTTCATGTTCGCATTAGAGGATTGCAACCTGTTTGCTCTCATCATGTTTATGACGTCACTCCACGTTACGGCTATATCTTATGCTAAACCTAACAGTATTTATCGTTTGTTTTGATCCGTACTATTTCGTTAATGGAACTGTTATATATAATATTAGCCCTGTATTAAACTGTTCCACTGCTGGGCAGGGGCCTCTTCTCAGTGTGAGAAGGGTTAGCTCATAGTCCACCACACTGGGCCAGTGCAGACTTCTCATGTCTTAGAGAACATTATGGAAAAGTCTCAGACATGCAGGTTTCCTCACGATGTTTTCCTTCACCGTAAAAGCTAGTGATAATTAACTATTTAATACGCACATAACTTTGAAAAGTGAGAGATGCGCGCCTTGCGATCGAACTCGAGACCTCTGCGTGGCAATCCAACGGTTTTCCTCTAGGCTATCGCTGCTACTATTACTGTTATAATACCATTAGAATAAAATCAAGCTAATCCTAATCCTAACTTCCTAATCCTAATCCTAACTTCCTAACGAATATCATAAAGGGGAAAATGAGTTTGTTTGTTTGTTACCTTTTCACGCCTAAACCACTGAACCGATCATTCTGAAATTTTGCATATACCTTGTCAGGTGTACAGAAACGGACATACGCTGCCTTTAATCCCGAAAAAAATACTGTTCCCGAGGAAAACAATAATAACGTTCTTATGATAATAGATGGCGTCACGTATCTTTCGAATCATGATTGAATTATATTATTATATATTATTACAAGTAGAGTACAACCCAAATTGATTGTCAAATTCTAAATTAAGGCGAGCGAAGCCGCGGGCAAAGGCTAGTCATACATAAAGACCTAATTTCTTACTTATCTAGTGAACAATTATAGCGTACTGGTAGCTAGAGACAATTCATAGGGATCCATTTCTGTGCATTGTGTTTCTATGTTAGTCATCGCCATTTATAAGAAAACTAATATAGTATGAAAGCAGTAACTAAGTGATTTTCTAATCACAGGTTGGTTTCCCAAATAAGAAGTAATATACATATACATATGTGGCGACTCCGCACAGACGAAAAAGTTCTAACTACATCCAACAGATGGCGCTGTACACAATAAGCGCTTAAATTCACGTTCCCCATACAATCTTGCATCGCACAAATAAAGTTTACACAGCGACTAAGTTTATAATTCCCGACATCAACAGTTGGGCTGCGGCCTGCCAGGCACGATCACCCAGCCTGGTCGGAGGATTCTCCCTTTGTGATGGAGGGACTTCAGACCCCGTTTCTCCACACATGCATACTTTCACTGTGTCCCCGAAGGGATAGACAGAGCTATATAATACCAACGACACCCATAAGACGCGTCTTAGTAGTGGACCAGTCTATTGTCGTTTACCGAGCACAGTTCCAGACGCCGAGCTGCCGCTAAGAACTCTGCGACGGATAAATCCAATAACGCCTTATCACTAGTATAGCCACAATGATAACGGAATATTTAGGTAAACTCAATTATGCAGACACAGAGAATTTGTTACAAATATTAAAATGATGTAATTATACTTTTGGTACCTAAGCATTTTATTGTATGACACAGGTTGCTTGTACGTGTAAAGGCAGTTTTAGCTTAAGTTTATATTTAGCTATATCATTGTTCAAATAGATATTTAAATAAATGTCCACTTTAAAATAGATAGACAAGTGATCGCCTGAAACACAGGTCTAACCTAGTTCAGGCAAGTAGCTTATAATAATTTAAAGATGTTTAATTATCCTTTCTTGACATAATAGATTACTATAATTATTATATTGGTTATAAACTAGTTTATTAAGGCATTGAATTATTGTTAGATATTAAGATTTAATTTGAAGTTGATTTAAGTCCACTATTGTACTCTTTTTTTAGCCGAATAAATGTTATTATTATTATATTATATAATCATAACCACAACAGCGGGTTTTAACTTACGGTACGTTCATAAGTGTTACTTTGTGACCTAAATGAATAAATGATTTTTGACTTTTGACTTTGACTTTGACTTTGACTTTATTTTAAATCATGTTACTAATAATTTTGATTGCAAAATATTATTACTATACTAATATACTCCAACTAAGCTTATATGCTTGATTGCAAGGCCGACATCTAATCTATAGTCTTATCATAATTTTTAAATTCACATATATTCTGCAGCGCTGACATTTACTAAACGCCACCTTTTTTCGTGTATTTTAGATAGCATCGACCCGAATATACAAGCCAAATTAAAAAAATATATTGGTGCAGTCTTTGGGGACTGCCGATAGAAGTGAAAACTTTAATCCTTGATCATAAACACTTCTTTATAAACCAAAAATAATTCAGAAATGGAAAGCGTTCGGTGACGCACCATTTCTGAGATATTGTTAATATTCTAAAATAATTCAAAAATTGAAAGCGTGGAAGCGTGACGATGACGCGGGTTCTATGATTTTTGTTCACCCAAGAAGTGCTCAACGCGCCTATAGAAGTTTCCACTTCAAAAATAATAAATTTTAGACATTTTTACGCTTTCATAGATTCCCCTACCTCACAAACGTAGCCATGACATCGACGAATCAGTCAGCTTACGACCACAGCCGGTGTAACTTAGTCTAAATGTCAACCATCAAAAAGGTCAACCATATGCAAGATTGCGTTAATACCCGTTACGAAGTAATATGTATCATTTCTAACCTGCCACGTTTGGTCAGCGCCCTATCTGAAATAGCTTTACAAGACCAACTCAACATTACGTTTAAGGAAATTACTTTCGTCAGACAGCAAACAAATCTGTAAATGATGACGTCATATTGTAGGGTTGTTTGTTCATCTATTAAATTATACTTGTCACCCCACGCGGCGCGCAATTTAAGCGCAGCGAGCACAATACATCAACATTCGCGGTGCACTACTAAGGAGTTTGCTTAAGGCTGCATGCATAACACCATGTGTTTGGCGCGATGTTCGACTTTGTTCTATTTTATTTAAAACAACGTTGTGCTAAGGTTCTGTAGCAAGTAGGGATTTCACGCTCTTTATGGCAGTACTGTTCCTTGGAAGAACCAATGTGACCTTTGCGCCTTACCCTGAAAGCTTAGTAGCTGCGTCAGCAATGCAAAAATTACGCATATATTAACCACCCAGCACCAGGCCACTTGCTTAAAGCTAAATATTGATTCAATTACTTCTCGTTTGTACCCGTGCGTTGACCACTGAATGACGCTTGCACAGCTGAACTGCCAGTCTTTCTGCTACGTGAGAGAGAGAGTCGCTTCTTTACGCAGTAATAGTTCTTTTTTTTAAGTGAAAACTTCTTTAGGCGCATTCAAGTACTTTTTGGGTGAACAAAAATCATGGAACTCGCGTCATCGTCACGCTTCCACGCTTCATTTTTTTTTAGAATATTAACAATCTCAGAAATGGTGCGTCCTACGCAAAAAATAACGAAATTTTGACCTATCAGGAACTAGCATCCGATCCGGCTCTTTTTTTTTGTTTGCTTTAACAAGCAGTGTTTATAATCAAGGATTAAAGTTTTCTCTTCTATCGGCAGTCCCCAAAGACTGCCCCAATTTTTATTTTGCTCATAATTATTTATATTGTTAGTCTCCCCGTGCACATGGAACATCGGGCAATGTGTAAACTTAAATATAATTTTAATAGCTTTAATATAATTAGTTTAAAAAGTATAACAGTTCAAAAGTCTTAGTGTAACAGTTTTAAAATTATGTAATAAAGTGTCAAATAAACAACGCGATAAAATCCATATAAAGTAGTTTCATTTCAATGAATAAAATTTGCGTAAATGTAAGAAAATATATATTTATATAATAAGTATGGTTGAAATGAAATGAAATGAAATATATTTATTTGTCTCAAAACAGTTACTTACATTAAATTATAAATGAGACATCCCCAGTAAGTAATTGATAATACTTGTGTTGGGGCTATCTCGCTCTTTCCCTTAATTATTAACAATATTGAGAATGTTTACAAATAAAATAACAAAAAGTTATTAAAAATTAAAAATAAGGTTAAAATTTAATATTGGTTTTGTCGAGGAACACCGTGGTAGGTTTAGACGGTATTCCGGGAGATACATTATTTTTATTCCATCTTTCTCTTTTACACCGGCGAGTCCGATATAACCCCTCCGCCCGCCCCCGCGGAGGGGTATGCGTCACAGCATTCCCCCACGTAAAAAAAAAAGAAAAGGTTAAAATTAAATATAAGAAGAAAGATACAATGACTTATAAAAGAAAGAAAATAAGCAGTTCTTTATGTAACTGTAGTTGTATGCCTATGTGAAACTGTATGTGCGATTTGTATGTGTGTGTGTGTGTGTGTGTGTAAGTGTGTGAGAGAGTGTGTGTGTGTAAGTGTATGTGTTTGTTTGCGTGAGTGTGTGCGCGCTTGTGTGTGTGCTTGAATGTCTTCTTTGAAGTGCCTATGTGTTCGAAGCGTAAGTGATAGATTAAACTCACATTACAAAGTTATTACATTATGGATAGCAAAGAAATAAAAAGAGATTGCTTAACCATGTCTAACTAAAATTTGTTCAGTTGCCTCGCATGTTAAGGTTTTTAGCCACTCGGTTATTACCTTTTTGGTTACGTGTGAGACCTCATGGTGGAACTTTAATTTTACGTTTATTTTATTATAAGTGTAATTGTAAGGTGGTTAATTGTATAACTTAGTTCCTAGTAGTATATTGTAAGTGCCCTTAACGCCTGTGGCACAGGTTTACCCTAGTACAGGCACCCATATTATATTACCTATATTAATGACTTATGGACTGTTTTCATGTTTTACCACTGTGATTCATAAACAACTTATTATTATTATTTGTTGTCTCTATATTGTCAAACTTAAGTAGTTTTGCAATAATATCTCTAATGTTTATAGACATTACTTTCATCAGTTTTATTCTTTACAGTATAGACAGATACAAAAGTCCTTACATTATATTTAAAATAAAACTATACGATGAACAAAGATGTTTGGCCTCATATTGTGCTTCAAAGATTTTTCATACATAATTAGTTTAAAAAGGCTCCATTCATTGATGTATATTACCCGCAATATTTATTAATCGTAGGTTAATAGCGAATAGACTTCGTTCATCGCTTATTTAAAATACGTAAATTTTGACATCTAGACACTTTAACTTACGTCAGTAGTTCAAACTATGATTGACAGGCCTAGAACGTGCGCCACGGAATATAATTATGCTTATGGTGATTAGGGTGAATATCGAGCGGCAGATACAAATATATGCCACATACGAGTATGTGTGGAAAGGGAAACGTATTTTTGAAGTGAAAACTTCTTTAGGCGCGTGGAGCACTTCTTGGCGCGCGGTGTTCCCGCGCGCCTTCCAATGTCGAAAGGGGAGAGCGGTGAGGCTCTCCCCCGGGGACGAGAGGTGGTCGGGTCAGTTTGACCCGGCCCGCACCCACACGGGGGGGCCTGCTATGGATGACTCAATTCTTTTAAGAGCTCCCAACAGGCCCCTCCATTGGGTGAGAGAGGGAACACCCCAGGTTTTTTAGTGGGTATACCAGAGTGGGGAGTCCCACACGCCCCGCCGATGCCGTCCCCTAGCCGGCGGATAGTGCATCAAGCATTTTTCCTAGGTACCAAAAAAAAAAAAGGTCTGTAGTCCTTAGCCGACAGATTATTGTAACACCAGGGATACTACATGCGCTTTGGCTACTTTTCAAGGAAGTAATGATTACTTACTGCAGTTTGTCCTCAAGTTTGCTATACCTAAAAAAGGTTGCTAAGTTGTAAGCACATAATATAATATTAAGACCTTCAACTGTACACTTAGTTTGCAAATAAATATCTTTGAATCTTTGAACCCTGGTAAAGCCGTCCAATGAAACACAAGCCGCAAGAACACAATACAAAGCTACGTTTTTATGTAGGATACTTACAACTACATTCCCTACCAAAAACACAGTGTCTTATTTTGCAAAACTTGATCAACGCAAGAACTCAATACAAAGCTATGATTTTCTGTAGGATGCTTACAACTACAGTTTCTGCCAATAACGCAGTGGCATATTGGAACGAAGTTCCTTATCGCGCGTTGCGAAAAGGGGCCAGACGGAAAAAATTAAGACCAAAAGTTGTAACGACACTTTTTATGTCATTATATATTGATATATGTAACCATAGTTAAGCGCTTTGACTGCGTGTGTCAAATGCATGGTTGTGTGCGTGTAGTGTTTTTTCATTAATTTAATGTATTTCTAATGCATATTTTAATAAAATATTAGCTTTCGTCACTTCTTCTCTGTATAAACTATAAGTGTGCGAAATTTCATACTCCTCCGTCCGCCCAATTTTCGTAAAAAGGGATCCAAAGTTTTCGCTTCACGTATTAATATATAGATTATATCAGAGGTGATATTTACGTTAATTTAATGCATCTTAGGAATCAGTTTAATTATCTTCATATTATTTATCAAGGTTGGTCGATTGTCGATGCGTTATGTTATGAATTAAAATATAATAAGCACATTTTAAGCCGAATCGATAGACAATAACTATCAGAAAGCTGTGTACCGGCTACCAAACACGGCTGAACATCATTATTGTCTGACAACTAGCACTTCCTTACTTTCGTAAGCTGGAAGGATAGAAATATTTTGAACGGTTAAATCACTTGTTAAAAAATGTAACTAAAAAAATGTTTTGATATTGGTCCAAAGATTATTGACTACGTGTACAAAGAGGGATGACAGCATATTATATTTATAAACATCTACAACGAATGATATAACTTTAAAAAATAAAATTTTATTACAATTCCTTCACTAATTAATCGAAAGGAATTTCGTTCCATCCGGGTGTCCCTTGACACCTCTCAAGTTTTTTTTTTGCAAAACCCTGGAAAAACCCATTCATCTCAAGAACACAATACAAAGCTACTGTTTTCTGTAAGCTGCTTCCTCAGTTGGGCTGCACCAGTTTGTATATGTTGGACATATATATATATATACATCGGCAAGGTAAATATTTCACAATATAATTTTCATATACAATTGTCATTGAAAAATGTATCATAATTTTTCTCAGGCCGGAATCTGGAATTATTCCTGATAGACGTAAACAATTATCGGCTGCTCCGTGCCTCGGAAAGCACGTTAAGCCCTCGGTCCCGGCTGCCATGAACATCTAAGGTAGTCGTTATTGGGAAGTCAGTGCCCTTTAATATCCTTTATTATTCACAAGTTACTTGGGGTCGGCTTTCTAGTCTAACCGGATTTGACTGGATATCAGTTATTACACAGAGCGACTGCCATCTGACCTCCGCAACCCGAAGGCTAACGATACCCTAAGGCTAGACCAGTGTCAGGAGACACTGATCATGGAATAATAAAGGCTAGGGAGAAGATATAATCAGGAATCCTGATTAGGGATATATAGGGAGAAGAAGGAGACGTAAATATCAAACTATGGATAATTTCAATAATCAAAATAAAATTTATTAGCTTAGCAGCTTAGCAGCACGGGTTCGGATCTTTACCCAATAGGCAATAGGGACCCCTGTTGCTACGAGAAATATATTAAACTAGCTTTTGCCCGCGGCTTTGCTCTCGTTAATTTAGAATTTGACAATCAATTCGGGTTGTACTCTGCTTGTAATAATATAATTCAATCATGATTCGAAAGACACGTGGCGCCATTTGTTATCATAAGAAGGTTATTGTTGTTTCCCTCGGGAACAGTAATATTTTTCGGGATGAAAGGTAGCCTATGTCCGTTTCTGTACACCTGACAATGTATATGCAGAATTTCAGAATGATCGGTTCAGTGGTTTAGTAGTGAAAAGGTAACAAACAAACAAACTCATTTTCGCTTTTATAATATTAGTTAGGATTATAGCATAGTTGGTAAAATGTGGGTAATACTCCTGTAATGACTCTTCAGGGGTATAGGCTCGACTATGTACCCTTTATGTTAACAGAAAGTAAATACATAACATAATTCTATAGTTTTAGAAAGGAATAATAAATATTAATAAAATAGTATTTTGTTTTTTTAATACAATGCAATGTGTATGCCGCTTAAGTAACAACTTGATGATTTGTTATGATCGCCTCGGCTGCGCTCAGCGGGCGGCCAAAAACTGCATTAACATCCAACAAAACTCGTTCCAACTAAATTCAACTTTAATAATCAAACTTTACGATATAAATTCGAGCGAACACACCCTCGTATCAAATCGCAAAACAAACGAAACCAAACGTTGTTGCCGTTACAATTAAGGAGACGATAATGAATATATACTGATTTCATAATTTACACTTTATTCTTTATATGATAAAGTTTATTTTTGTGTGTTCAGATGTATTCTGAATTAAATGCAGCCCAGTAACATCTCTGTTCCGTATAATAATTTTTCGATGTTAAGACAAGGGTTAATAATTTATTCTATTTTAATCTTCGGTTGTTTGTTTGGTAAAAGGTTGACGGGCCTTGACGGTCCTGACTCGCTGTGTAGATAATATGGCAGTTGATTTATTATGCCTTGTTACTTTGAGATGTTTTAATGGAATTATACTAAGTATGAGGGGTTGTCAGAGAGCAAGATATTATTCTTATTGTGGATTATTCAGTCGGGTAAAATGTATCTCTGTATGCTTGGAAGAATCTTCGTGTTATAATTGTTTGTTTAATAACTCAAAAGTTGGCAGAAGTCAACAATCTTGTCGCAAGGTCATTAGCGGTTAAAAGATCTGAGTCTCACCACCATATCTTAACGTCTTGTTCAACGCTCGGAACTTTAAGTCCAGATGTCTTTTAATTTTTTTTGTCAGTCTTGATGGCTTAGTGGTTAGTGTAACCGACTGCCACGCCTGAGGTCGCGGGTTCGATTCCCGCACCAGTCAAACATTTTGTGTGCATATGAACATGGATGTTTGTCTTGGTCTGGGTGTTTCTATGTATAATATATGTATGTTTATCCATAGTCTAGTACCCATAGTACAAGCTCTGCTTAGTTTGGGCTAGATGGTGTTGTGTGTATGTAATAAAATATTATTATTATTATGATTATTTATAATGTCTAAATTTCGGCTACAGATAAAGCTTTGTTATTAAATGCCTGAGAATGAAACAGAGCGATATTAGAAAGCAAAATAATTATTTGTTACAAACGATAGTGAAGCAGTGAAACCAATCTATTACAGATTTGTAAGATATTCACAAACCTGTGGATCAAGTTGATCGCAATAATAACCTTGAGATGTCATTAAAGATTGCTTCTATAATAATAAGAGGCAGTCAACAGATACCCAGCAGATGGCAATATCAAGCAAGGCGTAAGTGGCCGTACCAAGGATGCTTTTATGTTCTTATGCAACAGCCTCGGCTAAATAATTATAACGTATTTAAATCTCGTGGCTAAATGTGATACGTTTATTGATACAGAACATCTTGAATCTTTCCGGCGATTCAGCCACTCCTCAAGTTGTGGCCGAATCGCCTCCACTATTTCCGTTCCGGCGGTGGGGGTCCTCAGTTCACTCCTCCACCGCCGGATGAGGGCACTTTCAGCCTCAGCCCACATTTCGCCCACGACCGGTTCCTCGTCCCGAGACCACGCCACCGAGCGGTGACGGTAGACCTCTGCAAGAATTTTTGCCTCCAATTCCCAAGGCAGATCGCTCGCCAGGACCGTAGCAGCCGTCCACGACACTGTACGATACCTCCAAATGGCTCTCACCGCGATGACCCGCTGAGCTCTCCCCAGCAGGGCCTTATTACGTGCGGTGAGAGCGTCTGCCCAGATTGGGACGCCGTACAGCGCCATGGACCTCACGATCCCGCTGTACAGCCTCCGGCAAGATGACCCCGGACCACCAGTGTTGGGCAGAAGTCTACGCAGCGCTGCATCTACATTTACAAGCTTCGGGGCGAGTTGGGCGAAGTGAGGCCCAAAGCACCATTTCCCATCGAGGTGCAAGCCTAAATATTTCATTTGGGCCCGCACCGGCACGTCCTCGTTCATAATTTTTAATTTCGCCGCTCGGGGGCCACCGCGACGCGGGCCGTGAAATAGGAGGGCCTCCGCTTTGCTAATGGAGACCCTCAGACCCAGCATATGTATACGCTCTATGACGAGCGCCGCTCCGACTTCGGCTAATCGGGCCGCCGCCTCAAAGCTGCTACCCCTCGCCGTGACGAAGATGTCGTCGGCGTAACAAATCACCCCCATCCTGGGGAGGAGCTCGCCGCGCAACAGCCAGTCGAAGCCGATGTTCCACAGTGTCGGACCCAGAACCGACCCCTGTGGAACACCGCGCTCTATACGACGTCGAAGCAGACGCCCGTCGGTGCCCTCCCAAATGACGTACCTCTCATCCAGGTACGCCTCCAGCAGCCTCCGGAGGTATAGGGGCACTCCATGGTATCGGAGCGCCTCTTTTAACGTCTCGAACGTCAGGCTGCCGAAGGCGTTCTCAATGTCGAGCGAGACCGTCAGAACCACATCTCCCTGGTCTATGGCCTCCGTAGAGAGAGCCTTTAGGGCGACCAGCGCATCCGTGATCGATCGGCCCCCTCTGAAGCCATACTGTGCCTCTGACAGTCCCGGTCCCACTTCCTCGAGGTGTTGTACGAGACGGCCCGCAAGGACCCTCTCGGCGGTTTTGGCCGTCTCGTTCAGCAGCATCAGCGGTCTGTATGCGGAAGGCGAGTCCAACGGACGTCCCTCCTTCCGCAACAGACACAGACGGCCGGTTTTCCAGTCCTTCGGGAACTGCCCGGACCTCAAACACATATTGAGCAGTTCCCGATACGACTCCCGTAGCGCCCTTAGTGCGATGCTCAATATTCGGCCCGGAATGCCATGCGGGCCTGGCGCCTTTTTGTTCGTCGACAGCCGGGCCAAGGCCCGGTCCAATTCCTCCTCGGTGAGAAGGGGGATATCCACGATATCCTCCGTCCCAACTCGAGGAGCCATAGTTGGGGGAGCGTGCCTCCCAGACTGGGGGAGCAGGCTCTCCACGACCCTCAACAGGACATTCTCTCGGAAAGTCTCGATGATGGGGGCACTGCGGGCGCGGAGTTTATTCCGCGCCGCGAGGTAAGGGCGCCCCCATGGATCCCCGTTGAGGCCTTCCATCGACTCTTCTCGGGCCTCGGCCTTTGCCCGGCTGATGGCCCGCTGCAGGCTCTTCTTGGCCGCTCGGTAGTCATCCAGCAGTTGGCCTTCGACGAACTCGGCGCCGTAGCGGCGCCGACCCCTCATAAGGGCCCGCCGCACTCTCATGCAGGCCGCCCGAAGTTCCGCAATTTCGGGCGACTACCAGTATACTTGGCGACGCGGCGGGCCCCTCCAGGCCCTCAGTATCGCTGCATCACACACCTCCTTGAGGGCACTACGTAACCGGCCTAAGGCCGCGTCCACGTCCTCCTCGGTGCGGTTCTGCCCACCCGCGGATCCCCAGCGCTGGACTATAGCCGCCTCCAGGGCCATTTCTCGGTCGAGCTGGCCGAGAGCCCATCTTGGTAAGCGACTACAGCCCCGAAAGCGCTCCGCGGGTGTTGACGGGGTGGAGACACTGAAGCGGATGTATCGGTGATCTGACAGCGTCTCCACCTTCGTTACTACTCTCCAGTCGTTCACACGGCGCGCGACAGCAGGGGTCGCGAACGAGAGATCCACAATGGAACCACCATTCTGCCGCACGCACGTCCAGGTGTTGCCCGTATTTAGGAGTGAAAGACCGGAGAGGAGCGACCACATTTGTGTGGTCCTCCCCTTGACATCCGTGGCGGGGCTGCCCCACGCCCTGGACTTCGCGTTGAAGTCGCCGAGAACGAAGGTTGTTCTCGGCGACTGACGTCGAACCGCAGCTCCGACGGCGTCCAAAAAGTCTTCAAACTCCGCCAGGCTGCGGTTGGGGGAGAAATACACCCCCACGACGGCGAAGTCCCTGAACCCCGCCACGACAAAACGACTACCTCTTTCTACGATGGAAAGGGGAGGACCAGAACCTTCTCTCGACAGAACCGCAACCGAGTCATCCCTGTCGCCAGCCCAATTGGGCTGGCTGGGGACGAAATATGGCTCGCAGACCACCGCAACGTCTACGTCCCACTCCGCCATGGACTGTATTAACAGATCTTGAGCACCGGCGCAGTGGTTGACGTTCGCCTGGAGGAATTCACAAGGCCGACTGGTCATGTCTCCATTGCGGATCCCTCTCCTGCCCTGACGGCGTTCGCCTTTGGCGTGGCCTGCGAGCCTTGGCCAGCGCCTCCCTTAATCTTCGGGGGCTTACACGCCCGCGTCCCCATGACGTGGTCCGAGGGCCTTCCGGCCGCGGCACACACAACACACCTAGGTATTTTGTCACACACCGGGGCTTTGTGACCCTCGCAACCACACCTGAAACAGAGGCGCGAGCGGTCCACCCCCTCAGGGCAGACAGGGCGCGTATGCCCCAGCACTTGGCACCCGAAACAGCGCAGAGGCATCTGTTTTAGGGGCCACATCTTGGCTGAGCTCCACCCAACGAGGAGCCGACTCGACTCAACTAACATTTTGGCGGCATCGACCGGGCACTTCAACTTGAGCACGCCCATGCCCATTGGGTCCAGCCGGATGTCCGCGGGCTTGATTGTGGATTCGAAACATTTTGTTGCCCGAACCACTGCCGCCACTACCTTTTAGGGCGTGACGGAATCGTCAAGCCCGGTGAGCCCGATATCTGCGCTCTCTGTGGGGACCGCGACTTTCACCACTCCGTCGAGGGCGACGCGCATCTTTTTTAGCCAGGTGGCTCGCCAGCTCTGGGGTCTGCGTCTTCGGCAGCTGCAGAACCCTTGAGCCAGTGGCTCCCTTTCGGACGCGGAGTCCCTCGCCGATGCCAAACTCCGACAGATTTATGGCAGTTTCGGCCCGCGTCAATATGTCGGCGTAAGTGACGCCTCTGCGCTCCGCTGCTGGATCCAGCGACAGAATTACCACCGCCATCTTCTGCGCCTTAGATACTTTCGGTACCGATGATTTTTTTTTGGCCGCAGGGACCGTTGCAGGAGTAGCGGTGGCCTGGCCGCTCTCCTTTTTGGGCTTCTTCCGGACGACTGTGGCCCACGTTTCCGTCTGAGTAGTGGGTCCAGCAACGTCCGTCGGGCGTGATGGCCCGGCCTCCGGCTGCCTATCAGCCGCTGGCACCGGCCCCCGCACAGCTTTTTTCTTCTGGCCCGTTGCTGGTTGGGCCTTTTGCGCCGCCTTTTTCCTAGCAGCCAGAGGCGGGCGGATGGTCTCCTCGGGCAGGAGACGGTGTTCAATGTCCTCGAAGAGGGCATTCACCATCGTCCCCACCGAACGCATCAGGGAGGCCTCAAGCCTTCCGAAGTACTTCTCCAGGTCTGTCTCGGGGACCGGAGCCGGCGGCTCTTTTGCCGCGGCAGCCCTCTCCTGGTACTGACTTTTGAGGGATTTGTTCTCCCTCTGGAGTATCTCAACGAGGCGCAGGAGCCTCGTGTTGTCGGCTCGGAGGCGTCTTGCCGTCTCCGGCTCCGGCAGCGCTGCCAGGTCCTCCTCAATGTTGAGGAGGCCTTTTGCATCTTCCTTTAGCTTCTTCACTAAAGTGCCCTTCAGGTTGCCGGATTTGGTGGCCACCACGATGATGCCCCCAGCGTGGAGACCCGCTTTCGACCTTAACTTCTCCAAGTCTCTGCTGCTGAGATCTGCGATCTCCTCAGCCGTGACCGCATCATCAGAGTCGTCAGGAACCGTGATTTCTGACGGGGAGTCATCTTCTCCCATTGACGACTGGCGGCTGAGCAACCCCTCGAACTCCTGCTCTCTAGAGTCACTTTCTCTCCGTCTGATCTCCTGCCGGGCCTTGCTCAACCCAGCTCGGTGAGCCACTGGTGTGGCTCGACCACGCCTTGCGGTGTTTATCTTTAGTTGCGGCTCCGTATCAGTCTCCGACTCGGTAGCCGCACTTGCCTTGTTGCGCTTTTTCAGCGCTCTTTTCCGAGTCGAGGGAACCTTGAAGATTCCCTCGCTCCCTGACTCCGCCTCCAGGTCTTAAGGCATCGAACTCCCTTCCTGATCATCATTTTTGTTTTTAATAAATTCCATAAAGAATCCCACGAGTATGGGATAAATACTCGTCCGCCCGGGCAGTGATCCCTGTACCCGGGTAAGCGTAGGTTTTTAACCCAACACCCCCTGTGTTACCCAACACCCCCAAACGCGGCCCTCGCGGGCCGATAACCCCAAGACAAAATGCCTTGGGTTCCCTATGCGCGTGCCAGAGTATTAGCCATGAGTAATAATGCCCCCGAAACGACATGATTACCCGTGTTGCCCGGGTGTACCGGCCCAACGTCTGCGGTTCCCATCCACGAAAAATGTGGAAAGGACTAGCAACCGTCAGGCACACTAGGAGGTTCTCTCTGGCCACACACCCCAAGCACAGTCAACCCTTGCCAACTTGATGAAAGCCTCGTTTAATTAAAGTCTTAGTACTTGGGAAACACCACAACTGTTCGTTCTTTCTAAAAAACTATATGAAGCATCAAAACTATTATTTATTTTGTTACTTTAATACTGAATGTCATTTAGCAGACAGAAAAAAATGTATTGTTTGGAATCTCTGGTAATCCAGACGAGCGACGATTATAAGATTATATTTACTGTAACTGATTTATTACTTTCTAGTATTTATGTTACTAGTCTTTTATCCGCAACTCTTTAATGTGCATACGCAGATTCACAGAAAAGTTGTCATCCGCGAAATGTCACTACTCTCCCAACAATTTTTATATGATTTAGAAGTTGTTGGATAAAGTTAGGACCGTACCGTGCAGGATTTACCCGGCTGTGTTAAACTTTGTCCGTGGATGTTCGATTTTTGCCAAAACTTTCCTGTTCTGGTCTCTTTTGAGTGTTTGTTGTAAGTATTCCTTTAGGTGCCTTCTGGTTGTTGAAGTTTGAAGTTGTCAGTTGGAGATTTCTGTTAGAATATAAACTGCAGTAATTTTTGTATTCTGGTCTAGTATGAAGTTTTTGAATGGGAATAAGATTTCAATCTAATATAATTCTATCGTTTTCGAGTATTATACATGGATACAGTGAAATTAAAGCTAAACAAAGCTAAGCTTAAAAATGTTATCGTCATTATTTTTCTTTATTGGATTTACAGGGAAAGAAAGTTAATGTGGTATATGTATGGGGCAGATCAGTCCTATCATCATTTAACAGCGTCAATATTATTAATAGTAATTTTCTCCTCTGCGCCTGAAGATAGCTATTTTCTTTCTTCTTCTCTTTTAAAAACGTAATTACTCTACCAATAGATTATTGAAATTCACTGATGGACATATACCTCGCCCATTCCACGGCACAACATCCAGTCCTCTTCAGTGTGACCTTTTTTAGTGATCGTGATTATAATAATTTGATTAATATGACAACGCTCGGAGCGGGGGCCTAGACACAATCCTTTTATTTTTTGCCCGGTTTCTGTGAGACGAGTTAATAATCTGCAATCATCGCTGCGTCAATGACCGTTTTCGAAACAAATTAGCCTTCCACTATTAGATCAAGCAAGCCATCTATATTTGCCAATGCACCACTCATCTCCTGAGCATGCATGCAATTTGTACGAGGTATATTGCAGAGTATCGTAGCTCTCCACAAGCGCTAAGCCAAATATAATCCTCAGTGGAATTCACTTAAACATTGCACATACTACACATAGTGGTGTACTAAGATTAATGTGGCCAGGATTGTCTAATATTTTGTACGGGAGCGGTGAATTTATTGCAAGCGCGCTATTCGCTGTACGGTTGAACGCAGCATTTCAAAACCTATTTGTGGCTAATTGTTTTAAGCTGTATGGCTGTATTGTGGGCTCGTATGGGAGGGTGGTATTGTACTAAATATCGTAGCCGGATTTATGGCACTTTAGTTGGGCTGTTATTATTTTTAATGTTTATTGTATGCTATCGATAAATTGTTTTCAACATGGATTGGAATTTATAACCACTTATTTAAAGTTTTAATATAAATATGAGCCTAACGGGTATTTGAAGCTGGCACCATAAATAAGATAGCGCGCAAGCATAAGTGTAAACTTATAACAATGAGGCTATAAAGTTTGGAGGTTTTTTTTTTATACCACTTTGGTGGCAAACAAGCATACCTACCTGATGGTAAATGGTCACCGTAGCCTATGGACGCCTGCAACACCAGAGGCATCACTGGCACGTTGTCAACCCTTTGGGAAAGGAAGTAGAAAGGAGAAGGAGCGGGAAGGGAAAACGGAGTGATTGGGCCTCCGGCACTCTCACTCGCCGAACGAAATACAACAGTAGGAATACTGCTATTTCACGTCGATATTCTATGAGAGGCTAGTTTTCCCCGGTCGAGTCGGCCCCATTCATGCTGAAATCAGCGAGGCTCTACTACTCTAAAAAGCGCGCAAAAGCTTGAACCTAATTGGATTTTTTGACAAAATACCACTTTACCCAACACGGATATAAAATCCGAGACCTCATGCGTAGCAGTCGCATTCACTACAGCTGGGTCAACAAGATAGATCAAAATTATAATACGTTTAATACCCATTATAAGCAATTAAAAATAATAAAATATTTTTGGCATAAATTGATAATTTGCTTTTAGATGTTTCCTGAATTAAAACAGCGAAAATGTTTAAATGCCAAACAAGTCTTGAAGAGTTACAATAAAGATTAACTTTTTAATTCCCCCTAAGGTGAAGGGTCTAAAATCGATCGTACCTGAGTCCCCCGGGGGGCTGGCTGACTTCACCGCGTGGCCGTGATAAATTGATTCCTTTGTCGATGAGTTCGTTCACTCATTGCGGTGGAGATTGTGTGCGAACGGTGAATTTGTCGTTGAGTGTTTTATCGAAAGGAAAATAATAGACAATAGCGTCACTCGCACGATATTTTTCATTCTTCATATTATGTAATTTGTTAACATGAAATATTTTTTTAATTTTTTAATTTTATTATTTTTTCTATTTAGTTCAAAGGTTTCGAAAGTTTTTTCTCATAGACTACTTTCAAAATTTAGCTGGTTTCAGTGTACCCCCTGCAGATACATTTCTACATAGTCCTTGCTATTTATATTGGTTAATTGATCAAATCTCTATGGGCTGACGACATCTCTTTTATTTTTCTAAATTCTCGGGACCGAATCTACCACGGTAGGCGGGTGGACCTATTTTTTTTTAGAAATTCTCCACCGAAAAATCGGTAGGTTCGAGACTACTGGTACTGAATATGGAATATGCAAGTTTTTACAAGTAAAAATCTCTGAGCTTCTTAAAAAAAGTCAAGCCAAGTTCTTCACTATCGAAAGCAAATAAATTTTGTGTGCTTACGAATTGTGAACCCCCATTTTCTTGTCACGCCAACGTATACCTCCGTCGAGTCTCCCGTGGACCCCTGGGGTGGACCCCCAGGGCCCTGGACCACTTTGGGAACTAATGATTTAGTTGATATTTTTAGTATCGGATTAGAGATGTTCTAATTAGTTTATGAAATAAAAGTTTAATAGATGGTGTATGAAGTATTTGCCTAGTTTTATAGAGATCATATTATTATATATACATAATTCGTAATGGGAATTAAGTCGATCATGCATATAGAGTGCCAGGTAGGTTTTCACTAGCCGTAGTCACAGCTGTGCTTGGTAATATACAAATTACGAAAATAAATTCTGTTTTTAATCAAATTGACACAAATTATAACCATTTTAAAACAGATAGTAATGTAAAGAGATATTTTGATAGCAAGGGCATACCTTTGCCCAGCAGTGCGACATACAAAATGGCTAACGTTTTTAAAAATAAATAGCCTGTGTTTTATTTATTCTAGTACCAAAAATAGAAAATAAATTACTAATTCAGAAGCCCAATGTTATTAATGGTATCATATAACTGAGATATACTTATAATCAACCCTACAGTCATAGTGTGAAATAATTTATTATTAAAGCTTATGTAAATTATATCGGAATTGGAATATTACCAGTTGCACACAACAACTTTCTTCCATAAGTACAGTTTATTGATACACGAAGCTATAGGCATTAACCACGGGAGTCACAATAGCCAAATAACGGGGCCGGCTATAAAATCAAAAGACGTCGTATGTCAATAGCCGCAATAATAATAAACTAATACGCAGCTAATAGCCAATTATGTTATAAACTGGCAACCAACAAAACTATAGAGATTATTTTTATTACTTAGAATATGTTTATATTACGCAAACAATACGTCACAATCTTTACGTTGTTTTAATAACTAAGTCTTCCTTGGTGATGCTTCGATAGTGACTGGCTCCTAAGATTATAGCTAACAGAATTCGCTCTGCGTACTGGCAGAGCGAATTCTGTATATTTTATATTTATATTTCTAAGGAGATATTGGGGTCCATAATAATAAGCACAGCGCAATATTTTGCGGCAAATTCGAAGGCGCCCTTAGGCTATGTCCGGCTAGCAAACAATCTGCCACAAATAGTTAGCATCATATGAAACAATCCATACTGTCAATACGAACCTTTTAGCGTACGAATAAATTTTATAGTGCCCTATTGGAGTGCAAGAGAAATGTATTGAGATACGAAAGTTATATGAGCTCTACGTTCGAGAGAGGATTGATATGTAATTGTGACTTGGAATAACTTGATGGAATGTTTATAGGTACATTTGGAGGCACTATATTTATTAACTAGTTTTAGCCCTCGGCTTCCCTCGCTTTAATCTAGATTTTGTCAATAAATTTCTATCTCTTGGGAATTGGATTGGATGTGAATTTTTGAAGTGAAAACTTCTTTAGCAGCGTTGTGCACTTTTTTGTGATGGGTAAAAATGTTAAACTCGCGTCAGGACACGTGACCTGATCGAAAATTCGTAAGACGGAGGGAGAATTGTCATGTTTGTGTACGATAGCGCAATAAATAAATATTGTATTTTACAACATAAATGATAGTACTTTTATATTGATAATTAAAGCAATTCGTGCAAAATTATTCCCTAACCATTCCAAAATATCAAAAATGTACAACGTTATTATTCAAGTCTTCACTTCTGCCGGCACTCCCGGAGTGCAACCTGTTGATTTCTTTTTCTGGATGAACAACCTGACAACGTGTATGCAAAATTCATAAAGATCGGTCAAGTAGTCAAAGCTAGAAAGAGTTTAGTTTTATTTTTTATAATATTCTATCACATACACACAACACTATCTAGCCCAAACTAAGCAGAGCTTGTACTATGAGTACTAGACAATGGATAAAAAATATAAACATACATAATTATATAACATATTTTTTTTGTAAATACATACATATTATACATAGAAACACCCAGACCAAGACAAACATCCATGTTCATGCACACAATGTTTGACTTGTGTGGGAATCGAACCCGCGACCTCAGGCGTGACAGTCGGTTATACTAACCACTACGCCATCGAGGCCGACATAGTTATAAACAAACACACTCACTTTCGTATAATATTATTTAAGGTACGTGAAGAGAAATCTATATACCCCTTTTGAAGCATATTTCGAATTCGAAGGAGTATGAGATTTGGCATGCCTAAAGTTTATTTGGGGCAAGAGTGCACAAGTCACATAATTTATTACAAAATATTTTTATTGAAGTGAAATCTTCTTTAGGCGCGTTGACCACTTCTTGGGTGAACAAAAATCATAGAACTCGCGTCATTGTTACGCTTCGTCATCGTCACGCTTCCACGCTTTCCAATTTTGAATTATTTTAGAATATTAACAATATCTTAGAAATGGTGCATCCTACGCAAAAAATAACGAAATTTTGACCCCCGTAATAACCACTAAGAGTGTATTTTTTTTTGTTTATTAAGAAGTGTTTATGATCAAGGATTACAGTTTTCACTACTATCGGCAGTCCCCAAAGACAGCCCCAATTTTATAAATTTAATTAGATACGTTGCAGTAGATTATATACGTATATAGTATTTATGAGTGTCATTTGTTACTACTACTAGCAAGTAAACTATAAAACAAGGGCATATTCTGCCTTACAATCTTATCCTAACCAATATTGTAAAAGCGAAAATGAGTTTGTTTGTTTGTTACCTTTTCACGCCTAAACCACTGAACCGATCATTCCGAAATTCTGCATATACGTTGTCGGGTGTACAGAAACGGATATAAGCTACTTTTCATCCCGAAAAAAATACTGTTCCCGAGGAAAACAACAATAACGTTCTTATGATAATAGATGGCGCCACGTGTCTTTCGAATCATGATTGAATTATATTATTATTACAAGCAGTATATTAGTACAACCCGAATTGATTGTCAAATTCTAAATTAACGTGAGCGAAGCCGCGGGCAAAAGCTAGTATACGATAAAGCATGTCTGTATATTTTTAAAGGGATATCTCTTTGAAAATATACGGAAATGTAAAGCTTAACTACATGGACTATGCTATATCTATGATTATCCGTGGCCAAACCCTGCCCATTCTTAGGGCTGATATTCTATTACATAGAAAAACCTAGGCGAACGTTTCTCGATCAGATCGGAGGCGTTCTCGACAAAGGCCAGGTTAAGATCTCTTTGAACCGACGGGCGTGTATGAGGAATATGATGAAAGTGAATGAAGCCAGAGAAGTGTGTTAGGATCGTAGCAAATAAAAATCCGAAGGCTCTGCCTACCCCTCTGGGAAACAGGCGTGAATCTATATATGTATGTATGTATGTATGTATACAAATTTCGTCAACTACACCATTGTACTATTGACGTGAACCCACTACCACAAGCATTCTACCATAGCTGGAGGGGCAAACAAGAATACTACAAATTTGTAATCCAAATCTTTAGAAAAGAAAACTAGAGATACATAAAGAAATACTCTCAAATGCTTAAATGATGTTGACTGCATGGTCACCAGGAATTTTGGCCTAAATATGGCTGCAGGAAAGCATCATGATCGAATGTACAAATATGAATTCCTATAAATGTGTAAACAACCGTGATAACATCTGTTAAATTTCATCTTGTTTCAACGTTAAATATAAATTCGCTTACAAAATACAAAATTAGCTTAAGCGTAGAACAATAATATAGGCAACGAGCGTGTACATTATTTAATAGTATAAAATAATATCTGCTATGTTTATAATTAGACACATTGTTGGGCGATAGCGATAGCTCAGTGGGGAGACCAACAGACTGCAATGCAGAGGGTCTCGGGTTCAACCCACATTGCGCACCTCTGACTTTCGGAAGTTATATGACTTTTCGAAATTATGTGTGTATTGATTGACAATTATCGCCTGCTCCGTGCCTCGGAGAGTACGTTAAGCCGTCGGTCCCGGCATGAACATCTATGGCAGTCGTTATTGGGAAATCAGTGCCGGCTAATATCCTGACACTGGTCTAGCCTTAGGGTATCGTTAGCCTTCGGGTTGCGGAGGTCAGATGGCAGTCGCTCCGTGTAAAAACTGATATCCAGTCAAATTCGGTTAGACTAGAAAGGTGACCCCAAGTGACTTGGGAATAATAAAGGCTAGGGAGAAGAGTTGGGCGTTGATTACTGTCCACGGATAATATAGGAAGGGATAAACTTTAGTCCATCACATATGCCTACTGCACATCGCTAAATTCCATACATTTCTAAGAAGACAAAGAAGAATTCTCAGATACGCTGCCATCTTTGTCGGTATCGATGGTGTAGCGTTTAATGTAACCGACAGCCACGCCTGAGGTCGTGGGTTCGATTCCCGCACAAGTCAAACATGGATGCTTGTCTTGGTCTGGGTGTTTCTATGTATAATATGTACGTATTTAAAAATAAAAAAAATTATATGTATGTTTATCCAGTTTTAGTACCCATAGTACAAGCTCTGCTTAGTTTGGGCTAGATGGTATTGTGTGTATGTGGTAGAATATTATATTATTGTATTATCCTCGCAATATTTCTCCTAATAACATTGCATTTAATTATTACTAGATTTTCTCCGCGGCTTCGCTCGCGTAAATGTAGTTTAGGTTAGTAACAGTACTTTTTTCTGGGTGAAAGGAACCCTATGTCGTTTCCTATTCCCCTGACAACGTGTATGCGAAATTTCATGACGATCAGTCGAGTAGTTAAGACGTGAAAGCGTAACAAACAAACTCACATTCGCATTTATAATATTAGTTACGAAGTTAGGATTGTACATACATACATAGATTCATGCCTATTGCCCAGAGCGGTAGGCGGAGACTACGGACTTCCATATGCTACGATCTTGACACACTTCTCTAGCTTCATTCACTTTCATCACATTCCTCATACACGCTCGTCGGTTCAAGGTCCTCTTAACCTGACCTTTGTCCAGAAATTAGAATTGTAAAGCAAAATAATGTGAAATGAGAATACAAGAGGGGCGGATCCGTATCTCAGCAATGTGAGCAACGATTAGCGAATGTATTTTGCTGTAATTAGTAATTCTCTAAAGAATACGTATTGCAGTTTGGAACTGTATACCGTAGACGCCCCCTATTACGGGTACTGAAACACAGTTGGCGCGATATCGATGTAATACACAAGTATACATCAGCTGCCTAACCATTCGGGGTCACACAAATTGTTTTAAAATTTATTTAGTAGCTAGATTTTGGTAATGGTTTTCTGGATGAAAAGTACTCGAAGTCCTATTCTGTACCCCTGACAATGTGTATGCAAAATTTCGTAATGATTCGTCAATTAGTTAAAGCGTGAAAGCGCAACAAACAAATAAACAAACTCACATTCGCATTTATGATGTTAATTAGGATATAACAGCGATCAAGATAATTATAATAATAATAATAAAGTGGCTATTCAGGGGGCCCATCTAGTGAGTTGGCGAGTCACCGTCTGTCCATTCGATTGATGCTATTAGAGTATTCAGGGCAGACGCCGTTTTATCATCCATAGTTACCAATATACCAGTCCATCAAACACCCATACCCATAGCCCATATATTAGAATCCATACGTAGCAATAGTCCTACGCCTGCTGCGGCTAGTGCCGCTGTAGGTGTTCCATCCCACCTTTGATTAAAACTCTCGAGGGCCTCTTCACGTTGGACCCATGTCTCCGTGTAAGCCTCCCAAAGGGCCGGGTATTTTCCTAACGTATTAGGAATATACCCGTGAAAGAGAAACAAATAATAATAATCTTTATTTATTCAAAAAGTAACAGATAAGTACACATTATACTCATATACATTTATTATATATATATATATAAATATATATATATATATATATATATATATATATATATATATAAATATATATATATATATTATATTATATATATATATATATATATATATATATATATATATATATATATATATATATATATATACTTTATTATATATATACAATAAAAGGATTAACATAACACTTTTGAAGATCCATTGTAGCAGAAATCTGTATACAATTATCTTGAAACCCTGTCTCTTAAACTAGGATAGGACCTGTATTATAAGAGACAGTGTTCGGCTGTTATTAAATAAAAGCAGTAATTATTTTTATTGTAATTATATGCACTCTTTACAGCTCAAAGAATCTATATAAGTAGATATATAAATAAATCACACAATCCGCTTACAAATAGTTTAGTATATTAGAAAAATGTTTACACTAGTCTTCCACTGCAGTCTCGGCAACTTGTACACGCCCCCTTTTAGAGTCGTACATAGGATTCCTAAACGCAGTAGCACCTCTAGCAGTACTTATCACGGAGTCTCGTCTTGTCAGACTAACCACACTGTCAGACCTCGTTTGGAATCTCGACAACACGTTTCTAACACCACCGCGAGAGAGACCTGGCACCCTAATGGCCGGCACTTTGTAATAGTACAAGTAAAGTCCGCCGAACATTAAAGTTACTGCGAAGAACATCGATACAAAGATTTTCCCTCCCAGACCAGCCTTGTACAATGGACTGCCGCTTATCAGCGCAAGCTTTGGCCCCTTGTACCAGTGATCGTGCATAGCATAGTTGATAGAATTGATGACTTCCGCACTAGACCCGTCGTACCCGCCCTTATCGACGACCACTAGCTGTATACGTTTTATAGGCATCTCAGGTGCGAAACCGATGTGGTATAAACTATTACTTGTCATATATTTTTCTACAAATAGATTAAAAGCTAACATATCAAAGCCTTTATCAGCATCGAACACTATATACCCCCCGCAGATCTCGCAACAAAATCCGAGTGGTTTGATGGGATCTACACAGGCTGGCTTAGGACAAAACTTCACAGAACAATCGATCTTCATCGGAACAATTTGACACGGACATCCGAAATCTGTACAACTCATAGGAGTGTTGATAACCACGCCTATTCCTGAATACTCGTTCATTATAAACTGTTGCCTTTGGTCTGATTGCTCCATTACACGTGTTCTGAATTGTTCAGCTGTGTAACTTTCGTTTCCGATATTAAGAGCTTTGATATGCTGTGTTTCTTTAGGTAATGTCACAGTGATTCTAGCGTCTTGAGGAAACTGCACTATGTCGTTAAAGCACGGAACTCGGTCTGAATCAGGTGTAGCATCGTTGAATCTTGGTGAGCTCCACACATCGGCTTGATTCCACGACGAAGAGGTTTTGTCGACGTAATAAGCGTTTCCATCGGTACAATTCTTATCTGAAGGATTAGCTCCCAAAGTTAGTATGTCATCTAATATAAGTTCACCTTCTTCTGGCAAAACAAATCCACTGACTTCGGTTTCTGCAGCAATTTTGATGGAACCGATTACCAGTTCTGGGAACACAACGGTTTGCTTAGAGCAAGGAAGTTTTCCGTCCTTGTAATTCTCTGGTAACTTGAAGCTTGAGTTTGGCAACCATTTTACTGTAGACGTAGATACTGAGACTATGAAAAGAGTTGTAAATAATTGTAGTAATATGACAGACAACATGTTGGCACGAATGTATGTTAATAAATGCCAGCATTGTTTGGTGCGAAATGTGATATCAAATGATGTCTGTCTGTTTGTTATCGGGCTCTGTTTGATGTCCACAACTGTAGGTGACACATGCAATCACAAATAAACGCAATTTGAGTATGATTTTACACTGGATATTGAATGGAATTGTTTGACTTTTGAATTTGTTTATTAGCATAACAATTTAACGAATACTTTATTGAATTATACAGATTCACACTTCTGATTTGGTTTTGTATAATTGACTATCAATTTTTTCAACATAATAGATTCTCATAATATTGTTCTATGTTTACGCGAATGTTATAGGTACATTGAAATTAAACAAACGTTATATGGATTTTATCGCGTTATTTATTTTTTATAAAACACTATTATTACATAATTTTGAAATTTTAAACTATTATTGTTAAACACTTTTACTAGTTACTGTTTACTTCTATTTAAGCTATTTAAATGATACAACAATTTAGATTTAATTTTACACTTTCCCCGACGTTTCGGTTGCTTTTCAGCAGCCATGGTAAGGGGGAGACTAAGATGGTAGTTGTCTCAATGTTCTAGTGTAGTTATTTCAAAGTACCAGAACATAATTTAATCATTGGTGTTTCTATTTACGCTGAATAGATTCTTTGATTGGTTTATCCTTTCTTTATGTAAATACTATGTAATCTTGTTATGTATTTTTTGCGTTAATTTGTCACTAACTTTTACTAAGAAAAAGCGGTATAATGTTATTACATTCAAATAATGTCTTTACGTTATAAGGGGTAGGTACTATTAGTGGCGTAATAATAAATTAATTCTTTTCGTAGCATTCCAAAAATTTACCAAGCATAAAAAACAACGGGTTGCACTCCGGGAGTGCCGGCAGAAGTGAAAACTTGAATGAACGTTGTGCATTTTTGATATTTTGGAATGGTTAGGGAATAATTTTGCACGAATTGCTTTAACTATCATTTATGTGGTAAACTTTGTACTATCATTTATGTGGTAAAATATAATATTCATTTATTGCGCTATCGTACACAAACATGACAATTCTCCCTCCGTCTTACGAATTTTCGTTCAGGTCACGTGTCCTGAAGCGAGTTTAACATTTCTTACCCATCACAAAAAAAGTGCACAACGCCGCTAAAGAAGTTTTCACTTCAAAAGCACCTTTCATGAATGCAGTAAAATTACTTTAGAGACTACGCTACGATTAGCGCCATTATTATCACAATCTTTCTCAAGAAAGAATACGTATAAACAAAAGATTAGCCTTAATCCGAAGCGTCGAGGATCTCGAGATCTAGGGATTACCGGCGTCTTGAGAGCGCAATAAAAGTCATAGCGAACCATGCACAGTATTACGTGGAACCTGAAACCTTATGATTTATGGCAAGATAACACGGCTAGGTGGTTAAATACAAACCATTAATGACTTTTCGAGGGGTTGGAAATTTAATAAGACGCTGCTCCCGTGCCAAGGAGCGTAGTTATGCAAATTTTATTGCAGGGAAAGCATCGGTTGGAATACATGGAGCAGAGGCATCGACGGGACTGTTCTAATTTACGGTTAAGATTTTAGATCTTCGTACATAATATACGTCCTAACTAACTCTTACCAAATAATTGGATATGCATGATTTATTCAGACGAAGTAAGAAATGAGATAAAAGCTAAAATAAATCTATACTAATATTATAAAGCTGAAGAGTTTGTTTGTTTGTTTGAACGCGCTAATCTCAGGATGTACTGGTTCGATTTGAAATATTCTTTTAATGTTGAATAGCCTATTTATCGAGGAAGGCTATAGGCTATATAGCATCACGCTACGACCCACGGGGGCGGCGCAGTGACGATAAACGCGGGTGAAACCGCGGGAACATCTAGTACAAGTAAATAACGGTAACGCTTAATATCTTCCCAATCCAAACCGCTTTTCTCTAAAATATGATGTCAATTAGTGAATTTCTTCGTCAATATTATTAACAAGGTCTTGTCGTAAAACTACGCGTAGATTACAGCTCATTGCCCAAAGCATGTAAACATTTATGCATGTACGAACTAATTATGCAAAAAGTAATATTACATTTGAGGGAGCACAGCTATTCAACAAACTACCATTGGACATAAAAAATGTAAACTCACTTAGTAGTTTTAAGTCGCAACTGTCTCAGTATGTATTTGGGCACTTTTCGCCACTCGATACAGGCATAGCTTGTATCGAGTGGTGGGTGACCAACTGCATGTAATTTAATTACTTTTAACCAAACCAATTAAACTACTAAAGGAGTGTTCGGCGACAATTATTTGTATTTCACTAAATGACGTCTTGTTATTTTCATGTAAGTGACATATTGTGTCTTTTTGAAAATAAATTCTTTAACCTCATATGGGGATAGAGAGATATAGAATTGATATTGTACGCAGAATTGTACTTCTTGAAGTAGAAAAACTGTTTCAAACTTGCTTTCGCCGCTTCTGACAGCATGAATTCATACTGGTATAAAAATGTTACGTGTTAATCCAGGGTCGTTTTACGTGTTAATCTGGGTGTCAATTTTGAAACGTTTCATTGAAACGTTTTCATTGAACCGTTCAACGGTATTCGCATGATACAATCTAAACATTTTCACAATTATAGTATTAGTATTGTTGTCGAACCGTCCAAAATATTGGTCCGTGGATCCCTCCAGATCGTAACAAGCCGCCGAAACGCACAATATGGTAGATGGGTAGATAACAGCCGCCTCTAAGTGTTTGGGCTTTACGATTTCACTCCTATAAAATTGCTACTGGCATTCAGACCGTTTACGAAGGGTTCCGTATAACGGTATAAAACCTTATTGTGAACGTGTTTGGGTTTCATATTTAGCTCGTAAAGATTTTTGAGGTATAACTTTTGATGTGCCCTAATGTTCCAAGTCGCAAGTTCAAGGTTGCTCAGTAATCTCAGTTTTGGAGCTCGCAATATTTATGTTAAGCCCGTTTGGCAGTTTCAATCTAGAGATAATTTAAGCAGGTATCAGTATTTTACGATTCTTGTGTCGTAAAATACCAATGTGGAGATTTGTTATAAAACTAGATTAATGTTAACAATGATTTAGACATTGTAAAGATAGGTGATGGCAATACAAGCAATGGAGGATCTTTAAAGATAAATTATTAATATCTATATATTAATACGTGAAGCAAAATCTTTGTAACCCTTTTTACGAAAATTGCGCGGATGGAGGAGTATGAAATTTGGCACAGTTAAAGTTTATAATAATATGGAAAAGGAGGGCCGAATCCTAATATTTTTATAAAGTATGCATTAGAAATACATTAAATTAATGAAAAAGCACTACACGCACACATCATGATGCGTTTGACACACGCAGTCGAATCGCGTTCGTAGTATTTCGGCATTGTTCGTCCTAAAATTCTTTGTGACTATGGTTACCTATACCTTATTGTAATAAAGAAGACAAAGTAGCAAGCTTAGGAATTTTGTTCCGAATTTTGACCACTAGGCGACCGCTAGTTTCAAATAAATATAAAGAGTTTAAAATTACTAAGCTTAGAAAACATGTCGTGTGGTACTTGTCAGATATAGGATACTTGTCAGCTCCCTTCACCACACGTACCTATACTCGATGGTTAGCGGTTACCATAGCTTTTGGGCACGTGTACGGACGTATCATTTGTATTATAACCATTTAAAAAGGCAGTTACTAGCTATTTACCAATCAAACAATAATCTTATCTTAATTATTTTTAAGAAGTCCAGAAGACGTAGCAGGGTTAAGCGTCCCATAAGATGGACCGAGGACCTGGTAAGGGTCGTGGGTAGCGGTTGGTTGCGGGTGGCCCAAGACTGTTCTGTATGGAAAACCTTGGGGAAGGCCTATGTCCAGCAGTGGACGTCGTTCGGCTGAGATTATATGATGATGTTGATAATTAGTGAATTTCAATTCTACACTATGGCGTGACGTATATCACAAAGTAACAATTTTAAGTTTAGAACTATTTATTGTACTTAAAGTGACATGAGAGTACTCATTCAGATAAATTAGGGTGTGTACTTTTAACCCATTCAATGCGGCGGACGCCGATCGGCGTCTTATTTTTTCATACTCAGATTCGGAGGACGCCGATCGGCGTAATGTATAGTTGTTTTATATTATATTAATAAATTCAAATTCATAACAAAATGCTGAAAACGCCGATTGGCGTCTTTTTTTATTTAATCAAGTGCGGCTGACGCCAATCGGCGTTTACGTTAAATATGAGCCGATTCTGGCTAGTGAAAGCAAAATTTGTTGCCGCATTGAATGGGCTAATGCGATAGATATATTTTGCCTAAAATATTCTGAGACCAACTTCTAAGCTAGGTCTGCGTATTCAGTCGTGAAATACATGTTCATAATGTAGAGCCTCAATAATAAAGCTGAAACATTCTTTGACAAACTAATGATTGAGATAAAGTAGTCACTTGAAAATGATCTAATCAAATTATACTAAAAACAATTAAATTAATAAAATTTAATAAATTTAGTGCAACTACTTCTTTGATAGTATATAATTAATATGTGTGGTGTGTGAACCATTTCTCAATTCTTATTTCATCTTATTCGCGAATGACGGACGGAGGACGACTTGGGCTTTATTAATACTCTTTTGCACAATTATAATAACTAGCGATCGCCTAGTGCTCGAAATTCGACTAAAGTTTGCCTGTAAGATATTGCTGAAATATGTAACCTTAGTTACGCGCTTCAACTGCGTGTGTCAAATGCATGCATGTGTGCGTGTAGTGCTTTTTCATTAATTTAATGTATTTTTACGCATAATTTAAAAAAAATATGAGCATTCGTCACTTCTTTTCTGTATAAACTATAAGTGTGCCAAAATTTCATACTCCTCCGTCCGCCCAATTTTCGTAAAAAGGGATCCAAAGTTTTCGCTTCACGTATTAATATATAGATAAATAATATAATAATTTTATTTTTCATCTTTTGATTTTAACAATTTTTTTTCTCTTAATCTAATACATATAGTTTATAAAGCGTTTAAAATATGAAAAGAGAATTCGATGACGACCGTACTAGTATAAACTGTGCTCCAGTCGCCAGCGCCTTCCACCCTGAGATTGTTACAAAAAATTGAATAGTTTGGGCACACCAAGAAAAGAGAGAAATAATACTAAAATATAAAATTAAATTAAATTAAAATCAAAATTACAACAATTCATAACGGGTTATGAATTGTGCAAAAGAACCAAAGAACTCATGCAAGCAGGCATTACCAATCTAGCTGGATTAGTAAAACGTAAACATACATACATACATACATAGATGTTCCTCAGAGGGGTAGGCAGAGACTACGGATTTCAATTTGCTATGATCCTGACACAATTCTCTGGCTTCATTCACTTTCAATACATTCCTCATACACGCCCGTCGGTTCAAAGAGCTCTTAACCTGTCCTTTGTCCAGAACGCCTCCGATCTGATCGAGAAACGTAAACACGTGCATGATATATGTAAAATAATAAAATAAGAACATTGAACATAATATAAAGACCATTTTAACATGAGTCGCACTCGTTCAGTGCTGTGACGAATAGACCAGTACCTCCCTCGCTATGTCAATTGTAATAAACCCTGTAACAAAATATTCAACCATTAGTAAGTTCCGTAATATATTTAACGAGATCGTTTTCAGTTTATGTGTATTATAAAATATTAACTACTGTGTGTTTCGCTTAATGTTTACCAGTGACTGTCATAAAATGATCGATAATTACAATAACTGTTTCTATTAACGATACGAATATATTGTATACTACCTGCGACTTCGTCCGCGTAGATTTTAACTAAAAAGTGTCTGTCTCCGCGGAACCCTATTTTTTTTTCTAAAATTGATTGACAATTATTGAAAAAAGTATATATATATATGTATATGTATATGTGTATGTTTATCCATTGTCTAGTACCCATAGTACAAGCTCTGCTTAGTTTGCGCTAGATGGTGTTGTGTGTATGTGGTAGAATATATTATTATTATTATTGATTATCGCCTGATCCGTGCCTCGGAGAGCACGTTAAGTACACTTATCCTATTGTTTACGACTATATAAAAGAAATAAAATGTAGTCAAAGTAATGAATATGTTCTAATTATAGAAGAATGATATTGCAGGGTACAGTCATGGTCATGACAAAGTAAGACCGCCCGCGCGGCGCGGCGGGATGTCGTCGCGGCCTCGTCCCGTCGCGGATAAATTATACTATACTTACTATGTTGTACTTAATATTGTGTTAGGTTTACGCGAATGTTAAACATTGAAATTAAACTTTATATTATACGGATTTTATCGCGTTGTTTATTAACACTTTTATGACGAAACCAGATTTTGCTCGCGGTTTCGCTCGCGTAAATGTAGATTAGGTAAGGTAAGATTACTAAAAGTAGTTTTTCTGGATGAAAGGTACCTATGTCTGTCCCTATGTCCTTTTTGTTCCCCTGACATCGTGTGTGCGAAATTTCATGATGATCGGTCGAGTAGTTAAGGCGTGAAAGCGTTACAAACAAACTCACATTCGCATTTATATAATACTAGCTTTTGCGCGCGGCGCCGTCCGCGTGGTACCTACATCAATAAACAGTAGCCTATGTCCTTCCCCAGGTTTTAAACTATATCTGTACAAAATTTCATCTAAATCGGTTGAGTGGTTTAGCCGTGAATAGGTAACAGACAGACAGACAGAGTTACTTTCGAATTTATAATATTAGTAACGATTACTTAGGGTTAGGATTTTGACTACTAGGTACCTAACTTATAATACTATTTTAATTATTTAAAATGATTAAAAACTATTTAGATTTAAATTTACACTTGCCCCGAAGTTTCCGTTGCTTTTCAGAAGTCATGTTTACGGGTAGACTGTTGTATTTGCCAAACTTCTTGGCAGTATATGACTAGGTATAAATGAGACAAAGTTGTAGTATAGTCTGGTTATAATTATCCAAAGGTGCATCTTATATACTAACGACTACGTGTTGATCACGGATAGTAGAAACATTTAATAGATATTGAACGTGCGATAAAGATCATAAGATTGCGATGTAGATTGTAGATACAGCACAAAGATATTGTACTGTAACAGTACACCCCCCTTTAAAAAAAAAAAAATATTATTATGGTAATAGTGTTTACAATATAAATTTGACCTAGACCTTACTAGTTATTTGCTGATGTATATAAATAATAATGCTATTGTACGCGGTGGAATTTGATGACGCCTGTTGTTACTAGTTATTTGCTGATGTATATAAATAATAATGCTATTGTACGCGGTGGAATTTGATGACGCCTGTTGTGGTGTGATTTGCTGACGTATGTAATTTTGACTTAGCTGTTGCACGAGTGTTTATTATTTTTTTCCGTTAAACTCTTCATTCTTCTGTTCAGTGTTTTTATTATGCCGTAAAGTAGGATCACGCCGATTGTTAAAATAATCTGTCCCATTGCAACATTTCTTGTCCACCGTAAGTCCTCCTGGATCAGGTTACGGAGTTTGTCCGCTTCGTTTTGATTGAGGCAACTGTCCGTATTGTATGTTATCTGGTCCTTAGAACTTTGATTTCCCATTTTAGATGTCTTGTTGTTACGAGTAGTTGTGAATTAATGGTATATGTTAAGATCTACGTTAATATATATACGAATAGCTTGCTTATATCAGCGATTTTTTATAGACGTACTACTGGCGTAAAACTCCACCAACGCAAGTAGCACTAGCGTCGGTCATGAGCGCTAGTGATGCGTTGCGGGAAGGATGCGCTGTTAACACTGCGTTTTTCATGCTTTCCTTGCATTTTTCGTAAGCTTTGTCTGCTTCCGTTGTCCAAGGAACAGGTGAATTATCGTTCTTTTTTGAACCATGTAGATATTCGTTTAAAATTCTTTGATTTTCCGCTGCGCGTGGAATATTACTTCTGTAGAAATTGACCATGCCCAAAAATCGTCTTAATTCTTGAATTGTTTTCGGTTTGGGAAATTCCATGATTGCTTTGTAATTTTCTTCGGTAGGTTGTATTCCTTGGCTCGTTATATGATAACCTAAGAAATCTATTTCCCTTCTGAGAAATTCGCATTTTTCGAGATTAATGGTTATTCCATTCTCGTGTAAACGTTTGAAAACCGTTTCTAAATGCTGATAATGCAAATCTTCGTTGTCCGATGCGATGAGACAGTCGTCTACAAATATAAATACGAAGTTTAAATCTCTAAATAAGGAATCCATGAATCGTTGAAATGTTTGTGCCGCATTGCGTAATCCGAAAGGCATTCTTAAGTACTCAAAAAGTCCGAAAGGTGTGATGATGGCTGTTTTTTCTATATCTTTAACAGGAATACAGTGGTATGCTTTGCGTATATCTATCTTGCTTAGTATCTTCTTATTTTCTAATATGTATGTAAAGTCAGTTAATCTTGGTAGTGGGTATTTGTCCGGTACTGTCGTGCTATTGAGCATTCGATAGTCTCCGCACGGTCTCCATTCGCCATTTTTCTTTTTTACCATATGTAATGGGCTTGCCCATGGGCTATCTGACGGTCGGCAAATTCCGAGCTCTATCATATTTTGAAATTCCTTTTTGGCTATGTCGTATTTTTCTGGAGGTAATGGTCTTGCCCGAGCTGCGACGGGTGGTCCTGTAGTGATAATGTGGTGTTCAATCTTATGTTTGGGCGCATTGCGTAGAGAGGACTCTTTCGTGATGTCTTCGTATTTGTTTAAAAGTTGCGTAATACGTGAATTCGTTCCCACTGCGATAGTACGAATTGTTTGTTGTGTCGCTTTTTCTGAAGTTACATGCGTTGTCAGCTCTGTAACTTTGTCGATAAGTTTGCGACCTGCTATGTCGACTAATAGTTTATAGTGCTCTAGAAAATCTGCTCCAATTATTGGTTGTGTAACATCGGCGATTATAAAATTCCATTTATAACATCGTTGTAGTCCTAAATTCAAGGTAAGCGTCTTCTCGCCGTAAGTCCTAATTTTAGTCCCATTTGCAGCGTATAGTGTGTATTGTTCATTTTGTAAAATTGAATATCTCTGTTGCTTGCTAATGACTGAAATATTTGCGCCCGTGTCAATCAAAAACTTCATACCACTTTTTCGGTCGGTAATGGTGAGGCGATTGGATGGGTGGATTGCACAGAGTTTCGCCGTTGTCTGTGCTCTTATTCGTTTCCCTGGTTCCGTACGTAAGTCATTGGTTTCCAACCGCATGGTTTAATGCAGTTCCTTGCATATTTTCCGAATCTTTCGTGGTAGTAACAAAATCGATTTGCTCCTCTATAGTTTGTTCTCGGCCTCATAATCGGGAATTGTTGACGTTTCTTGAAATGATTGTGCGTGCTGGGTCGATAGCCATATTGACCTTGCTGAATTGCGTCAATATCTATCTGTAATTTTGCTAGCTGGGCTAAAATGCATGCTGTATTGTTGTCGTTTGAAGTGTCGTTGCTAACAGCTGATATTTCGGTTACTTTTGAATTCATTATTATTTTGTCTGCAATTTGGCTCAGTTTGTCAATTTCCATGTCTTCCGTAACTGCTAGAACCGTAGTAACTGATGTTGGTAAAAGCCTGAACCATAGTAGTTTAATTGTTTCGTCACTGATTTTTCCTCTCCCGAGGACTCGCATTTGACGTAATAACTGCGAAGGTTTTTGTTCACCGAGTTCTGTCTCTGATATTAATTTTTGAAACTGTCGCTGTTCTGTTTCTTCGTAACAATCAATTAAACGTTCCTTGATGTTTTTATATTTATCTGTAGTCGGTGGTGAAGTGATTAGGTCACTAACTTGTAGTATTTCTTCCTTGGATAATTTTGCTATTACTGTACAGTATTTGTATTCGTCTCCTTGCTTCTGTGGTGCTAATATGGCTTCTAGTTGCGTGAACCATAATCTTGGTTGGTCTTTCCAAAATTCCGGAATGCGAGATAAAACCGAGGTGCCAGCAGCTACTTCAAGTGTTCCTTGCTGATTTATGTTCGCCTTGCATGGTGATTGTGCCATGTTTCTTGCTGCGTATTCGTTCGTCGGGGTCACCAATTTGCCAAACTTCTTGGCAGTATATGACTAGGTATAAATGAGACAAAGTTGTAGTATAGTCTGGTTATAATTATCCAAAGGTGCATCTTATATACTAACGACTACGTGTTGATCACGGATAGTAGAAACATTTAATAGATATTGAACGTGCGATAAAGATCATAAGATTGCGATGTAGATTGTAGATACAGCACAAAGATATTGTACTGTAACATTGTACATAGATTTATGTAAAACGTTTTCTTCCAAATATGAAAAGTCGTAAATTCTTTATTCAAATACGTGCTTAGCCTCACGGCACTATTCTCTAAGGGGTAAGTAGGAGCGTATTACTCGGTACTCATATTTCAGTAGCGTTATGTCCATGCAATAGGGGGCGAGCCTATTGTCGTCTACCGAACATAGGTCTAGACTCCGTGCTGTAATGAGAATGTGATTGAAGAACTTCTTGAAATTGTCAAAGAATTCTACACACTGCTCTCTTTGCCTTCTGGAATATAGACGTGTGCTTATGTATGTTTGTTTCTTAGTTTCTTAATCGTGCGTAAACTTTTGAATAGATTCAAATGAAGCTTCGCAAGCAGAAAGACCGTGTTCTGGAGAAATACATATATAACTCTATACATATATAACTAACTGACCCGCGCAACTCCGAATGAAATGAAAAATGTTACAAAACGGGGTAAATTCTCATATATGACACAGAGTCATATAAGAGAATTTACCCCGTTTTTACAACATTTTTCATTGATGCACCGCTCCTATTGGTCGTTGCGTGATGTTAAAGCTTATAACCTTTCTCGATAAATGGGCTATTTAATTCGATCTCTTAGTTCTTGAGATTAGCGCACTTAACCAAACAAACTAACAAACAAACTCTTCTGCTTTATAATACGAGGGTTAGTATAGATTTCTAACCGATATGCGTTTTCATAGGTTTCACGTGGATGAAGCCGCGTGTAGAAGCTAGTATGATATTTTCCACAAGAAAAGGCTTATGATATTGAGCCATTCGTGGAAGGTCTTTGGGCCTTTGTTCAATCAATAGCATCAAGTTGTTTCAAAACTGTTCAAAAGAGAAACTGTCTCGGGCGGTCGTTAAACATTTCCTTTTCGGTGGCTGTGTGGCAAGAAGAGGCTTCTGTATAAGTTATACTCGCTGATGCTTGCGACTTTCCTCGCTTAATACTTTCATGGAGGTATTAATTACATACTATGTATGTACGCGGCATTAATCTTTTAGATGTTCGTTAATATCCTTAGGGTGACGCAGGCATATTAAAAATGGCGCAGCAGTAGTGAAAGCGACTGCTGTGCATGAAGTCTCGGGTTCGAATCCCGGGCGGGCTAACAAAAAAGGTATTGGGTTTTTTTGTTAAGAAATCTCAATACGAGCCCGGAGTTAGGAAGTTGGCGGTGTTAGAAACCCCCGTGCCTCGGAAAGCAAGCAAAGCCGTTGGTCCTGCGCCTGATCTCTCTCCGGTCGTGTCGGATTATACGTCCCATCGGATCATGAGAGTTAGGGAACAGAGAGTGCACTTGTGTTTGCGCACATACTTGTGCACAATAATATCTCCTGCGCAGATGGCCGGTCATCGTTAAGATTGGCCGCCGTGGCCGAAAATCGGTCTGGAGGACATTAATAATGACTGTATATATTATGTAGATACAATACATGTGGCCAGGTGTCTTTAGGTGTCATATCATAGGAGGCGAGTCTTTATGCGTTTTCAAGTCACTAGCACAAGCTACTGAGAATTTCTTCACAGAAACCTCCAAATACTTTGCCCGGCCCGAAATCGAAACCGGACCTTAAGATCGTTTGCAAATTTACGACATGTGTCATCAAGATAGTCTGTATTTTAAGTGTATGGAGATAGGACAGAATTCATGAAACTACAATATGTATTTTCATGATGGAGTGCGATGAAAAATACGAACTCATAACGGAATCAGATTCTTTAAGGGTAGTATTTAACTGTACAGCAAAAAATACTAATTGCGCAGAAAAAAAAGCTAATTGATCAGCAACTCATGGCCAGCAAACTTTAAAGAGATCAGACTAAGTCGACGGAGGCCCGCTTAGCGGGGCTCCTATTTTTGGGTGGGTTTAAAAAAGGAACCTAACATAACCTAACACTTCCGAGACGGAATGCAGTGATTTGAGTCGTATAGATGCTCGTTATGCTGTGCAATATTTGCTGAGCAATTAGTATTTTTGATGATCATTATATTTAATCCCATTCTTTGATTGTTCGTTATAATCGCTTAAAATGGTACTTACATTATGAAAAAAGATTGTCAATCGTATCTTACGATTAGATATAATTATGATTGCTTCTGAATCGAGCCGATACATCAATAATTTACGGTCATGCTTATAAACCATTTACCAAATATTTAAGAGGTTGCTACGTATTATTTAGATAGTAATTAGAAGAAAAATCATCTATTTATTCAACATCGAGTGTTATTTGAATAAACAACAGCTGTTGATCAGGTAAATCATTGATCAAAAATTCAAGAGCTATTCAGTTACATAATATTGTCTTCTGTTTACGCGAATGTTATTCATTGAAATTAAACTACTATATACGGATTTTATCGTGTTGTTTATTTGACACTTTATTACAAAATTTTGAAAACTGTTACACTACTAATAATATTAAACTTTACTAATTTTTAAGCTAATTAAATTATTGAAACTATTAAAACTATTTATACTATTACTATACTATTATACTATTTACATTTATGTTTACACTTTCCCCGACGTTTCGGTTGCTTTTCAGAAGCCATGGTCACGGTGAGACTAAGATGGCAGTTGCAAATATCGCTAAGTAATACATAAATACCTTGTCTAGGTATTACTTGGCGATATTTTTTATAAGTAAAGCTGAGAATATTTAGGCTCACTTTTACGGATATCCATACAAACTATTAGTAAAATACACAGCTCTTAATATAAATGTATGCTTGCAGCGACTCTAGCGGCAAAATATTGAAGTTTTATCTCGTATTTACTCGCTCAAGCTTTCATAATGGCCGTGCCCGCAGCCATTGTTTTTACCGAACGCTATCCGTTTACTGTGTTACATGTCATCGGCATCTCGTGACAAACGACAGATAGCTACCGCGTTTTGTTCCGTGGTAGGGAGGCTTTGGCACGATTGATGCGATAAATTAGAAAGGGGTGTTTCATTCTGTTTGTTTATGTGATATTCGTTGTTTATGTGGGGGTGTAGGCTTCATGTGGAGTAGTGGAGTAGGTGGTAAATATGAATAAAATATGTGTTATAACTACAGTTAGTGGTACCTTTACCAACTAACTGTAGTCATAACACACATTTAAACTCTTTACCCCCTTAAAGAGTTTATTTTGCTTTTTAAAAACTGGACAATACTAAGAAATAAACTTATGAAAAATAGAGCTTTTTTACATAAAGGAATCATACTCTTTCGAGCCCAATATACAGACTCCTTGCTATGTAAATCAATCTTAACACACTGTCCGACCGTTAGCGTAAACGTCACTTAAAAGCTATAAAATAAATAAACCGTGCGCTAAAACTATTTCTGAGTAGCAACCCTCGCACATATATCAAAACTCGAGTCGAGCGCAGGGTTGGTCGTGAGCGCTATAAATCAGGACTGTACGATAACTCACACGAAATCAATTGATATTTTCCTTTCGTCGCCGAAAAAGTTTTTTGCTAAGACTGTTTGGAATTATTGAGTAATCTATTAATAGAAGGTTGGATGATAAAGGTGCTTTTATAGATTATGATTTAGGTCATTAGTTTGAAAAGTGGTCCAGGTAGACCCCTAAGGGTCCACAGAAGAGTCGACGGGGGTCTACATTGGTGTGACAAAAATATGGGGGACAACAATTCGTAAGCGGGGGTCCACGAGAAAATTTATTTGCTTTCGATAGTGAAGAACTAAAATGTTGGCTTGACTTCACCTATCAATGTAGGCAGATAGATACATATTCAGTACCGGTGGTCTCGAATCTACCGATTTACCGGTAGTGAAATACTAAAAAAAAGGTCGGGGAACCTCTGATTTAGGTGATAGTATCGTTTTGGCGTATATGGAAAAGTTCTATACAGCAGTCGATTGGAATGAGCTGTTGCTGCTTTTTAAAATATATATTTGTGGAGTTATTGATATTGATCGAATGTAATCGTATGTTGATGATGCCTTTGCTGCGGCTACCTATGATTTCACAAACATGCACTTTCCTTTCTGAATTTGCATACATGTCTAAATCTATTCATCATATCTCCAGATTTACTAAACATACGGTTGAGTAGTTTTGGAGTTAAATCCTTACACAACACAAAGACAAAGACAAAAAAAAATCGAATCTTTCCTCTTTATAATATATACTTTATATTATTGGCAGTAGATTGAAAGTAGTCTTTTCGCTTTGTTTTAGTTATTTAGTATCACATATTTTCCACTCAAGACTTACGAAAAGGTTTCACCCGTGTTTATCGTTACTGCGCCGCCCCCGTCGGTCGTAGCGTGATGTTATATAGCCTATAGCCTTCCTCGATAAATAGGCTATCCAACACTAAAGGAATTTTTCAAATCGAACCAGTAGTTCCTGAGATTAGCGCATTCAAACAAACAAACAAACAAACTCTTCATCTTTATAATATTATTATAGATATAATATCGATGTTAGTTTACGTGTTACTTTAGATAATACAATCCTACCACCATTTACCCTCAATCTAGAAATATGATTCTAGTGGTAGAGAAAAGGTTTAAATAGTAATTCAACCGTAGAAGGCAGGGATTTTTCTTAAGGCTGGTATATTTCCGGGTAAGTTGGCTTATAATTATCGTTGCCAACTAATTCGTTTTAGCCATTTTTTTTAATAATATTATACCACATACACACAACACCATATAGCCCAAACTAAGCAGAGCTTCTACTATGGGTACAAGACAATGGATAAACATACATATACATTTTTTATTTGTAAATACATACATATTACACATATAAACACCCAGACCAAGACAAACATCCATGTTCATGCACACAAATGCTAGATTTGTGCGGGAATCCAACCCGCGACCTCAGGCGTGGCAGTCGGTTACACTAACCACTACGCCATCGAGGCCAACTATGAGAAGACCCTTTTTAAATGTAATTTAGAAACAAGATTTTATCGATTGTACCCGCACTTTACCTTCATAAGAGAACAAAAGGATATAGTTTTAATTCCATGTGCGCGTTGGCCATATATTTTACTTAATGAATGCCTTGAAAACAATAAAAGTTGGCTTTAAAATTTAACGTATATGCATGCGACAGCCCTTTCATAAATCTAGTGGCGTGCTGTCAAGCGGGCCGGTGTAGCTATAAAGCGCTGGAGCAGACAGTAGGGGTGCTACTCGCACTTTTATGACACACTATAAAGCGCTGAAAGCACTGACACTGACATATTTCGCGCGCTTTTCGTTAATGCAGATGAGGAAATAAAATACGTTTAAAAAAGAACATTCATATTTGCAATGAACGTTCGAAATTTAACCGACTAGTCGACATTAGGTGAACAAGATACGATGGCGCGTCGTCTTACGTAGTACATCAATTTAATTGTGCTACGTAAAAAAGAATAGACGTTGTTACTAAGTTACCCATTTATTGAGTTTTATCACTAAAATACGCAATGTTTAGTAGCTTATACTTTTTTCACTCACATATAGTCCTACGCTGCCGCCATATTTGGGCGTGTATACTTTGTTAAGGAGATGACCTGTTTGTACATTCCTAGATCAATGGAGCTAGAATATTAAATATTTTGCAGTTTGATTGAATTGGTAAGTAAATAACAATGGTTTAAATCATGTTTAGTAAAATATATTGTGGCGACGCAATAATGTAATTGTCAGCTGATTGTAAAATGTATGAGTAAACGTGTGGCGTCGCCATCGCTGCAGTCGGGGTTTCGTTGTAGCGTAGGCAACACCATTGTATGTATCGCAATGAATACCACATTATATATTTCGTAAATCTGTGTCTGATTTCATGGTCACCACTTAATACCCCGAACACATAAACACCAATACACCAAAATATGTTTTATTCGCTACTTGTTTAAATTATCTAGTTATTTAGAAAAATATTCATAAAAGTTATTATTATTATTTAATCTGAATTTCTTTCTCAACTATGCATTTAATAATAATATAATATTCTATCACATACACACAACATCATCTAGCCCAAACTAAGCAGAGCTTTTACTATGGGTACTAGACAATGGATAAACATACATATATACTTTTTTTTTTGTAAATACATACATATTATACATAGAAACACCCAGACCAAGACAAACACCCATGTTCATGCACACTAATGTTTGACTTGTGCGGGAATCGAACCCGCGACCTCAGGCGTGGCAGTCGGTTACACTAACCACTACGCCATTGTGGCCGTTAAGCTAGTTTTGTTATGCTAGTTTTGTTAAGCTAGTCTCGATTTTAACTGCAAAAATCAACTAAAAGTCATAAACCGATATAAATTAAGCCACTTTCATATTCATAAAAAAGGTCTTAATTAATTAAATTCAAGCCATTTGATATACTAGGACACAGAACTAATATTCTTGTTATATCTAAATCCTTTATTACGTTTGCAATACTGACTTTAAGAGGATTTAAAAGAAGGCAAAATTATTAAATAAACTACAATCTTGCAAACTAAATCCTATATATAGCGAAATAAGACATAAATTCACTTGACTTACATAAGTTTTCAAAGAATATACATCAATTTTCAATCTAGCTCTTGTGCATTGTGGTGAACTCGAAACTATTCAGTAAGGGGAGTGTAATTCGATTACTGTTCGTCTCATTTCTCTCGAGATGTCGTGATTTGGGCATAATTTCGAATGCAGGCGATTGAATGGGGATCTAAGTGGATTAAGATGTATGGTAACGTCTCCGGTCTTTGTTTATTTCTCAGTAATGTATTGAGGTTTTAATATGTTATCGCTTCGTGTGGTTACGCTCTGCTGGTATCCCTTTGCTTAAGGATGTTGAATGTCGCCTTCTGTTTGATTATATGAGAACTTAAGAGCCCACGAACTTATATACTAAGGTATTTGTGTATATATAGGTATATAAACTCACGCGTGCTATTTGGAGGGGTTGGAGAAGACTACGGATTGCCACTTGCTAAGTCAAAGTCAAAAACTTTATTTACATAAAAATGTGCAAACAATTCTTAGACATATCAATAATAAAATATTAATAAAAAAAGTATAAAAATAAATGGAAGGAAATAATTTTGCATTGAAAAAGAATGTTCGAGGAGCCACTATGATCAGACTAACGGGCAGTGGTATCACAAGAAAACTTAATTTATTTCCTCTTACCCCACTCCTTCTCCTCCGTTTCTTCTCTATATCTATTTGAAGTTCACATTAAAAAAGTGCTTTTTTTAATTTATTTCATAACCATCATAATCATAATCATCATAAACTAATATTATAAAAGAGAAAATGAGTTTGTTTGTTTGTTACCTTTTCACGCCTAAACCACTAAACCGATCATCCTGAAATTTTGTATATACGTTGACAGGTGTACAAAAAGGGACATAAGCTGCCTTTCATCCCGAAAAAAATGACTGTTCCCGAGGAAAACAATAATAACGTTCTTATGATAATAGATGGCGCCACGTGTCTTTCGAATCATGATTGAATTATATTATTACAAGCAGATTACAACCCGAATTGATTGTCAAATTCTAAATGAACGCGAGCGAAGCCGCGGGCAAAAGCTAGTAAGTTATAACAATAGCTTTAGCTCTCTGCTAGCCTAAAGTAACCCATGACACAAGCGCTTATGTGTCGTGTATCGAATTCGCTCGCCGTCAAATTAGGCCACTACCTTTTGTGTATTTTTGTACATACATTAGACGCCCATTGTGCTCCGTTTAATAAGGCAAGTGCGCTTTCCACTCGCCTTATACGGAGCCGTCGCACAAACGAGGTTAATTCACACGATCTCAGCTTGAATGGACGTTAGAAATACTGGACACGGTATTTATCTATCGATGTAGGAAAAGGTATAGATGCTTTGAGTTTTTTACTGCTCAGGTAGGGAAAGGTTTAAGTGGGGCACTGGGGACACACACAATTTGTCTGTTGATACTGCAATACTATACAAAACGAGATGGGTGTAAAAACCCAGGATTCAACCTCTTCGTCTTAAATGTAAAAGTAATGAAAAGAAATGACCCCTATATCTCCGGGGTATTTTGACCCACAGGGTCCATATTTAAAGTCGACCTAGGTATGAATCCAAGGTGTCTGCACACCAAGTTACAAGTCAATAGGTCCAGTGGTTCCGGAGTTATGCCTGTCACTAACATCAATCTGTCACTAACACACAGACCGTCACATATGTAGTGTTTTCATTAACCTTTTCGAAGAAAACTCAGAGTTTAATAATCCTGGGTATAAAAATACGTTTTACAAATGGTGTCTTCGTGTAAGGATGTAATAGCATTCAAAGATGAGTTGACTTATTTGGTAGAACAGTTTTCTATTAAGTAATTCTCAGTAGCCGCAAAGAAGTTTAGAACTATGATCCAAGTAGATGGCAATAAGTTTAGAACTATGATCCAAGTAGATGGCAATAAGTTCGCCCTGCCTCTGTCTATAATCTCGTATCTCGTACTACAACTGACAAAATGTAGGTATATTATTTAACCTCTTCGGGAAGACGTGAGACTGAGTCTGCCTCCGTGGCGCAGCGGTAGTGAATGTGACTGCTGTGCATGAAGTCTCGGGTTTGAATCCTGGGTCGGGCCAACAAAAAGTTATTATGTTTTTATTAATCTCAATAGTAGCCCGGAGTTAGGAAGTTGGCGGTGGTAGGCATGTAAGACACCCCTGAGCGTCGGAAAGCACGTGTAGCCGTTGGTCCTGCGTCTGATCTCTCTCTGGTCGTATCGGATTAAATGACCGTCCCATCGGATCATAAGAGTTAGGGAACAGAGAGTGTACTTATGTTTGCGCACACACTTGTGCACTATAATATCTCTTGCACAGATGGCCAGTCTCCGTTAAGACTGGCCGCCGTGGCCGAAATTCAGTCTGGAAGACATTATTATCCTAACTAATATTATAAAATCGAATGTGAGTTTGTTTGTTACGCTTTCACGCCTTAATTACTCGACCAATCATCATTTATTTTCGGATACACGTTGTCAAAGGTACAGAAAAAGATATAGGGTACCTTTAATCCAGAAAAAAATACTGTTGCCGAGGGATACGACATTGACATAACCTACGCGAGCGAAGCCGTGGGCAAAATCAAGTCTCTACTATAAAGAGGAAAGATTTGATTTTTTGTTTATTTGTAAAACTACTCAAAAACTACTCAAACAATTTTAAAATTCTCTCACCATTAGAAGGCTATAAATAGGCTATATTTTATTTAAAAATAGTAATGTTACTAACATAACTTAAACTATTTTTACGAGAGCGAAACCGCGGGAAAAATCTTGTTATCTATAAGTAGCAATATTGCCAACTCCATTAGTTCCTAATACTTCATGTCCAAACTCAACATGTTAGTATAACTGACTTGACCAATCGTGTTTGTTTTTTGTTTGTCTAAATGACGACACTGTTTGTGACTTCCGCTCCAGTCTCCAGTGTTAGTACTCGACTGACTGTAGGCGAGTGAGTGTAAACAAAGCATGGATAATTGAAGTGTACGATATGAGCAAATAATTACATGTTTCTTATGTTTTAATTTATTGACGTTACTTATAAAGTCGCTCTTACAAGTATCGGTAGTAGTCTTCACAAATGTAAAATACAGAAGTGCTTGTTTTTTAATTTGACTTTGTCTTACGGAAAATATTTAGATACATACAAATTGTCTAGATACAATGCTTTTGTTATTTTTCTCCATATTATGGTTAAGCTGTCCCCTTTCTTCATATGAAAATGTTGCAACGCAAAGCTGATATTCTTATTAGAGTAGAAACAGGGATAGGTTTATATGAAATTGGGTTATTTTATCCAATTTTGACGTGACATCGTCTAATAAATCGATGAACGCCGGCTGCACGCACGAAAAAGGATGACTCATTGTCCCGTTGCGCTCATTGTCCCGTTACGCTCATTGTCCCGTTACGCTCAGTGTAACGTTACAGGAAAGAAATTTTGTCATGACGTTGTCACGTTAAACTATCGTCCGTAAACCGACTTTACAGACAACCAATTTTTTATTCATGAAATAGTCTCAAGAATTAGTTTTTTTGGCACACTGGCGCTAATTATATTAGTGATAATAATTACTAACTTTAAAACTACGGATATAAAGTAAACCCATATTGAACCTGTATCTATCCAATACCGTTGTAGGCTATCTAGCCTACCATATTGTTCAATATGGGATATATTTAATTTATTTATTTCTTCATCCTTCATCAGTTTCTGACTATGACCGAAGTGCCCTATCCTATATCCAACCTTATAGTTTTCTTGCGGTAGGGTTAGTTTCTTGACGATAGTTTGGTGGGCTCTCAGGTTCAATGCCCGATACAGGCAAAGTGTTATTGGATTTTTCTGTTTTGACTTTCAGAGTTGCAGCGCGGAGCCTGTAATCGGTAGACGGCAAGAGGCTCGCCTCCTACTAAACAGAATTGAAAATCATAGCTGGAGAAACGTGGATGCAATATTTCTTTTTATCTCTTCAAGAATATACGAGTCTATGGTATATTGCAGTAAAGAGTAAGAAATCTATCTACAACTTACAATTTTAGGTTGTATACGTCTATAAGCGGGTTGTGTGCATATTAGCTTTAGAAATTATATAATCAACAGAAAATAGAGATAGGCAGCATATCTGCAACTAAATTCAGCTTTTAGAACTCATGGCTACCAATACATCTTTTACATTTTAATTCACAATGTTAATTTACGACAATATTTAGGTGGCCATCGTACATTTTAAATATTGAATCTAGAAACAATAAAGCCCCCACACTTCCATTCACATGAAATCGCAACTTAAATCTTTCTTCTTCACAATACAAAAATCCTACCGTTTAAACTAAGCCCCTACGCGACAGATGTTCAAGTACTCTTTACTGAAGCACCCTCACGCGGTCGACTCGACAATGCGTGCTGATTGTACCGTGCGTGTGAATGCGCCTTTACCATTCTAAAGAGGTTTTAACTTCTCCCGCTACTGTTAGAAGGTATTGACAGCGGGTTCTGCAAAAATGAGGTTTAATTTTCCGATGCATTTTTTTGGTTCTGGAAAAGTTACATATTTTTGAAGTGAAAACTTCATTAGGCGCGTTGAGCACTTCCTGGGTGAACAAAAATCATAGAACTCACGTCATCGTCACGCTTCGTCATCGTCACGCTGCCACGCTTTCCATTTTTGAATTATTTTAGAATAGCCATTACTTTTCAAACAGATCGCACTACTGTCATATTTGTTAATACTTTGTATTTATAATGTAAATTATTATGCTCATTAAGTGGACTGTATGTTCTTTGAGTTAATAAAGATCTTTAAACATAATATTAACAATATCTCAGAAATGGTGCGTCCTACGCAAAAAATAACGAAATTTTGACCTCCTTAATAACCCGGGAGAGAGTATCAGGAATCCGACCCATCCCCTTTTTTTGTTTTTTTTTTTGTTTATAAAGAAGTTTATGATCGAGGATTAAAATTTTCACTTCTATCGGCAGTCACCAAAGACTGCCCAATTTATTTTGATTTCGGGGCGATTATGACAGACTGGTCGTGAGCAATACTAGCTCGGCTCTGGACTTTAAGGCGTAAGGGAAATAACACAGATGTGGTTTTAATCAGTACAAGTCTGACGTGAACTTTCGCTTCGCCGAAAGTGGGGAGAATAATTTGATGATTAGCAGTTGCAGAAGTCTCGATGTCGATTCCACGGCATGCATCCCTATTGCTTGAATTATTAATCATCATTGCTTTCACGGTGAAATAAAACTTCGTAAAGAACTTGCTAACAGTAGAGATTTCTGTAATGTTGTCAAGTTTGTCAAAAATGAATGTAAATTGTAGTAAAAGCGTAATATATGTGCATGTGTATATAACAATTAGTCTAAGCAATCATTTACAATTTGAGAATTATATACGATGTTAATGTGTTTTTGATATTAATTAAGATTTGCATGTCACATATTGACAAAATGTATATCATCATTATCATCATCATGTCAGTTAAAAGACGTCCACTGCTGGACATAGGCCTCCCCCAAGGTTTTCCACACAATATGGCTCCATTTATATCATATTCCAAATGATGTATCTACATTTTATGCAAATAAAACTATGTAACTATATTACTATTATATTCTAAAGATAATTATGTGAAGTCTGTCAACACGCATTGAGCCGGCGAGTCGAACAATTACCTACCTATTTTAATATTGAGAAAAGAAGAGAAGACACATAACTGCTGTTATTCAGGTTGCGTGTACGCAGATCTGATGTATACTGGTAGATACTTGCCAGTAAATAAGGCAGCTGTTTTTCTTTACAGTAAAAAGCCAACATTTTTTCAATCGATTCACTCGAAAGTAGTTCAAAATGATACATGTTCCCGCGGTTTCACCCGCGTTTATCATTACTGTGCCGGCCCCGTGGGTCGTAGCGTGATGTTATATAACCTATAGCCTTCCTCGATAAATAGGGCTACCCAACAGTAAAATAATTTTTCAAATCGGACCAGTAGTTCCTGAGATTAGCGTGTTCAAACAAACAAACAAACTCTTCAGCTTTATAATATTTGTATAGATTTTTAAATTCTTAACGCACTACATAAAGCATAAGGAAATAATAGTAGTCAGAAGCTTTAAAAGGAGTAGAAGTGTTAAATTTAACTTCAAAAGGTAATAAACAAAAGGAGTGGCAGGCGTTTGGCTCCATTTTCTACTCTTAAAGCCTCGCGTTCGCCTCGCAAACAAGTATTTAAACTCAACAAATAAGCTTAAAACTCTATTTAAAACAATACGGCATTCCTACAATTACATTAATCGCCACATTAGCAGGCGATTACGTGACATAAACGTTACCATTAGAGTCCGGTTGTCAAAGTAACAACCCTTCGTAAAATTAAGGATACGGTCACATTAGGCGACAGTAGCTAATTGTTCGTAAGCAGATTGTGAGCTAGAGTAAGCAGATTGTGAGCTGGAGTAAGCAGATTGAGTGCTTTGTTTGTGTGGTTTTGTAATACAGTTCCACTTGCAGCCTCTTCGGATTAAAAGCGTTTTATTTTTGTTTTCGGGCAATTGTTATATATATTACATTAGAAATTTGTTACTTTTTATGGACTACTGCTGCTTTAGACTAAATTCCTATGCTAATGAATGCAACAAATGCTAAGTATTGTAGATGGCATAGCGACTGGTGTGATGACGTATCGTAGAAGAAATAAAATATAAACAACCATGACTTTCCATTTTTTACGCACATGCATACATCTGCTTAGCTCTTCGGTCGATACTCTATTCCTGATACACTCGTATCCACGAAGAAATGGACAAATATGGTCATTTTTCCAAGAATAGCTACACAACGCGCCATTGCATTTCGCAAAACAAGGGATAAGCCATATACTCCAATAAACAATTAGCTCATATCTGCCAACAGTTTGCAGTCTAGTAAAGCTCAATATAAAGCAGTAGTACGCCACAAATTATTTGCTTAACGATAATGTATTCTTACAGTCTCATTGTCACGGTGTAGCCCTCCGTACTTAACACTTATGCACTGCGTACCACTTTTGTATCGCGTATTACGTTATATGAGATATTATATGCTTGTTATGAAAGCTTTTAGCACGTTTTACATATATTTGAATAACATAGTTTTGTGGTAATGACGATGTTTTAGGTTTCAAATGTATATTGTTATTTACACGTTAAAACACTTATTTCTGATATTCCACAGAATACCAGAAGGCTGTGTTATGCCTGAAATTGGAATGTTACGTAAATATTTTCAAGTGGCAGTGTCAACTGTTGTTAGTTATTTGGGACGGGCGGCGCGGCGGCGCACGGCGTGTATGAGCAACCTCTAGCAAGGAAATAAATCCTTTTAAAGGCAACCGGTACCCAAAACCGGGGTAGTCTTTCTTTCTTTTCGTGAGGTTAGCGGCCAACCTGTTGTCGAGAGTTGTTTAAGCAACCCGTAGGCCTCTGACATGGCTTAACGACTGCTGTCAATTTGACAACAACCATGACCGAATTTTACGTACCCTCCGAAGCACGATGACGCTCAGAGGAAATACCACTAAGCGGTCACCCATCTATAGACTGACCGCACCCAACGTAGAATAACTTCGCTAATCGTTTACCGATCAGCGAGTGCAACTGGCTATGAGATCATCATCACTGTATCTATTTAACGGAGGTTACTTACTTTAATTTAGCCACGGGGATCAGACACCATGTTTTTTTTATTGTGTCTGGATGGCGGCTATTTAAGGATTAAATACGTTTTAAGGTTTTCTCGTTTCGTCCCATTTATACGAATGGTATCAATGGGACCTTCTTAAGTACTTACTCCATGCGGTGTGGTTGTTCAGGCCTGTCTTTAAAGGCCTCTTTCAACCATAACGCATACCCCGTTGGTACAATAGTTCAATTGGTCAAACGCTATTGCTCAAGTACCAAATTTGGTTTTATCCCCGCCGTTGTTTCAGTGTTCGTAAAGGCATTTTCTTGTAAAAAGGAAGCTTTTCTTTTTTATTGCCTGCAATCGATGTACGAAGGAGTATCCAGTGTTCAAAATCTATAGCCTCCGTCCAATGCACCCCCTTATTTATTCCTGCCAGAGGTTGTACCCGTCAGAATAAATCCAACGGAGGTAGGTTTAGTGGTAATAAACACATGCTTCTAACAATAAAAATAAATTAGCTGCCGTAAGTGCCTGCACTAATGAAATGCGGGCGGTGAAAAACTGTGAACTTTTTGGCAAGGGAGAGAGCAGGCCATTCTGTAGCAATACCTACATTTTTCTTACACGTGTTGAAGAAATTTTTTGACCACGTTTCTCGCAAACAACGTTTTGTTATCCTTTAATTATCCATACAGCTTATAACGTTAAAGGTTAAAATGTTGTATGGAATCCAGGAATAAGAAAAATATAGGTAATTATATAAACATACAGGGATTTTCATATAGAAACCTCATTTGAAATTTTTATCACGATAGGTTTTATCAAATTATCCCCTGTCCTCTAGACGAAACGAAGGGGTATGCTAAATTTGTATTGACTAAAACCTACGGTTACATACAAGGACCATATGCACTGGTAATCCTTACTCATAGAATACCCTTCCGCTGCTTTCATTATTAATTGACAAAAGTAGTAGGTACCATAGATCGGTAGATGGCGTTGTACTTTTAAATTACAAGGCTCTATTAATTTAAGGACCTTGGACTTTGAGTAAATTTTTGGACTTAGACATTAAGAATAAGTAATGAAGATTTAAAGGATTTAGATAAAATTGTGATGTAATGATGCCTCTGGTGTTTCAAACGTCCATAGGCTACGGTGACCACTTACCATCAGGTGGACCGTATGCTTGTTTGCCACTTTAGTAGTATAAAAAAAAGAGATAAAATCGGCTGATTTAGCAGAAAATCTGTCCGTCCGCATAAATAAACTCACACCTGTATATCCGACGGGGATGGCAGAGTAGTGCACATCCAAGTATTAAAGGGTGAGCTTAATGTCATCTACGAATTTCGAAACAGAATTCAATAATACTTTGCCTGCCTCGATAAGCTACCTTTTTATTATGTTTTATTTTTTAGTAGCTATTAGCGACCTTCAGTGTTGTCAATAAAACAATTTTAGTAAAAGTTAATTAAAAAAATATGTGTATTCATACATTCTCATACTACCTACTACTAAAATTTCCAATAACGATTATTGATTATATTTAATTTTAGGAGCAGTTTAGTAGTTCCAGTGTTATAATTACCTACCTGCTAAATAAATAAATCAATATTATCTCTTCATAATTTTAGTAGAGACCGGTAAAGCAATCTTACATTCATCTTTTCATACAAACTATAACCAGAGCTATTTCTAAAACACACACAATAGACATTCGTGATGTGATTTTATTGACAAAAAAATTTTCATTCGAATCTTCAAGTAAATTGAAATATTCGAAACATATCGCATATCACGGCGCTAACTCACATGTTAATTTCCAATACTTTTAACACAGCTTTGTAAAGAGAAAGTTAAAAGAAATATTCGATTCAATGTCCAAGTTAAAGTGTTCGTTAGCATCAACGAATGTATAATGTGATCATGAATCAATGGTTCGATTGGATACCAAATTAGGATTATCCGATACCTAATGTTTGGTGTCGCGGTTGATGTATGAAGCCAGGATAGAGGTGAAAAGGCGTGATGTTAATAGGATTTATGAGGTACTTTTTTAAAATCACTGCATTGCTTCACCAAGCCATGACGTAATTTTAAAAGGGGCGTCTATTCAGGGAAAATCTTTTGACAGATTAATTGGATAAGCGCTTATGCATAAAGCGTATCACAGTAACGTTTGGCTAAACAAACGTAAAATTCCCAAGATGTAATGAAAATTTAATAAAAATCTTGACATATTTTAAGCTTATTTAGTAGATGAGTTATATACATTTGTCCGTTGATAACTCACGATAGCATGTCAGAATATGTCCAGAAATGTCCAATACAATTAAAAGGAAAATAATATGGAAAACACTTTTTGTATGAGCATATAAGAAAATCTATTTTGCTTAGCTCGCGATACTATTAATCCCTTACATTAAACGCTACAATTAAATACGACTTAACATTACCACTAGTAGTTAGTAGTTTACTCTGTAAACTATATAGGGTCATATGTAAGGCTTAAAATATATCTTCGGAAACTGAATATACAAAACACCTCAGAGCAGAGATATTCGTATTAATTTCTGTTATATACATATACGATTATAAATACACTTTGGACTAAATAAAGGTATAAACAAAACTAGAATAAATAAGTAACTCTAAATCAATAACAAAATACAACGAACCGCTTAATTTTAAGCTTATGATTTATATTCATAAAATACAACCAGATCTAATCCCAAAAGGGTCACATGTTACAAAACTGATAACATTACATAACTAAAAGTTCAACAACTATAAAATAATAAAGCGTCCCATATGGTCCAGTACTAGAAATGATTACAAATATCCATATTTTGATACAACCAGTAACATAGAGAAAGTCCCCTTCCTTTTACGGCACTTTGGGCTTTCACAGGCATAATTTTGCCCTATAATGGTATAGACTTATAGAGGATACAATTATAGTGGCCGCCTGATTACGGCCATTGTAATTTTGTTCTAATAATGTTTTTAGACATCACTTTGGACGTGTAGTGATGTCAATTAGGGATGTTGTTACATCGTTTTTTATGTTATTTGATAGATGTGTACTGTCTATACGTATATGGTGCACATTAATTGATGTTGGTTTCCTTGAATCAATAACATCCGCTGTTTGATTGAGATCTAGAGCGTATTATTGTTTCGTTGTGAATATTATTTGATTGATTTGTTTAGAATGCCTTGATGGCGCGGTGGTAGTGGATTCGAGTGCTTTGTATGAGGCCTGCGAGTCAGGTAAAGTGTTATTGTGTTTATCTGACAATACATTCTCAAGTAGAATGAGTTCTGGAACTGTTTCACGTAATAGGGCGCGTATTACGTAGTATTAAGTGTATGCGCCATCATGCCATCCTACTGTCTATTTTAGATTTATATTAAATAATATATCTTAGCTCAAATTATTTCCTCTCTATAATATTATTAAGTTATTATTGTTATTATCTTTAGTTTTTTATAGTCAGTAGTATATGGCATAATGGCTGTAACACCTTGTTAATCTGAGTTGTAAAATACTGAAATTATATTTAAAAGAGTGGCCGTGAGTTTCTTGCAGGTTTCTTCTCATAGGCTCTACCCTTTGCCTGAACCTAGCAACTAACCTAAATGTAGCTTCAGTAACTTAGTAAACTCACTAACCTTATATACTTTGCCGTTCATAAGTGTTACTTTGTGACCTAAATGAGTAAATGATTTTTGACTTTGACTTTGACTTTGACATAAGTGAAACGTTGGTATTATACCCTTCGCCAAACCCTATGTCGTGAAATTATAAATATATGTCTATAAATATTATTAGATTTACAATTTTTTTGGCCCTGGTCCGACACAATAGATTTTTGATTACATCTGGTATTCTTAGACTTGACGGACTACCCAAGAATATCTGTGCTTTAGGCAGTAATCACTATATCGTATTGGGAACTAATATTGCTATAGACACAAAAATACCTATGCTTGGTATCTTATGTTTCGTTTTTAGATCTTCGTGACTAATATTTTGATAAAATAAGCAATATGTACACTAAAGATCGAGCCCTGGCGCAAGAGTTTATACACTTAAAGTTGACGTACACAAAATACTCGCAGAGGTCGTAATACGTAATTCTCCCATTTGGCAAAGCCCAACACTCAGCGTGAAATAAAATAATACCGAAACCTGCACTTTTTAAAAAACGTAAGCGCAACTAATACGAGCATATTTTCTTTAATCTTTTTTTTTCTCGTTGTAATCTTCTGTATCAGTATACATAACATTATAAGTCAACATGTAATGTGGGAAGGAACTGTCTCCTGAGATACAGGTTAATAACTTAGTTCAGGGGACAGTGCTTCTATGTAATAGTGTTATTGATGGCTACAATAAAGATTATTATTATTATTATCACGGGACCATTTCACATAGACCATGGTCCTTTAATAAAATATAAATATTAACTTTGAGCCGAGTAAAATCTCATTAAACGTTAACCGCGAAGTGTATTACCGTCAATACGGACGACACGGTACCACGCTAATAAATGGTACAAAAAGCAATCAGCGAACATTTATTATCGTGCGGGAGTTTACAAGAATGTTCGAGTTGAACTCTCAAGATCTAAATTCAACAAATGCCTACAAAAGCCGTACCTTATTACATCGGAAGAATTTTAACGAGATGCTAACTTGTTTGTAAATTGAATTTTCTCAGCGCAACAGCTTGTTGCCTTGTATAGATTAAGTTTAGCCAAAAGTTCCATGATTTTGTAGGAAAATTGTTGGCGAAATTGCGTAATTTTGTTAAAAGAGGCACGTTTAAGTTGTTATCCAATTTGTGGCATTTCGCTTTTGTTAATAGCTGTACACGGTTCGATACCTCGTAAGTGAATTTGAGGGCAATTTTCTAAGCGTTGTCTTTGACAATTGGGTTACGGACGAAAGTGTTTTTGGATTAGCTGATGTGTGTGTATTACGGTTCCACGCATCGGTTCGCCTTGTCATTTAAAAGGCAAAATGAAAGCTTACTGCATTCGGGTATCTTGTGAATCCTAACTAATATTATAAATGCGAATGTGAGTTTGTTTGTTCGTTTATTACGCTTTCACGCTTTAACTACTCGACCGATCATCATGCAATGCTGAAGTCGTATCAGCAAACACATTCATAAAAACGTAAGCGTGTAAATATACCGTAACACATCAAGCATTGAAAGAGCAAGCAGTTCGACAACCGAACATAACAATATTATCAGCTCTATTATAAATGATACTGATAGGCGTGGCGTTCTAGGGGAAAACCATGCCTCTTCCTGGAGTCACAGTAAAGTGCCTACGGTCGCTTGAATGCTAGGGGTAATATTCTCGCGTACTACATATTGAAAAGGAAACATTGTGGAAGTCTAAGGACTATTAATACTCCAGCTGACAGCACATCTCATTTAGGTGTTTTATTGAAGTTAGATACGGCATGAATGTAATAGTTATTAGCTGCAATATGGTAAAAGTACTACCCGAAGACAGACGCTCGAGAAAAACATGAAATCTCTGCCGAGACTTAGCACTGAACACAGAATAAGGCTAAACACTAGGATTGAGATAGATTCTGATAGGGTTGCTGTAATTTTTGCTTTAGGTTTGAGGTGAGATGCCACTGTACCGGAACGCTTTAAAATATTCTTTAGTTTTTCTTTAAAAATAATTTATTTTAATACGAACTATTTCTGTATAGCACAATATTTTGTTTCCTGTGAGTTTAGAATTCTAGACATTTGATGCGTTAGCCGTGGTAACGCTTCCATTGAAAGTACTCCGTCTTTCGTGAAGTCCACTTAAATTACACTTTTTAATGTAAAATTAAACATTCAACACGTGTAACACTATATTATGTTATTATAATTATAGCGAGCTTTAACGTGTATATTAGTTTAATGTCCAACAAATCATAGTTATGTAGATAGGGTGTAAGTAATAGTTAATTTACATAATTTTGTGTCGGCCAATTACGCTGAGGAATGGCCATCGCCTGTTGTGACTTACACGAATTATATTATCATTTATCTAAATAGCCTTACATGTAACATGTAACATTATGGATAAGGAATAATTTACTACAATTCTATCGACTCATTAGGGAAACTAAGTTGCTTAGTGTCAGACCGTATTCGTTGTTTATATCCTCCATAATTACACGATGGTGGTTTTTGTTAATTTAAGTTGTTGTGTAAACTTAGTGTATATCTGACTTCGGGTACGATTGGGTGAAGAAATGATGTGTCTGGTTAAGCCAATTAGCTTTACTGTTAAATATGCGACTATACAACACCGCGGATACCGTAACACTGCTTATGCGCTAACACAATAATCATAGTGCATTTACATACATGCATATGTATGCAGAGTGAGATTCGATATAACATTACATTATATGTGTGTATTCGCTGTGTCCCCATAAAGTCAAACCATAGTGAACTAAATACAAGCCACTTTACTTACAAGACTACAGCTAGCTATAGATATATAAATCAAATCAAATCAAAATTCTTTATTGCGAACATAGGTACAAAAGGTGTTTACATATATATTTGTTACAAACAAATATTTAGATCTACTACATTCCGCTTATTAGCATGCAATAATGAGTTACTAACATTTAATCGAGACAATTGAAATTAAATTTTCTTAAAGTCAAACTATCAATTCAAGATTCGCTACTGCATTGGAAAACTTTATTTTATAAGTAAATTAATAATAAAATAGGTTAGAGAAATAACAAATGTCTGAGGATTAAAAAATAATACATTAAATAAATACATATGTCAATATTTAGTCTATAAAATCAAAATTTGTCGTCAATGTATTCCTTTACACTATAGTACGCTTTACTAAGTAGAAATTGCTTTAATTCAAATTTTAGCTTTTCTTTATTAGAGCATTTTAATATATTTGTTGGTAAATGGTAATAAATGCGTGGAGCCATACAAAATACACTTAAATTGTGCAGTTTTATTTGAGGGAAAAGAAATTTTAAAGTTATTTCGTTTGCTCTTTAGGTGCTCAAACATGGACATATGCAAGATTACAAACATAGTTACCTCATATATGTAGATACAAGGGAGTGTTAGTAGCTTAAGATTTATGAAATATGGTTTACAAGATTCTGGCGGTTTTATTTTACAAATAGCTCTCACACATTTCTTTTGGGCCTTAAATATAAGTAGCGATTATGAATGCAAACAATACTGGATTGACCAAACCTATGTGACAACGACTTATGTTGTTTGACACTGTTGTATGTTTACTTTATTACATTTGCTTATTCAATATGATGCCATGACAGTTATCGACAATGGTAACTCAGTGAAGATGACAGTTAATTACGTGATGAAAATAACTGTAAATGTTATTCTACAAGCAATTTATTTTGATAACTTGTCCCGTTTTAGTGTTTATTTGTTCCTTATTTGTTTACTTACTAGATTTTGCCCGTGGATTCGCTCGCGCAAATGAATTATGTTAAGGTAACGTTATGTTAATTTTCAATCCCTCGAAAACCGTACTTTTTCTGCGTGAAAGGTATCCTATATCCTTTTCTGTACCCCTGACAACGTGTATGCGATTTCATGATGACTGGTCGAGTAGTTAAGGCGTGAAAGCGTAACAAACAAACAAACACACATTCGCATTTAATATTATATGGATAATTGTGTTTTTGCATCTTTCTATCAATTTGTTTTTATCACTTATACAGCATTTATGTTATACAAACTAAACATACATACACCTCATGCCAATGTTCCAAAAGGAGTAGGCACGAGTGTTTCATATACCGATATTTTACTGACTATAGATTTATATTTCTCGTAATACAGGGCGAGCATATTGTCGTTTACCGGATCCATTTTTTCAGATTCTGTTAGTAATTTAAGATATTAAAGGAGACCGACCACCTTGTATGGGACCATGGCCTGGACGTGAACAATTTTATATTGTAATAACTATATTAATTTTGAGTAGCTTAAACTAAGTAGAAAACATTATTCTTTGAAGTTTAGTATCAAGTTCGTTAAATAATAAAATAAAACACATTGTTTCAAATAAATATTTATTTTCAAGTATCACAATCACCTTCATAAGTTATTAAAATATTTTCCAAAAACTGGGCTGGTGGAGTGACATTTTCATATCTTGCCCAGCTTAGGTACCATATTACAGACATTATGTGAGCACAGCAACCAACAGTCCTTCGGCCGACTATGCAGTTGCAGTAATACTGCCTTATTGCTTTCAGGCTGTGTGTATTATTTTGATATAATATATAAATAAAATACGTCAATTTCATATTACTGGATGGTAACCAATATTTATTATATATTAAAACAAAACTTTTAATATTTTATTTTGTTTATAAGACGATTGTCCACGTGCAAGCCGAATATGGACGGTCTCCTTTAAGTAACAAAATACTACATAAAAAATTCGAAAAATTGACATCAGAGTCAAAACATTCTTTAGAAATATACCTACCCTCTTTAAAATAAGTAGAAGTCTGAATTTGCATACGTCATCTAAGGGATGGTTTTATAAGGGAGGTTTATAATCAAGGAAAGGCAGTGAGTAAGCTGATTGATACACCACACCCCAACGGTTGGGGAGGTTTTTTCTAACCCTTAATCGCGGGGGCTGTTCACTTTATGTCTACGATTGTAAGAATACGAGGAAAAAGTTCATGAATCATTTTTGTAGTGGATTGAAAGCTTAATTATCTTTAATGAGTAAAATTTTTGATACTTTGTTTCCAATACAATTAGGCATCGGGCACGTAATACGTGCCTTTTTAAATTTATTTTATTATAGAAGTATGCCTTCATAGTCAATAAAAAATAAATATTTTAATTATGTATTTAAACATTATTATACCAATATCGGATACAAATAATATTAGATTCATACAATCATGTACATATATGTGATAGTACCCAATAACACTTAGCCCGACCAAGGGATTCGAACCTAGGACGTCACGATCGGCTGCAAACATAAGCGTGAATTATGACACGAAAGTAATGACTCACTATGTAAATTAAAACTACTTATATTTGGTATAACTTGAATAGCCTTCTAACGTTTGTTACTTTAATTTAAAAGCTGATATTTCTGAAGTAATTGGTACAATAGGAAAAGGTAAACTTTTAAATTTAATTAGGCAAATACATAATCTTAAGCAGGTACTTTTACTATTTTGTACACTTAAACTATTTGATTGGATGTCGGAATTCACTTTTTTATGGCATATTGTATGAGTTTGGTTATCCCTCAAATAAATGATCCATATAACATAATACATTTTTCATTGATATGATGACTGAAGTAAAAACAATAATGTTGACCATCATATATTTATTACTCTACAAGATTTTGACCACGGCTTCGCTTGCGTTAATGTAGGATTTGTCACTAAATTTGGGGTAGGGTTTGTCTAACACTCGGCAACAGTACTTTTTTCAGGAAGAATGTACACTATGACTTCTCCTGCACCTTTGACAACATATATGCGAGATTTCACGATGATCGGTCAAGTAGTTTACGCGTGAAAGTGTAACAAACAAAGTTATATTCGCGTTTATAATATTAATTAGGATTGAATGAAGAGCAGCGATAGCTCAGTGGGGAGACCATTGTTTATGAATAAATGAATAGACCAACAGACTGCAATGCAGAGGGTCTCGGGTTCGAATCCACGTCGCGGACCTCTGACTTTCGGAAGTTATATGACTTTTCGAAATTATGTGCGTATTGATTGACAATTATCGCCTGCTCCGTGCCTCGGAGAGCACGTTAAGCCAGCGGTCCCGGCTGCCATGAACATCTATGGCAGTCGTTATTGGGAGAGTGTCGACACAAAAGATCCCACTGGATCGAAGTGTCGCCGGTCTGCACTGACTGGCCCCCACATAAGATAAGATAGGATTGAATGGCAGCGGTACCCTGGCACACGCACAGACACAATAGGATTTCAATTGTTCTCAGTATTGGTTGGTTAATATTGATTTTCCATCAGAATACGAATAAGTTTCTTTAAACGAATATATTTTTCGTTTTGCATGTCCTATCAACCACCACTTCACACTCAATGGAACACTAAAACCTAGCACTTAAAAGTCTCAAAGATAAATTATCGTCGCGATAAAACCCCACGTCACATCGTCTTAATCACAGTGCACTCCGCAACATAGATTGATGACATTTTGATTTATTGCAGTACCGTCGCAGCGCAGGGTTAATGGGGTGAGTCTGTCAGATAAAGATGCAACCGCTGTTGCCCTAATGAGCATGTTACACTTTGTAAAGAGTTATTTATTATGGCAGTCTTACCAACATGATGACAATAAAGTATTAAGATAGCCTCAAGTACGGCGATGTGGAGAAATATGACTGTTATATACTATATATTAAAGTTATGTGGGTATAAAAAGTTATAGCTCGTTTGAACGGTAAAGGAAAATAGCGTTAGGAAATTAGATCTGACAGTTGTAAATAATTGAAATTAAACTATTATATACGAATTTTATCGCGTTATTTATTTGACACTTACATAATTTAGAAATAGAACTAGAGTAACTAGACGACCGAGGACACATTATGCATCATCGCTTATTAAAGAACTTACAAATCGTGTCGTGATGATAGATGTACGAACCTGTTCATTTGGAAAAATTAACTAGTTCAGAGCGCTCTGTTTAGTAACCGAGCAAGAACAAGTCTAGTTCCTTCTATATTGAATATCTACGCATCACATACATAAAGTTCAAATCTATCGCTGCATTTTTCAATGGAGAGCACACGAGGCTTCATCTATTCAGTTAGCACTGTTACGTGTTTTATACAAAGCACATTCGACGTTTATTCCTTTGATGGTACTTTTGCGAGTTCACTCAATGCATTCGATTCCAAGTGCAGGACAAATAAGTACGACTCCATTTTCTATAAATGCATTTTATCGGTACATTCTTTGCAATTACTTTTCCCAGTGCCTTTTAAGGATTGCTTTTACCGTTTTAATTGGAAACAACTGAAATACTTCGTGTGTGGGACGAGAGAAATGTTGAAGCAAAAATTTTGATTTCGGCTTTATTTTCGGATACATTTGAAATAGAACTGGCGGGCACTAGATAAACGGGTTTTTTAAAAAAAATAGAAGCTGTTTCAAAAATAAGCGTCTGGTATTTGTGTGATGTCCGACATACCTATGTGTTACTGGTTTATATGAAGGAAAAAGAAGTTATGGTGCAAATTCAAATCCTCCGTGCCGTGACTTTGTAGATTTTCTTCGAAATAATATCAAAATATATCTAAAGCATTGAAATTAAACTACTATATACAGATTTTATCGCGTTGTTTATTTGACACTTTATTACAAAATTTAGAAACTGTTACACTACTATTACTATTAAACTTTACTAATTTTAAGCTAATTAAATTATTGAAACTATTAAAACTATTAATATTTATGTTAGTATAGTTTAATAGTAATAGTAGTGTAACAGTTTCTAAATCATGTAATAAAGAGTCAAATAAAAAACGCGATAAAATCCGTATATAGTAGTTTCATTTCAATGAATAACATTCGCGTAAACAGAAGACAATATTATATCTAAAGCACTTATTTAATAATTAAGTATTTTGTACTAAAAATATTGTTCATTTTTTTATTATAACCTTTCAGCTTCACCATATCGAGAGATAATCATAAAAGCATTGTGTCTGGACGCCCCGCTGGCGTCCGAACGATGGTTAATGAGTTAATTGCATTTCGTATATCGCTCGAAAATATGTACCTTGCACGGTAACCAGATTTTAATTTTCGAACCTGGACTTGAATTAACGGCCGGTCTGATAATTTACAGTGCTCTTATAAATATGGGCAGAGAAGTAATCTTGTTTTCCAGGTACGGAATTTTGTCTGACAATACGTTGTAATTTGGAAATCAGACGTGAAACTTGACTGCAGGCACTTATAACCATGCTGTCATAAAACACATGTTTATCGTTTGTTTAACTGTGACGAGATTTGCGTAATGACTGAACTAAGAAAAGGCAGAAATCAAACATGTTTGATGTAGGTATTAATTTGGCTTACCCTCATTTGATGTGCTACGGTCTACTTGCTTTCATTAGTACTTCTACGATCAAAAAGTAAACTGATTTTATATCCTTACTACTATTATAAGCAGCGATAGGCTAGTGGGAAACCGTTGGACTGCCACGCAGAGGTCTCGAGTTCGAACCCAAGGCGCGCATCTCTGACCTTTCGAAGTTAAATGCGTATTAAATAGTTGATTATCGCTTGCTTTAACGGTGAAGGAAAACATCGTGAGGAAACCTGCTTGTCTGAGAGTTCTTCATAATGTTCTCGAAGATATGTGAAGTCTGCCAACCCGCACTAGGCCAGCGTGGTGGACTATGGCCTAACCCTTCTCATAGTGAGAAGAGGCCCGTGCCCAGCAGTGGGACAGTTTAATACAGGGCTGATATTATTATACTACTATTATAAATGCCAAAGTGAGTTTGTTCGTTGGTTTGTTACGCTTTCACGCCTTAACTACTCGACCGATTATCATAAAATATCGAATACACGTTTTTAGGGGTACAAAAAGGTCATAAAGTTACCTAAATTTCATCCACAAAAAGTACTATCCTCGAGAGATAGAAAATTGGCATAACCAACATTTACGTGAGCAAAGCTGCGGGCAAAAGCTAGTTTATAAATACAACCTACCACACGTTGACGTCGACTGACGTTATTCTATATATAAGGTGGTACTTTTACGTGTAGCTCTCGCTGTCGACGAAGTGATATTTATATGAATTTTCCAAACGTCGCGCGTCGTCGGCACGTTATGCACGCAGTCTGAAATACTACAGGTGTAGTGATGTGACCAGATATTTATATAGATATCGGTTATAATAAAATATTATGCGAGTTTTATCTCTTCTCTTCTCCCTAGCCTTTATTATTCCCAAGTCACTTGGGGTCGGCTTTCTAGTCTAACCGAATTTGACTGGATATCAGTTGTTATACAGAGCGACTGCCATCTGACCTCCGCAACCCGAAGGCTAACGATACCCTAAAGCTAGACCAGTGTCAGGATATTAGAGGGTACTGACTTCCGAATAACGACTGCCATAGATGTTCATGGCAGCCGGGGCCGCCGGCTTAACGTGCTCTCCGAGGCACTTATGCGAGTTTTATAATCTATCTATATATATAAAGGAAGATGTCCTGACTGACTGACTGACGTAGAGACAACGCACAGCTTAAGCCGCTGGTCGTAGGAACTTGAAATTTGGAGAGCATGTGTATTTTAATTTGTAGGGGTGTACTAAGAAAGGATTTTTTGAAATTCAACCCCTAAGGGGTGAAATAGGGGGGTGAAGTTTATATGAAATTTGCTCATTTCTCGACTTATATGTATAAAAATAGGTATACAAGTTATTGATTATAATTGAAAATGTCCTGTGTAGGTAAAATGGACAAAACTCCCGCTAAAAAAGTAAAATAGGGGGTAAAGTTTGTATGGAAATTTTCTCATTTCTGGTTTTAGAAGTATGAAAATTGGTATATTGGGTCCTGATTACAAACAAAAATGATCTATGTAAGTGGAATGGACATGCTTTTATTTATGTAGGTACCACGCGGGCGGAACCGCGCGCAAAAGCTAGTTTATAATAATATTGTAAATGTGAAAGTAATTGTGTTTGCTTGTTATATGTTGACGTTTGTCGCTAAAGAGTTTTGATAGTCAATTAAAAATAGTATTTTTCTCGTCTTAAGATTTGGCTCGTATATACATACATATGTGTACATTTCTAAGAGCAAAATATTCAGAATTATTAAGGGGCAAATTGGATTATGTAAGATTTCTACATACCTTATTAATGCAGGTAATTATCCTTCTTGCGTCAACGAAGAACTCGCAAGTACATAATGATTAAAAAACATACTGTCAAATTGAGAACCTCCTCCTTTTTTTGAAGTCGGTTAAAAAGCAGCTCATTTCTTATTTACGTTAATTACACGAAATCAATTATAATCTCAGGCTTTTCCGAAAACAACCGCATTAAGGACCAAGCTTTGAGTCACAGGTGAATTTACAAACGTACTACCAACGGACACAAAGTACATCCAGATTCAAAACAATCATTTGTAAATCACTCAAATGATTATCCCGTGCGGGATTCGAAACCACGACACTTGACGTGGCGTGGCGACCGCAAGCCTGCTACGCCAATATTTTACAAACAAAGTACAACACTACCTACATTATCATTCAGTCATGTACACGTGATGAATATTTTTCATGTGCCATGTTGTTTCATCCGCAACCGCGGGAACATCTAGTCTTTTTATAAGAGGAGTACACAACAAATTAAAGAAGACAATATGATTGAAATAATTACGGTGTTAGGGGCATACCAGAGCAGCGATAGCTCAGTGGGGAGACCAACAGACTATAATGCAGAGGGTCTCGGGTTCGAACCCACGTCGCGCACCTCTGACTTTCGGAAAGTTATATGACTTTTCGAAATTATATGCGTATTGAATGACAATTATCGCCTGCTCCGTGCCTCGAAAAACACGTTAAGCCGTTGGTCCCGGCTGCCATGAACATCTATGGCAGTCGTTATTGGGAGAGTGTCGACACAAAAGATCCCACTGGGTCGAAGTGTCGCCGGTCTGCACTGACTGGCCCCCACATAAGATAAGATAAGATAGGGGCATACCATGACAACTGACAAGTACAACGTAGCACACGGGTTGGATGCTTAAAAGAAAGACAGGCAGAATTAATCAGGAGACAGGGTTCAGTCAAAAATACTTGGTTGTTACCTTTGTCCAACAAGAAAATAATATAGGTTAAAATAAAATCCATTAGTTCCTGCGGTACTCGTCCTCAATTAAAGAAAGAGGTTTCAATTGCTCAAAATGTAGTTTAGTTAAAGGCATTTTTACCTTGGACTGTCCGTAGTTTCAGTGCAATTGCACTGATGTCGGTATGTCAAAGTCAATATACACTAACGGAGCAACATTCGTTGGGAAACCGTAGAGAAATAGACAGCGAGTTTGAAATAAGTCGAAATGTTTCTTTATTTTTGTAGAAGTTTTTCAGCTATTTGTATTTTAGTGTACGGCGCACAATATTAAATGAATACACTTATAAAGAAAAAAATTGGTTGTCTGTAAAGTCGGTTTACGGACGATAGTTTAACGTGACAACGTCATAACAAAATTTCTTTCCCGTAACGTTACAATGAGCGTAACGGGACAATGAGCGTAACGGAACAATGAGTCATCCTTTTTCGTGCGTGCAGCCGGCGTTCATCGATTTATTAGACGTTGTCACGTCAAAAAATTAATTGTTCTAATCTATGGAAAATGATGTCGTTATTGCATTAAATACTGATAAGTGACAAGGAAAATGTAACATTTAAGTTTATGCAATGTAATAAAAAAAAAGCACAGGATACATAACGCAGGATGACGAGGACGACAGATTTTTAGTTGACGAAGAGACGTGGGAATACCAATTGCTATGTTAGTCAAGTACGAGCCAGTAGACTTTAGACATTGCCGACTCATAACTAAAGATTTTTAAATATACACGATTGGAATTTCCCTTATAACTATATATAATACTAGCTTTTGCGCCGGCTCCGCCCGCGTGGTACCTACATCAATAAAAGGTAGGTAACCTATGTCCTTCCCCAGGTTTTAAACTATATCTGTACCAAATTTCATCTAAATCGGTTGATTGGTTTAGTCGTGAAAAGGTAACAGACAGACAGATGACAAGGATTTACTTTAATAAATGCCGTTAATTATATTTACGACAGTGATGCGAAGGCATTTTATAAAGTCTATTAGACATTTATATTTTAATTTCTTGTTGTTTATGTTAAAAAAAAACTTCTTTTAAAAAAGACATCTCCCATACTGGGAATGATTTCTGTATTGCGGGGGACTTTACAACCATTAGTGGGTCACACAAATTTTTGCCCCGTGTCATCGAACCCACAACACTCGGCGCGGTGACAGTGGCGAGGCGACCATTTAAACCAGAGGGTCTCAGACTTTTTTCTCATTGACCACTTTCAAAATTTAGCTAGTTCCGGTGGACCCCCTGCAGCTACATTTCTACCATATTCCTTGGCATTCGTGAAATTCTCGGGACTGAATTTACCATGGTAGCGCAACGGCTTTTTTTTTCATTCTCTCCCGAAAAATCGGAAGGTTCCAGACCACTTTAACAGTCGCTGAGCTTCTTAAAATATTATCTGCCTACATTGATAGGTGAAGTCAAGCCAACATTTTAGTTCTTCACTATCGAAAGCAAATAAATTTTCGAAGACCTCCGGTTATGAATTGTGAACCTCCATGTTTTTTGTCACGCCAACGTAGACACCCTTCGAGTCTCCCGTGGACCCCTGGGGGTCCACCTGGACCACTTTGGGAACTAAGGATTTAAACCATTATGCAATCCGTGCAGTCAGTTTTCCCTTTTAAATATTAAATATTTATTTCTATTTTAAACGTGTTCGGAACAGCTTAAGTATAACGTATTATATTATGTACAATCTCGTAATAGTCTTTATAAGTAGGCATTCTATTACATCTTTTCGGACTTACAGGATCAAGACATTACAGATCTATCATAAGTAGTCAGTTCAATTCTGCTTTCATCTTACAAGTGTCCTTGGTAAAAGATCGGCTGGTTCTCCGGCGGAAATTATATGGCTGTCACACCCATATCATTCAGTTCCTTAATATGATTCCTACTGTTTACTTGTAAGATAAGGCGAGTACCAAATAGTTGGTCTTAGAATTCTGGCCAAACTATGCTAATTAATATTACCGCTTAAGTTTCAGTAACTAGCCTGTCTTAAAATTCCAACGGAGTAAAGAACAATGGCAGAAACCCATACATTGTTTTAGCTGAGATTTAATTCCTGCGTCTTGAAATATAAAATATCTGGTTTAACTCAGCGTCATCTTCTGAATTAGTTTGTGCAAAAATTTTTGTTCGAGAAGGCCGAGTATAATAGATATTTAGTTATGAACTTTTGTAGGTTATGTCTGTAGATAATTTTTAATATCATGTTTAATATGAATTTAACGGAGAAATCAAATAACTTTTCATTAATTTGTATTTAATAATTGTATTTTTTTTTCTCTTATATGGATTTTATCTGAAATAAAGTTATTATTATACTCTTTATTTAAAACTTTTCAATACATTTTTTATTATTAATAATATTTTTTTGATCCGGCCCTAACTAGTTAATGTGATACTTTAATAAAACTTAGACAATTAATGGAATTTCTTTCCTAAGTAATTCACTTTTAGACGCTCAAATTTACGTTAGCAAAGATTTCGCCATTGTTCTTTACTTACGCTTACTATATTACTCATGACTGATATTATTTTCCAAAGATTACTAGCACTTTATTGGTTAATCACCGCCAGTTTAGATACTTAACTTATCTAGAGGGGATTAACAAGAATACTAGTCCAGTACTCCTAGAATAGACATTTGCCTGTGATAGGAGTTGGTAGTGCAATAAGTCGGAATCGAAGCTATGACCTTTCGATTGCAAATACAACGCTTTATCGATTGGGTTAACGTCTCCTACTTTGAGTTAGGTTCAGAGTTAGGTACACGGGTCGTATAATTTCTTATTGATTTTTAGTGTTACGTACCCTTAGTAGTAACAAAGAGTCCAGCAGGCCTATCCTAAAGGTGCTCATAGCCAGTTGCACTCACTGATCGGTAAACGATTAGCGAGATTAAGCAACGTTGGGTGCGGTCAGTCTATAGATGGGTGACCGCTTAGTGGTATTTCATCTGAGGGTCTCCGTGCTTCGGATGGCACGTAAAAACTCGATCCCGGTTGTTGTCAAATTGACAGCAGTCGTTAAGCCATGTCAGAGGCCTACGGGCGGCTTGAACAACTCTTGACAACAGGTTGGCCACTAACCACACGAAAAGAAAGAAGAAGAAGATCGTAAATGGTAAAGTTTCAGGCCGATTGTTCGTACTAGTCGTAATCGTATGAAATACATTCATAGATTTGATCGTCCTAAACCTTACCATGAAACGGCACACATAATGGAGAAATCAGTAGAAACTTCATGGTATGTTCTCAATATTTTGTTTGAAATTATGATTAATATTTTTATGGTCAATATCTACGTTTATATGTATAGGTTTCAGCCTAATCTCCTACTACATAGGGCCTTTATATAGCTGTCCTAAAGGGTAGCATTGTCCTACATATCCTAAACAAATAGGTAGATGTACCCACCTCTACCTGTCTCTTTCGGGTATATAGCATAATGTTATTTAATATATTGTCAATTGAAGGTGGAAGGAAAGTCATTTTCCGGCTTCGAGGGTTTAATTAATACAAAGTACAAAATACTGTGCGTTTCTAATACAGGCGCAATTGTAAACCACCTTCTCCATGCTAACTTTTCAGGATAGAATATAGACACCAAACCATTTTTCACTTACAATTCATTAGCAATAATGAATGTGTGGTATTAAGCGAGCGTTCTTTCAATTAAGATCATTTATCAACTAACTATCAACATGCACTTTCATAATGACTCCTATAAACGATCTTTCCAAAGCTTTAAACATTTTCCACCCACAGCCACCCTTCAGCCTGTCCATCCATTAAACTCTACCGAAAGACGCCGTAGTGCTCATCATTAACTACAAACAAACCAACAAAATTAAAAACCATAATTTATCTTTATTGCAGCTTTACCACAGACCGCCAGAATGAAAAAAGAAAAGAAAAATAAAACACGGGTCTCTGATCTCATTTTAATTGCCGAAAAGGGAAGCGCTCTGGCCGAAGCACCGTGTACTTTAATTTAATTCCGTAAATCGCTTATGCCACTTGTGTAATGCAACCCTTTTGGTGGAATTCCTGATGCTTTTTGGATAAACAGTATGAGATATTGTTTAATAATGGAAGAATCATTGTTGTGGTGCAAAACACGTGGCTTTTGCTGTGCGGTTAGTGATCAACGTTTCTTGAGTATTTACTGGTTTCTATATTAGTTTAACAGCTTGATTAGCTGAGTAGCTAGCTGATTACGTAGGCTCATTAAGGTCCAGCTGGCATAGATTTTCTTGATAGAGTCGATAGCTTTGCGTACTTTCTAGGCCACGAAATGAGTTTTGTTTTTCTGCTAGATAATTTGCGCTGTTATTAAGACTTATACAACAGTCTTCCTGGCAAGTCAAATTAGTGTCAAGTACGAGACATATTTATAATATGAATTACACTTTGCCCGGGACTTTACGAAAACATAAAGTGACATAAGCGTAAACATATGCCACGCGACATACGAGATTCGCTGATAACTATACAAAAAAATAAATGCTGTCAATTTTGTTCTTACCATTGCACGCCATTTTAAGATAAATAGATATTAAATATTAAATTGATATCATAGGATATTAAATTGATATCATAGGTTAATTAGCATCAACTCTATTTAATTAAAAAAAAAACGTTTTTCTTTTTGCTTTAAGACTAGACAAGTATTCATACATACTACTGCATTTATACTAATACACACACACACGTACATACAAGTTAAGCTCTATTTAAAGACTAAACTATTTCAATATAGCATCAATACAGTCTTAATTCTCCAACAATCTACTAAACTAAAGCTTTATTATGGAAACTACCTCAAGCCGGAGTATCGAACAACGTCCTTAAGCTGTAAGCTCATAAGACGGAACTCAGTTAAGGAGGATCGTTAGCCGGAACTGAGTTAAGCGAGGACACGTGGAACGTAATGAAAGGTCACTTAAGCTGAGAGAAATTAGGACTAGCTTACACTCATTGTTAGTGGACACCGATATAGTTGTATTGATCATGTATAAAGTTAATACTAGCCTTAGCAGGGTTGTTTATCTTGAGATGGGTGAAGTTTAATGGATACCTACATACCGAGCCTAATTTTACTGTTATTTTTTCGAAAATGTACATTTTATACGACTAAGGTGGCAAACAAGCTTTCGGCCCACCTGATGGTAAGTGGTCAACGTAGCCTATGGACGCCTGCAACACCAGAGGCATCACTTGCGCGTTGCCGACCCTTTAGGAAAGGAGGAAGTGGGAAGAAGAAGGAGTGGGAAGAGGGAAAGAGGGTGATTGGGCTTCCGGCACTCATTCACTGAACGAAATACAACAGTAGGAATACTGCTATTTCTCGTCGATATTCTATGAGAGGGTAGTCCTTCCCCGGTCGAGCCGGCCCATTCATGCTGAAATCAGCGAGGCTCTACTACTCAAATGTACCATCATCATACATACATACGTAGATTGAGGTGTTACACCTTCATTTTTAGCATCTAAAATACAGGCTCGACCTAGTTTGGGTGCTAGTGTTAATTTGTGGAACTTACAATATGTGTAGATTTACCGTTCTAAGAATTACTAAAAGGGCTTGTAAGTTAAAATTGGCTGTAATTACCTAATATAATGTAAGTGTTTCTTTTGTCAATAAACTTTTATTATTATTATTTCGCTAGCCATTATCTCTTTTGCTGTCTACTGATTACCAAACACCGTGCTGTTATTAAAAAGATTTGTGATTAAATTTAAATTATTATTTTTAATTTGATTGCTACGAGTATGTGAATGTGTTTAATACCTCTCTGCCTATCAATTCGTGTATATACAGACAAATCTATGTATGGCGTGATTAATCAGTACCTTTAAATTTGAATAGTTTATCGATATGTAAGACAACCAAAACAACAACAAAAATCACAGGTAAACTTTAATTAGTGGAAGAGTAGGAGACAACGCATACATTTCCTATTCTTTTCTTTTATTCTATTTTATTCCTTTCTCCTAGGATCCATACCAATAGGTAGGTAAGACCGCAGACATGTTTACCACTTCTGTTGTATAAAAAAATACTTATGTAGCTATATATCTACCTATATACTAAAGTAATCAAAGAAAATTCTAATCAAATTTTCTTCTCAACTCGGTGACAGGTGTTTGTATGACGACACGTCCGGTTCTCATTTCAAACGAAGATGGCGAACTTCGATTATACGAGATCAGATATAAAGTTGGCTGCATACAAATTTTGCTTAAACTTTTTGGGATGGCAGCACTTGGAGTTATTCAGATTGCTTTTGGCGTTCATGTAAAATTGGAGTGCTGCTCAGAGCGTGGTACTGAATTAGTATAATTTTAAGGTCTTAAGGAGCTAACTTAATAGGATCGGTTAAAAGCTACCATTTTAGTTTTATTTTCTTCATTGGAAGACATTTTACTTCATTATTACAATCTACGTCAAAATAGCGAAAGTTTCTTAAAACATTTTATCGCGACTAAGTTAAACGGATTTTATGAAATTTATGGCTAGCTTATTATAACAAAATGTTTATGTTTTTGGTCTATCGTAAAGTGGCTGGCGATAATTGTGTTGTACAATATTGAAAGAATGTGTCTTCTTAGGCTCTAATGACTCTTTAGTGTTAAGATTTTTGTGGTGAGCGTTGTATGTGCTGTGTACGGTGCAAGTCGCTCTTACAGACTACATAAGTCGCGCGGACTGTACGCGCAAGCTATTATACGGATTACTGACGCAGATAACCCGCGGCGTTTACATGATACATGCAAACTGCGAAAATACTTTATTTTTATTTTTCATACAATAAAGGTGGCAAACAAGCACACCGTAGCCTATGGACGCCTGCGACACCAGAAGCATAACTTGCGCGTTGCCGACCTTTTAGGAAAGGAAGTAGGAAGAAGAAGGAGCGGGATGGGGGAGATGATTGGGCCTCCGGCACTCTCACTCACCAAACGAAACACAACAGTAATAATACTGGTGTTTTATGTCGATATTCTGTGAGAGTGTAGTCCATCCCCGGTCGAGCCCATTCCTGCTGAAATCAGCGAGGCTCTACTACTCTCACCTTATAATGTGCATGTCACTCGAGTCGTGCATATAAGCGGTTACATTATGCCTACACCTTTCCATGGCGTAGTAACAAGTGGCTATCAATCCCACAGAACTCCTTCATAGCATACAAATTTCCTGCCACAAATCGAACATTCTATTCAAAAGAAATACATGTTAAACTGTACAATATAAGTTCGTTTTTGTGAGGCATCGGCCCGCCGCCGCTGGAGCGGGTGGGCACTTCTCTTGTGGCCCCATCCATTGTCGCCGTCGCGCGACAAGTGCTTTTACCTTTGAAGGAAGGTACAGTTCATATATGGACACTTACTTCTCGTAAATTGTTAAATTATTTGCTGATGGTACTATGTTAAAGTATGTCTGTATGTATTTTTTACTATATGGGTAACACAGCTGGTAATTGGTCTACTTTCCTTTGCATTGAGGATAGTAGATTCAATCTGTATGATTCTGAGTTAATTGATTCAATTTTGTCTTCTTTCTGAGCGTTCGAACAATGTAAATCAAAATTATGTTTGTTTATGACTACTATCACGGACGCGAGCCAGCTACGCAAGCATTTGTATCAAGCCCGTACAATTTGTTTCTATGTTTAAAAATATATGTCTTTTTTGTTGCTGTTGGTGGCTGATAAGTTCGCAGCTTATGAACATGACAAGCAATTCCAAGGAATACACTACATGATAAACACAAGGCGTTGCCTACCGTCAACCATATACAAAAAAAACTGTCTGTTGGTAAGTAGTAACCGGCTGCGGTTACTGCTTATGTATAAGATTATATAAATAGGCTTTATATTAATGGAATAGAGAATGGTGGCAGACAGTGTGATGTTATTTTTTTGATTTTGTTGTAAATATCTTTAGTCGGTCTAGCAGCGATAGCTCAGTGGGGAGACCAACTGACTGCAATGCAGAGGGTCTCGGGTTCGAACCCACGTCACGCACCTCTGACTTTTGGAAGTTATATGACTTTTCGAAATTATGTGCGTATTGATTGGCAATTATCGCCTGCCCCGTGCTTCGGAGAGCACGTTAAGCCGTCGGTCACGGCTGCCATGAACATCTATGGCAGTCGTGATTGGGAAGTCAGTGCCCTCTAATATCCTGACACTGGTTTAGCATTAGGGTATCGTTAGCCTTCGGGTTGCGGAGGTCAGATGACAGTCGCTGCGTGTAAAAACTGATATCCAGGCAAATCCGGTTAGATTAGAAAGCCGACCCCAAGTGACTTGGGAATAATAAAGGCTAGGGAGAAGAGAAGATCTTTAGTCGGTCTTATTGACTTTTGAGCTACAATTTCACATCTTAAATAATATAATATTTGAAATATAGTTTTTAAGAAAACAATATTATCCTATGCACGTATGCTGTACGTACACACAAAGGAAACGTCTAGGGCATGTCACACGACGAAATGGCCTGTCATTTTAGACAACCCATTGTACTTCGTAGTGTGTAATATCACTCAGCCGATCCGTATTTAAAAAATATCTGCACGAGAAGTGCTCTTGTTTCCTATATTGTAAAAAGTAATGGATGTTGTTTTTGTTATTTTTATAAAATATATAATGTGGCTTAGACGATAAGTATAGGATTATAAGTAGATACTTATAATCCTCTAAGCCACATTACACATTGTGTTGTGTTCATATCAGATGACTAGATGTTTCCGCGGTTTCACCCGCGTTTATCGTTATTGCGCCACCCTCGTGTGTTGTAGCGTGATGTTATATAGCCTATAGCCTTCCTCGATAAATAGGCTATCCAACAATAAAATAATTGTTCAAATCGAACTAGTAGTTCCTGAGATTAGCGCGTTCAAACAAACAAACAAACTCTTCAGCTTTATAATATTAATTTAAGCTAGATGTTTCTACGGTTTCACCCGTGTTTATCGTTACTGCTGCGCTCCCGTAGGTCGTAGCGTGATGTTATATAGCCTATAGCCGTCCTCGATAAATAGGCTATCCAACACTAAAAGAATTTTTCAAATCGAACCAGTAGTTCCTCAGATTAGCGCGTTCAAACAAACAAACAATCTCTTCAACTTTATAATATTAGTATAGGTATGTCACAAATGTTCCTATCACCATATCGATAAAGATTTTCTTTCATTTCGATGTTAGTTTTCCACGTTCTTGCTTTATTTTGCATGACAACATCTGGACTAATTTTTATAATTCATTTATATACATATCTACTCGAACTAGTAGTTCCTGAGATTAGCGCGTTCAAATAAACAAACAAACTCTTCAGCTTTATAATATTAGTATAGATATGAATACAGACATTTCATATTTTTAATAGAATAGCGTAGAAGGTTAAGTGGTCGCCTCGCCCTTGCCGCTATGCCGCAGTTGTAGTCCCACACCAAACGAGACAAAAATATATGTGATCCACACGTTGTTCTACCGAGTCTGAGAGTTCTTTGTGTCCGTTGTTTGAGGGTATGTAAACTCTCCCGCGACACAGGGTTTTTTCCTAGTGGGAGATGCCTTTTAAGAAAAAACGTAAAAGAATATTAAATTATTTAAAGACGGTGTGAAAAGCAGACTAGGCCGAAAAAGAACTACATTCTTACAAGAAACCGGCATAATAGTTATAATATTGTAACTGCATTTCGCCAGTTAAGTAAGAATTCCGGAGAGTCACATAATTATATTAATACGTGAAGCAAAAACTTTATACCCCTTCTTACGAAAATTGCGCGGACGGAGGAGTAAGAAATTTGGCACAGCTAAACTTTACATGGAGAAGGAGGAGCGAACCCTAATATTTATATAAAATATGCATTAGAAATACATTAAAATAATGGAAAAACACTACACGCACACAACCATGCATTTTACACACGCACTCGAATCGCGTTCGTACTATACCGGCATTGTTCGTCTGACGTCGTACAATTCTTTGTAACTATGGTTACCTATTCCTTCTTTATATGTAATAAAGAAAAAATATAATAATAATAATAATAAACTTCTTTAATGGCACAAAAATACAAAAAACAAAGTAGCAAGCTTAGTAATTTTGGTCGAATTTCGACCACTAAGCGACTGCTAGTCTTTTTAATCTTGCTAATACTATAAATGTGAATTTTTGTGAACATGTTTGGTTATTTGGGTGTTTGTTAATTAATCAAGCATAAACAGTGAAACGGCTTCAGATGGAACTATTTTTAACTTGCTTGTTTGTTTATTTTCAATACAATTTTTCAATCGATGTGGACCTCCACATTTGAAAAATTGTATTGAAAATATAATAGCTTTTTAGGTAGTTAGGTAACTACCTGATAAGCTAGAAACTTAACACAAAGCCGAGATCTGCATGACAATAATCAACAAGTGGCAAAGAAATTATACTTCTTTTTAAATAGACTGGGCAGTATAAAACCTTATTATTCTAGAACTCATTATTTAACCTAATCTCACCTCATAAAAATCAAATTACATTTTACACATATATGTTTACCTTGACTGTATACTCTGTACACATTTTGCTTTATAGCTTTTCAACAAGCCCAACCTATAATAGCTAATAAAAACAAAATATAAAAACAATAAAAATCGCAATTATAAGTAATTTATACCGATTCATAAGTATTTTTGTTCCATAAAATATTAATTATAGGATTAATTTTCTTCATTGCAAAATCCTTCCTAATTTTGAAAAGATAAAGTCTATTTTTGGTTGTGTAAATAAAGGTAGGCTTAGCGTAACGATTAGCACGGTGTATCTGTACTCGCGCTTACTCCCGTAGGATGAGCCGCGCAGAATGTAAGGGGGATGTACACCCCTTATGTTTCATTAACGACTAGGGAACATAGTACTAGGAATGCGTAGAAAAGATGGTCAATAAAGGTTTATATGAAACACCATAACATAGCTTGCAACAAACTCATTGCATATCTATCTCGTAATTATTAGATAGGTTTCTCAGAGGGGTAGGCAGAGACTACGGATTTCCATTTGCTTTGATCCTGACACACTTCTCTGGCTTCATTCACTTTCATCACATGCCTCATACACGCCCGGCGGTTCAACGAGCTCTTAACCTGGCCTTTGTCCAGAACGCCCCCGATCTGATCGAGAAACGTTCGCCTAGGTTTTCCTCTTGCGACTGTTCCATTCACACTAGCCTTATAAACTTTCTTAGCCAGTCAGTCCTCGTCCATTCTTTCTACATGTCTAAACAACTTTAACATGTCCTTTTCTATTCTTGTAACTATATCCACTTTCATGCCGCATTTCTCTCTAATCACACTATTCCTTATTCTATCTTTCAGAGTCACACCACATATGCTTCTCAGTGCTCTTATTTCTACAGCATTTATTCTGCTCTCATGCTTCTTTTGCTTTACCCAACTTTCACTTCCATACATAAGTGTGAGCACTGATAGTCCTCTATGAACAGGATTTGATCATTATTTTCTTATTAAGTACAAAATTAAATATTTCATATGTTTATATGTAATTCGTCTCAAGCGAATGCTGCTTACAATAATTACAGCTATTTGCGTCGTGAACCACACAATGCAAGTAGGTTACATGTGTAAGCAAAGCGGGTCACATATGCAAGTTAATCATCCTAGCGTATGCTTGCGCCGGGCGTTTACACTGTGCATATATCAAATGCAAGTATCTTAACCACATCGTGTACACCACATTCTCGTTATGTAAACGTTAATTACTCTTCTTGAACTATTTACTTGTGCGTCATATACATTATGGACATACAGAACTTCGGAAATGACAACAATGCCTCCTTAAAGTAAAGAATATCGATACATGTTTCGTTTTAACACGAGACGTTCGCAGGCGGTTTCATTTATGATACATGAATTTGAAAGCCGTAGGTACGAGCCTTCGTAGAGTATGAATAAACTTTGGGACTGTTTTACATTCGTCTCAGATCTACATATAAATTGGGAATCAATTGTTCGGGTGAGAGACAAAGTAACCCTCACCTTTCAGTGCGGAAATATGTGGAAACCGCTATTTTTCTTTCATTACCAGCTGCAAAATTAGAATGGAGATTGGTTCTATTACAATCCAACTTATACGAGCGGTAAGGTTAGTCATATTTATAAACGATTTTAAACAATAAGTACCTAACTGTAAGTAATAACTAAATTTAAGTCAACTTAACAAAAGTGACATGTAATATAACATGTCACTTTTGTTAAGTTGTACAACATCTTAGATTAAATTGGCACTAATTTATTTTTTTAAAATAACGTAGTTATTTTAAATGATATTATTGGACGAAACGTTTCAAATTAATTCTTATGAAACTAATGTTAAAACTAAAAACATTGGGGCAGTCTTTGGGGACTGCCGATAGAAGTGAAAACTTTAATCCTTGATCATAAACACTTCTTTATAAACCATATTATAAAACTGATTTTTGTTCACCCAAGAAGTGCTCAACGCGCCTAAAGAAGTTTTCACTTCAACAATAGTTCCACAATCAGGCCTCAATTTGGTAGCTTTGTAAAAAAATATGACGAGATGGATTTTCAATATTGGGCATTTGGAATTCGCATGGTTTATTGACGCCAACCGTGACAGACTATTTTAGTAGCTATGCCGGATATATGATATCTATAGAATTGTATGTCATTGTTTCGTATGAGTTTTAATAGTTTTAAGCTTAGAATTGAGTCCTAGAACTCACTTTGTCTTTGCGATATGATGAAAAACTGACGATTTTAATTAGTATATTTTTATTTCCTTTTCATAGAAATAAACTATTGTCCGTCCAGTCTATACGTTTTTACCTAACGATGTATATCGCAGGCGTCGACACAATGACCCTGCGTAAATCTCCTCCGGTTCTCTCTCCGACCGGTCCGGACACCGGAATTCATAAATTATGATTCACTTGCTCACTGAAAACCTTTTTTATGGTAACGCTTATTCGGTGAGCGGCCATTTTTATTTTACTCGTTTGTCGCTTAGCGTTGTTATATTGAAGGGGACGATGGCCCGCTGGATTTGAATGTATGTGTCGAATTGTAAGAGATGTGTTTGCTGTTATAGGGTAGAAAATTTATGTTTTTATATTGTGTGTATCAAAATAGAAATTATGGGAGCAATGCTTGGTGGGGCAATTGGATCCGTTGCACAACCTTAAATTTGAAGAAGTGGTAACTACATTATTCAAGCTTATACTTATTAGTTACTAATAGTTTATATAAAATGACGTCATACTACTTTTAGTATGATGTCATTTTATAAAAACTATTTCTTGAAGAGTATGATGTTATTGTGGATATCAGTTTATACTATACTAGCTGTCCCGACAGACGTTGTCCTGTCCACACGAAAAGAAAGAAAAGAACTAAATCTAAACCATTCTCGAATCCACTTGAGCACACACAAAAATTTTCATCAAAATCGGTCCAGCCGTTTAGGAGGAGTTTAATTACAAACACATGCACATAAGATTTATATATATAAAGATTATGCACAGATTGTAGCACCAAATTAGACTAGCTAACTTCCTTGGTGCGTTAAAGCCGCTGAAATACCATGCGGTGTGATTAATCTATTTATTTTTGTATTTTCTGCATAAGAAGTTCACATTGGCATATGAAATCCTAACTTTCTAACTAATATTATAATTGAGAAAATTTGTGTTCGTTTGTTCCTTACTACTCGACCGATCATCATGAAATTTCCCATACACGTTATCAAGGGAATAGAATAGGGTACCTTTCATCCAGAAAAAAGTTATGCTACTAACCCAACCCAAATTTTTACTTTTTAAATCTTTTTGAAATAAATAACTGTAACAACTACACACAGCAGCTTATATAAAGAAAATAATATAACATTGACTTGTATTGATGTAAACATTTGGCGATTAAAAAGAGTGGCTATGAGTTTCTTGCCTGATTCTTCTCATAAAAGCTCTACTCCTCGAACAGGCTTTTTTCAATGCAAAATTTTTATTACCTTATATCTTTTTTTATATATTTTTTTATTAATATAATAGTGAATAGACGTGTCCAAGAATTGTTTGCACATTTTTATGGAAATAAAGATTTTTGATTTTGACTTTGACTTTGACAATCTAAACTAAGCTACATTTACGCTAGCGAAGTCACGGGCAAAGTCTAGTACATACATAAATACAAAAATTCACGCTTGTTTCTGTCAGGGTAAGCACTACGAACCTACCATACATAGCTTTAACAACTCATCACGTTTTTTAATATCTGTTGCAAAACTTGTTGTTTTTATAAAGCGTTGATGGGCTCATGTTATTAACCGACCAAGTTTTAATTTCTTCTGTTGCAAAGTTAATTACGGAGTGCATCTTAAGGGTATGACGTGTAATATTGTTACAATGATGTATAACTACAGTGTTGTGTTCAACAGGAGATTCCTTAGTTTTACTGAGAATTTAATTAGTTTGTTGGATGGTAAAAGATTTTTGTATTAAAAGAGCTCTGGGGCCCAAGTCTGCTATTTTTATAAATTCGTCATTCCGACACGACGTAACTGCAATTCCATTGTCATTTTGCTAAAAGTTCGTAATTTACTAAATTCATAATGGTCGATCACTGGGCGGTCAATGGTCTCGTAATAGGATTATGGTAGAATGACATGTTGTTTTGCCATTATTTATAAGACCCGTTAGAAGAAGTGATTTTTGAAAACTACTACTAAATTTGAACATTTATTTATGCCAGATTTCGTTTATATATATTTTTACATATTATTTATTAGTGTTAAAAGCAATTTGATCAAAGAAACTGTAAAAATAGCAGATTACCGCATACGTCACTCATTCATTTGTCATTATGTATGAGATTACCATTCTATGCCATTTTTTCAATGGAGGGTCAGTGGTTGACCATCGGAAAGTCATAATGACGCCATTATATTAGTAGATTACCAAACTTGTCAAAATCAACAATTATGAAATCAATGATAGACCATTCTGACACTATTGTAGTAGCAGACTTTGGCCCCTGTTGTCTTGTTGGCGTAGTGATTGTGGATGTAATTGCTGTACAAGAGGCCTTGGGTAAGATGGTCAGGTTGGGAAGTGTTCTAGCGTTTTTCAGTCAAATTTTCAGTAGTAGCATAAAATCTAGAGTGCGCTCGGTAGGCGACAATAGCCTTGCCGCATATTGTAATGTCCTCCAGACCGAATTTCGGTCACGGCAGTCAATCTTAAAAGAGAATGGCCATCTGCGCAGGAGATATTATAGTTCACAAGTGTGTTTGCCAACACAAGTGCACTCTTTTCGCTAACTCTCATAATCCGATGGAATGGCAAACCGACACCATCGGAGAGAGATCTGGCGCGGGACTAATCCTGGGTCCTTTAAGCGGGGCGTGAAAAAGCACCTTCTCAGGCCGTCAAAGTAGAGACCTCAACATCGCCTCGGCTGCTATGAGGGCGGTGTGGAGGCCACTGCTCTTAGACCACACGACTGCTTACCATCAGGTGGAGTGTGGTCATTTTGACGAGCAAAATAAAAAAAGAATTAAAAAACGGCTTTACGTTCTTTCTGAGGCACGGGATTGCCTAACAACGCCAACTTCCTACTTTCGTATCAGAAAAATCCAATTACTTTTTATTGGCCCGACCCGGGATTCGAACCTGAGTCCTCATGCACATCAGTCCCATTCACTACCGCTGCGCCATGGGGGGAAAAACATAGCTAGAATGTACCTAGTTGTTATATACCTACCTACCTATGTTTTATGGCTATAACTAAGATTATGTATGTAATTGATAAGATAAGAAGCGTTATATTTTTTGGTCTTCAATAAAAAGAAAAGATAGTCTAATTGCCGCTTAACCTCACGGGACCGGGTAATATACAAGATCATTTAAGTCTCTAGGAAAATATTTCAGCAAATATGCTTCAATATTTTTGCCAGACATACACTGACACACCAGTTTTATTACTCGCATGGTCGTTAATACTCATTTATACCCCATAGTCATATCTCATGGTGTAAATGTCAACATGGCAATAAAACACATGAGCGACTTGCGAACGGATAACGTCTTGACATGAATTTTAGATCCACTATATATAAGGAACGTATAATATACATACATATGTGGGGTATATATGGAACATAAAATGCTATAAAATTTACGAACTGTAAGGATATTCGCGCCGACTTTTTACGCGACATGAGTTTATAGGTTCATCTTTTTGGTGGGTCCAAGTCATGAAGTCGGTAGGCCTTTTTTAAAGGATTATAATGCAATTATTTTAAGTATAACCTCTTACCATTTGATTAAAATAAAATGAAAGTGTGTGTTATCTATAGTAATATTATAAAGCTGAAGTTTGTTTATTTGTTTGAACGAGCCAATCTCAGGCACTACTAGTTCGAATTTGAAAATTCTTTTAGTATTGGATAGCCTATTTATCGAGGAAGGCTATAGGCTATATAACATCACGCTACGACTAATAGAAGCGGAGCGGCAATGAAAAATCTTGCAAAAAAGGGGCAATTTTTTTAAAAAATTTTTTTTGTTTGTCAAAATGACCACACTCCACCTGATGGTAAGCAGTCGTGTGGTCTAAGAGCAGTGGCCTCCACACCGCCCCCACAGCAGCCGAGGCGATGTTGAGGTCTCTACTTTGACGGCCTGAGAAGATGCTTTTTCACGCCCCGCTTAAAGGACCCAGGATTGAAGGAAGAAGGAAACACGTGCCTTGGCAGAGAATATGAAGCAGACGAAGTTGCGCGGGTCAGCTAGTTCTATGATACGAGTATCGGCTTAAATTTTAAACCATTTTTGTTTTACTATAGTTAGTTGTGGTAGCTGAATACAATATTATAACAATTTTGTTTTTCTTGTTTAATTTGAAGTATTTTTATTTTATAGTGTGGGTTGATTTCACACGTTTTTATCAAAACCAAATATTAGTGATCTTGATAATAAATCTTTAAAAATAAATTGGGCAGTTTTTGGGGACTGCCGATAGAAGTGAAAACTTTAATCCTTGATCATAAACACTTTCTTAAAAAACAAAAAAAAACAACAAAAAAATAGGGGCGGTTCTGGCTAGTTCCTGATACTCTCTTAGAGGTAATTAACGGGGTCAAAATTTCGTTATTGCGTAGGACGCACCATTTCTGATATATTGTTAATATTCTAAAAAAAAAAAATAATAAAGCGTGGAAGCGTGACGATGACGCGAGTTCCATGATTTTTGTTCACCCAAGAAGTGCTCAACGCGCCTAAAGAAGTTTTCACTTCAGAAAACAAAGTATGCCAATTAACTGAACGTGCTAAATGCTATACAAATATTATACATGCGTCACAATTGCAAAGATATAATATATACATATCAAAAAAGAATATTATTGAATGACATTTGGGGTGATACTATTCGAGATGATTTCTAATAAAATACTGTCTCTCTCGCTTTACGCATATTCGTTGGACCACACGCATTATTTCTCAAAACAGTAGTGAATGACGAATTAAGTTTGTACGGAACCGATCCGTTTGGCACGTATTTTCTGTCACATAAAGAGATGTGTGTGTAAAATTGTCGTAAACGATATGATGGATGCAAACGTCGGTGACAATGTGTACTGGGCTTAAGTGATGCGCTCCAAGATTTATGTTGAAGATCAGCATGTTTTATAAATAAGATATGAGTGTATCTTATCGCTTCTTCTCCCTAGCCTTTATTATTCCCAAGTCACTTGGGGTTGGCTTTCTAGTCTGACCGAATTTGACTGTATATCAGTTTTACACGGAGTGGCTGCCACCTGACCTCCGCAACCCCAAGGCTAATGATACCCTAAGGCTAGAGTAGTGTCAGGATATTAGAGGGCACTGACTTCCCAATAACGACTGCCATAGATGTTCATGGCAGCCGGGACCAAAGGCTTAACGTGCTCTCCGAGGCACGGAGCAGGCGATAATTGTCAATCAATACGCACATAATTTCGAAAAGTATATGACTTCCGAAATTCAGAGGTGCGCGACGTGGGTTCGAACCCGAGACCCTCTGCATTGCAGTCTGTTGGTCTCCCCACGGAGCTATCGCTGCTTTTATTACTATTTCACACATTATCCTTACGAAAGATTGAATAATAATATAATTTATCCTTTATAAACGGTGATCGGTCAATTAAATCAATTCTTCAAGATAAGTAGTAGTTATCACTTTCATGGCACCGTTGGGAAAACATAAAAAGTAGGCGTTAAAGGAGTTTGTGAATAACGATTGTGTCACGTGTAGTCGGCACGTGTCAAACATAAACTGGAGATGTAAATTATTGCACTCGTCGTAAATCTTGAGTGTTTTCCTTCAAGAGTTTGTTTATTGGCTTACAAAGTTACTTGCTTTTATCTCTACCATTTTTTGAGGCTTCTTTCGCTTTCTTGTTGATTCATATAGCGTTTAACTGCCTCCGTGGTGCAGCGGTAGTGAATGCAACTGCTTTGCATGAGGTCTAAGGTTCGAATCCCGGGTCGGGCTAATAAAAAGTTCTTAGGTTTTTCTTATAAGAAATATTATCGGATCATGAGAGTTAGGGAACAAAGAGAGGACTTGTGTTTGCGCACACACCTGTGCACTATAATATCTCCTGCGCAGAGGACCAGTCTCTGTTAATATTGGCTGCCGCGACCAAATTTTGGTCTGGTGGATATTATTATAATGATTTCTATAGCGACGATGCCAATTGCTTCTTAAGGCTATGTCTTCTTTATTCCAGCTGCATTTCTTTACTATTCTGGTTTATAATTGAATTGAGATTCAGTTACATAAATTCAATTAAAAGTCGACTGTATTCTATGGAGTACAACCTTAGAACATCTTTTAGTAAACTAAGCAGTTTACAATAGTTATGTACGGAGTAACCTTGAATATTGCAGCGTCGTCTGGTCACCACAATACAGCGTCCATCAACTCAGAATTGAACGCATTCAAAAAAGATTTTTAAGACACCTAGCTTTTTCGTATAGATTGCACACTCAGTTAACATCATATGTTGACAAATTGAGGCATTTTAGGATGCACAGTTTGTTAACTCGCAGACAGCTACTTGATTTGACTTTTCTCTACAAATTGGTTATATATGAGTTCCACTGCCCACCACTTCTGAAAACTATCTCCTTACGGGTTCCTAGCCGTGTGCCTAGACAAGCTGTTCTCAAATCTGGGCTATTTTATCGTCCATATGCGAGGACTAACTTAAAGATGTTTTCAGCTATTTCCCGAATATCAAAAACATATAACACAATTTGCGGAGAAGTTGATATTTTTGTTGACACACTGTCAAAATTCAAAAAAGTTGTGTTAAGTTTGTTGAAGGGCTGAAAGTGCTCATGTTTAAAATATTTAAAATGTTTATAATGTCTTGTGTTTTTGTTTTTTTTTGTTTTTTTTCTTACTTATATTTTTGTTTACTTGATTATTCATAGTGTGGCCTTCTTTTGTTTTGCATTGATGTTTTAATATTTTAATGTTTGGTATATTGTTTGCTTTTTTTTTTTTTTTTTTTTTTTGATATTTTAACTTATTAACGCTATAATATGGTGCATGGTGTGACACCTTAAAATGTTGTGCATTTATTCTTATTACTGTGTAAATTTGTAATGTATAAGCACTAATGTAACAACTATTGGTTGTCCAAATAAATAAATAAATTAGACCTAAGGCTTGTCCCGGCAATTTCAATTTATTTGGTAAAATTACGGTAAGAGTACTATTTCATAGATATTGGTTAATTTTTATTTAGTTTTATGATGGTTTCAGACTCGCTTTAAGTTGTTTAAGTTTCTAGAAGTTGTTTAATGTCTGAAGTTTAAATTGAAGCTATGTTTGGCAAGGTCAATTTATAAGTACGATTTGACCTTTGTCAGGCGTTTCAAGAAAGGTAAAAATTCATTCTTCTTCTTCAATTTAATAGCCAAGCTCTTGTCGATGGAGTCTTCCATAATGTCCTATCTTTAGCCAGCGCTTTGACTTCTTGATACGTCATAAAATTCATTCGGGAATCAAAAATTTTTTCTGTGGACAACTGAAGCAAGATAACGCCTTATCCATTGACTGAGTTCAAAATATATTTCTTAGCTGTGACAGCATTAGGTACTTGTCGCAGGACAAAATAGTTGGATGATATTAAAAATGGATGTCACTTGCATTAGCATGACATGCTTGTATTTAGACCATTTGCTAACCATACCTTACATTGTTTTTTAAATTTCGTGGTATTTAACGACAGCTGTTTCTACCCTACCTTTGAATTTCTGCTTACCTCTATCTAAACAAAGATCAACCATTATCATGTCACACGAACAATTTACAGACAATCTTCAAACCTTTTAATTTCGCTAAAGCAAATCTGATAATGGATTGTGTATATAATACGTAAGCGTGTGTAGTATGTAATAAACGTTCCAAAACGACTATGTACTCCACCCCCAGCTTTCTGCGTAATGATATAAATTATATCTGTTTTTATCGTAGCATGTAACTGTGAATCATACCGTAAAAAGTCCTTTTAATTACCCCAGGAGCATTTGCGAGGGATCCAGTTTGAATTATTTGAATTTGAATGTATTTTATGAAAATATTTGCGCTGAGCGAACATTTGGGTCTTTTCGTTTTAAGATATAATTATGAAATTCGTTATAAAGATTCAATGGTGAATAGCTACCTGGCTGACGTAAGGCAACTGTCAATTACGAACAACTTATTTTATGAGTTGGGCGGGTGCCACCGTCTACACCACTTGGTAGGTTAGTTTGTTTTATTGTTTGGTTTTATTATTAAGTATCTTATGTCTAGCATAATATTTAATTTAAAATTTATTTTTACTAAGAGTGTTCTGCTCTGCTTTTTAGCGTTAAGTATTTTGCAATCATCATCTGAAAACTGCGGTGCAAGATACTTAACGCTAAGTATTTTAGTGATTATCATCTGATAATCACTAAAATACTTACTATATTTTTAAATTATTTTGTGTTAGGTTGGGGCATAAAGGTGGTTTTCTTTGGTTAATATTGAAGCAGCTTTACAACGTTCGTAGCAAAATGACCTTATGTTTTAGTTTTCTTTTAACATATGCTACGTTGTTGTGTGAAATGATTTATGTACGTATATTTAGATTTATGGATGTATGTATGATTTTATAAATAACCAATGTCAGCTGTACTGTTATGTAACAATATATGTAACTCTACAGATGCAAAATATCGTATCTCAACGTTGATTAGATTTTATTCCCGTTTCTATATTACGTATGCCATATTATTCTACCGTATAAACAGTAGAAAAAGCCAATGTGAAATATCATTGTCTCATTTACGTAAAAAAATGTAAATTATGTTTACAATCACTTTGTATGAAATGAAGTCAAATAAATCTTGGGTATAATTTTCTTAGAGGATCGCTGAGTCTATTTTCCTCGGCAACGAGCGGTAAACTTCGTTAGTGGCAATAATAGTGTTCAAAGAAAAGTGCCAGAATGCCATTCTTGACCGAAAGTGCCGTGAATATTTGAGGATTTCGCGTCGAAATATACGTCACGGTATTTGAAGCGGCTCCGCGCTTAATGTAGAACGAAGAAAGTCGAAGCCTCCGTTCAGATTCCCAACAGTTTTCCTCAATATGTGTACGGTGTCGTACACTTAACAGATGATAGTTAGAGTGCAGAATAAAAGTTCATAAGTTATGTAAAAACACTTCACTATACTTTAATTAGTTATAATAATATGTATTACAGTAAAGGGTTTGGCTATGCTTTCACGTTGGCGTGTGTATTTGCGCTGACTGATTTTATACTAAATTGTACTTTGTTGTGTTAACGTAAACTGACGCCTCGGTTGCGACCGCAGCGTCAGCAATACCGTGTATGTATAGTATAAAACTGTACAATATGTATTCGAAAATTTTCTTCAAAATGTTTTAACAACATTCATATAATGTATTGTTATTAGATGCACTTAATGCCACAAAGTGTGTTTTAGGAGTTGGCGTATAGTTTAAGGATTTAAAGATTTTTTAGATCTTTGATCACTGTATACTAATTAATTATACACTCTTAATCAGTTCAGCTCCGATTTCATATCTTCTTTTATCACTACCTTCGTACTTTCTACGTTCTATTATATATACTTCCTACTTTCTATTATATTTCACCAAGATGACAAGAAATAATATGGTTTACTTGTATTACTCGCTTGTTGCCAACTCTTCAAAGTACAAGTCGTTGTTCTTGATACATATCTCACTGGTCCCTCTACCGACAAAACACCATCTCCTTAGTATGTCCTTTTTACCACAGAAATACTACACATAGTTGCTTGGCTGAGATATTTTTAAGAGTGGAGTTACCTTAACAGTCGGGTTGCATCCGATTGAAAAAAAAAATCATATTGGAAGAGAGACATTATGTAGCTCTAAAAATAACCTCACCTTGTATGATGAAATACCTTGTAGTACTGTATTCTTTGATTCTTCAGGAGTTCAGATAACAAGCCAAGATATCCACTGCTTAACATTTCCACCAAACTTTAACACGCAGGTCAACGATGTACCGATGTATGCAGGTCACGCCCATGTCTATACAGACATGGGCGTCAATCTACTTTTTGACCAGAATATTAATATTGATAAAAATGTATATTGTAGTGTGGCTTCGATCTAGATACCTAGATCAAAGCCACACTACAATATACATTGGCAAATCAACTACTCCCAATAAACCCAGCGTGTTGGATAATTGTATCAACTATAGCTATTCTGTTAACGTAAAAAAAAGAAAATTAACGCTCCAAAAAGTCAGCATGTTGAATATTTTACGTTGTCACACAAAAAGGTAAAAGTTTTCACCGCGGCCGCTCCGCAAAACCGCAGCGTATGTTTCCGAACCCTGCAACCACGCCCCGGGCAGGAATCCGTTTGTCACCGTCCTTTGACGAAACGTATTTAGGACAAAAAACCCTTTGCCAAGGAATGGAGTCCTATCTTCATCTTGTTTTGTGTTTACCCTAGCGGGGTTCGCAAATATACTGAACTCAACTGAATTTTTTATTGCGTACTGTATCTTATCGAAATATTTTGCCAGATAAAAATGGTCTAGGGACATTTTCTGAGTATACTGCGTATATGGGTTAATAAATTTACCGATAGGTATTTACTTACTATTGCCTTTTCCTTTTTCATGTACTTCTTTTTCAGTCTTTAGACCGATTGTGCCAGAAAGCATTAGCGTAGGGACTTTGAGGATTGTAATAGTCTGGAAGGGTTACCCTTCTCGTAAGAAGAAGGAACTGGTTATTCTTAGTAGAGACGTTGGTCTGAATCCTATTAGCAACGTTGATAAGAAAGAATAGAAAATTATCGATTAAGAAAAGTTATACATTTCCGAGGCACTTCCGCAAAATCTATCTATACAGTGTAAGCTATTTGTTTGGCAAAAAAAGAAAAGTTGTGTAGCCTTGAAGTGACTAAAATCGCATCTGTGTTTCTACTCTTAAACAAAAGCTTACTGCATTTGGTTTGCACATATAAAGTGAATACTGGCATATATTTCATAGAACACTGAAGTCGTACTGTCCGGATGGTGAATCCGTAAGCGTAAAAACCAATTGTGACTAACTCAACGACTGCTAAGTCGAGCCATTCACGTGGCAGCCAGACTTAGACGGAGATCGAATATCAATAACGTCCACTCATTCATAATCCAACACCCGTCGTGATCGTTCATCAATGCCACAGACTATGAGCGTCTTACAGAAATTAAGGCAAAATCACCGAAGAAGAACCAGAACTATTCTCATTTAAAACTTAAGTTCTCGAGTTTGCCGAACTACTTAGCTTGTACGATTTCCACACGGTTTGATTCTAACTGCCTTTTATCTTAACGTGTAAAGCGCAGTTGGCAAGTGCGGGTAGCTGTACCGATACAAGTTTCGACAAGTTTAGCTGAAGTTAGCCGTTAACGTGCTGAGAGCCAGGTAGAGCATCCTAAAGCCTAGTGTACATGATGGGATTCACTATTCACCGTAAGGCTGTCTTGTGTACAAGGATTTATCTTTAATATAACCTTTTGTAGGATCTACTACAAAAACCGTTTATACAAGACACTCTTACTGCTTGATTTGGGTTTTGGCACTGGCTACAACTAAGTTGTTGTCCTTTAAATATCACAGAACTTTTACGTAACTTTTTTTATCTTTTTTATTTTGCTCGTCAAAATGACCACACTCCACCTGATGGTAAGCAGTCGTGTGGTCTAAGAGCAGTGGCCTCCACACCGCCCTCATAGCAGCCGAGGCGATGTTGAGGTCTCTACTTTGACGGCCTGAGAAGGTGCTTTTCACGCCCCGCTTAAAGGACCCAGGATTGAAGGAAGAAGGAAACACGTGCCTTGGCAGAGAATTCCATGCCTTGGTCGTTCGGCAGAGGTATGAGGACCCAAACTTAACTACATTTTCATAGAAACTGCGTTACAATATATCTGGAACATGATGTACTGTAAACATTTGCAGGTTTGACTAACGAAAACAAAACAAAGGAACAATTCACAGCAACTCTTTATTTTATTTTGTGTACTTTATTTTCATTCTCCGTTACTGTAAATTTTGCATCATCAATGTAAATTTGAAATGGGGCCTGGTTATCCATCACACAGGTTTTTAACCTAGTTTGGAAACCAGTCTCCCACTGCTATGTCATCAAAACAGTGTATACTTATTTTTGTCAACTAGGAGAAAATAAATATAGTAGTAGAGCCTCGCTGATTTCAGCATGAATGGGCCGGCTCGACCGGGGAAGGACTACCCTCTCACAGAATATCGACGTGAAGTACCAGTATTCCTACTGTTGTGATACGTTCGGTGAGTGAGTATGCCGGAGGCCCAATCACCCCCTTTCCCTCATCCCGCTCCTTCTCCTTCCCACTTCCTTTCCTAAAGGGTCGGCAACGCGCAAGTGATGCTTCTGGTGTCGCAGGCGTCCATAGGCTACGGTGACCACTTACCATCAGGTATGCTTGTTTGCCACCTTAGTTGTATAAAAAAATATATATATATTATTATTATAATGTAATGTGTTTCCGAACGCCACTTATAGTTGAGAGGCTGATGCCATGATCGAGTTGATCACCATCAGGAGTTTTATCCAAGACAACTAACTCTTTTACTTGGAACATTATCTATACGTCTATACAAATAAATAAAATTGAAGTGTCTGTTTGTAATGTCAAAATAACAGCTTTTTATCTAATGCATATGAAAGTATATAAGGTAACCTATATGAAAACATCTATTTTTAAAATTTTTGTCTGTCTGTCTGTCTGTTTGTTCGGGCTAATCTCCAAAACGGCTGAACCGATTTCGACGGGACTTTCACTGGCAGATAGCTGATGTTATAAGGAGTAACATAGTCTACTTTGATTTTAAGAAAAAAATAGAGTTCCACGGAGACAAACACTTTTTAGTTAAAATCTATGCGGACGAAGTCGCAGGTAACAGCTAGTGTGCATATATAATTAGGGCTTCGAGCTGTCTATATACTATATAGCCTATTCCCTACTTTTTTATGACTGTAACATGTTTTTTGAGCCAAATAAATAATTTATAAAGCCGCTCGTGACCTGAAACTTTACTGAGCCGCCAAAGATACCTACGCTGTGCTTACTAACAATGTGTTGAACATACATACGTAATACTGTAAGAATTTGTAAGAATCCTATAAAACCTGTTCTAAACTGAAAGTACCGGGTGCCAGAAAACAGGATGATTTATTAACTAAAGTTTTTATTTCATCTACCGTTTCTAACATCTACTATGTGGTACATCGTGTTGTTCGCGCAGCACACGCGCCTGTGAATCCCGCAACTACCCTAACTTGGCGTACTTTGATTACAACTAAGTCTCAGGATACTTGGTGCTACTTACAGTTAGTAGTCAGCGTGGCTCCTACTTGTTGGTCTGAGGCTGGGATCACACTAGAAAGGCACGCTTCGTGAGGAAACAAGCTAGCTACGTAATAAAGTTATTGCTGTGTTTCAAAATCTTTAATAATTCTTCCCTTTTGATGTGAAATATCTATAGCCGCACGTAAAACCGATTGCTGGCGTGGCGACGCATGCCGTGGCGATGCGTCGCTACGTTATATGATAGTATAAATAGGTATATACAGTCTATATGCAGTAGTGTGTGTTTTATATTTAATAAAAATAAATGTTTATTAAATAAACAATCATCATTTCTGGAAAAAATTCGTAATATTTTATTTTTACATTATGCCATATTAGTTCCTGTCGTAATCTGTTCTTTTATGCATATTACTTGTAGAAAATAATTTCTATGTTTCACATCTGCCACGCTTCCCGTGACGGCTCATTTGATATTTTATTCGATATCGACTTTTCTCCTTATTATCTTTATATTCCTCAAAAACGCTTGTCTGTTCATTAGTCACAACATATTAGTATGTTCATGCGCATTTCTGTGTAGTGGCACGTAGGGTAAATATGTCAAACATACCTTTTAAGTTTTATGTAACAATAAATATGTAGCTGGCTTAGCATCGTTTATACAGGTTGTCCGGTAATTGATGAATAACCTTGAAATGTCTTATAGTAGAACTAATGGCCGTTCAGAAAAAATGAAAAAAAATCTATCCTAACTACTACCTGAGATATGATTTTTTTTAATTACCATATTTAACTTTCTTGTAGTCTTCAAGGTTATCCATTAATTACCGGACAGCCTGTATATCATCTGTAAGATCTACATAGAACAAGTTTTTAATTCTAAGTATGAATTACGGATTAAATTACGGATTAAGTTTGACTTCTCAATAATTTTGTAATTGTCACTAAAAGATAAAACACCTTAAAGATAAAAATCAAAAACGGAATTTGTTTTCAAATTAAAAATTGCTAACGTTTTTCTAAGTACGGCACTCACGGGGTACGGATTTCATTCACACTCATTCTGGCGCATGGAGATGCTCGTCGCCAAAGTTCCATGTTGTATGACGCCGACGCATAGCTCTTTATCGAGCGTATGAAACTACCAATACAAGAGTTGATGACCGAATATATGCTATAAATTTATTATAAAATATTATTATATCTCTAACTCTTAGACCAATTGTTGTTGTAATACAGAATATAATGAAAAGGAATAGGAAATGATATGTCATAAATATGATCTCAATAGATACTCCAATGCATAAAACCTTTACCCCGTGTGAGAAATAGGAAGACTTGCAAAGGTGCTCAGGGCGTGCTCTAGTTAATTTTACTTTGGCGAGCTTGCAGAAATCCTTGATTTATTCTAATTGTAAGAATTCGTAGGGGATTTAAATATCTCACAAGGAAGTTGGCCGTTCTTAACTTTCTAAATGGTTTATTTCTCTATAGAAATTAAGGATTTATTTCCTCCATAGTGTATGAGTTTAATTAATAAGACCTGCTTGCAAATGTAAGTGAATGACTTGCTTGTAAGTGAATGAATATTAAGTGTCTATGAGACTAACCACTTACCATTATAGTTCAATGTTCATAAGTATAACTTTGTGACTTATATGAATACTAGTTTTCCCCCGCGGCTTCGCTCGCGTAAATGTAGGTTAGGTTAGGTTAGGTACACAACAGTTATTTTTTCTGGATGAAAGTTACCCTATGTCCTATTCTGTACGCCTGACAACGTGTATGCAAAATTTTATGTTGATCGGTTGAGTAGTTAAGGCGTGAAAGCGTAACAAACAAACAAACAAACAAACTCATTTTCGCATTTATAATATTAGTTAGGATGATGTTTGACGTTTACTTAGGCTTTGACTATGTGGCATTTGCTATAGTTCGCTGTACTCACTTTAAGTAAGGCTACATTCTTTTAATGTTTTCTACAAATTATATAATACTAGATTTTGCCTGCGGCTTCGCTTCGCAGTAGGCTAAGCTGGGTTAGATTAATTACAGTACTTTTTCTAGATAGACGGTACGTAGGGTACTTTCCGTACTCTATGAATTATGATACGAATCTCACCCTAAAACGCTCATTACCAACTCAACTCTTTAGCAGTAAATATATATACGTACCAATGAATCACACGGTGTCGCGGTCACAACAATCTCTCAACTAGTTACTGTGATTGCGGCTCCACTGCATCTTGTAAGACGTTACAGTTTGGTACTACACTTAGTGCTACTGCAACTTTGAAGTTGACGGTATCAGTGCAGTTGACAATTGTGTTCCAGATTCGTAGAATATGTAAATGTTATTGCAATTTGCTGTCCATTTGTGTGTGATTCTAATTCATGGGTTATCCTTTGAGTAAGGAAGGCGTTATATTTTAATTTGTTTTTTCATTTTGCTCGTCAAAATGACCACACTTTACGTCTGATGGTAAGCAGTCGTATGGTCTACCTGCATACCGTCCTCATAGCAGCTGAGGCGATGTTGAGGTCTCTACTTTGACGTCCTGAGAAGGTGCTTTTTCACGCCCCGCTTAAAGGACCCAGGATTGAAGGAAGAAGGAAACACGTGCTTTGGCAGAGAATTCCATGCCTTGATCGTTCGGCAGAGGTATGAGGACCCAAACTTGTTGGTACGCGCTCTAATCAACTCTACCGTCTGAGCCCAGCACGCGTTGTTCTGGATAGGAAATATTATATGTATTGTGACAATAAAATAGAATTAATTTTTTTAAATAAATATGTTTGCACGGATGGCGTATTGGTTTAAGTGGTAGCTCCGCTGCTGCCACTGAGCCTAGTGTTGTGGGTCCCACACGGGAAGAAAATTTATGTGAATCACTCCCCCGTGACACAGTTATTAAATCCAGTGCGGGAAACGTGACGATGTCATAGGCACTAGACGTGACTGTGATAAAAATTAAAAAAATTGGGGCAGTCTTTGGGGACTTCCGATAGAAGTGAAAACTTTAATCCTTGATCATAAACACTTCTTTATAAAAAAAAAGATTTCTGAGATATTGTTAATATTCTAAAATAATTCAAAAATGGAAAGCGTGGAAGCGTGTCGATGACGCGAGTTCTATGATTTTTGTTCACCCAAGAAGTGCTCAAAGCGCCTAAAGAAGTTTTCATTTTAAAAAAACAGTTTCTAGTTTATCCGATTATCCGCATTTTAGTATGATATCATATCTGTAAGTAATCAATGGTAATACAGAAGTATGTTATAATAATTCCATAGACAGGATTTTTCTTACTTACAGATCTCACTATAACGCAAGAATTTCAACGCCAAGCGGGAAACTATTAGGAAAACGGTATTACATTTTTAATTTCATTTTGAACACAGTTCTTATTGTTAAAACACATCTGCACAATCACTTAAATATTGGTCTTCTTTAATCAAGAACGTAAAGATGATGACTTGAGATAGTTTAAAGGTTTCACTAAAGACCTTCCTTAAGCTAATTGTAAAGGCAATGTAATTGGCAGTAAACTTCAATTAATAGGATAGCTACGAAATAAGGCGATTCACACACTGCCCCGCGCCACGCTGCGGGATGCGTGGTAATAGAGCCACGCACGCGGGTGCGCGAGTGCAGACCTGCATCATAATGCAAATTTCTCCGCACAAACGCGCGTAGCTGCAGTTTAGTCATGCGGTGGCCTAGAGGCCACATTTCATAGCAGCTTGACGTGATGATAGTACATTGCAAAGTATTAATTTTTATATTAAAGATGGTCATTATTTTAGATCTCATTCAGGATGCTGCAGTCATATCATGTGTTTGGTTTTTTATAATCAAATAAGAAGAAATCGTGCCCGTAGAAGATATTGGGTACATCTCTTTTTACAAACAAGATCGATAAATGGGTCATTTGTTTAGAATTTCATAGATTTAAGAAAATATGAAGATCAATTTTCTCACGACTTTCGATTTCGTAAATGAATCGATCGATATCGAGATCCATTTTGAAGTAATACGTGTACTTGTGTCAAAATCACGCACGATACTGCAGAACTCGGTGTGCCATACCTTGCGTCTTGCCCCGCACCGACGCGCGAGGGTGCGTGTTTCCCCGCATGTAGACGCGTGATCTGCAGCACTGCGCGTGAATGCGTTTTCTATGTGTTGCACTACGCGTGTTTTCTATACAAACACAGGTACTTGCAAACAACGTAAGAACACGCGCTCCCAGCTACGCTGCGTGATGTGGTGCACTGTGCCAACCACCTAATTGTGCTCTAAAAATTTCATTGCTTCCATTAAAGTTGGTCAAACAGTACTACTTTCGAAGAATGGGCTTCTTGAACAAGCTAAATCACATAGGATAATACCAGTATATGAATATAATGATTATTTTTTTGTGTTCTTAGTGTCAGTTGTTTGAAGGTTTGTTAAGTCTCCCGCGAAACAGAAATTGTTCCTAGTGCGACAGATGTATTTTCAAGATAGGAAAATATATTTTATGGATGAAAGGTTTTACTGAAGACATTTCATAATGAGCCAACTGTAAATTGAGCGTGATTGACAGTAAACTTTAATTAGTCGGTCAGCTAGCAAATATACCATTCTCTCAAAATGTTTTTAAAACAATTAAACTGAGCAGATGGTGATTATCAGGTACAGGTCATATAGAACAATCAAATATATGGGTAAATTTTCGAGCGTACTTTTTTAGGCGTCCTATGCCCTTTATAAAGAAACTATAATTCAAAACTGACTAAACCATGCTTTTTGAAAATATACTTCGTACCTTAAACGTATATTAAAACCAGATTAGAATTAATATTACAAACTTACGAGAAATTCCACGTTGAATATACGACTTGTATAAGCGGCCTACCACTGGGAGGCTTGTCCCACTTCAAATTGCGCTTACAATACCACTCAGTATTACACGAAATATTTAACGTAACTTTTATCAAAATATCTCATTTTAAAGATATTTACGCCATTTCACATTTCGAAACTCAAAAATTTTACTAATTATTAAATTAAAAAGCCGAGACGCCAATATGTCTTTGTCCCGCTTAAAGCCGCGCTTCCGATGCTCGCAGTTGACTACTTGTTTCTTATTCGTCGAGCGATGTCACGCCATATTTTTGTATCGGACCACCTGAGCATTAGTCGGGCTCCAACTTGTGTATAGAGTGGACGGTGTTTACGCAAGTCTTAACATACTCCCGAGGTAAGTTTTCCATGAAATGTGTTTTGGTTACCGTATGCGGTCAGTTTGGTGGCATGTTTTAAATATTGAACAGAGTAATGTCTTGTATCGTCAAGTTAGTATGTTGTAGATAATTGCCTCGATATTAGGACCTGTAAATATCTACTAAATTAAGTCGGTAGTTGGGTAATTATCATGGAAAAACCATTTTGTCGTCATTACGGTGGCGTCATTGCGATGGCGCAGTGGGCCACCGAAATGACGAATGAGCCACCGTAATGATGCATGCCTGTACAATCAATACTTAATGTACTTTAAATACACACATTTTCAATATTTAATATTTATTTTATCCTAAAACACAATTATGTATATGTGACTTAGTTTGGGGCTAAATGACGGTGTATGTAATGTCTAGCCTAAGCATATTTTGTATGAGTTGGCTACCACCACGGAAGGTCCACCTCCATTCCTCCCTCTACCATTCTCCCAACTAAAAACATGGATGCGGCTCGCACTCAGAGCCAACATAATAAACGCTGGGCACGGACAACGGACTGCAGACAGTCGAGAGCAGCCCTACCGGCCATCTCACCACGTCTGACACACCGCCTGCTCAACCTACAAAGATTGGACCTTCGGACCATCGTGGGGATCCTAACAGGGTACTGTCCCCTGAACAAACATCAGTACAATATCGGAGCAACAGACAGCCCACTCTGTAGGGGATGTCTGACCGAAGAAGAATCTGCTGTCCATGTAGTCCTGGAATGTGTGGGAGTAACAGCACATCGTAAGGAAATCCTCAACAACCCGAGATCACTCCGCGAAGCCTGCGAAGACCCCAAGAATCTTCTGTGCTTTTTATTTGAATATTTAAGAAAGAACATTTGGTTACTTAATTCATTAAGAGTCATTTCAGTGGCTTTCATAGTCATTACGGTGGCGCAAAATTCTAAAAAGATATTACTCCGAAAGTACTGTGTTTCAAAGGGCGCCTCACAAATTATTGGTTTCTCAGCATCATAATTAATTATCTAAAGCATTTGGTTTGGATGAAATGTGAGGAAAATAATTCGCCACCGCAATGACGTAAAAAAGCCCGCTTCGAAAATTTACCCATATGATAATAGACGTGTACTCACCGTAATTAGGTCTAACAAAAAAGTATACACGCTAAAAAAAGTGAACTCACTCATAACATTGATATGATACATAGCAATAGCATTTACTATATAAGTAAGCGTGGTAATACTATTATTTTAATTCTGTTATCATATTGGTATTATGTATCGGATAATAACTTAACTATCCAGAAAGGTGATTATATTTAAACTTAGTACGTTGCATCTATGATTTAAATATTTGAGGATACTGGCGTACTATACCAATATGATTGACTAGATGTTCCCGCGGTTTCACCCGCGTTTATCGTTACTGCGCAGCCCCCGTGGGTCGTAGCGTGATGTTATATAGCCTTCCTCGATAAATAGGCTATTCAACACTAAAATAATTTTTCAAATCGTACCAGTAGTTCCTGAGATTAGCACGTTCAAACAAACAAACTCTTCAGCTTTATAATATTAGTATAGATTGTGTTCCTACAATAATTTTTACTCTTTCTTAATTGATACCAGCAGCAATTCTCTAGTCTCAGCCAAGCAATTGTAACCGAGTGTGAAAGTTTCAGTAGCACTTATCATTAAGTGACGTCTGCGGTACATAAACTCTTAACAGTGCTTCAAAATATTACAGCGTCGTAAAGCGCACGCCCAATCTGTAGGCTCAACCTCTTGAGATGGCTTCAGAGTTAGGTAGAGCCATGTGGTTAGTAGAGAAGTATATTTTATATGTAGAAAATATACTACATTATACATTTCCTAATTGCAGAAATTTACTACAATGACACTTATCTTATCTTATGTGGGGGCCAGTCAGTGCAGACCGGCGACACTTCGACCCAGTGGGGTCTTTTGTGTCGACACTCTCCCAATAACGACTGCCATAGATGTTCATGGCAGCCGGGACCAACGGCTTAACGTGCTCTCCGAGGCACGGAACAGGCGATAATTGTCAATCAATACGCACATAATTTCGAAAAGTCATATAACTTCCGAAAGTCAGAGGTGCGCGACGTGGGTTCGAACCCGAAACCCTCTGCATTGACATTTACTCAATGTCTGGTTAAACACATGTGTCACGCGATTTCGGACTAAGTTTGCCGTAAGTCACTCAGGACAAAACAAACAGGAACTCTAAACAGGATAGCTAGGATATAATCGAATCTATTAAAAAATCGCTTTAAAAGGGCAAAAGGTTTCCTGCGTGACGATCACCTTACCATCTTTGTTCGACCTGCTTCTGCTTCGACTCTTTGACTATCGTTGAGCTGTAGAAACGTCATATATCAAAATGATGGAGAAACTATTGTGTGCAGCATTGTTATCATGTCTATTGTTTGCATAAACCAATGTATTAGGTGTTTACCTGTAAAATTCTGTCTTATTGCTACGTTTAATTTGGTAATGCCGATAGAAAATTCTTATATGTTAATATAAAAAAATGGTTTTGGTTTCTAAAAAAGATAGTAAGATAGTTTCACGCTTGATGCTCGGGAAAGGGTAGGCAGAGGTTTTAGGTGTCCACTTACTACGATACGAGCATATCTGTCTGGCTTAGGAGACTCTTAACTTTTCAGTATGACTCCAAAATTATTATAGAACATTCTACTTCGGACTGTCCCATTCACATTTGACTTAGGTACTATCTTGATCAGACTTTTTTCATCTTTGCATGCCACATATTTACATTATGGTTGATGTTATTGATAACTTAAACCAGAGGTTTCCAGACGTTTTCTCATAGACCACTTTCAAAATTTAGCTGGTTCCGGTGGACCCCTGCAGCTACATTTCTAACATAATTCTTGGCATTCGTATTTATATAGGTAAAGAATCAAAAAAAATTTATCAAATCTCTACGGGCTGACCTTTTTTTTAAATTCAACCTACTACGGCAGGCGGACTGACCTTTTTTTTAGAAATTCTCTAATAGTCGCTGAGCTTCTTAAAATGTTATCTGCCTACATTGATAAGTGAAGTCAACATCTTAGTTCTTCACTATTGAAAGCAAATAAATTTTCATGGACCCCCGCTTACGAATTGTGAACCCCCATTTTGTTGTCACGCCAACGTAGACCTCCTTCGAGTCTCCCGTGGATCCCTGGGGTCCACTTGGACCACTTTGGGAACTAAGGATTTAAACAAACAATGCTTAACTTACTGTTAAGCAACAGTACATGTATAATGTTAACGAATTTGCCTTCAAAAATATTGATCAAATAGTTTGTATGAAACGCACAACATTACCGATTTTCGTCATACAAAACTGCAATTTCATAGTCAAAGACCTAATACGCAGTAGCTATGTCGCCGGCAGCAATGTGCCATTTATTACGCTCGCGCTCCAATCACAGCTTCATTACTAAATATTCTGTATATATATCAAATATTTGATATAGTGCACACAATTTACCGAGTTGATACAAAACAGGTGTGCCTACAATGTCGTTTAAATGATTTTATATACCGCTGATTGTAAAATACGACGTCTTGATCAACGCGCCGGTTCATATTTTATTTATTTCTATATTTATTAAAGTGGGCGTTGAAGTATAGGAATAAAAGTATAGCAGGGTATATTCTTGATAAGCTGGATATTTACAAATTTGCGTATTTTCACGCCTGCGGGTCCTCAAAGGGGTTAGTAGAGGTGTACTTCAGCGGGGTAAGGTCTCATAATATAATATTAAGGCAAGTCTATAATTGTCGTCTACCGAGCACATTGTAAGACCATCTCATATTTACATTCTCATCCAGATACATTTGTACTTATTTTTATCTTGTTTTATTTTATTTTATTTCTACATGTCTTTGTTTAGCTCTGTTATTAGTTTTACTTTATTAAGTGCTAAAGATTATGTTTAATTATTATTTTATTTATTCTTAAATTATTTACCCATCTATATTGACTCCCAAGGCTTGCCTAGTTTGGGGGTCAATGTTGTACTGTATTTAGTATTATCTTTTTGAAATTTTACTAAATCTATCTGTCTATTACGTTTTCACTACAAAACGATTTGAGTGATTGAATGATGTGTTTAGCATGCAGAAAGCTTGAACTATTAGGATCCAACTCTGAATCTATCTCCTAATATTCCAATTGAAACAAAAGTAAATTAAGTTACGCGTAAAAGCTTATTATATTTTTGGAACTATAACTTTTGGTCGAAAATAATTCAAGTCTATTTTACGTATAATCATTGACTTTGTGGTGTGTGGGCTGGAATACATATGTATACGACGAAGTTTTTAATTGAATTTTGTTCGGTAAATTTCCGTCCATTAATAGTTGATATTGGATTATACGCTTTTTGTTCATTTATACATGAGAAATACTGGTAATATAAATAGATTAATAGTTATTATGAAGTTACGGATTGAAATAGTGTAATTAAAGAAGTCAAGTTTATTTCGTCCGATCTTTTTAAGCTAGATGAAAACTGTCATCGTCGTCTTACCTCTTCTTTGCCCTATTGCCGTGGCAAAAACACTTACAATATAGTACAACTAGATTCTGCCCGCGACTTCGTCTGCGTGGAATAGTTACTATTTGGTTATCATAAAAAAGGTTGTAGTGAGCCAACCTTAAGAGATATACATAATTATGCTGCCGCGGACTTTTTTTTAGAACTTTTAAAGGGGAACAATTCTCTCATACATGATTTTTGCTAAACTGTAACTGTTTACGCTGCGCACGCAGCGGAAGCTCTCAAAAGGAAAAAAAGCCCTCCGATTTTAAAACATTCTTCATTGGTGCGCCGCTCCTATTGATCTTAGCGTGATGATATATAGCCTATAGCCTTCCTCGATAAATGGGCTATCTAACACTGAAAGAATTTTTAAAATCGGACTAGAAGTTCCTGTGATTAGCGCGTTCAAGCAAACAAACAAACAAACTCTTCAGCTTTATAATATTAGTATAGATTATGATGAATGGTTGTACTAATATGCTAATACATAGATGTGCCAATTTGAAGGGGCGACAAGAATTATACTTATTAGCTTTCTTCTTGTAAAGCTCTTTTTTGCTCATAAATCTCAGTTCGTATAAAGTAGAAGCTTTTGACACACAGAAGTGAAACAAAGCGAACTAATGATTTTAATTGTTCGAAGTCCGGGGAAGAAGTACCCTCTCACAGAATATCAACGTGAAATAGCAGTATTCCTACTGTTGTGTTTCGTTCGGTGAGTGAGAATCCTGGAGGCTCAATCACTCCATTTCCCCATCCCGCTCCTTCTCCTTCCCCCTTCCTTTCCTAAAGGGTCGGCAACGCGCAAGTGATGCCTCTGGTGTCGCAGGTGTCTATAGGCTACGGTGACCACTTACCATCAGGTGGGCCGTATGCTTGTTTGCCACCTTAGTTGTATAAAAAAATATAATTTCTGTATATATCAACAAACCTGTTTATAAAATATCCTAAAATTAAGCACATGCCCACGTCTCAGTTTGTGAAGGGTCTGGCCATAGCCTATCACGTTGGTAGAGAGCGCTTAAAAAAATCACACATCTTCGAAAGCATGATCGTGTACTCTCCGACATGTATTGTAGGTTTGCTTAGTAAACTAACTAGGATTTTGATGCTCATTGTGTGTTCCTGTGAAATTTTAGGGATATTAGAACAATGTACTACTGTTGCCTTTTTTTTCGAGGCAAACGAGCAGACGGATCGCCTGATGGTAAGCGATTAACGCCGCCCATGGACACCCGCAACACCAGAGGAGTTAAAAATGCGTTGCCGGCCTTTTAATAAGGAGTATGCTCTTTTCTTGAAGGTTTGTAGGTCGTATTGGTCCGGAAATACCGCAGGCGACAGTTAATTCCACAGTTTAGTCATAAATTGTACATACAATGTAATACACTTATCAAAGGCATCTAATGCCAATATAGAAACCCCAAGAGACCAAATCACAGTAAATCATAAAATACCAATAAATATAGCCACTAAAATCATAGAACAAAAACTTGCCTCAATAGAATCGCTGGAACTTTCTAGAACAATTTTAAACTGGAAATCGACGTGTACTGAACTCGACGTCTTAACTTGTTTCGACTTGAACAAAGGAGAATACTCTTTGTATTGGAAACTATCTTTTCGGCGTGACTTTGCTTGTGAAATGGGCATTCTTTAATATAAGCATCAGCTTTTTTAATGCTTGATTACTTAAATCGATGCAAAACTTGAACTAGAATAAGATAACTTTTGCCTTCAGATATGTCCGTCTGTTTTATTCTTTTAAGATGGTGCCTTCTTAAAAGCATAACAGCTTATCAAAATACGTACCTATAAACATTTCCAATACTGGTGGTATTCATCGCACGTTGCTGAACTTCCGAAAAAGAAGTACTAGTTCGAAACACTTGTTCTCTTCTATCAGCAGGAGAACTAGATTAGTCTCTTTAAAGAGTTTTTGAAACCAAATGAACCAAATGTAGGTGCACAATACAAGAGAGTTTAGCTCCTGTTAGGTCAAGGTAGTCCCGCAGTCGGGCTGCTTAAGGTTTGAGCTCCATATCTGTATCGTAAGGGCTTGAATTATGGAATAACTTATTTTCATATTATCAGAAATGGCAAATTTGGATACGGCTCGTCTGTTGATATGTGGTTCCCGCAGATTATGGTCGCTCACAAAACGACAGGTGCCGATGTTACCTATAGACATTTGTGCGATGTTACCTATAGAAAATATTAAAAAGGGTTGAAAGAAAATTAATGAGCGGAGTATGTATGTGACAGTACCCTTGGAGCCTTACTAACAGTATCTTAGCACTCTTACCCTGATTATCTGTAAGCCTCAACTTTCCACATGAGCAAGTTCCTTCGAACCATTGCCAAGTAATTAGCAACAGTAGGCTCATCCACTCAGAGCAACGACGCGCGGCGGCTCTTCAATGCAGCTTAACGAATACGGACTAACAAAATTTCACATATTTTGGTGGAGACTTAGAAAAGTAGACTAGGTTGTCGTCTGAGATTCTGCCTTTATGTAGGAGGTATTTCATACCTTCGTAAATAAATATTTTAGGAAACTTAGTTCAACATACCGATACACATTTTTATAAGTTTATCAGTAGATATTGGAAAAACCGTGGCTGTTCAAGCCACTCGGTGCAGCCACAGGTACTCTTTCGAATTAGGTTTCGGTATTCCGTGTCTTGCGTGACTCATGACTGCTCTGTTTTCTTTCAAATTGTTTAGGTTGAGTTGAGTCTGATTGTGAAAATGTCAACCCTTTTCGTAGACATGATTTAAAATAATATAATACGTACATGTTCTTTATACATTTTTATGTTGGTGTGCCTACTGCCTTGAATGGTGGATGGGTCGCTGGAACTGAAATTATTTCAGCGACCTACCCAACAATGCCCAATGCATGCAAGCCTATATAACCTCGAAGGAGTAGAGCCATTTGCAGACTCCGAGTTACTGCTGAGAGTTCGTGTAAGAAAACCCAATAACACCTTCGTGACCTGGGGACCAAACTTAGGATTCATTCTCTTGCGCATATTTATGTACATCCATTTTACTAAAGGAGTTGGCAAAAGCCTGTGGCTTCTTCCAAGTTCTACTATCTAGGCGTATTTTACTTATTTTTACTCTGATAATAAAATTTACCGGCATATCAGTTTACGGTTTTCTTAACGAGGTCAGTCTGCAGAATGTTTTCGACTATTTATGTGAACTTGATTAATGAGATCTGTTTGGAGATATTATACAATGCCTTTATAAAATTTATAAGAAAGGTTCATGCAGCAGCTTAACGTTTAAGTACTGTGACTTCGCGATCGGTGAGGTACCATATCCTGGTTTATGTAAATTTTATAGAGTATTTTTCAACATCCGATAGCTAGGAAGAAAAAGCAAGAGGGGTGAGTACCTTCGTTACCCAAGTACAGACACAGTTGATGACATTACACTTACCCCATGTATCTCTAGAGATTATTGATTTATATCTAGACATAAAACAATTCCTATTCCAATAATTTAACCTGCGGTAAGAAGGGATTTCCACACTAATTGAGGCCAGTTTATGTTGTTTGACGCTAGCAGCACAATGACTTGTTTTTTAAGCGATAACTGTAGTATCTGCTGGCGTTCATAGGCAACGGTAACTATCTCTACATGTTTTCTACACTTGTTCTAAAAAAAAGGTAGTATTTCTGTTGCGCAGAGTGTTGCGGTTTCAATTTTATTCCCACCAGGGACAAATATTGTTAAATAATTGTTTCGAGTCTAGATATTCTTTGTGTCCTTTGTTTCAGTGTTAGTTAAGTTCTCCACGACATGAATTATACCTAGTGTCTATTCTTTTAAATAACAAAACAAAAATTTCTTTATACAACTACAAATTTTACGTTTTGGGCGACAAACGCAATTATTTGCCAGTTACGTTTGGCATTACAGCAATTGACAGATTAAATGAAAATGTTGAATACATAAATTACACCAAAACGTCTTCCATCACCGTCAAAGCGCTAATTAATTCCAACAAACCGAAATTACATTAATATCACCTACGATATTTCAACTACGCAACATTTCACAATCACTGTCGCTCCTACATCGCACACGTACATCGAAGTATTAATTAAACACCAATATTTATCCCAATTACGAGATGTGCGATTTAGGAACAAACAATTACAACGGAGTTTCGTCAAATGAGTTCGTTAACATTAATTAAGCCACCTCTCTGCTAATTACTCCACAGTGTGTCCCAATTTTCGGTACAAGGCTTGCTTGTACTGGAATTTAGAGAAGAAAGTAAACGAAACTGGGACTGAACAAGTGTTGGCGGTGCTTTTAAACGCGATGTTTGTGTTTGAGATTTTACACACATAATTTTACATACTGATAACGCTTTAAGTATGACGTATATATACAAAGTTTATCCCCAAAGAGGCATTTACCTAGGTATCATATTTTAATATATACACATATACATAGATTCACGCCTGTTTCCCAGAGGGGTAGGCAGAGACTACGGATTTCCATTTGCTACGATCCTGACACACTTCTCTGGCTTCATTCACTTTCATAACATTCCTCATACAGTCTCGCCGGTTTAAGGTGCTTTTATCCTGGCCTTTATCCAGAACGTCTCCGATCTGGTCAAGAAACGTTCGCCTAGGTCTTCCCCTTGCGACTGTTCCATATTTTAATAGCTGGCGAAATGTGGTTATAATCTTGATTAGACCCACTTTTCACGAGCTCAAAGCTCCACGATAAGAGAGGGCTATTGCCATCTATCAGGCACAGTTCCAAATTCTGATTTTGGACCCATTTGGCATCGAATTGGCAGTCAGTGCACTAGAAGGCACGAGGTGATCACTGAACGTGGCGAAGTTCACACTTGCAATAACTCCGTAAAAATTAATTTGTAGCAGATATTCCATAAATTCGTTACAATTTAATATACATAACATGTCACGTTGTATTTGCCAGGAGAGATAACCTTAGAACCATTGTGTTGGAGGTGCATAATATATCAATATTATTTAGAAGTTCTTAGTTATTATGAACCGACATCCTAATAAAATGTTAAACGACAACTTTCTGACAGGCAAAAAAGTTAAAGCTGAAAAGTTTGTTTGTTTGTTTCAACGCGCTAATCTCAGGAACTACTGGTTCGATTTGAAAAACTATTTTAGTGTTGGATAGCTTATTTATCGAGGAAGGCTATAGGCTATATAACATTACGCTACGACCCACGGGGGCGACGCAGTAACGATAAACGCGGGTGAAACAGCGGGAACATTTAGTTATTAAATAAAGAAATTTAAAGTTTAATAAATTACGACTTCTATCAATCACTAGTACTAATATAACTAGGGACCCAATATGCTAGTAACTACTATTTTATAAAAAAAATAAAAGATAATAGAAAAATTTTTGTATTGCGAGGAGTTTATTTACGAAACTTACTCTACAATAATCACAGCAACAAAACGAAAAAGCATCACATGAACAATTTCATCTCCCTAACAAATAAAACTTTCTTATATCTTGAATAGGACCCTCCCGAGTAACCATCCGATTACTATCTTCTATCAAGTCATCGTTAAAATGCAAGAAACTACCGATCAAATCACAAGTCAAACTTTTTCCCTAAGAAAAGTTGTGCTCATACCATTACGGGAGGGGCGCAGGGGGGAGGTACGCTTCGACGCACTAATAGCCCGTGACGTCATAAATTGCACAGGATGAGCAGGGTAGGGGATCGGTATGAACGTCGGCGTCGCTTAAAGCATTGGATTATGATTTAGTTGTTATTCTGTTTAGTATTAATTCGTTGAGCATTTCTAGAAATGTGTAAAATGTTGCTTGTTTGAGGCAACTTATTTTTTTAAACATTTTAGGTATATTTTTTAGAATAGTAAGTAAGAACGAGGCACATTTATGTCGTAGTAATTTTGTATTTATATAAATAATAAGCAAACATTGTGGTTCTGGCTTAAAAAGTTTTACTGTTTATTATCTTGCAGCGATAGTAAATGTGATACTGTGTTCATACCCAGGAGACGACCTTGTGGTCTCAGGTTCTTTATCTAATTATCTAAGTGATATCAGGTTTTTTAAGTTAATTATTAGTAGCAGCACAGAGTTTGCAGTTCCAAACTCATTGTCCGTTATGCCACGGCTACACTTTGGTTATATTTACACCAATGTAGCTTATTGCGGCCAATACTCCAATGTGTTGATCAGACTTTGACACAATGTGAACATTGCGTCCAATCACCGTCCTGTGTCCAACACCGACGCGCAAAGAGTCGGTTTTTTCAACAAGTTCAAAGGCGAGGGGAATGGAAGGGGAGTGCGCGCGGGCATCTTGGTCAGAATGTCGCGCGCGCGCCACACATTGGCCAATTTAATCATCCACCACCGCCTTTTCTTTCGTTGTTTTTTTGTACGGTAAAAATAATACCTAAATCATATGCGTAATAGTACCTAAATCATATGCGTAAGCCGCTAGTGCAAATAAGTTATCGTCCATAGTCCGGTCTGCGTCAACTGAACAACAAGGTCCGCGCTTGTCTATTTCCAGTGTTTGGTGCAAAGTTGGTATTGAAGCCAATGTGTGGTGCAGTAGTTTGATTCAATATTGGCCATTCCAAATTAGAGCCAAGCTTGGACGCAGTCTTGTTGCCTATTACGTAGAACTTAATTGCACTTTCGTTGTTATAGGCGTGATGCAGGTATGGGTAATATCATGTAATCGACTTTTACTTTGACAATTATAAAACCTTTTTTAAAGATGAGGCTAAAATAATTCCGCCCAGGTAAAACGTTATCCTTTCAGAGAATTTGCAGTTAGAGGTAAAAGCATGAGTGCTGTTTTTGTATGACAATAGAATGGCTTCCTATTACGTGGGATAAGAACATTGTTGGGTAATAGTATAACTACATCTTTGCATGTACCTATTTTAGTCTTAAAAGGTAAGTAGGGATGTTGATTCGGAGATGCTTTCGTTACGTAGCAGGACTTTATAGGATATAAGGTTGTATTACGACCTAACAATATCACAATTTCATTTTTAAAACTGATTTAAGGCTTAAACTTATTTTTATTAAGTTTATTTTTTATTTATTTTTTTATTATATCACATACACACTACACCATCTAGCCCAAACTGAGCAGAGCTTGTACTATGGGTACTAGAAAATAGATAAACATACATATTATATAAAATTTTTTTTTTGTAAATACATACATATTATACATAGAATAACCCAAACCAAGACAAACATCCATGTTCATGCACACAAATGTTTGACTTGTGCGGAAATCGAACACGCGACCTCAGGCGTGGCAGTCGGTTACACTAACCACTACGCCATCGAGGCCGACGAACTTTTTATTTTATTGCTTTTTATTTGAAAACATCATATAACGAATAATTTTGTGAAATGCCTTTTAATTGATATAAACAACTAGCGCAACTGATTGGCACGAAAGAGTTTTTTTGGAGCTAATAACTATCAATTGTTAAAAAAACAAAATATTTCAAATATGGAACAATATTCGCGCCGTGGGCGGTCTAAACGGCGTCAGTCGCACTTCGCATCATGCAATTTATGACGTCACGGCATATTAGTGCAGCGCGGTAGCGCCCCCTACACACTGCACTGTGACGGAGCAAATAGTGACGTATTTAGTAATCGCATTTGTTATTTGTGATTTCCCTTAGTTACGAAGGGAGGATAAGGTTACGTAACGAAAAGTCAAGGGAAATGATTTGTGTAAAGAAAAATTGTCACGTACTTACTAATAGGTGTAGGGGATTAATTTAAATTGCCCTTTTTCTATTTAGTATCTGAGTGTCCATAACTTTTAGAGTATAATAGAAAAAGGCTAGTATTTAACTGCACAGCAAAAAAATACTAATTGCACAGCAAAATATGCTTACCAAAAATACTAATTGCACACCAAAAAATATTTAAAGAGCTCAAACTAAGTTGACGGAGCCGCGCTTGGCGGGGCTCCTATTTTTGGGTAAGTTTAAGAAGTAACCTAACATAACCTAACCCTTCCGAGACGGAATGCAGTGATTTGAGGCGTGATTTGAGGCGTAGGGTGCTCGTTATGATATATTTTGGTAAGCATATTTTGGTGTGCAATTGGTAGTTTTTGTAGTCATTATATTTAATCCCATAGAAAAATAAGGCAGTCTGGTAAATAATAAGCGTTCCAAGACAAATTTGTCGCTGTCTGCTGCAAGTCTTTTATTTTATAAAAAGGACCAGGATTAGCTGTATCTGCCGAGTAAAGCATGTATGTTCCTGAATAGGTCTGTTTACCTATACTAAATTTTAAATTTGTCAGATATGACTTTCGGTACCATGTGTAGCTTTCGGGATATTTTCAGACTAAATACTGCTAGGGAAAATGTGTTGCTAATTTCATAACACCTGACCTCTGCCCTCAAGGTCACGTGATACTATTTTTTCGAACTCTAAGATTTACGGCAATTCATTGCCGTTTCTCGCTTGTACTCTATTTGTTAAGATTTTCCTTTTAAGATATTCTCAATAGTACCACTAGATCTGTAAATGTAGGTAAAGACGGCGAAAAAACATTACTTTCTATTACGTATGACTTTTTAAAGACAACTCGCGCATTACAGATATTGCTCCAAGTCGAAGACGACGACATACAATGTACGGACACAAGATACTAAAAAAAAAACAACGGGTTGTACTCCGGGAGTGCCGGCAGAAGTGAAAACTTGAATATTAACGTTGTGCATTTTTGATATTTTGGAATGGCTAGGGAATCATTTTGCACGAATTGCTTTAATTATCAGTATAAAAGTATTATCATTTATGTGGTAAAATACAATATTCATTTATTGCGCTATCGTACACAAACATGACAATTCTCCCTCCGTCTTACGAATTTTCGATCAGGTCACGTGTCCTGACGCGAGTTTGACAATTCTCCCTTCGTCTTACGAATTTTCGATCAGATCATGTGTCCTGACGCGAGTTTAACATTTTTTACCCATCACAAAAAAGTGCACAACGCCGCTAAAGAAGTTTTCACTTAAAAAATTTATGGATGACACAAATAATTTTTCCGTGTGCGATTGGAACCTACACTACTCAGCGCGACGGCAGCGGCTAGACAACCTATTGCTCGCTACGTCATCCGTGCATACGAGTAGCTTGCTACATTGGTCCATTAGATGTACCATAGATATAAGTAAAATTTACCTTGTTCTGGCTCGTGGACCTGCATATTTTGTCTTGGACAAAATACTTAATTATACATATTTATATATTATTTGATCTCTATGCATCAAACTACGTCGATCCGATGTTCTTTGGTTGCGTAAAAGAAGAACGAATCAATAAAACAATTTCACATTTATTACTTTACTAGTTTTCACCCGCGGCTTCGCTCGCGTAAATGTAGATTAGGTTAGGTTAGGTTTGCAACAGTTCTTTTTTCTGGATGAAAGGTACACTATGTCTTATTCTGTACCCCTGACAACGTGTATGCAAAATTTCATGTTGATCGGTTGAGTAGTTAGAGCGTGAAAGCGTAACAAACAAACAAACTCATTTTCGCATTTATAATATTAGTGAGGATAAGGATTTAGTACTGCCCTGATGGCGCAGGCCTCGAGCTTAGATTTCTGGGTGAGGAAAGTGTTATTGGGTTTTATTGTCAAGACATCATCAGCTGGACGGAGTCTGACACTTTGCCCCGTTAAAGGCAATTGGCCATAATTACGTAAGTTCAAAAAAAATAGCTAGCGTATATGTATGTTATCTAAATTTGCCTGCCTCCTTAGGTACTTAGGCGTGTATAAGGGATAACATATATTTTTTTATAAGTCGTGTGGATAAAGCTTTAACGATGATAATTATTGCTACATTAAATATTTTGTTACAAGATATGTGTACTTATAGCATTCTGTTCACTTGCGGTAATACGCACAGTCATCACCAGTCATACCCGCTGACTCGACACGTGTCATTATAACAAGACGAACTCAAGCCGAACCTGTCTCGGCGTTTGACAGCTCGTCAACATTTCCAACCCTCATATCACAGAGTACATTGTATACTATGTACTCATATTACAGATTCCGTTGATTCTAATGGTGTAAAGTTTGCGGTTATGTATGTGGCCGATCGTGGATTTAATTCTTAGTTCGGTTATTTGGGTTGTATTGGGTATGTTCAGAAGTAATTCATGGAGAAATGGTTGCAGCACCTTACAGTTATGATTTGTAAACAAAATTTTATTGTAAACTTGGCGATTAAAAGGGGTGGCTATGAGTTTCTTGCCCGTTCTTCTCATGAGCCCTACACCCTTGCTTTGCTGAACGTGGCAGTAAATGTAAATTCGCAGAAAACATATAGTGTATCTTTGACATTCATAAGTGTTACCTTGTAATCTAACTTCAATAAATTTATTTTTGATTTTGATTTGATGATAATACTCAGTAGTAGCACGTACGATAAACTAGAAATATGGCTGCCTTAGAGTTATTGACCAAAATTAATAAACATTTTCTCATAAAGTAAACTTGAGAACACAAAATGACAGTAGCAAAGGGCATTCTTAGTCATCTGTCTACCCTTCCTGAAAAAAGGCGTTCGTCAATATAGGAAAGCAAAACGTTCGAAAATTACTGCAAATATAAAAATTTCTCGAACTTCATTTGTAGCCTCGCTGATTTCAGCATGAATGGTCCGGCTCGACCGGTAAAGGAATACCCTCTCACAGAATATTGAGGTGAAATAGCAGTATTCCTACTGTTGTGTTTCGTTCGGTGAGTGAGAGTGCTAGAGGCCCAATCACCCTCTTTTCCCCTTCCCGTTCCTTTTCCTTCCCACTTCCTATTATTCCTAAAGGGCCGGCAACGTGCAAGTGATGGCTCTGATGTTGCAGGCGTCCATATACTACGGTGCCACTTACCATCAGGTGGGCCGTATGCTTGTTTGCCAACATAGTCGTATAAAAAAAAAAAACAGCTTTGCATTTTAACGGCCTTAAAATTACTCACTAGTTAAGTACCTCGGCTTTAGCTGCGGCTGTCAGCGATACTCGGCTATACACAACACTAACTTGCGAAACCCCTACCGAGCCCATTTCCCCTGCGAAAGAATGCAGCACTCAACGAGGATATTAAACTCAAATCAGTCGAGGGTGAGGTACCGCTTAGTCCCTGCAACTAAGTGAGGAGCTAACGGCCTTTAAATTTAATGAAATAATTTTAAAAAATTACTATTAGTTTGTCTGGCGAATATATTTAAGAATACTTATATCATTCTAATATCATTCTATCACATCACAACACCATCTAGCCCAAATTAAGCAGAGCTTGTACTACGGGTACTAGACAATGAATAAATATACATACATATAATTATACATAGAAACACCCAGACCAAGACAAACATCCATGTTCATGCACAGAAATGTTTGACTTATGCGGGAATGGAACCCGCGACCTCAGGCGTGGCAATCGGTTACACTAACCACTACGCCATCTAAGTCGTAAAATTTTTGAACATTTAGTAATAGCCAAAGTTTTTAATCATATAAAACATATTCAACTGTTTAAGATTTAAAATGATTTAAATATTTAATTTACCTTACATACCCATAACAAATAGTCAGTAAATAGCAGTAGATTCAAAATTATAAACAGTATTATTTTAATTACTATACTTAATAAAATGAGCGGAACTCATGAAGAGACTAATTAGTAATAAACTCCGTGGATTTTTATAAGTTTAAAAATAATTCAGCTAATTTCAACAGTATTCTGGTTTATTATTTATGGATAATTCAAGCATGTTGTTGTAAATATATATATCCATGGTATCAGCAAAGATTTTTTAGTACCTATAATTAGAAACTCCTTAAGACTGCGCCGAGCGTAAGACGCGGTTGGACTGAATGACAGAGCTCGATATTCAAATCGGCGCGCGGCCGCCATTGTAAAATTGTATGGAGGATTTGAAATGCTTGTTTGATAAATATTAGCTATCTTTATTGTCAACCAATAACATAAATATTTGGGACGGACAAATTGTAATATAACTATTTATGTTTCGTTTAAGCTGTAAAATAGGATAGATTTCTACTGTTATAATCTAAAAATCACGTAACACGAACTTACGTTTTTGCATTTTTCGTGCAAATTTACGTAATTTTGTAAGCGAAAATATTAATTATTTTAAGTTTTTTACACGGAGTAATAATTGTAAACACATTCATTGTTATGGTAAATGTATATTTTATATTTGTATAAAACAAAAAGTATTGATTTTATCAACTTAACTGTGACCGCCTGTTTTGGCACATTTCGCTCGGCGCAGTCTTAATTCTTAAGTTATTTCGACGCATTGACCAAGTAACGACACAGTACAAAGAGTATGGCGTCTTTATAACAAGAATGCGAGACATGTCTCGAAGTTGAGCTCCGCAAATCGTACGTTGAATGCAACAAACATGAAATTACAATCTTCACAGAACAGTTTAGCACTACATAATATTTGCAGTTATGTACCCACAAAACTGTCAGCCAACAACGCTTGTGCGGTGAGATGATTATTTAAATTTTCAATTATCTCAAGGCTATATATAATTTCCTCGATATGTGGCCGAAGCTAATAGGTTGTTAAATGTACATAATAAAATAGACGCGCCTACTTTCTAGGAAAATCTTTATCTATTACTATAGCAATGCAATTTGCTTAGCATTTAGAGAATGTTCTGAATGCACGGATAGTGCAATGCCACTTGTATTTGTTTCATAGTCCATGTACGGAATTTGATGTTAGTTGTCTTGGTGAATATTTTCGACTATTAGATCAGTTATTTAATCCTAACTAATATTATAAATGCGAAAATGAGTTTGTTTGTTTGTTACGCTTTCACGCTCTAACTACTCAACCGATCAACATGAAATTTTGCATACACGTTGTCAGGGGTACAAAATAGGACATAGGATACGTTTCATCCAGAAAAAAGGACTGTTGCCAACCTAATCTAACCTACATTTACGCGAGCGAAGCCGCGGGTGAAAAATAGTTTAAAATATTTATACTATGCTCTCTTAAATTTTAATTTAAAAGAGCACTGCAATGCAGTGGGTCTCGGGTTCGAACCCACGTCGCGCACCTCTGACTTTCGGAAGTTATGACTTTTCGAAGTTATGTGCGTATTAATTGATAGTTATCGCCTGCTCCGAGCCTCGGAGAGCACGTTAATCCGTCGGTCCCGGTTGTCATGAACATCTATGGCAGTCGTTATTGGGAAGTCAGTGCCCTCTAATATCCTGACATTGGTCTAGCCTTAGGGTATCGTTAGCCTTCGGGAGTTCAGGTGGCAGCCGCTCCGTGTAAAAACTGATATCCAGTCAAATCCGGTTAGACTAGAGAGCCGACCCCAAGTGACTTGAGAATAATAAAGGCTAGGGAGAAGAAGAAGATTTAGATCAGTTATTTAATATATTCTTTTCTATTATTTAGAAGACCTCTCGTCTTTAAACAACAGATTTTATAATATTTATACAATTTTCATGCGGTTTCCGTAGCTGTGTAGATTAAAGTATTATCATTAGCACTCATAGCACGTTTTATTTTATTCATTGTGACAAGAAACTTTACGTAGGTGTACGAATTCAGAGGCAAACTGCAGTCCAAGCGACGATATCTTGGGCAAAGGTTAATACTTAATAAATAAATTAATTTAAAATTGTTCTGTTTTGTACACTTAAAACTCTTGTTTAAAAAAGATACAAATAAAACTACGATGAAGGAGATAATGACGAGAAAGCACAAGATGGTCTTTTAAAAATAGAAGCGAACTTATAGCTCCTTTTGTACATCTACAACTATTTGTTAGCGTCAGACATTTTATAAAAACCAGTTTACAAAATCCAGTCAACCTCCGAGTCATTTGTCTTATTTTTCCTACGTATAAAACCATTTTGCTTCAAGCTGTAAGATTTTCAGATCACGGAGTAGTGACAAAAGAATTTATCGGATATGGCGTGTATTACCAGTATTAGTGTCTAAAAAAAATATCTTATTTTTTTATAATAAAAATTCTTTATTGCCACAAAATAGTAGGTACATAGAAAAAAGTCCAAATTAATGTACAAGATAAAGATTAATAGTATAATGTTCTGCTGGTACTTAAATTAGGATAACCTGTGCTATAAGTACCACGGTATATAATGAATTCGTTACTATCTGAAATATCTTTACTATATTAAGACTGCACGGGTGGCGTAGTGGTTTAAGTAGACACATCGCCTGCGCGGAGTATTGTGGGTTCGATTCCCACACGGAACAAAAAATTATGTGTTCCACAAATAGTTATTCCAAGCTCGGGTTTCTTCTGTCCGTCGTTTGTAAAGACCTGCACGATATATGAATAATTCCTATTGTGAGAGCAGACTTTAAAGAAGAAGATATAAATAGGTAATTAAAGCTTTGCCTTTATTTTAATCAAATTTATAAAGATTTCTAAACTAAGGGTGCAAACAAAATATATCGCGTACATTGTGCGGTATATTTTGTTCTAACTAAACTAGGTGAAAACGTAAACTAATGAAATTATAAATTAAAGTGATCGATATTGACATATCACGTACAAAATATTGAATAAGTGAGTAAGCTAGATGTACGGTTGCACCGTACAGCCCCCTTATAATGTCCTCCAGACCGAATTTTGGCCACGACGGCCAGTCTTAATGGAGACTAGCCATCTGCGCAGGTGATATTATAGTGCACAAGCGTGTGCACAAACACAAATCACTCTCTGTTCCCTAACTCTCATGATCCGATGGGACGGTAATCCGAAACGACCGGAGAGAGATCAGGCGCAGGACCAACGGCTTTACGTGCTTTCCGAGGCACGGGGGTGTCTAACACCGCCAACTTCCTAACTCCGGGCTGCTATTGAGATTTCTTAACAGAAAAACCCAATAACTTTTTGGTGGCCCGACCCGGGATTCGAACCCGAGACCTCATGCACGGCAGTCGCATTCACTACCGCTGCGCCACGGAGGTAGTAAAGCCTCCTTCACATACATATAATCCGCTAGAAGCACTTTAATCTCTCTAGCTCCTAGACTAAGTCTTGCAACAAACTTACCGTGTCCAGCGATGAGTGAATGCAGCTAATGACCGCGAAGGGTCATCCCCCTGTCATCGGGCGTTTAGGGGATGCGCGATATTGAATACTGGACTGTTAATGGTACGTAGCGGTGATGGTACCTTTGACGTTGTGAGTGGTTTGTTTTTATTCCAACTTTATGGGTTTGAATAAGACGTTTGTATTGCGGGAACTGCTTGCGTTATATCATTACTGTATAGGAAAATTATATCTAGGTACTGCTTTTTAGTAGTGGTATGTTTTTTAAAAACGTGACATAGAGAATTAGGTAATTTTCTTCTTCTTCGTAGACTTTATTATTCCCAAGTCACTTAGGGTCGGCTTTTCTAGTCTAACCGGATTTGACTAGATATCACTTTTTACACGGAGCGGCTGCCACCTGACCTCCGCAACCCGAAGGCTAACGATGCCCTAAGGCTAGACCAGTATCAGGATATTATAGGGCACTGACTTCCCAATAACGACTGCCTTATATGTTCATGGCAGCCGGGACCGACGGCTTAATGTGCTCTCCGAGGCACGGAGCAGGGGATAATTGTCAATCAATACGCACATAATTTCAAAAATTCAAGTCGAAAGTCAAAGGTGCGCGACGTGGGTTCGAACCCTCTGCATTGCAGTCTGTTGGTCTCCCCACAGAGCTATCGCTTGCTCAGAATTAGGTAAACTTTTTCAACTTTTTGAGTTCAACTTTTGAAAAAGTCGTTTAAAAATAAACTTCGAACTGGCTAATAAGAAAATGTTGTTTTCTTGCATATTACTAACTCATTGTAGAAATCTTAGCATTGTTAAAACATAATGTAATAAACTCAAGGGTGTTCCCTGAAAGTATATGCTGTGGAGTGTAGCACTCAGATTTCGAAAACTGTTTGGTTCCCACGTATTAGGGTGGAGTGGATTATCATCTACGGGAAACATACATTTGTCGGCCTCGATGTCGTAGTGGTTAGTGTAACCGACTGCCACGCCTGAGGTCGCGGGTACGATTCCCGCACAAGTCAAACATTTGTGTGCATGAACATGGATGTTTGTCTTGGTCTGGGTGTTTCTATGTATAATATGTATGTATTTACAAAAAAATAGAAGAAGTATATATGTATGTTTATCCATTATTTAGTACCCATAGTACAAGCTCTGCTTAGTTTGGGCTAGATGGTGTTGTGTGTATGTGATAGAATATTATACTTATCCGTACTGCTAACTCTTTTCTAAAAGATAACCCAATATCATTGCCTAACCCAGTCGTCGAAGACGAAATCTCAAGATCGACGGCAAACAAGTGCAACCGCATATCATGACTCTAACGAAATAACTTAACATCAAGCCTAAAGGACTCATTGTATCCCAACCATATTCTACATGCGAGTGTGAGTTTGTTTGTTACGCTTTCACGCCTGAACTACAAGACCGATCATCATGAAATTTCGCATAGGTACACGTTGTCAGTATAACAGAAAAGGAAAAAGGAAGAGAAAGAAGAAATAAAAATATTTAATTTGGCACACAAGGGTACACGCAAAACACGAAGAAATAAAAAATAAAAAAACAAAAGTATACAAATTACAAAATTAAAATAAAAATAAAACACAGAACAATAATAAAACTAACACTATAATTTAATTTCTGCTCACTGGCAACTACACCTTCCGCTAAACGGATACTGCCTCCATTTAGGTCAAGGCTAGTATTGCCAGTTAGCAGCGATAAAAACAAATACTGTTACTAACATCACCTAATCTAATCTAACCTACGTTTACGCGAGCGAAAGCGCGGGTAAACTCTAGTAACTTATAAATTATTAGGCTATTTACACTTGTATAAATTTGCAGAAGCCTCCCAACGTAACTACTCCCCAAGCAACGCACTAAATTGAAACCACCTCAACGAAATCCTTCATCCATACCATAATACCTTACAGGTTTCAAAGGCTTTCCACCCATGATGTACCGCTCATAGAGCTGCGGGGGTTTCGACTTATAAATAAGTTAAGGGACCGATTTATGGCGCCATGGCCTGTATATTAAATTCCAATAAGATTTATGCCGCTTGTACTCTGATACTCGTGAAATATGAAACTGAGCGAAATTATGACTTCGTTTAGAAGTGTTTCGCTTTTTATATGAAATTATATTTTGGCCTCAGTCCGCTCACGTATAGTACTTCGATATATGTTATTTCGATATGAAAGTATTGGATTTTGGTAAATGCTTATGTTCCAATGAAATTAATCTAATGTTATACAGGATAGGATAATATACTATTTAATCAAATGTAGATTAATTGTTTTAATGCAACTATTTACAGCTTAACGAGTTTTTACCAAACCGTAAAACAATATCTTGCGTGTCATAAAAGTTTTATAATACTGTTTTTATTGAAGTGAAAACTTCTTTAGCAGCGTTGTGCACTTTTTTGTGATGGGTAAAAAATGTTAAACTCGCGTCAGGACACGTGACCTGATCGAAAATTCGTAAGACGGAGGGAGAATTGTCAAACTCGCGTCAGGACACGTGATCTGATCAAAATTGGTAAGACGGAGGGAGAATTTTCATGTTTGTGTACGATAGCGCAATAAATTAATATTGTATTTTACCACATAAATGATAGTACTTTTATACTGATAATTAAAGCAATTCATGCAAAATTATTCCCTAACCATTCCAAAATATCAAAAATGCACAACGTTAATATTCAAGTTTTCACTTCTGCCGGCACTCCCGGAGTGCAACCCGTTGATTTTTTATTTTCTGTATCTACTTTTTATAAAATACATATACTCTAGAAATATTGCATATTATGTCGCGTGGTTCACGCATTGAAACGATGGATAGAAAGAATATCCAGACTCAAAAAATCTACTTGTGGATCATATAATCATATTCCCCATGTGACCTACATTACTAGACACACTAGTAGTAGCCTGAGTCGACCTCCTAGACCTCTGCACTATCCCGTGCAAACACTTAACTGCTAACTTCTTCAAATATTTCTTTAAAATCGTCATTACTGACAGCTCCCTGTATAGACGTTTTATGGAGACTGAAGGGACACTGGTTCATATCTTTTTACCGTGAAGTAGCATGACGGACCTGAAGACAAGTAATTCTGAAAAAAGGATCTATTCTAAAACCTCGGTACCTCGGTACCGTTTATGGCTTCAGAATAGATCCTTAGAGCAAAAATGGGATGATATGAGTAGCCCACATTCATCATGTTTGAATCAATTATGAGGCTAAATGCAGCAAACATACGCCCAACTAACTAGGTTAAGATCTCAGAGCCGAAGAATCAACTTTAAATGTTGTGAATTTTATAACTACTGTTCAGAAACTAGCACACTTTTCTCCAGGCTTACATTTAGTTACGTAGTATTATAAATGTAGGTCATAACAAGGATAGTGGCGCTGGGGAGCTGTCGTGACGTTGCATCAAATTGCACGGCGCGCCTGTGCGGAATACCTAACATTAGGATAATGTAGAACCTTTAGTAATATAGCGAAATTATTATATGACTAGATGTTCCCGCGGTTTCATCCGCGTTTATCGTTACTGCGCCGCCCCCGTGGGTCGTAGCGTGATGTTGTATAGCCTATAGCCTTCCTCGATAAATAGGCTATCTAACACTAAAATAATTTTAAAATCGAACCAGTGGTTCCCGAGATTAGCGCATTCAAACAAACAAACTCTTCAGCTTTATAATATTAGTATAGATAATACTCTGAAGAATACGGTTTTATATGGTACTAGAACTTGCTGTTGTCCGCCTGGAATACCAGTCAGCCTTCGATATAATTTACGTGTTCACAATAAGTAGGCTATAAGGATCTTCTCAGGAACGGAACCGAGTTATTAGATGTGACGCTAGACGGCCATAGACCTGGTCTCTATTACATTGAATCTAAAAGCAATAGGCGTAATATTATGTGTGGCGCATAGGGTTTCTTTAGAAGGAGAAAATATAAGAAGCAACGTCATGGATATAAGATCTTAGTAGAAATAAAAGATTTATAGCAGCGATAGCTCAGTGGGGAGACCAACAGACTGCAATGCAGAGGGTCTCGGGTTCGAACCCACGTCACGCACCTCTGACTTTCGGAAGTTATATGACTTTTCGACATGATGTGCGTATTGGTTGACAATTATCGCCTGCTCCGTGCCTCGGAGAGTAGTCGCTCTGTGTAAAAACTGATATCCAGTCAAACCCGGTTAGACTAGAAAGCCGACCCCAAGTGACCTGGGAATAATAAAGGCTATGGAGAAGAAGTAGAAATAAAAGATTTGATTTCAAAACTGTAATGTAATGCTGTCTATTAGAATAGATAGCATCTGAATTGACCTTAATATCGTTGACTTGAACGAACTAGTGCTATATGAGTGCGATGTATGGCGTAGATGACGTAGTGGTTTAAGTGGTCGCCTCGCTGCTGCCGCTACTCCAAGTGCTGTGAGTTTGAATCCCATACGGGACAAAATTGCTTCAGAGTCTAGATATTCTATGTATAGTCCCCTGCGACGCAATATTTATTCATATTGCGGGAGTTGTTTTTTATAAGCATAGAAACAAATATATTATACTAGCTTTTGCCCGCGGCTTCGCTCGCGTTAATTTAGAATTTGACAATCAATTCGGGTTGTACTCTGCTTGTAATAATATAATTTAATCATGATTCGAAAGACACGCGGCGCCATCTATTATCATAAGAACGTTATTATTGTTTTCCTCGGGAACAGTAATGTTTTTCGGGATGAAAAGTAGCCTATGTCCGTTTCTGTACACCTGACAACGTATATGCAAAATTTCAGGATGATCAGTTCAGTGGTTTAGGCGTGAAAAGGTAACAAACAAACAAACAAACTCAATTTCGCTTTTATAATATTAGTTAGGATTACAAAAATATAATTTAGGTGTATTTTTGCTTACTCCTTAAAGGATATAACCGCGACGTTACGGACGCATAGTGCTGGTATGCAGTAACTTGATGCAGAGTCGTGTTGGCGCATCAAATAGTTTCCTCTACAGGTAGCCTACATTCATGAACGTGGATGTAAAGTTTCATTTCTGAAAGTGTCCGTCTTCAAATGCAATGCCTTGCATTTGTTCAAATAGGATTTGAATTGGCTTGGCTGACTATACCCCTGACATTCTCTATGTTCATGAGCAGCGGTTACTAATAACCAATAAGTAGACCGCAAGCAGATTGCTTCTTTAGAAGCTAGCAATTTTTTAGCTTTTCAATAATAAAGAAACGAATGATTATTAATCTTTGTGCTAAGATTTACTTTACAAACATTGAATCAATGGAAACAAAGAATCACTCGGGATGCGATCTATCTACTATCCGCAGATCATAATTTTTTTTGTGCCATTAAAATCCGAAAGTGTGAGGACCCCTCAAAAAGCGCGTAAAGTTTGCTTATTGCTGTTTCCAGCAATAGCGAGAAGGACTTTGTTTCTCTTTTCAGTAGTATATCTTTCCGTGACTCAGCTTCCAAAGTACTAGGGTATCATAACTGCACCAGAGTTAAGTTGTTTAGTGGTAAGCACTACGAATGTAGATATAAACTGTACTCTTGAAAGTGACTGAATTAATTGAAGGAGTGAGTTCAAAAGGATTCGGGTCCGTCGAGACGGTAATATATTATTATGTTTTACGGATGTAACATTGTAAAGATAAGCGCTGGATGGCGCAATTTTCTACTAATGATAAATAGAAGGAGTTCTTTTGTTGAACATAAACGCCTACTAATTTTTTAGGAGTAATTATTGTAACTGTTGACTCTTTGTGTGTGTAGGGTATTTCTATACTAAGTACAGATTTGAAATACATTCGCAGATACTTCAATAAATTTTTTTTGAACATTACAATCTTCTTCTTCTTCTCCTTAGCCTTTATTATTTCCAAGTCACTTGCGGTCGGCTTTCTAGTCTAACCGGATTTGACTGGATATCAGTTTTTATACGGAGCGACTGCCATCTGACCTCCGCAACCCGAAGGCTAACGATACCCTAAAGCTAGACCAGTGTCAGGATATTAGAGGGCACTGACTTCCCAATAACGACTTACATTGTCATTTGTTATAATTCTGGTATATCTCTCTTAATATTGTCTTCTGTTTACGCGAATGTTATTCATTGAAATTAAACTACTATATACGGATTTTATCGCGTTGTTTATTTGACACTGTTACAAAAATTTTTGAAAAACTGTTACACTACTATAATCACTATTAAACTTTACAAATTTTTAAGCTAATTAAATTATTGAAACTATTAAAACTATTTATACTATTACTATACTATTATACTATTTAGATTTATTTTTACACTTTCCCCGACGTTTCGGTTGCTTTTCAGCAGCCATGGTCACGGGGAGACTAAGATGGTAGTTGTCTCAATGTTCCAGTGTAGTTATTTCAAAGTACCCGAACATAATTTAATCATGGGTGTTTCTATTTACGCAGAATGAGCTCAAAGTATCATGAAGTCTAGCTGTGGTTTGCTTTTTTTGTTTTTCTCTCTTTCTTCATACTTACATAATTTTTCAGGATATTAGAGGGCACTGACTTCCCAATAACGACACAAACCGTACTGCTTAACACCCACATCGCCAGTGTATCGTTTTTGCACACACTTGTTATAACATTGTGTATCAAACATGATACACAGGGCCCATAGTGTTTGGCACATTGTGTATCTTAAATGCACTCGAGTTTCATACTTTTTGTACAAGAAATAAAATGTCCTGGCCTGCACGAACAAAATGGTACATTTGGGTTTGGGTTATGACCTATGTTAGCGCAAAAAATAAATTATGGTGAAATTTGAGTTTTATTCGATTGAGGCTTGGCGGTGAGGGTGTTAATATATAGCGGATATACTTACTAGTGTCAAAGTATGCAGCTGCAATATCTCCAACAATAATATTCTAACTAATATTATAAATACGAATGTAAGTTGTTTGTTACATTTATACGCCGTAACTACTCGACCTATCATCATGATATTTCGCATACACGTTGACAGGAAAACAGTGTACATTTCATCCAGAAAACAGTGTAAATTTCATCCAGAAAACAGTGTAAATTTCATCCAGAAAACAGTGTAAATTTCATCCAGAAAAAAGTACTGTTACTAATATAATCTACATTTAAGCGAACGAAGCCGCGGGCAAAATTTAGTATCTAATCCTATCCTATCCTAACTAATATTATAAATGCGAAAATGAGTTTGTTTGTTTGTGACGCTTTCACGCCTTAACTACTCAACCGATCAACATGAAATTTTGCATACACGTTGTCAGGGGTACGGAATAGGACATAGGGTACCTTTCATCCAGGAAAAATAAAACTAAACTAACCTACATTTACGCGAGCGAAGCCGCGGGTGAAAACTAGTAAATAATAAAATGTAAATCCCTTTTTATAAAATCGCCACTTCTAGTATCGTTGTGTCTTCGCGAGTACACTAACCTATACTAACTGTTGTGCAACCCTTCCTACCTGACCCAGATTTTTTATTTCACTACAGAGAGAATGAAATTGCTCGTAGTAGGCCCACGTTTTTTTTATTTATACATGAACACACTTTGTTTTTCCATATTGCTGTGTTTGAATAGCGACATTGCGAGTAATAATTCAACGGCACGATGCAATGTTTTAAAATATAGTCTATAAAAATATCGCTCGCCTTTGTTATTTCATGCAGAGTGTATGGTCATATTTACATACATACATTGTCATTTGTTACAATTCTGGTATATCTCTTGCTTTATATTAACGGCCTCGATGGCGTAGTGGTTGGTGTAACCGACTGCCACGCCTGAGGTCGCTGGTTGGATTCCCGCACAAGTCAAACATTTGTGTGCATGAACATGGATGTTTGTCTTGGTCTGGGTGTTTCTATGTATAATATGTATGCAAATACAAAAAAAATAAAAATTGGGACAGTCTTTGGGGACTGCCGATAGAAGCGGGTAAAGGGGCGGGTCGGATTCCTGATACTCTCGTAGGTCTTATTAAGAGGATCAAAATTTCGTAATTTTTTGCATAGGACGCACCATTTCTGAGATATTGTTAATATTCTAAAATAATTCAAAAATGCGTGGAAGCGTGACGATGACGAAGCGTCACGATGACATGCGTTCTATGATTTTTGTTCACCCAAGAAGTGCTCAACGCGCCTAAAGAAGTTTTCACTTCAGAAAGTATGTATATTTATCCATTGTCTAGTACCCATAGTACAAGCTCTGCTTAGTTTGGGCTAGATAGTATTGTGTGTATGTGATAGAATATTATTATTATTATTATATGTATATAGTCTTACCCCGTTGTCCCCGAAGGACTAGTGTAGTGTTTTCAGGTCCACGTTGTAGAGAGCGAGCCTATTGCCCTCTGCAAGGCACAGCTCCACACTCTGTGCAGCATCTGAGAGTTTCTTGCAAGATAAAAAATCATATAATTTCATTATTTTCCTCAATCATGCATTTACGTGACGTGTCATTGTTGAGTTAATGTAGTTACAGTTCTTAGTCATGTGTATTTAAAATAACGCAGCCTAGATATTGGTAAAAGCGACTTTTTTTTTTGAAGTGAAACCTTCTTTAGGCGCGTTGAGCACTTCTTGGGTGAACAAAAATCATAGAACTCTCTTCATCGTCACGCTTCCACGCTTTCCAGTTTTGAATTATTTTAGAATATTAACAATATCTCAGAAATGGTGCGTCCTTTTTTTTACGTGGTGGAATGCTTTGACGCATACCCCTCTGCGGGGGCGGGCGGAGGGGTTATGTCGGACTCGCCGGGGGTTTAATAGTAATAGTATTGTAACAGTTTCAAAATTTTGTAATAAAGTGTCAAATAAACAACTCGATAAAATCCGTATATAGTAGTTTAATTTCAATGAATAACATTCGCGTAAACAGAAGACAATATTAAGAAATTAAATGATTTCATACACGCAAAGTCGGACGCTCATTTGCCCAAAGGATGTGCAGACGTGTATTACACAATACATCCTGCCCATGGTTTTATATCTAAACTAAAGCACAATAGGTTCCCCCGCTATTATATGATACCCCATGTAATATGGGGTGATCATAGAATCACTATACACAGTCTATAGAATATAGACTACTAGCTTTAGCCCGCGGCTTCGCTCGCGTTAATTTAGAATTTGACAATCAATTCGGGTTGTACTCTGCTTGTGATAATATAATTCAATCATGATTTGAAAGATACGTGGCGCCATCTTTTATCATAAGAACGTTATTATTGTTTTCCTCGGGAACAGTAATTTTTTTCGGAATGAAACGTAGCCTATGTTCGTGTCTGTACACCTGTCAACGTATATACGTTGACAGGTATGCAAAATATATTAGTTAGGATATATGTACATAGACAGTCACTATAGTCAAACGACTATAGAGCCTGGCACCCAGTAAACGACTACTGATTATAGTTCCAGACATTGTACTGCTCCTGGAAACCAATATACATATACTTTGGTCGACCCGGGTATCGACCGTGACTATATGCATATCAGTCACATTCACTACCTCAGCGCCACCGAGTCAGGATATAAAATTATGAAAATAAGTTATTCGCTCGTAACCAAATTATCACTGCAGATATAATACACAGACCTCTTCAAACGAGCTCCCCGGAGAGATTATTCTTATCCGTCACATTATTGCAGTATCGATTTTGAATTTCTAGCAAGTGAGCTATCTATCAACATGCCACTTAGACTGCTCAAGGTAGATTTTATCTACGGATAATAGTTCTAGAATGTTGACATAAATTGTTTCAGCATAACTTACTGATATTTGATTTCGTCCTTTGTTCTAGAAAATGTATAATGGAGGAGTATTATTGCAGTACCTAGTGTTTCCTAATATTCTAACAAATATTCACAATGCTTCAGCATTGTCCAATCTATACTAATATTATAAAGCTGAAGAGTTTGTTTGTTTATTTGTTTGGTTGAACGCGCTAATCTCAGGAACTACTGGTTTGAATTAAAAATTATTTTTGTTTTGGATACCCTATTTACCGAGAAAGGCTATATAACATCACGCTATGACCCACGGGGCGGCGCAGTAACCATAAACGAAATGAAACCGCGGGCACATATTCTAGTAATGAATTAGTAAGTGTGTTAAGGTTTTAACCAATAACAATGCTTCTATAATATATAATATTATCTTCTATTTACGCGAATGTTATTCATTGAAATTAAACTACTATATACGGTCTCCGCGTGACCATAGCTGCAGAAAAGCAACCGAAACGTCGGGGAAAGTGTTAACATAAATATAAATAGTATAATAGTATAAATAGTTTTAAGTTTCAATTATTTAATTAGCTTAAAAATGTGTAAGGTTTAATAGTAATAGTAGTGTAACAGTTTCTAAATTTTGTAATAAAGTGTCATATAAACAACGCGATAAAATCCGTATATAGTAGTTTAATTACAATGCTTTTACTTAACAAGGCGTAAAATTATTGCCAATCCAAATTTGTAGTTCTTGAAAATATAACATTACATTAGCGAAGTGAATACTTTAATACAAATTTATAAACTTCATTGGCAACAAACTTATTTGAATACCATATGCAACGTGATTGATATTGCCTGGTCATGTAACCGTTATTGCATGCCTGCAAATCCCATACGACATCAAAATCATATTAGAATCCTCAGATTACAGGGGGATGAATTTAAGGGACACAAACGGATCGATATTGCCATGGCACTTATTAGGGCGGGGTCTCACTGTGCATAGAGTTAGCTGGCGCGTTTGTACATGAGTAGCCTTAGAATAAGCAGTAGCAGATATTTATAGCGCCCATATATTTTTACCACATGTTTAGTCACACGCAATAATTTTGAGAGTAGTAGAGCCTTGCTGATTTCAGCATGAATGGGCTGGCTCGACCGGGGAAGGACTATCCTCTCAATAGCAGTATTCCTACTGTTGTGTTTCGTTCGGTGAGTGAGAGTATCGGAGGCCCAATCATCCCCTTTCCCCCTTCCCGCTCCTTATCCTTCCCACTTCCTTTCCTAAAGGGTCGGCAACGCGCAAGTGATGCCTCTGGTGTTGCAGGCGTCCATAGGCTACGGTGACTACTTACCAATCAGGTGGGCCGTATGCTTGTTTGCCACCTCAGTAGTATAAAAATATATACGTAAGGGTTATTTCATTTAGGAATTGCAATTTATTTATAGAATTCAGCCACCACACAAAAGATTTGCCGATGATCAAATGAAGTCCTTATAATTATATTGTATTTTCTCAGAGTCGACCACTAACGTCACCGAAAGATGGATGTTGATGCTTTTAGGTTTGCGTCGTATCTGCAGTGGATTCGTAAAGTTCACTTATGATCGCATAATTGGTAACTAGAATTCTGGCCAATGACAAAAATATCCTGAATATAATGGCGAAGAGCTTTTATTTAAATACTAGCTTTTGCCCGCGGCTTCGCTCGCTTTAATTTAGAATTTGACAATCAATTCGGGTTGTACTCTGCTTGTAATAATGTAATTCAATCATGATTCGAAAGACACGTGGCGCCATCTATTATCATAAGAACGTTATTGTTGTTTTCCTCGGGAACAATAATTTTTTTCGTGATGTAAGGTAGCCTATGTCCGTTTCTGTACACTTGACAACGTATATGCAAAATTTCAGGATGATTGGTTCAGTGGTTTAGGCGTGAAAAGGTAACAAAAGAACTCATTTTCGCATTTATAATATGTATTAGTTAGGATTAGGATAAGATTATGAAGCAATTTGCCGAATCTTATTATATAGCTAGCGTGTGTTGCACTGAATATTTGAATCTTTATTTATGCTGTTTAACCCCATGTACACTATTAGTAACACTAACAATAAATATAAAATATTGTTAGCAACAGTATCTATCAAGAACTAATTCTAATAAAGTATATATTATTGTTACTTATTTCCTTACACAATGCAAAATCATCTGATCGATATTGCGTATTGTAGCTGTAAGTTTGTCACGTTATTTAGTCAAAGGAGGGACCACGCCCTTTGGGAAGGCAGGCCTCTTTGTCTGCCGGCCATCAATCGGTGTGTTTACGGACTTGAGTGATACTCGTATTGTAGGCAGTATTGTAGGTTGTCTCGTCGACCGTAAAGGGACCACTGGGTACTCCGGTCTGTTCAGATTGTATTCAAGGCTCTGTAAAGGCACCTATATGTACAATATGTGTATGTGGCATGCGTAATTGATAACTATCTTGGATGATGCTCTGTTTATGTATTACATAATTTACAAAGGATGGTGAACTTAAATTTGTCTACAAAGGAAATCTTTTGTACTTACAGATGTCAAAACTTGTCCCAGGATAAATATTTAATATTTATCCAGGGACAAGTTTTGACATCTGTAAGTGTACTATTCAAGTTTATGAGTTATTCGAATAATAAAAAGTAGTATAACGAAATACAGTTACTTATAACTACAACGTGAAAAATAGGTGTCGTCTAATTTTATTAAAGTCGCCTATATCGTAACCATAACCACAAATGCATTTATTTTTCAAAGGGTATGGAACAATATTGATATATTGTTGATTAGAATCAAGTCCTGGCAATGACTGTCGAGGATTCTGATTACATGTCTGAATATGTCTATAAATAATAACAATGAACACAAACTTAAGAAACTAAATTACTGACATTGACATACGTCTATGAGAAACCAATTTGGATAAAAAATAGGAGAATGAATATTTTCATTTTCATGTTATATTTAGGTTATGTTAGGTTTCTTCTTAAACCCACGTAAAAATAGGAGCCCCGCCAAGCGGGGCTCCGTCGACTTATTTTGATCTCTTTAAATATATTTTGCTGTGCAATTTGGTGATCATTTACTATTTTTGACTGTTATGTTTTACTATAGCTGGTGATAAGTTAAACATAAGCCATTGATATTTACAACCCAATAGAAGCAACGACTCTACCAACTAAAAACGGACTTGGTACATAATAGCCCACAGGATTATTTACCCACAGACAGACGAATATATACATCGCACAGCCCGACTCAGATCCTCAGATAATATCACCCACTCACTGGACCGTATCATCCGCTACCAATTTTGATGCACCGTCCACACCACTGCACCCTACGGATATCCTACACACACATGAGCACGACTGACGATATTGTGTACGAAATTGCTCTTGAGTCGAGAAATATGCAGAGGAGACGGATTTTAGGAGTTAGAGATAAAATAATTTATTTATCTCCGCATACGTCATAAAGTCAAGTTGAAAAATGAGTATAAGGATTAAAGGCATTGCTTATTGTTATAAAAAATCACTATGGAAGAGGAGAATGTAAACAAATACATTTCACACACAAAATTATATATTTACTAGCTTTAAACTAATGTAATTTTTATAAGACAGCCATAGCCTAAAAATCGAACTTTGCGGTACTTTGTTAACATTTAATAATACTAATTATATATATTATCACATTTTAGCAAAATTGCTGATATTGCAAATGTCGTTTGTTTTGAAATGAAAGAACATTTTACTAAGGAACAGATCTTGAGTAAACGTAAAATCAGGGTCATGACAGATCCATGATCCTAATTTTATTTTATGATTACTTTACTTTTTAACCTACATCTCTGAGAGTACTCTATAATGTTCTCGAAGATATGTGTAGTCTGCCAACCCTCACAGGGCCAGCGTGGTGAGCTATGGCCTAACCCTTCTTACATGGGAAGAGGACCGTGTCCAGCAGTGGCTAGTCTGTTCAACAGTGGGCAGTCAGTCAGTCATACAGGGCTGATATCTATATATTAATACGTGAAGCAAAAACTTTGGATCCCTTTTTACGAAAATTGGGCGGACGGAGGAGTATGAAATTTCGCACACTTATAGTTTATACAGAGAAAAAGTGACGAATGCTAATATTTATATAAAATATGCATTAGAAATACATTAAATTAATGAAAAACCACTACACGCACACAACCATGCATTTAACACACGCAGTCGAAGCGCGTAACTATGGTTACATATGTATATGACATAATAATGTCAATATATATTATTATATCAGCAGTATCTTACAGGAAAACTTTGGTCGAATTTCGAGCACTAGGCGACCGCTAGTTATAATAATATATTCTATCACATACACACAACACCATCTAACCCAAACTAAGCAGAGCTTGTATTATGGGTACTACACAATGGATAAATATACATATATACCTTTCTTTTTTGTAAAGACATACATATTATACATAGAAACACCCAGACCAAGACAAACATCCATGTTCATGCACACAAATGTTTGACTTGTGCGGGAACGAACCCGCGACCTCAGGCGTGGCAGTCGGTTACACTAACCACTACGCCATCGAGGCCGTTATATTATTATTTATTATTATTATATTACTTTACTGATTTCTTCTAACAAAGAGCAAGGAGCTCTCGGTACTATAATTATCTTTACAAATCGGGTGCCCACAAATAATATCTATTCTGAGTCACAACAAAATATTTTAAATGCAAAACAAGCTGAAGAGCAAAAAGCAAGCCAAGCAAACGCAGACATCTTAAAAAGAAATAGGAGGAGACGTTACACAATATAATACTCTTCTCTATGAAATATCAAACAATTCTCACTAAAGTTACGTCACTTATATTCCAGCTCCATATTTTCCCGGAATAAGTTGCGTCGTCCGCAGTCCCGGCGGGATTCCCGGAATTCCCGCGACGTTCTAACCCTTTAAATATATCGCGCAGTCGGGAAGCTCTCGAAAATTTCATGTTTACCGGAAGTTATACGTATTTACTCTTATGTGAAAAGTAACTGGTTAACCTACTTGTGTGTTTTGTAACCTAAATAGAGTTTGCTATCTTAAGAACCGCTCGGCTTCTACGTTTATAATGCGTACTTCCAAGTAGTGGAGTTCAGACATAGGTAAGGTCCTATTTCTGCGGTGACTGATGAGTACAATCTTGGGTTATAATATAATATAATATTCTACCACATACACACAACACCATCTATCCCAAACTAAGCAGAGCTTGTACTATGGGTACTAGACAATGGATAAACATACATATATTATATACTTTTTTTTGTAAATACGAACATATTATACATAGAAACACCCAGACCAAGACAAACATAGATGTTCATGCACACAAATGTTTGACTTGTGCGGGAATCGAACCTCATGCGTGGCAGTCGGTTACACCAACCACTACGCCATCAAGGCCGAGTGCAAAATCACGATTGCACTTCTTCACGTCTCTATAACAAAGGATATCTACTACTGTGTTCCATTTTTTTACTAATACCTTAACACGAGGAACCAATGGACTAAACGACATTTTAAAAAAAAATGGTTTTACTCTAAAAAAAGTCGACGAGATCCATTAATTTTTCATCTTCAAAAAAGATAACAAAAATACATTTTAATAACACTGCATTACATTATGTCAACTGAACGAGGTCATAGAACAACTGACCCAAATTACAACGAAGAAAATCGCGAGGAAATGGACCGAAGAACAATTTTAGAAAAAAATCAATACAGTCATTAACCTATACATCTCAATCCTGAGGTAACCTACTTTTAAGAGAGGGAATAAGTCAAAATTAAAAACGCGTTTCTCGTCAATTAATTAAACAAGGAAAGGGCTGGACTAAATAATATAAAGGTCGTTAGCGACGAGTGCAGCCGAAGCATCATTATCTACAGAATGCGGCGCGGTCATAATAGCAGCGGATTTTGATTTGAGATTATACGCATTCTAGTAGTATACTTCCGTATATCCTAATCCTAACTCCCTAACTAATATTATAAAAGCGAAAATGAGTTTGTTTGTTTGTTGCCTTTTCACGCCTAAACCACTGAACAGATCATCCTGAAATTTTGCACATACGTTGACAGGTGTACAGAAACGGATATAGGCTACCTATCATCTCGAAAAAAATTACTGTTCCCGAGGAAAGCAATAATAACGTTCTCATGATAATAGATGGCGCCACGTGTCTTTTGAATCATGATTGAATTATATTATTACAAGCAGAGTACAACCCGAATTGATTGTCAAATTATAAATTAACGTGAGTAAAGCCGCCGGCAAAAGCTAGTACTATATATAGAAGAAAGGGTGAATAATTATGGTTGCCACCATATTCACCCTTTTTTCTGCCTCCTAGTCTGATATTTATAATATTGATTTAACCAGATATGCTACTTGGATTAGATGGGAAAAGAGCGCAAAAGCAAATCTTGTAACTGAAACCTGTTGTAGTCAAACTTGGAGAAGTTTAGGTATTATTGTAATCTAGGTGTTTTCTTGGTTTCTAATAACAGTGATTATTTTAATTAATAGTCCAATATATTAGTTTCTAATCTTGTCATAGCACCTTTACGAGCACATTAATTTTACTAGGGTTTTTGGGTTAATCCCGATTGACTGCTATTTTCAAATAAAAGCAATTCATAGTAAAAAATGACTCTTTCTAATACTATATTTAAGATTGCTAGTTAAGAATTTAATACCTGCTCTAATAAGTAAGTTATATAAAGGAGATATCTTGTGCTAGCCAAGATCGCGGCAAGAAAATTTACACACATTCAAACACCTATGGGGAACATTAAACCGGATATCATATAATGCATATCATGGAATATTCCCTATTTTCTATTTCCTACTAAAATTTGAGAATTAATAAAGAATCTGTTTATTTAAATTAGTATGATAGTACAAAATGCACCGCTTATAAGTTTCCGCTGATATAAGAGCTGCACTGTTTAGTGAGAACGGATATTCCTTTTATTTTTTAGACGAAGCAATTAAAACCGGGACCTCTTCAAAGAGCGAAAGGGTCCAAATAAAAATTAAAAGACTGATTATTGGTATAAGGAATTAATTAAAGAAACTTTATGAACTCTTTATAATCTGTTATTTTATTTATAGATGTAGTATCTGTAATTAAAATAACAGACTATAAAAAGCTTTGTTTGGTTTAGAGATGAAAACATAATGATGTCGTGATTATCGTAAAGTTCAGGATTACATTGCTGTTTCGATTATTGTTTCTGTCATTGAATTCTTAGTAATTATTAGTTTTTGCTGTCTCTTTGTTGGACAAATGGCTTGTTAAAATAATATAATTTAACAGTAAATGCCACTAATGTTGTCTTTAGGCAAGTTTATGATATAACACATGCTAAAAAGCTTTGAAATCTTCCTGTTTTAGCATCAAATAACCAAAAGACTTGACCTCGCTGATTTCAGCATGAATGGGCCGGCTCGACCGGGGAAGTACTACCCTCTCACAGAATATCGACGTGAAATAGCAGTATTCCTACTGTTGTGTTTCGTTTGGCGAGTGAGAGTGCTGGAAGCCCAATCTCCCTCTTTCCCCCTTCCCGCTCCTTCTCCTTCACACTTCCTTTTTTTCCTAAAGGGTCGGCAACGCGCAAGTGATGCCTCTGGTGTTGCAGGCGTCCATAGGCTACGGTGACCACTTATCATCAGGTGGGCCGTATGCTTGTTTGCCACCTTAGTTGTAAAACAAAAAAACCTTTATATGAATTTTGTCGCATTGTTTCAATTACGTTAGAAATTTGTTTAATTTCAATGTATAACATTCGCGTAAATGTAAGACAATATTATCGAAAGACTAGTATTATTTGATCATAATATTCTCACGTCAGCCTTAACAAATTATAATCCTAAGCTTCGAGTATCATTCTCAAGTAAGGTAGCTCATAATTCCCTTGAGTATATTGCAGTGCAGTGACGTCACGATCCAGCTACGCTGCCAATTTGTCAGGCGGGCGCGCAACGAGCACTCAATAAGCAACCAGCCAGGTGCGATATTAAACTGAACGCAACAAGTTGTGAGTGTTGTGACATCACAGTGCACTAAAACATATTCAAACACTCATTCGAAAATTGTGCGTCGCTTTTAAACGCAATTTTGAAAAAAGAGGGCAGTATTTTTATAATAAGAAACTATTCTACTCCCTAGCCTTTATTATTCCCAAGTCACTTGGGGTCCGCTTTCTAGTCTAACCGGATTTGACTGGACATCTGTTTTTACACGGAGTGACTGCCATCTGACCTCCGCAACCCGAAGGCTAACGATACCCTGAAGCTAGACCAGTGTTAGGATATTAGAGGGCACTAACTTCCCAATAACGACTGCCATAGATGTTCATGTGCAGCCGGGACCGACGACTTAACGTGCTCTCCGAGGCACGAAGCAGGCGATAATTGTCAATCAATAAGAAACTAAAATAAGAAACTATTATATTATTGATAATCCATGTGTACTAAGATCTCTATCCTAACTAATATTATAAATGCGAATGTGAGTTTGTTTGTTACGCTTTTACGCCTTAACTACTCGACCGATCATCATACAATTTCGCATGCACATATCCGTATTCTGTTTTTATCACCTAGTATACACAAGAGATTAAAAAGCAAAAATAAATAGTTTTAAGACATTTCAACGATAAAATAAGAATATAAATTTTATTACCAAGCAATAGCTCTCATTTTATACAAAGATTGTATCAATGAATAAAGCAAGCCTCCTCGAATCTAAAAACTTTACTTGAATATAACTGATTGGTATCTCTCAAAATTCTCAAACATTATATCAAAAAGCTCATCTATAGACGTTTTAAGTGTAAAGTTTTCCCTCGGTACTTAGACGAAGTTGGAACAAAATCCGATGATTCGGAAACGCTTAAGTAACTTCCAACACTTTAAGTACGGTGTTTGTAAACCTATTAACATATTGAGCACTTGAATTGAGGAGCTTCTTACAAATTTTACGCTTTTGTTCTAAGGAAACGTCGGACTGGACTGTTTAATATGAGATTGCAAGGTTTATGCTTCTTTTCTGATCAGGGTTACAATAATCAAAGTCTAAATAAACTAAGGATCTGTAGCTGTTTATACATAGTTGTGAAAAATATTAGTGCATTTGTAATAAAGATAACGTAATTTGTTTATAAAGAACGATTGAAAATTGGAGAGGCGGATCTAATTTTCAGTTGAGTTTTCAGTAAAGGTAAAGAATATGTTTTACGAGAATACTACTTTTCGTATGTTAATATGTATTTGTTACTTCATTTCAGAGCCCATACAAATAGACAGACAAAGACTAAAATATGCTCGTGTTTTTTCATGTTTTTATCATACACATAATCATCTAAATTTAATAAAAGACAAAAACCTAGTTATTATCAGGACGCTTTGATGTTTTAATATGTTTAGATGGCGAAGAGAGCTTTTAGTCGTAGCTTCACTCCTTTGGTTTTTAATATCTAGCCCACAGGAACATTCTTTTATTTCGAAAAAACAAAAAATAGTCTACATTACATATCTGCTCGGCGCATGAACTAACTCAATGTTATAAGCTATATCATTCGGTTGCTCTCTGAAAAGCAAGACACAAAGTAGCAAGCACATCTTATTTATAGCAAGCTATACTTGCTATAAATATGAATTCGAAGTACTTGTCATTTATTTAAACAAACCAGTATTAATACAAAGGAGTTCGTGAAGTCAATATACGTAACAAACACCAAATAACATCGTGCATGAGTTTCAATAAAAACATTTCTCACAAACAAATATTATACAATAAAACAGGCGAATCATTAAGCAAATATTAATTTTGTACGTCTTATAAAACAAAGAAATGTTTTTAATATTGTATTTTTTCCTTGACTACAAGCATGATGCTTTAATAAACATATTTGTAAAGCGTTCCAGTATTTTGAACAAGTTATTTTTTTTATAAAATTGATACACAATCAATCCTTGAAGACGACTCAATATTGTTTTACTGAAGTAAAAAGGATGAAGATAATTATGTATATCACTCATTTCCTTTAAAAGTATGTAAATTTTACACATCAAAATTTGCTAGATTATACCGTTTATTATTTTGAAGGATAGATTTAAAATTAGATGCTAGGCACAAGCTTAGTATAGTATAGTATAAATACATATAAATTTGTTCTTTGCGATCAAAATCTTAGGTAGAGATTTTGTCAATACACGTACTTACATCATTAAGACTTGCATTTGAAGGTCCTTCAAACATTTTGACTGTTGTAAAGTAAGATTTATAAAATAAACTAATATTTGGTTTTAGTTTGTCTTCAAATCTATCCTGAACTTTATATATTATTATTATTTTTTTTATTACACGTGTCATCTCTAATATAACCGGTTATTCATGCGAAAGATGAAATGTATAACTATATATTATAGAAATACCTGGTTTTGAATGTCTTTCCGTGACAAAGGCAGCGAGACAGAAGGAAGAACTGAACTAAATTGTGTTAGTCAACTTGATCTACTGGTGGATAAATGTAGTTGGTGCTTGTTTCCGCTTATGTAGTTGTGATTCAAAATTCTACATTTACCTTCCAGTTAGTTAAATGTTCGTTGGACTATATAGCCTTTTTATTAGCGTTTATTAAAACCCCGACAATAGTCCACAATTGGTTAATTTTATAATTGATTAAATTTAAAAGCCTGAATCACCTATTTTTGTGAGCATATTTCGGCAAAAATTGCAACAATGTGATTTCGATAGTTGCAATAATGTGTGTCTTCGTAACTTTAGTCCTGGGGCCCAAGTCTGCTATTTTATAAATTCGTCGTTCCGACACGACGTACAATTCCATTGTTATTTTGTTAAAAGTTCGTAATTTGCTAAATTCATAATGGTCGATCACTGGGCGGTCAATGGTCTCGTAATAGGATTGTGGTAGAATGACATGTTGTTTTGCCATTATTATAAAACTCGTTAGTGGAAGTGATTTTTGAAAACTACTATTAAATTTGACCATTTATTCATGCCAGATTTCATTTATATAATATATTTTACATATTATTTCTTTAGTGTTAAAAGCAATTTGATCAAAAGAACTGTCTGTCAAAATAGCAGATTACCGCATACGTCAGTCATTTTGAAGGTCAGTGGTTGACCATCGGAAAATCATAATGACGCCATTATATTAGTAGTTTACCAAACTTGTCAAAATCAACAATTATGAAATCAATGATAGACCATTCTGACACTATTGTAGTAGCAGACTTGCTACTTTGACAGTTCCTTTGATCAAATTGCTGTTAACTGCTATTTTGACAGTTCCTTTGATCAAATTGCTTTTAACATTAATAAATAATATTATGTAAAAATATATATATAAACGAAATCTGGCATAAATTAATGTTCAAATTTAATAGTAGTTTTTCAAAAATCACTTCTACGAACGGGTTTTATAATAATGGCAAAACAACATGTCATTCTACCATAATCCTATTACCATTATTAACCATTTTAACCATTGACCGCCCAATGATCGACCATTATGAATTTAGCAGATTACGAACTTTTAGCAAAATGACAATGGAATTGCAGTTACGTCGTGTCGGAATGACGAATTTATAAAAATAGCAGACTTGGGCCCCGGTCTGATGTAGAAGGGACATGACATGTACATATGTTAACAACTATATTAGTCGGCTTTAACATCATAATATAACATAGTATAATTCCATTACACATTTGAGCCATTATCATTGTACTAGCTTTAAATAAACAAAATAATCAGTTTGGTTATTTACTTACTTTAAGATACAGACCAGCGAATATCCATAGAGATTATTTTTGCAATTCTCTAAGTAAAGTAAAAATGCCCTATAGGCTCCTAAGGAAGATTTCAATACAATCGATTACAGTATTTACAGTTCCAAGTTATTTGTCTCCAAGGAACTTAAACCTTATTCCTTAATGTATAAGTTTATTTTGGCTCGTATAAGCTGCATTCATAAGTTTGTATTAAATTGTGCACATTATTATTATTTTCAAATGATGTGAACCGTATCTCCATATATTAAGGTTTAATTTGTGTTCTGCGAAGTGTAAACATAAGTTTGTCATAAGACCGTGCATGTCAGTGACGTGTGACGTCAGCCGCGATTGTCTTTTGTTCGTCGATAATGTACTGTGACATCGCAGTAGGGGACCAAAAGAATCTTCTTAGGGTGTATTTCTAATTTCCTATAATGGAACTTTTAGTTTCGACGGAGATATGCATACTATTTTTACCAAAATGAAAAAAAATTGCTTTATACTGTTTTAGCGTTACTACCTATTCCCATTTGTAATGAGGTTGGTTTTCTAATTTGACTAGATTCGGCTTAATGACAACTTTTTAAGAAAAATAGGATGTACGAAGCTTTTTATATATATAATAATATATAATAAAAACATTTATTTCGTACATAGTCCATATGAGTTAGTAACTATTTTCTTACAAACTATGTTAGTAAAAAGAAATAATGAAATAAATTAAGTACATATACATTACAGTTTTCCCGTAACGATTGTCCCATACAGGCACACTGGGTGGGCATCGTTACGGGAAAAAGCAATCATTTGCAGAATGCTGTTGGTGCTACTACGCAATCTTTGAAAAAGTGACGCCGCTTTTTTCCGCATTATAGCGTGAAAGCCCACGCGCGCAACTGCAAACATCTGCGACGCACTGCAATGACGCGGGAGCCCCAACAACATTCTGAAAGCGTTATTGTATTGTATACGCAGGACGTTGTAGGCTCGTTGTGTATACCGAACCCACAGGCCGCTTGAGTAAAAAGATTGACAATATGCCCTAAAAAGAGTTAATTTTACTTCATTAGTACATCGAGCAAACCTGCGGGCCAGCATATTACTCCTCACTGCCAACGCCCTGCGTTCCCTTTCTATATCTGGGTCATCTTTAAGATCTTCCGATATTACATGGCCCAGATATTTAAAGTTTTGCACAGTCTTCAGTACATTCCCGTCTATCATGATTGGAGGCACAGTAATGGGCCTCTGATTCCTCGCTTTAAAAATCAATACCTCACTTTGCGTGAGTTGTACCTGAGACCATGTTTTGAAGCGTTTGTATCAATGATCTCAGGGCGTTTACTGATGGGGCCAGCAGAACCATGTCATCAGCATAGCTTATGTTGTTGACACAGGTACCGTCAATGTAGCATCCGACATGCGTTTTACTGAGTCCCTTGATCAACTGATTCATATATAGGCTGAAGAGGCCAGGAGATGTTAGTCCACCCTGTCTTACCCGACATTCCAGTCTATATTCGTCAGTTTTTGAAGAAGCACACGCTGTCAATGGGGAAATCGAAGTTCTTGGCAGTATTGTTACTTTTTTAACAAAGCTAGTAATAAATATTAGAAATTTAGTAAATAAGTCATCAATCACCAATATTTAGTACTTTTTATCAAAGTAAGTAAGTAAGTCTTGGAGGAATTTCATGCAAATAATGGCAGAATGAGACAGAGTTCTGTTATATAATATATATGTATATATAATAAAAAGTAATGGAGGGCAAGAGAGTAGCGGTAATTGATGCAAAGATAATATCGGCGTTCCTAAAAAACAGAAAACGGGGCTTAAATTAGCGATATTACAATGATTGAAAGCTAGAGTTGCAATCACAATTCTAATACATTATTTGTTAGATGTATTTCTTGACTGCTTAGCTGCCTCTTTTAAATGACGATATTAATAATAAATTTAATTCAAAATCTTTAGTTCTCGTCGTAATTTGTCGTTACACAAATGATTTGCTTTTAGATCTAAAGATATTGGATAGCACCGACCACCAGAAAACATATTTATAAAAAAGATTACTTATAATTCGGATGGCAAAATGCTTTTATTCCTTGTTAACTCACCCAGCTAAGCTAAAATGCTTACATTAGAACTGAGAAGACGGCAGTGCAATGAATGGGATTCAAACCCTTAATCGTAACAGTCCATTAGGCAACCGCTGATTGACAGTTATTGTCTGGAAAACAAGAACCTAATATCGCGTTCTTTGGCTAAGCTTGGCAGTGACCTAAATCTAGCAGCGGATGATTATGACGATGAACTATAAGATAAGAATATATTGTTATGCACTTATAAGATAAGAAAGGACGTACAACATCTCCAGTACTCTCATGATTTTGAATTATTGAAGTGAAAACTTCTTTAGGCGCGTTGAGCACTTCTTGGGTGAACAAAAATCATGGAACTCGCGTCATCGTCACCGAACGCTTTCCATTTTTGAATTATATTTGGTTTATAAAGAAGTATTTATGATCAAGGATTAAAGTTTTCACTACTATCGGCTGACCCCAAAGACTGTTCCAAATTTTTTTTCAATATTAATATTTCGTTTATTACAAATGCCAAACTTTAGTAAAATTTTCTCCGTCAATGAAAAGGCAATTGATCACCAAGTTTTATATTCATCCATTAATAACTTAACGCCGTGTACTGAGTGCTTTCTTATGTCTTTAACGCGAGGAGGAGCATTTTTCTTTCGCATCAAAAGCTGGAGGTGGTGTAAAAGTTGCAGATAAGCGGTAAAGCGTTAGTCCGAAACCTAATGTAAAAATTGTGTAGGTTAGATTAAAAAGAATTGGGGCAGTCTTTTTTGGTATTACCGATAGAAGTGAAAACTTTAATAATTCATCATAAACACTTCTTTAAACAAAAAGAAAAAAAAAGGGGGCTGGTCGGATTCCTGATACTCTCTTAAGGTTTATTAAGGGGTCAAAATTTCGTTATTTTTTGCATAGGACGCACCATTTCTGAGATATTGTTAATACTCTAAAATAATTCAAAAATGGAAAGTGTGGAATCATGACGATGACGCGAGTTCTATAATTTTTGTTCACCCAAGAAATGCTCAACGTGCTTAAAGAAGTTTTCGCTTCAAAAACATAATAATTTAAATAGCTAAAATTGTAGTAAAATACAATAATAGTAGTGTTAGAATTCAAAATGATGTAATAAAAGTGTTTTAAAATTAACAACGCGACAAAATCCGTATAAAGTAGCTTAATTTCAATATTGATGTGTCTTCAGTATGCTCGCTGAAGTAAAAAATTATTTACTGCCTTAATCATGCGGTTAGTGACAAGAATAGGTTTAGGGTTTGGACATGTAGAAAGAATGGACGAGGAAAGACTGACTAAGAAAGTTTATAAGGCTAGTGTGAATGGAACAGTCGCAAGAGGAAAACCTAGGCGGACGTTTCTCGATCAGATCGGAGGCGTTCTGGATAAAGACCAGGTTAAGAGCTCCTTGAACTGACAGGCGTGTATGATGAAAGTGATGTTTTTGTGATGTGAAAGTGATGATTATGTGTTGTAAACAAATGTGTTAACAGCAAATGAAACATGTATGTCATACTCAACATTCGATTTCACGCGGGACACATATTTGCGTAATCAACTGAGATTTGTTCTGAGTCTAGGTGGTCCTAAAAAGCAGACGTCTTAAAATGATAAATACTATTTATAAATATAACGAAAATATAATAGTGTTTCGCCATTTGAAAATGGAAGAATAGAAGTCACCAGATATGTTTCGCTTGCAAGCCTCTTACCAACCTACAGAAAATAATGCTTGGTTCCATTTTCAGCACGGAGAATAGTACCAAATTATTTATCATGTTTTACAAGAATACATGGTAGAATACTGGCTACCTTATTTGCAAAATGTTCTAAATCTCGCTGTATCTTACAAATTACGCCATTGTTCATAAGTAGGGGAGACGAATGACGGGAATCAATTAGTTTTTGTGAAACTTTTTGTCCGTCCGTCCATTATCATCGCTGAATACTCCAGATGAAAACGTTATGAATATTTTATATGAATAGAACATTTTAATTTACTTTATTCCCTGTGCACGTATGCTATTTTTGGTATCATCACGGTCAATTATAGCCGGGTTTTGTACACTTCTGGATATATACGTCACCAATAAATGTAAGATCGACCATCACATTGCGCTCTTTTCAATGTGTCAGCAAATGATGATTCCAGTTTTTATTCATGGTTTGAAAAGGAATACTATAATATGTGTATATAATAGATAGAAGCAATAAGCTGTTTTTTGAAGTGAAAACTTCTTTAGGCGCGTTGAGCACTTCTTGGGTGAACAAAAATCATAGAACTCGCGTCATCGTCACGCTCCCACGCTTTACATTTTTGAAATTATTTTAGAATATTAACTCTATCTCAGAAATGGTGCGTCCTATGCAAAAAATAACGAAATGTTGACCCCCGTAATAACCTCCAAGAGAGTATCAGGAACTAGGATAGAAATGGTGCGTCACCGAACGCTTTTAATTTTTGAATTATTTTTGTTTTATAAAGAAGTGTTTATGACCAAGGATTAAAGTTTTCACTTCTATCGGCAGTCCCCAAAGACTGCCAATTTTTTTTAAATTTTGGGTTTTATATGTAGACTCTATCTGTGCCCGGTAGATGACGAAGATGAATCTTAAATATAGCTGATTAAATGTAAAAACGCCTGTGTAACACATATTACGCAGTCGTGGTTCTTGCATAATGAAACGCCGAGATACTTTTTACACAACCAGTATATATTTCAGCAGAGTAACGTTCTAACTGACAGTTGTAACGAGAATGAATATTTGTTAATCTCCTACCTTATTTATATATTTTTATCAATGTATCAAATGGCAAGTTAAATATCGGTTAATTACATTTTAAGGTGTAAAATTAGTACAGTAACAAATAACAATGATAATTATTAATTATAGAAATAATCAAATGTAAATATGCAATTATAACATAACAATTAAAACAATATAATACGTCACAACCGTGTGCTACTATTGAGTACTTGATAACACTCGGCCATCCTGTGTAGGTCGTGTCCCACGGCCCGCGTTCTGCTGCGCTTCAGAACTGAACCCGGAGTCCTGTTCATAGATCGTAGTACACAATGCTGACTCAAAAACCTTCGCAAGTGCCGACAGTACCGCTACTACTATATTCACTAATATCCGAGACCTTAGCACCTTTAGGAACTGGAATGACAGGAATGAATTGGAAAGCACATGTTGAAAAAATAAATAAAAGAATTTCTAGTTGTTCGCATATTTCGGCTATGTATATCCCCTACTCACATACGGTGTCATTTATTGGGCAAATTCTACTAATGTACATTCGATATTTGTGCTTCAAAAGAAATGTTTGCGAATTATATACAACATGCAAAACACAGACACATTACGCAATACATTCAAAGACAAAGGGTTTCTAACATTGACGGGTATATACATACTGCAGCTCTGCCTATTTGTAAAATGTAATACCGATTTCTTTAATTTTAAGGCAGACATTAAATTAAATATTCGCAGTAAATATAAATATAATATTAACCTCCCTATTATAAACAATGATATTTATTATAAAAGCGCTTATATTACTGCTATACGTGTGTTTATTCATATCCCTGTATACATAAAACAATTAAATGGCAATATGTTTAAAAATGCCTTAAAGAAGTGGCTTATTATTAATGCCTTCTATAGTTAAGGGATTTTTTTTGTTAATAAATAATTATGTATAGTCTTTAAGTACTTCTTGATGTTTACTAGAGTTACTATTTACTGTAAAGTTGCAATACCCGAATGGGTAACTTTTGATTCGAAAATTATGTAACACCATTGCACCTACACACAGTTTTATGCAATAAATATATGTTTATGTCTATATGTCTGTGTCTATGTCTACTTAACCCATTCACAGTCCCGTGATAGACACAATAGAAAATCAATTGTTATGTACCATATGTGGTTCATCGGACAGGGAACGTGTTAATCACACAGTTATCATTTCTATTATGACATAGCCATCCCCTATTTATATAGACTTGATCACATAGCCGTCTACAAATGGACTTAATCACAAATACGTGACTTGATCACTCAGCCGTCTCTATATGGATAACATAATCACACAGACAGACTTGGTCACTTATCCGTCTTTATTCATATAAACTGGATCACAGACTTGATCACACAGCCGTCTGTATTTCTATAGACTTGGTCACTTAGCCGTCTTTATTCATATAAACTGGATCATAGACTTGATCACACAGCCGTCTGTATTTCTATAGACTTGATCACACAGCCGTTTTTATTTATATAGACTTGATCACATAGCCGTGTTCACTAATATTTATCACACAGTTACGAGTGTTATATAATTATGTTTATGGGTAGAAACAATTATTTACTTAAACACACAATTTAATAATGCTAGGCTCGATTTTGATTTGTAAGTTCTTAACTTGCGAGATAGAGAGTAAATTAATTTTACTACCGGTGTCTATATATGCTCTGATCTGTTGTCCGAGTAGACCTCGAAATCAAGATTATGACAACTAATTACTGAAGGTACTTCACAAATAGTAAGCTATTGTAATTATAAATCCTTATTTTAAAATATCACGGTCTATTTAAACCTCATGTTTTAAAACATAGTCGGGTAGAATATGGAACAAAATTGCATGATTATTCTCATTAAAAACAATCTCAATCAGAGTTCCTCGGTACAACAAATAGCGGAATTATCAATATCAGTTATTTGAACAAAATTATCATAACGAGTGCGTTATGTCAGCTACAATTAATAACACAAAAGAACATCCCGCTCCGGAATCGAAATAAAATGAAAAACCTGATTTTTGTAACTAACAGCACAGAGATCATCTCGCAGCTGTCCACACGGCGCTCGCTTGTTGAGCTTGATCAATTGCATCATGTTCTTTTGCTGCATCTCAAACGTAGTATACCAGTGAGAATGGAGTTCAGATCCCACTTCTGAAGTATTACGCAGTCGTGGTTCTTGCATAATGAAACGCCGAGATACTTTTTACACAATCAGTATATATTTCAGCAGAGTAACGTTCTAACTGACAGTTGTAACGAGAATGAATATTTGTTAATCTCCTACCTTATTTATATATTTTTATCAATGTATGAAATGGCAAGTTAAATATCGATTAATTACATTTTAAGGCGTAAAATTAGTACAGTAACAAATAACAATGATAATGATTAATTATAGAAATAATCAAATGTAAATATGCAATTATAACATAACAATTAAAACAATATAATACGTCACAACCGTGTGCTACTATTGAGTACTTGATAACACACATGATACAGATGTATTCATAAAAGCTCGTTCAATACGTTTTATTATTCAAGTGAACTGACTACATGGATGGCGTATTGGCTTAAGTAATGGCCTCGCTTCTGCCACTGCACTGAGTATTGTGGTTTCGGTTTTGTTTTTGTACAAAAAATTGTGTAATTCACAAATAATTGTTCCGAGTCTGGGTGTCCCTTGTGTCCGTTGTTTGAATGTTTGTAAAGTCCTCCGCGACACAGGAGTCATACTTAGAGAGTTGTCTTTCAAACAAGAAAAATAAACTTACAACATATCCTTTGAAAACTACTATACAGCGCAAAAATTATTTAATGTCAAAATCAAAAATCAGGTCAAAGTCAAAGTCAAAAATCTTTATTTCCATAAAAATGTTCAAACTATTCTTGGACACGTCAATTCACTATTATATTAATAAAATAAAATTATAAAAATAAATAGAAGGAAATAAAAACTTAGCATTGAAAAAAAGCTTGAATAAAAGGTATTCAGGTCACAAAGAAGCACTTATGAACATCAAAATCTATAGGTCACTGAATGTCACAGAATATACTACACACCCTCCACAATTGGGCTTCGTTCAGCATTTGAGGTTGGATTATAAAAATAAGAGATCCTGAGCCGATCCAATTTGGAGCGACTAATCTAAAGCTCGTTAAATTGATCCGAGAATTGTCGGGCTTATAGGCGCAAAGTAGAGTCGTGTTTCACCCGCGGGTTAATGTTCTACTAAGGAAAATTGTAGCAAATTAAAACTGTTCTGTCGCTATATTAGATTTGAATTTATATAACATCTTTGAAAGGAATATAAGTCGAGATTAAGATGTGAAGCATCAAAAATGTGAATAAAAATGTGTGAATAGTAAGTAATCTTTTTGGTTGGCAGTTGCTGAATTGATAATGCCGCTATCACTACATATTATAAAACAAAGTCCCGCGCCGCGGCTTTCTGTCTGTCTGTTCGCGATAAACTCAACAACTACTGAACGGATTTTCATGCGGTTTTCACCAATAAACAGAGAGACAGGTTTTCACCAATAGACGTGATCCGCGCCCCGGCTTCGGGGCGGATTGCTAATTTAAAATAAATTAATATCTATTCGATTGCGCTATAGCGCAATCTATTCCCCCATTAACTAACTTCTTTTTTTATGCTATTATGGTGACAATAGCCTATGGACGTCTGCAACACCAGAGGCATCACTTGCGCGTTGCCGACCCTTTTGGAAAGGAAGTGGGAATGAGAAGGAGCGGGAAGGGGGAAAGAGGGTGATTGGGTCTCCGGCACTCTCACTCACCAAACGAAACACAACAGTAGGAACACTGCTATTTCACGTCGATATTCTGTGAGAGGGTAGTCCTTCCCCGGTCGAGCCAGCCCATTCATGCTGAAATCAGCGAGGCTCTACTACTACCATAATTGTTAGAAATAGTAGCGTTAAGAAGCTGCTTCATATAAAGGATACCTAAAATAAAGCATTGATTGGGAAACTTAATATCAATATGAACGAGATGGGTGTAAACACCCAGGATTCAACCTCTTCGTCTTCATGTGACCTTGTGACCTCTATATCTCGGGGGCCTTTTGACCCACAGGGCCCATATTCGACCGAGGTATGACCCCAAGGTGTCTGCACACCAAGTTACAAGTCAATCGGTCTAATGGTTCCGGAGTTATGCCTGTCACTAACAGACAGACACACAGACCCACATAGTGTTTTCATTAACCTCTGATGAAGACTCAGAGGTTAATAAGGTTAAAAGATAATAATCCTAATCCTAACTAATATTATAAAAGCGAAAATGAGTTTGTTTGTTTGTTTGTTACCTTTTCACGCCTAAACCACTGAACCGATCATCCTGAAATTTTGCATATACGTTGTCAGGTGTACAGAAACGGACATAGGCTACCTTTCATCACGAAAAAAATAAAAGTCCCCGAGGAAAACAACAATAACGTTCATATGGTAATAGATCGCGCCACGTGTCTTTCCAATCATGATTGAATTATATTATTATTACACGCAGACTACGACCCGAATTGATTGTCAAATTCTAAATTAACGCGAGCGAAGCCGTGGGCAAAAGCTAGTAATAATATATGTACGAGCCAATAACGCTCATACAGCACAATTCGTATTTACCAAACAATAAATTAATTAGTCGTACCTAAACATTCGCCACGCGCTAATGTGTATCATATATCAGTGTTTATAATAATAACTTAGTATTACGTAAAGTGCGACTCAGATACCTAAACTTAGCCGTAGACATATGTTTTTATAGTGAAATAAACTATTTAACGTAAAGTGGTGCCTTGTGAATTATTTACTATACCTACAACTATACAAATAACTACCGGTTAGCGTCAACGACGAGGTAGCCCCAACATCTTTTTCCCCAACAATATAAATTATTAAGTTAGTTGACAACACTGACTCACAAGTCGCACATCCCTGATAATCATTATTAACGTATAATAAACGCGTTTGCCCATAAACTATTAAAAAAAAGTAGTTGACACTCCAAATATAAAAGCCTCAAGGGACTGCCATAAAAATAAAAATTAAATTTTTTCTTTTATTATTTTTAAGTACTGACGCACCCTTCGCGGTATGCGTTAAATGTTCTATGAAAGCTGTAAAATTAAATTTGGAATTTAATTTTGTAATTCGAATGCTGGGAGAGTTTTTGATGCCGATCCGTGATATTAGATTTGTAAATTTTGTAACGAGAATATTTTTTTTCCAGTGGTAATGAAATTATGGAAATGCTAGTAATTTGTAATTTCAGTTTTATAAATTAATATTTTTTTGCATTGGTGTTGATTGCTTTTTATTAGAAGTATCTACCTATTAAAAGAATAAAATCTTTTTCATTTTATCAGCATAATTTTATACAGTAACAGTAAAATATGGTCAAATTTATATTTCGTAATATATACCTGAAAATTATTTACAATACCGAATTAAAAATTCACTTATATAAAATTGTTTATTTTATATAAGTGAATTTTTAAATTAATATAATAATTTAAAGTATAGAAAAACAAGTTATGATGTTACATTACAATTAAATAGCAAAGGAAATTAAAAACCGGTCAAGTGCGAGTCGGACTCGCGCACGAGGGGTTCCGTACCATTATCTATAAAAACGGCAAAAAAATCACGTTTGTTGTATGGGAGCCCCCTTAAATATTTATTTTATTCTATTTTTTAGTATTTTGTTTTTATAGCGGCAACAGAAATGTATTATCTGTGAAAATTTCAACTGTTAGACAGTTGACATTTTTACAGATGATGTATTTCTTATTTTAGGTATCACGGTTCATGAGATACAGCCTGGTGACAGACAGACAGACGGACGGACAGCGGACTTTTAGTAATAGGGTCCCGTTTTACCCTTTGGGTACGGAACCCTAAAAAGCTGGTACCAAATATAGAAGGAATGTCGGTACGGCCAGTCTCTCTAAGAGGTAGGACGCTATGGCCTAGACTGGTACAATATACTCTCTATGTAGGGCCAAAACTGAAAATGGAGGATCCAAATTCCTAACCTACCTATTAAAACACACTAGTACTAATCCCAGCTAATATTATAAATGCGAATGTGAGTTTGTATGTTTGTTTGTTACGCTTTTACACTACTCTACCGAGCATGATGCCTCCTCATGAGCCGGCCTCGATGGCGTAGTGACGGCCTCGATGGCGTAGTGGTGAGTGTAACCGACTGCCACGCCTGAGGTCGCGGGTTCGATTCCCGCACAAGTCAAACATTTTGTGCGCATGAACATGGATGTTTGTCTTGGTCTGGGTGTTTCTATGTATAATATGTATGCATTTACAAAAAAAAAGGTATATATGTATGTTTATCCATTGTCTAGTACCCATAGTACAAGCTCTGCTTAGTTTGGACTAGATGGTGTTGTGTGTATGTGGTAGAATATTATTATTATTATTATATTATGATGAAATTTCGCATACACGTTGCTGTCTGCTACTACAATCTGTCTGTCTGCTACTACAGTAGTGTCAGAATGGTCTATCATTGATTTCATAATTGTTGATTTTGACAAGTTTGGTAAACTACTAATATAATGGCTCATTATGATTTTCCGATGGTCAACCACTGACCCTCCATTGAAAAAATGGCATAGAATGGTAATCTCATACATAATGACAAATGAATGACTGACGGTAATCTGCTATTTTGACAGTTCCTTCACGATGTAAATATATATATGAAATTTGGCATGAATAAATATTCAAATTTAGTAGTAGTTTTTCAAAAATCACTTCTACTAACGAGTTTTATAATAATGGCAAAACAACATGTCATTCTACCACAATCCTATTACGAGACCATTGACCGCCCAGTGATCGACCATTATGAATTTAGCAGATTACGAACTTTTAACAAAATAACAATGGAATTGTACGTCGTGTCGGAACGACGAATTTATAAAAATAACAGATTTGGGCCCCAGGGCAAGAGAAAAGGGCATAGTGTATATTTCATCCAGAAAAAAGTACCGTTACTAATCTAATCTACATTTACGCGATCGAAGACGCGGGCAAAACCTAGTCACATATAAAAATAATCATACCATATTATAATTTTTTTTTTTATACAGCTTGTAACCGTTAATATAGCTATTTATTTGATACCTCACTGTTCTGTGATACATTTACGAGATATAACATCTAAGTTTAGGGTTAGACCCATTTGCCACCGCCAGCATTGCCCCCTCCAGTTGCGAATGCGACATTTACCAAAAAAATATATTTGTTTTGGGTCACTCCCATTCGCCACTAACCAAATTTTCGGACTAACCCAATGAAACATAGCTAAATTTAATTTAATTTCACTTTTGGATTATATTTTTTTCTTATGATTTGAGTTACTTGGCAGTTTACTTATTTACTATATTTATATTTTGTTTATTTGTTTTGAAAAAATGAATTGTTTTAGACCACATGTTAATTCAGTAGGTAGATTATAGTATTACATAACATCTTTTCTCGTTGTAACAAAAGATTGTAGAATTTACTTACATATTTTCGTAGCATGTATGTTAAAATATATGCATTAGTTGTTTGAAACGAATTTCTAGACTTGCAGTTTAGAGCATGTAAGTAAATTTCTGAATAGTCTCGCAAATGAACGTTATTCTAACCGATTGAACTGCACACCTTTACGAACTTGGTACAACTAGAAAAATGGTCCAAAAATTCCAAAGTACCAATTTTAATCCCGTTGCGCTATTCGAACGCGAAATCACTGGCCGCAGACAACGGCCGTTTAACAGTCGAAAAATGAAAAACAATTCCAATTTGGAACGTCAACCGTTTGAATTTGGAAGCGAGGCGACGAGGCGTGCGTCTGCATTGCGCGACGGTATGCACCCGGCATGCGGGGGTCATAGAGCCATGAATATGCGAAGGTGGTTGCCTACAAGCTATGTTCATCTCTGTAGAGTTTTATAAGTTTTAACGAGGTATCCTTTTACTGCAGCTTCACTCGTGTGGCTATAAAACTATATTTCTTAGGAACCATGGCTGGTTCCGAACAAATATAAAGCCTGACTATCCTTATAATATGGCTATTATAAGGATGAAATATGGCTTGTGACATTCACCAGGCTATAAAGTAGCTGTTTCCAAAAAATCATGTATAATTTTAGTATGATTCGTAATGTAACAAGTTTTTGTTATATTTCTGGTGGAATGCGGGTAGCCCGAGACCGGTATGTGTGGGGGAGGCCTAGGCCCAGCAGTGGGTGTCTCTCGGCTGAGATGATATTAAGATTTCTGGGGTAAGTAGCATAGTTGAGCGCCTTAAGTGGACGCTATGCTACAAACAGAAGTATTAATATTGTTTCTATCTTGCGTAGGAATCGCAGTGGCTACACAAGAGTATGAACATACTGTTACACTTTGCTTATCCCAAAAATCGAACGAGCCTTCACAATATGCACTATTTAATATTTGCGTTTACGTCACTAAAATATTATAATGCTAAAATGCCGCACTGCAATATATAGTTCGCGACTGAACGTTAATACCGGGGTCGTCACAGCGACGAAGCGGCTGTCGCCGTGTCGCGTTGTCGCGTCGTCGCGCGTCGCTTCGGTGATCGCGACTATGAAATTGTACGTCACTCAAGATGTGACAGTTCTAATGTTTTATTAGTAATGTAAAAGATTTTGTAAGAAAGCTGCTTTAGACTAGTCATATTCTGGTCGTATTGGAGTCGGTTCTCATAACTCATTCGGTTCGGTTCGGTTAGTATAACTCAATTCGTTTGCATATTAGGTTTGCCAAGAAGTATTAGCCATTAATCCTCGACTTCTGTTACCCAAAAGAACCTGCCATAGTTTTCTCTCGTAAGCACGACGTATACCTACGATTTTTTGTTATTGAACACATTTGAATCGGTTTATTGCATATTCGTTGTATTTTAAATTATTAGTTTGTCTATCTATAATGTTTCTTACTTTCATGAAAGTTGTTATTTGCTGTTAAAACAAATGTTTGGCGAATAAGTTACATTAACGTAATCTCTGTTCCTCACTTCAATTAAAAAAGGCTTGCAAGTCGAACCTTTTTCAATCAGTTAGAAGCAACACCATATTTACCATAAAATAATCAGTTTTACATCATCACATTATCACTTATTTACTCATCGCACCAACGTATCCTTATCCTACATTTATACAAGGCAAATGCACTTCTATTATACTTGACCATAGATGCTAAATCGGCGTGCTCTCTGTTATCAGGCTGTGCGATCTGTGTCGGCGGGTGTACGAACACATGTCCCCACATTCCCGACAATCGGGCTCGCTCATTAACTTTTATTAGCACTAGCCGACGACGAGGATTGACGGTATTGGCACGTGTGCGTTATACTAAGTCTCCTATCTATTTGACACAGGTAACATTCAATAATTTCTCTCTCAAAGATTTAAATCATAGAAATGCCCTCTGTAATCCCATGTTCAGTTTTCACTACCGCATGACATAGATTAACGCCTATATCCCAGAGTGGTACGCAGATACTAGGGATTTCCATTTGCTACGATCCTGACACACTTATCTGGCTTCATTCACTTTTATCACATTCCTCATACATGCCCGTCAGTTCAAGGAGCTCTTAACCAGGCCTTTATCCAGAACGCCTCCGATTAGATTGAGAAACGTTCGCCTAGGTTTTCCTCTTGCGACTGTTCCATTCACACTAGCCTTATAAACTTTCTTAGTCAGTCTTTCCTCGTCCATTCTTTCTACATGTCAAAACCCTTTTCTATTCTTGTCATTAACCGCATGATTAAGGCGGTAAATAATTTATTACTTCAGCGAGCATACTGAAGACACATCAATATTGAAATTAAGCTACTTTATACGGATTTTGTCGCGTTGTTTATTTTAAAACACTTTTATTACATCATTTTGAATTCTAACACTACTATTATTGTATTTTACTACAATTTAAGCTATTTAAATTATTGTTTTTGAAGCGGAAACTTCTTTAAGCATGTTGAGCACTTCTTGGGTGAACAAAAATTATAGAACTCGCGTCATCGTCATGATTCCACACTTTCCAATTTTGAATTATTTTAGAATAGTCTTTGGCTATCAGCCTTGACATAGCCAAAGCTTTCAACAGAGTCTGGCACCGGTCTCTTCTTTCCAAGCTTCCGGCCTATGGCTTGCCCCCTCAACTGTGCACCTGGATTGCAAGTTTCCTGCAGAAGCGTCGTATTCGGGTCCTGTGCGACGGTCGCGCTTCCAAATTTATGCAGGTCAATGCAGGAGTGCCTCAGGGTTCTGTCTTATCCCCTACGCTCTTTCTTCTGCATATCAATGATATGTTGAATCTCGGCAACATACATTGTTATGCGGACGACAGTACCGTGCATGGGCGATATCTCGGACATCCTGGGGCCAAACAGGCTGAGGTTGAGGGGAAAAGGCAGAATCTTGTCGTTGAACTTGACCGGACCTTGGACCGCATCTATGAATGGGGTGCCAAGAACTTGGTCGAGTTCAACGCCAAGAAGACCCAGGCATGCGCGTTCTCAACAAAAAAGTCTCCGTTCCTTCCCCTCCCTTCTCTGAAGAACACTCCACTGGTGATACGTGACAGTCTCTCCATCTTAGGTATGGATCTTTGCCGCTCCCTTAAGCAAGCTTCGCGAAAACTCGGTGTTCTGAACAGGGTGAGGCGGTTCTTCACGCCTGGGCAACTGTGCCTATTGTATAAGGCACAAGTACGCCCTTGCGTGGAGTACTGTTCTCATCTTTGGGATGGCTCCGCGCAGTACTTGCTGGACGCTCTCGACCGGTTACAGCGGCGGGCTGTCCGTATCATCGGACATCCAGAGGTCACGAGTTCACTGGAACCTCTGCAACTCCGTAGAGACATTGCCTCATTGGCATGTTTCTACAGAATATACCACGGGGAGTGCTCTGAAGAGTTATTCCACCTTATCCGGCCCTCCCCTTTCCTATCCAGAACAACGCGTGCTGGGCTCAGATGCCATCCTTACACGGTAGAGTCGATTAGAGCGCGTACCAAAAAGTTTGGGTCCTCATATCTCTGCCGAACGACCAAGGCATGGAATTCTCTGCCAAGGCACGTGTTTCCTTCTTCCTTCAATCCTGGGTTCTTTAAGCGGGGCGTGAAAAAGCATCTTCTCAGGCCGTCAAAGTAGAGACCTCAACATCGCCTCGGCTACTGTGGGGGCGATGTGGAGGCCACTGCTCTTAGACCACACGACTGCTTACCATCAGGTGGAGTGTGGTCATTTTGACGAGCAAAATAAAAGAAAAAAAAAAAAAAAAGAATATTAACAATATCTCAGAACCATTTCTGAGATATGCAAAGAGATGCGTCCTATGCAAAAAATAACGAAATTTTGACCCCCTTAATAACCTCTAAGAGAGTATCAGGAATCCGACCCGCCCCTTTTTGTTTATAAAGAAGTGTGTATGATCAAGGATTAAAGTTTTCACTTCTTTCGGCAGTCCCCAAAGACTGCCCCTATTTTTTTAATATTTTATATTTAAGTTTACACTTTCCCCGACATTTCGGTTGCTTTACAGCAGCCTTGTACATGGGGAGACATCAAAAGGCGCCCAGAAGCTTTATATACATACAGTTAAGATAGTAAAAAGGCCTCGGTGGCGTAGTGGTTAGTGTAACCGACTGCCACGACTGAGGTCGCGGGTTCGATTCCCGCTCAAGTCAAACATTTGTGTGCATGAACATGGATGTTTGTCTTGGTCTGGGTATTTCTAAATAAGTATGTATTTACAAAAAGAAAAGTATATAAGTATGTTTAACCATTGTCTAGTACCCATAGTACAAGCTCTGCTTAGTTTGGGCTAGATGATGTTGTGTGTATGTGATAGAATATTATTATTATTAAACAGCATGTATGAGAATAATTTGAAATTTGAGCACCTTGCGTGAATCGACCTCGGAAACTCAAGCCTACCAGCGGCGCGACCGTTGACACTAACAAATTGATCTACTCATATGTATAACAGATACAGTTTAAAAAAACGGTTTACTTTAAAATGAACCAGGGTATTTGAAACACGTCCATTTCTATCTAGAAATCTATCGTATCGTGAGTGAACGGGCACAGTACATTATACACACTATCGAATTACGTGGTGCATGTTACGTTGAACGCATAACGTTTTATAGCACTTCTGATAGCCGAATCAAATTCCATACGTCCTCGTTGCTCCTTTACTGACGTATTTACAACCTCTGCCCCTTTATTGACAGCTTTTATTGACGAATTACAAAATTGACGGCTTTGGACTAATACATTTTTATGTGGATGACCGTGGTTTGGATGGTACAGCATTAGTTTAACGCGTATTGGTCCTAGTTTATTTGAGTAGAAATGTATTATGGCTAGCTGCATACCACGCTGCGTTTTTCTGTCTTTAATTGCCGTAACAAAATCTTTCATAACAATTGGATTGCCGGATTATATTTTCATATTTGGTCCGCCTGTCTGTGGATACATGCAAAACAAGAGGTGTCAGTTGCACGGGTTTGCCACCTAAGTTGTATTAAACAAAATTGGGGCAGTCTTTGGGGACTGCCGATAGAAGTGAAAACTTTAATCCTTGATCATAAACACTTCTTTATAAACCAAAAATAATTCAAAAATGGAAAGCGTTCGGTGACGATGACGCGAGTGCCATGATTTTTGTTCACCCAAGAAGTGCTCAATGCGCCTAAAGAAGTTTTCACTTCAAAATTTTTGCGTAGGACGCACCATTTCTGATATATTGTCAATATTCTAAAATAATTCAAAAATGGAAAGCGTGGAAGTGTGACGATGACGTGAGTTCTATGATTTTTGTTCACCCAAAAAGTGCTTAACGCGCATACAGAAGCGTTCACACCAAAAAAAAAAAAGGTTTCCTAACAATGTTTTCTTGTGCGATTATTAACTATTTAACACACTTAGCTTCGAAATGTCGAAGGTGTGTGCCTTTAGACCTCTGCTTGATAAATGGCCATATAAGCTATCGCAACTACTAAGTCTAAAGCAAAGCAATATCTTTTAATAATTGCAGCTGTTAACACATTCAACGAGTAGTATATAATATTATAATGTTGCACAAAGTAACAAAAGATTTTCCGTAACGAGTGTTACAAGTAATAAAAAGTACGGGGTGTTTGTTCAGCGAGGCTATTTCCGGGTGATTACAGACATTGTTTCCATGTAAGGCTGTTTGAAAAGCTCTACGATACTTTGTGTTTACTTTGTATGTGCTGCATGTAGTTTATTTATATTGTACTTATAATTGGCAATGCGAGATTTCGAAGGATGTTTGATGATGACAATATGTTGTGGTCGTAAATATATAAGTAATGCATTGTTAGCCTTGCCTCTTATTGCTTGGGAACTAAAACCATACCTGGCAAAATCTGAGTGTAATGTACATCTTGAGGTTATACAGGATGTCTGGTAATTAATGGAAAACCTTGAAATGTCTTATAGTAGAACTGATGGCCGTTTAGAAAAAAGTATGAGAAGAAATCTATCCTAACTACTAACTGAGATATGTTTTTTTTAATTACCATATTTAACTTTCTTGTACACTACGACCATAAATGAATTAATTCCATCGGTTTTTTGTTGTTTTATTATTAAACACTAATTATGATAATAGATAGACAGTCAAAAGTATGACTAGCAATTGCACATTTCTTTTTTTCTCTTTTATTTTCTGAACGGTCACCAGTTCTACTATACTATATACATAAGAAAAGCAATATTTAACTATTATTAAAATTTTCTGTCAAAAATAGTAGGACGGAGTCTGGAGCTATGCTCAGTAGACAGGGCTACGCTCGCTTCTTAGTACGTGGAAACTAAATCCATATACGTACATATGGCGGAATATGTGTGCTATAGACCTCGGCCTTCTTCTCTCTTCCTAGGCGTGAGTTTTTGTATATATGTGGATTAAAAATGATATAGTCTACAAATAGTTGCTCCTGGTCTGAATGTCCTATGAGCTCATTGTTTTAATGTTTGTAATACTGTGAGAAACAGGAAGTCGTATAAAAAGTAATTCCCGATACACAAAGAAATAGTCACCAATATACCAATTTCTGTGCCAGGTTATTTTATCATCTATACAAAGTACATAATTACTATACTTTAATTATGGTACCACAGAAACGAATGATATAAATAACCCGGTACACGAATAAACAGGAATCAGTTTGGTATAGCGGCACGCGGATATTAATAATGCAGTTCTAACTGAGGCGGGTGCTGTTAATAATTGAGGAGGGAGGCTATGGATTATGTGGACGTATCGATCAGACGGTGTAAGGTGACTACTTGAAAACAAATACTGCCGACTGGTTTCTAAAAGGCAGATACTTTGGTTAAGAGGATACACTGAAAAAATGCACTAACTTTCATCGAATGGTATAGGACTATGAGAAGACCAATTAATCTAGAAATTTGATATAGGTAAATTGATGTCTTTAACTAGAATTTCCTAGCTGAAAAACACGATATTGTGATTTTGGCTCGATCATAATTATTTTCGAAAACACCTCTGAAAAATTACCTTTTTTGAAATTACAAGGAAGTTACACTATCATTATGCTTAGGAATTACTCAAATATATTCGTAACATCAATATTAATAATTTGCTAGCTCATTATTTCCATAACTAAAATCAATCATTTTTAAATAATATTTTAAGATTTTAACTAACAATTTCTAAGCGCGCCCGATCATTGCAGGCGCATCGCAATTTTAGACCTTATGACCGCTCTTTAACGATTGATACACAATGAGTGTTAATGAGTACGTACGTCACGTTTCGCGGTGTCCCCTTAACAGATGAACATGAGACAAAAAATTGTTTGATCCACAAATAATTGTTCTTTGTCCGGGTGTTCCTTGTGTCCGCTGTTTGAATGTTTGTAAAGTCCAGGAATTATTCATAGTGCAGGAGCTGCCTTTAAAAAAAGATGGTCACACGCATGTCATCTGCTAAGTTTGGTTGACTCAATTAGCAACAGCCAATTGTAATTGTATTTATAATACATACCGGAGGGAAGAGGACTGTTAATCCTTACTATAGGATAATAACTAACCTATCGAGGGTAACATAACTTCACCCACAGGATTGCACGTAAAAGTGTTATAAGACCTACCATGTATATTTTTCATTCTGTACTACAATCATTATTTCGTAAATAAAAACATTATTTATTATATTATATTATTACTAGCTTTTGCCCCCCGCTTCGCTCGCGTTAATTTAGAATTTGACAATCAATTCGGGTCGTACTCTGCTTGTAATAATATAATTCAATCATGATTCGAAAGACACGTGGCGCCATCTATTATCATAAGAACGTTATTGTTGTTTTCCTCGGGAACAGTAATTTTTTTCGGGATGAAAAGTAGTCTTTTTCCGTTTCTGTACACCTGACAACGTATATGCAAAATTTTAGAATGTTCGGTGCAGTGGTTTAGGCGTAAAAAGGTAACAAACAAACAAACTCATTTTCGCTTTTATAATATTAGTTAGGAAGTTAGGATTAGGATTAGGATAACGATGAAAGAATTTTTTAAATCGGCTTTTTGATTTAAATCGCAACAAACAAACAAATAACAAATATTTCCTCTTTATAATATTAGTATAGACTAGCTTTTGCTCGCGGCTTCGCTCGCACGAAAGTAGGTTAGGTTAGGTGCGACAGTACTTTTTTAAATGTTACTCGGTAAAATCTATGTTACTCGGTGATAATATAGCTTTCTAATAGTGAAAGAATTATTAAAATCGGTTGAGTAGTTTTTGTTTTAAATCATTACAAACAAACATATAAAAAATCAAATCTTTCCTTTTTGTAAAGGGTGTTATTTAAATGGTTAGCATAGTATTGGTATTTTTGTGAGCAGAAAAATATAATTTGTGAGCAGAAATAGCTAATTGATCAGCAACTCATGGCCAGCAAACTTTAAAGAGATCAAACTAAGTCAACTATTTTTGGGTCGGTTTAAAAAAAGGAATCTAACATAATCTAACACTTCCGAGACGGAATGCAGTGATTTGAGGCGTATAGATGCTCGTTGTGCTGTGCAATATTTGCTAACCAATTAGTATTTTTGATGATCATTATATTTAATCCCTTTTGTAATATTAGTATAGATTATCTGAGTCTATATTATAGTCCAGTCACTGCCCCTTATCTGATATCAGATATGAAGCGTTCTATCCGAAGTTGTCAACTTACAGAATGTTTTTATTAAATGTTAATTGGACAAATCGATTGCTACAATGATGATATTACCTATCCATATCTATTATAGTACGTATAATATCCGTGTGTATCTATTGTGGTACACAATATTATCTGTGTATCTATTGTGGTACGTTCCATGTAATCTATATTCCATTACTATTAGCCTGATTGGACGTAATTGCGTAGATTAGGTCTCCTGAGACGGAACGCTGATACGAAAGGGTTTGGTTCACTATTGCGGGCATTTTATACCCAGTTTTGCTTTTAATTTCTTTATTTTGTTAAAGTATGTTTCAAGGCGATCATAGCCAGGTGCACTCACTGATCGGTAAACGATTAGCGAGGTTAAGCAACGTTGGGTGCGGTCAGTCTATAGATGGGTGACCGCTTAGTGGTATTTTCATCTGAGCGTCTCCGTGCTTCGGAGGGCACGTAAAAAGTCGGTCCCGGTTGTTGCCAAATTGACAGCAGTCGTTAAGCCATGTTAGAGACCTATGACCCTTGAATAACTCTTGACAACAGGTTGGCCACTAACCACACGGAAAGAAAAGAAAGAAGAATTAACATTTAGCTTCTTCTCTTCTTCCTTCTTCTTTTCTTCTTCTTATTCTTTTCATTTAGCTGTAATGTTTGTTATATGCATTGATCTACCGATCATGCGGTGTGTGTGTGTACATCAAAAGTGTGAGCCGAAACGTAACAATTTTGTTTAATTTGTTTTGTTAGAGATTTTGTCGTCGCGTTGTCTTTTTCAACATGTAAAGTCCTACACTTTAGTGTTTTTCCGTACGACGAGACCGATATAATCAGCTAGTTTTTTCGCCACTGCAGGTCTAGCGCCACGAGGAACTCTTTTTAAAACTGGAATAGATTTTTTTAAGTTTTCCAATCTTGCCAAAAAGGAGTTTGGGTAGTGGATGACTGTTCTGACGTAAGGGGTAAAAAGTACATCTTGGGATTCATGCACTTTGCCAAAATGTACTTTCAAACCCCGCTTATCTTTGAAATATCGAGCCTGTATACAGTGGGGGCAAACCCAGCAAACCATTTAGCGATGTGGTAGGTTGACTAGCACTTATTTCCACATCACCATCGCCGTCACAGCCGTTTTGCATTAGACTTATACTAAGTAATAACTATACAAACACGTTATTACAAAATAATGAAAATAATTATGTACACAAAAGAAAATTGAAAATAATAAATTGATAGCTTGGTTTCTGACAGCCGTCAAAGTTGCGCATGGCGCATTGTGATAGGGCGCAGACTCGTTCTTAATAAAGCATAGTGCAAAGTGACGCGCAGAAATTGGCACAGGCCCGCAATTGTGGGAGACCAGACTCTTCGAAAGTAGGGCTGAACCCAGCCTGCGGCTGCGGTCTACATCTCGATCTTGGGGCCCCACCGAAAATATTGAAAATCTCACTGGTTTATTGTTATACTGCCCAGCACTGCTATCTCGAAAACATATCCTTTTTAAATGATTTTATCGGTTAAATTTATTTGAACATGACACATTTGACATTCTTTCATTCTTGCTTTCATTGATTTGTATACATTTTATAATCATACCATCACACATGAAAACACATCGTTCAATTGAAAGTCAACCAACCGCGACTTTACAGAAACATAAAATGCTTTATCTCATCGCATTCGCTTACGGAACAACTCATAGAAAATTATGTAGGCAAAAATGTTACCAAAAATACTTTCACTTTTAATATTTTGTTGTATATTTGAACTATCGCATCAAGGGAAAAAGCCGTTTTTATTAAAATTAACTCCAGAACAGGTCATACAAACGTTCGACGATGTTATATCTGATGATTATATTAAAGAATTAGGAAAGGCTTTTGCTGCAAAAGCTGCCGCACATTTTATGGCAGAAATAAAAAATCAAAAGGAAGCCCTCGTTTCAAAAGCAGGGCAAACCGAATACAGGTATGTTCAAACTTTAAACTTCTGTATCTTGGCTCTTATACTAGATACTAAAGTGGTAAGCAAGCATATGGCCAGCCTTATAATAAGCGGTTACTGTATATCTATGATCATTTCACAATACCAGGGAGTCTTTCGCTTATATGTTTAACCTTAGGCAAAGCAATTAAATATAGGATGTAACGATAGTGATAGGAGAGGCAAGTAATTGTGCCTTCGGAATTTTTACTCACTTTGTAAAACGCAATAGCTGTACTCGTGTCACTCTTCTTTCGGTTTCCTACAGAGGGTAGGACTTCCCCCGGTGACATTCATACATATCTTATCTTATCTTATCTTGTGTGTGGGGGCCAGTCTGTACTGACTGGCGATACTTCGACCCAGTGGGATCTTTTGTGTCAGCCCCAAGATTCATCCCTTAGCTATCTCCTTATGAATGTACTGCATTAGCTGCAGTGTACAATTCAGAGGGAGAAGCCTAAAGTCTTCAGGGTTTGGATATGCCAATCCCATCAGACCCATCCTAAGTCCAGCCAACGCGTCGCATTCACACAGTAGGTGCGATATGGACTCGTCCTGTTCACCACATGCTCTGCAGATCGAGTCGTGTGTCAATCTCAATCTGCACAGGAAGTCTTTGGTGCCAAAATGGCCCGTGAACGCTCCTGTGAGCAGGCGCATTTGACTCTTGCTATACCCGCAGAACCTCCGGGTGAAGCCTGTGGCTCCATTTGCAATGAATTTCTTGGAGTGTTCCAGACCCCTAAGGGCCATCCACTCTAGCCTGTGTTTTTCATTGCCGTGAGCATTCAAAGCTGCCTTTACGGTGCTCTCAGAGAGTCCCACGAATGGCTCGGGGCCCACAAACAGTTGCTCCGAGCCCTTTCTGGCTAATTCATCAGCTTCCTCATTGCCCTGCACTCCTGCATGCCCTGGAACCCACACCAGTCTGACTGTGTTCTTCCTGCCTAGTTTGTTAAGGAGCTTAACACAGTTCAGGACCAGTCTGGAGTCCACCCTACACGAGCCCAGAGCCTTGAGAGCAGCTTGAATGTCACTGAGAATATACACAGTCCTGTCAGTGACACCACTGTTGATATTCTCCTGAGCACAGGCAATTATAGCATAGGTTTCCGCTTGGAAGACCGTTGCATATTTGCCCATGCTTTGGTTCACCTTACAGTCGTTGGCATAGATACCAGCGCCCGATCCTGTTTCCATTTTGGAACCATCAGTGAACCAGTTGAGACAACTCCATTCGTCCCTCGTGGGGACCTTTATCTTAAAATTCTTTTTGAATATGTGCAATGGTTGCATTTTGTCGCATCCCATGCTCATAATCCTTTTGAGATCTTTTGAGATCTCCAATTTTGTGTGTCGAGTTACCGGCATATTGACGCTCCACAGCCCATGCACAGATAGCTTATGTAGCGCCTTTATCGCCTCTGACTCGACAACAATGTGTAGCGGCATTAGATCCAGCAGGACCTCTAACGCTGCCGTTGGTGTGGTCGGAAACGCCCCTGTTATAGCCATGCAGGCCAATCGCTGCACCTTCGACAGCGCGTTCCTGCATGTAGTTAGTTTGGTTCTTGGCCACCAGACAATGCTTCCATACGTGAGTATGGGTCTTATCATCATCATGTATAGCCACTTGATGACCTTGGGCTTTAGCCCCCAGGTCTTCCCATAAGTAGATCGAATCATGCCAAAGACCCGCTGGGCCTTTACTATGACTTTGTCTACATGAGGTTTCCACGTTAGTTTGCTATCTAAGGTCATGCCTAGATATTTCACCTCCGTGGACCAATGTAACTGCCTACCATACATGGAGAGAGTTCCCAACTCCGTGAGATCCCTCTTCCTAGTAAACGGCACGACAGTAGTTTTCCCTGGGTTGATCGATAAATTATTGCTGCTGCACCATTTTTCGACCATAATCAGGGCCTTCTGCATAAGACTAGATACCGTACTCGGAAACTTTCCATTTACGAGTATCACCAAGTCATCCGCATATCCGACCGTTAAGTACGGACCTTTGTTGAGTTGTTCTAGGAGTGAATTGACTACCAAGCACCATAAGAGTGGTGAGAGTACTCCACCCTGAGGGCAGCCCTTGGTTGTCGTAGCATACATTTCATCTCCTAACAACTCAGACCTTATGATTCTACCCCTGAGCATACAATCGATCCACCTGCAAATGGTTGGCTCTATGCCGTGATTTGCCGATGCCACACTAATGGCATCAAAGGTGGTCCGATCGAAGGCTCCTTCAATATCCAGGAATGCAGCAATGCATACTTCCCGGTTATCTAATGCATGTTCTGCCTTATTTACCACAAAATGTAGTGCCGTCTCAGTGGATTTTCCCGACTGGTAGGCACATTGTAGCCTGTGGAGGGGGAATTTCCATAACGCTCCCTCCCTGACAAGTCTATCTACTAACTTCTCCAGGGCTTTCAGGAAGAACGACTCAAGACTGATAGGTCTGTATGCCTTGGCTTCTTCGTAGTCTGCTTTGCCCAGTTTCGGTATGTAGATGACTTTAACACGCCTCCATATCTTTGGAATATATCCAAATGCTATGCAGGCTCTGTATAATCTGCACAAATGCGGAACCAAGAGTGCAGCTCCCTGCTGTAGGATGATGGGATAAACCATGTCTGGACCAGGTGACTTGAATGGTTGAAAACCATTTAGAGCCCAGCCGACCTTCCCTTCATCCACTACCTTCCTAGCAGTGTCCCAATCTGCTTTGGTTGTCCGACAGCTTCGTTCAACCAGGCTGATCGGGTCCTCCTGCTCCTTTTTTATTATCTTGCAGTCCGGATAGTGTGTGTTTAGCATAATTGCTAGGGTCTCCTTACCAGACTCTGTTCGCCGCCCATTGCCATCCTTAATGGTTGTCAATGGGTGTGCTCTGACAGTCGATAAAGCTTTGGAGAGCCTCATTCCTTCAGGAATCGTACTGATGTTTTCACAGTGTGCTCTCCAAGCCTTCCATTTGACTTTCCGCACAGCTTTGTTATAGTTGGTCAAACAACGAGCGTAACCGCTGTAGTCCCTACTGGTCCTAGCATTGTTAAACGCTCGTCTGGCTTCTAGCCGCAGCTTGACCAACTCTGGCGTCCACCATGGTACCCTCTTGGGCCTAAGCTCCCTCTCAGGGCAGTTACTTGTCCAGGCCGTGTTCACAGTCTGGACCAATTTGTCTGCTGTAAGCTCGATGTCTAATATAGAATTGAGCTTACCCTTAGAATCCTCCAAATCTACTCTGAGGTCACTCCTAAAGGAGTTCCAGTCCGTATTTCTGGGATTCCTTCTACGTACTGTAGGAGCCGGAACCAGCGTCCTGTACTTAAAGCATATGTAATTATGATCTGACAAGGTGATTTCATCAGACACATGCCACTCGACGATCTTAGTGCTAGCCCTGTTAGAGGCTAACGTGATGTCAATTACCTCCGCCCGCCTACAGTCAGCGAACGTTGGCCTGTTTCCCTTATTTAGTATTTGTAAAGAGGTACTTACCACATACTCCAATAGTTTTTCCCCTCTTACATTCACATCCGTGCTCCCCCAGACTGTGTGGTGCGCGTTGGCATCGCACCCCAGGATCATGTCCAGGTTCTCCCGGCTGCCATATTCAACAAGGTCCTTTATCTGTTTCGATACAGTGTCCTTGTCTGTATAGTCGAAGTATGCAGAGGTCAGGATTACAGTATCCCGCCCTCCGCTCCCTCGCACATCGATCTTAACTGTTGTAAGATCCCTAGAACAAAAATTGTATAAGGGCATTGCATTTATGCCATTTCTGACATAAACGCATGTCCTTATATCATTAGTGGAACAGTTGTGAAAAATTTCACCTCCCGTCCCACCCAAACCTCTAACCATTCCCCCTTTAACATAGGGTTCCTGGATCAGAGCAATATCAAATTCCTTCATCCGCAGGTGGCGGGCCAGAACGGCCATCGCCCCAATGCAGTGATGAAGGTTTATTTGTACGCACCTTAGTCCCGCCATTCGGTCTGCCTATATGCTGGCGTCTATAATGGCAGTCACTACTGGCCGCCCCCTTCGCTCCCTTCCTCCATCAGCACCTCTGCAGCCTCCGGCGACGACAGATCTAAATAATCTATTTGTCCGATTATTTCGTCGGTCTTCGGAGACGCACATGGCGATGATGTGAAGAGAACCGTACCTGGTTCAATCACCACCGGGTTTACAGGCTCCTCCCCGTCCCCCACCTGTGGTGCCGTCGCATCAGGGGCCTCCTCCCCCACACCGGCAACTGCTGACACCTTCTGCACGTTCACATCCTCAAGAATTTTGAACGTGCTCTTGTCCATGCCAGCATGAAGACAGAAGCCGCCTGCCTTTATTGCCGCAGCCGACACACTGTCCACTAGGACGATGCGCCTGGTGTGCGTCTCCTCGACCTGCGTGCCCAGCACCTTCCACTCGCAGGTCCTCAGAGAGGGATTGAGGCGCTGCAGCATGTTCAGCACCCTAGAGGCATCTAGGCACCAGGTATTCCTGGTCTTCCAGGCCATCTTCACCGATCTTGGAAGCTCCTTGGCGCTGATAACTCTCAGCTTCATGTTCCCAACGGTTTTGCCGTTGAGCCCACGAAGCCACTCTGCAGCTCCTTCACCCTCACAAGTCACGTGCAGAGCTCCTCCAAGCATTGCACCGACACTAATGGCCGCCAGAGGATCCGGCGTGGCCTCTAGCTGGTCCCAAATGGCCACCCTTATGAGTTCCACCTGTTCTGCACCAAGCAGAACGTCAGGGAAGTTGTCGGCAACAATGGCCATTTTAACCCCCGTTAGCACCTCCCTGTAGGAGTCGCCTTGGGTCTTGGCTCGCTTGCCTACGCCTACCTGAGCGACGGCATCATCGCTCGCTTCTCTGACCCTTTTTGAAGAGCCTGCATCGGTTTCCAGTGCCAACTGCCGTTGCAGCTCACGCCGCTTGCGCTTGTACACCCGCTGCGCCTCTTCCTGTCCCGGGTATGGCCTGCAGAGTGTGCAGCCGAGTTCGGCTCCCCCTTAGGGTGTGCCTCGCCCGACTGCTCCTTGCTAGCCTCCCCGATCCTGGAGGGCTGACACGCACTCCCCGAGGGTGTCGCGCTGGGATCCCCCTTCGGGTATTCCTTGCGTGTCTGACCCCCTCTGTGGCTGCCACGCCCTCTACATTGGTAGCCCTTTCCAGGGTTACCCCCTCTCCATCCCTTAAAACTGCTCGTGTGTGCACCACTCCCCTGGCTCACGCTCGGACGGCCACTAGGGCCATCACGATCATGTAGCTTGGGTATGTAGGTGCTCGCACGTGCAGCTCCTACACTAACACTAACCTCTCCCCCTAAGGGTCCAGAGGTCCTATGTTGCTCGCCCTTATCGGTCAAGCCCTTGGTGGTTCTTGTGACAGAATCCATATTTGGTCTATCTAGTATTCACCTGCTGGCTCCCCACCCACCATGGAGCCCTCAACGTTGGGGGTGCCTTGTTCAGGCACCAGGGCTACCAGCTAGGTATAGCGCCCCCAAGTGAGCTGCCCCCGAGACGTACAGCACTAGTCGCTCCACCCCAAACCACTGAGATGGGAAACGAGCACTGCCAGCTGGAGGCCTCTTCACCCAAGGACACTCGCCTGGCGGCCGCATGAGCGGACACCGCAGCCGATTGATTGCAGATGGCTAGACTACAACCTCCCGTGTGAGAGGAAATCCAGACCAAAGGGGCGTGTTGCAGATCAGCAGCACCACTATCGCCACATCACCACTCAACCCCCAGGACTCCTTCATCCTTCCGTACGGGTCCCCGCACACGGCACAAACACGCGGGAGGTCATTACTATCCATCGTCTGTCGTTCGACGATGGACCCGCCGGAACATGACCTCTCCATCCCAGGCAGTGATCGTCTGGTGGTTTTAGTCTATTTCAGAGGGAACTAGACCAATAACAGAGGGCAACCACGTGAAGGATTTCCCACCAGACTTGTCTTAGGGATCTACACGACTGTTGCGCTCTCCCCTAAGACCATTGCACCTTACTCGTCTTGAAGAGTCGAGTAAAGTAGGTTTGCATCTATACTACACAAGCGGCCAATCCAGTGAAGCTAGAAAGCAGAAAAAGCAAGCTAGGCAATGCAACTATTAAAGCATAAACACAAACCCCCCCCCCCCAATAATAATGTATTATTAGAAACAGCCTGAAACACAGGTATAATTCATACATATAACACACAGGGTATAATTCATACATAACAATGTAATATTAGAAACAGCCTGAAACACAGGTCTCTGACCTAGTTCAGGTAATAAAAAGTAAAAACAGACTTTATAAACAAGACTTTTTATGTCCAATTTTTAAATTGTAAAATGTTTTCCTTTAGATTAAATATAGTTTTAATGTGAATTTAATATAATAAGTAGCCTGTAATGTGTTTTGTAAAGACTTTTATCTATTTATTGAATAAAAATTTATTATTATTATTATTATACTATTTATACCGAAACCAAATAATTAGCATAGGCGAGTTAGCATTTTGTCCGACTCAAGTGATAAACCGCATTCCTCACTCAAGCTCCTGTTTGCAAACGAAATAGTAAATTATTTTATTCATTAGGGTACTTTCAGATTAATCTGCTCACGTGGTAAAATAAATTCATTTAAATGATTGCGGTAATGATCTTTTTATATAAAACGTAAAGATCAATGACCTGAAAATGTCTGTAGAGCAAGAGTCCTACCAGTCCGCTAAGATAGATGGTTATGAACCTTGTAATGTTACTAGTTCACAGCTGCTCGTCCCTTGAAAGTACCACTTAGTCCCTTCTAATGATACTAGGCCAAAGTTAAAATATAACGATGCCAGTCCTAGCCTACTTTTTATAAATTAATGACTTGAACATTTTGTTATACAAAATTTACTTTATGCTTGCTGAGCTTACAAGTTATACAAATAATACAATATCGCAAAGCAGAGCCATTACATAAAGGGGAATGCTTATTCTCCATAGTGTCTCAGGCCAAAGATGGACATCAAAAATTACTATAAAAATTGAGTGTTTTAAGATCTTAACAGTATTACGTATCTAAAAAATATATTTAAATTGACGCCACTGTTTTAGAAATACCTATAAAAATATATTTTCTATACGAAAATGTGTCTGGCTGTGAGATAATTAAAAAACATCTCTTTTCTCAATGCTTTATTATTTAATTATGATAGGAGGTGTTTTTGTAATATATTTTTATCCAGTTATACTTAATAGGGTATGAAAAAAAAACACATTTGTTATTTTAAACGTCTATATTCTCTTTATTGTCATATACTATTAACAAATCATTTAGAAAAGGCGCAGGATATATTGGACTCATATCTTGCCCAATAGACTTACTCTTTTTAAATATTTGTAAATTGCAGTGGCCTCAATTTGAATTATAGTAAATACATATTTTTTTGCGACAAAATCAACTGGTAAGTATTTTTTCTCTAGCCTCTTGTCCACTCGTGGCCTGAGATGGGCATTCCCCTTTTTATTTTATTTTTAATTATTATTATGTTGACAAAGAAGTATTGATATCGTTATTTATTTCATTTAGGTCGCCAAGTAACGTCTATGAACGTTAAAGTTAGTAGTTAGTGAATTTAGTATAGTAACATTTACGTTAGTAAATGTTGAATTAGATGTGTCTATTGAAATTACGTATTATTGTAAATATGCAAATCTAGCTAAAGCTTTTTTTATGTGTTGCCTTATTTTTTACTTTGGATTGTGTTCTATACCAAATTATATTTAAATTAGCGGATCAGCCGTATAAACTAATTAACAAACAGCTATTTCAACTTTAATAATAATATTTCGATCCCCGCACAAGTCAAACATTTGTGTGTATGAATATGGATGTTTGTCTTGGTCTGGGTGTTTATATATAGGTATAATATGTATGTATTTATAAAACAAAAAAGTATATATCTATGTTTATCCATTGTCTAGTACCCATCTTATCTTATCTTATGTGGGGGCCAGTCAGTTCAGACCGGCGACACTTCGACCCAGTGGGATCTTTTGTGTCGACACTCTCCCAATAACAACTGCCATAGATGTTCATGGCAGCCGGGACCAACGGCTTAACGTGCTTTCCGAGGCACGGAGCAGGCGATAATTATTGTAAATCAATACGCACATAATTTCGAAAAGTCATATAACTTCCGAAAGTCAGAGGTGCGCGACGTGGGTTCGAATCCGAGACCCTCTGCATTGCAGTCTGTTGGTCTCCCCACTGAGCTATCGCTGCTCGCTGCTAGTACCCATACTACAAGCTCTGCTTAGTTTGGGCTAGATGGTATTGTGTGTATGTATTATAAAATTTTATAATATGTAAATCTAGGTTAAGGTATTTATCTATGGGCCTATGTAGCCCGAAATAAATGATTTGAAAATAATAACACTATAAAAATTAAATTTTACTTTCAATGATATTTCATTTCGAACTAGCTCTTCCCTGTTGCTGTGATTCTAAGGTAAAATAACTATATAAGAGAGGAAGTGCATTTTATTGGTATAAGAAGAAACAGAAAGTGTATATCAGTCTTTGGCCCGATAACAGCACACACTAATATACTTTTGCATTTATAACATTAGTAATTGAGCTGGGTTTTTATGTACTTCTGTAATAATATTAATTACCAAATACTTACATATTTTGATACCGTTGCAAAGTAAATTTTTAAAAAATTGTGGGATTTTACATCTATTTTCACTTCTCCAAACTTTAATACGGTATAATGTTTAAATACTTTTTAGTCCCCCTGCAAGAAAAGTAAAAGACGAGGTAGAAGCCATGGTAGATGCAGCTAATGAAGCAGCAAACGAAGCTGTGGCGGAAGGAACGAAATCAGAATTAGATGAAAATGAAGCTCTAAGACTTATGCAAGCTCCGTCCCCCGACGGAGATCACCAGGAGTCATCCGACGAATTCTCTGATAAAGAAAAGAAGAAAATACCCGTCATACAAGTCACCAAAATCAATGGCATCTATTATAGACGACTATTAGGAATGATTTAGTTAGACTTAAGTTAGACAACACAAACAATTTTCTTATTGATTCTCAAGTAGCGATGATATAAAATAACTAATATAAACCTACTATTGAATTTCTCTTGCCTATTTTTGTTATAAGATTTTGATATAAAATATTTTTTTAGATATTCTATATTTATATACAACTTAACATGAAACGGACGTTATATGAATGCGAAATACATGTATTATAAACGTAATCTTAATTAGTAAAGTCTTAAAGAATTTAAGGCTATGTTGATAAATATAATTTCGATCGAGATTTCAGAAATTATGTCTTCTTGCATCTTATTTACATCAACGTAATCCCTTTGTGAGTTTAAGGTTATTGGTTGCATTCGAAATTTGTTATTTCATGTAATCTTTAGACTGAGATAAAAACGCGCAACGCTAGCGTGATTGGAATCAGTTGTATAGAATTACGCCCCGTGAATAAAAATAAAGATATCCTTCTTTTTTAGCAGATATTCAATATTTGCATCAACATACCACTAACAAAATAATTTATACATTTTAGTGTATTTTTTAATAGTATTTTTTTATCATTTGTCCACTACGAGTTTCTCATATTGATTTTCCAAGACGTTTATGAGTTTCCGAGTTTCTCATATTGATTTTTCAAGACGTTTATGAGTTTCTATATTATCCGTAAACAGAACTTATGCTATTCTTAGGTCTTGACTTGTAGCTTTTAAGGAATCGCCAATCTAAGGACTCACCCGCGGCCACAATGCTCAATTTCCCGAATCGATCCAGTAACAAACACGCATGATAAGGTAACGAAACTAATGTATATTTAATTTCGTAATCAACAAAGGACTACTTGATGTCTTTGAATACAAAGCTCCAATGAAAAAAGAGTCACAAAAAAGTCGAACACATGCCATCAATGATCACTTATTCACTCGGCTACATACCCGAATTTCCTTTCACCGGCCTTCACATTATTACGAATGTATAGAAAGCCGTGTATATATTAAATATTTACGGGCACCTTAAAGGTGTTATCCTTGGACCAGCCGAGATTAAGCTGAGGGCTACTAATATAAGGTGTGAAAAGGGTCTTACAATGATGTACTCACAGACATTACAGTAGAAATGTAGTCAGTGTTTAATCTATTTAGGTAAATATGAAGATATTATAGTAATCCTAACTTCCTAACTAATATTATAAAAGGGAAAATGAGTTTGTTTGTTACCTTTTCACGCCTAAACCACTGAACCGATCATCCTGAAATTTTGCATATACGTTGTCAGGTGAACAGAAAAGGTCATAGGCTACCTTTCATTCCGAAAAAAATACTGTTCCCGAGGAAATCAACAATAACATTCTTATGATAATAGAAGGGCCACGTGTCTTTCGAATCATGATTGAATTACATTATAACAAGCAGAGTACAACCCGAATTGATTGTCAAATTCTAAATTAACGCGAGCGAAGCCGCGGGCAATAGCTAGTATTAGTATAAAGAGACAAATTAGGTGAATAGTCATAATAGGAGGTATTGGATGCCAATGCCACAATATCGATCTGTTTGGTTTTTTGGAGGTAGTCTGTGTCCAACAGTAGATAGTCTAATTATAGTATAAAATCCACGCAAATTTGAAATGATGAACATGCTACTACTCCATGATTTTAATCGTGATATTTTGATCGACAGTTGCCTCTGTGTTTAGGTTTATAACACAGCATCGATAAGACAGCTTAATGGTTAATTTCAATTCAAATAAACCTTTCGGTAAAAATAAGGTCCTTGTAAGTAAACGTCTCTGTATAATTGTCGAGCGAATATTCAGTCCTTAACATTATGATATAGAAAGACTTGATATTTAAATATTAGAAAATCACATTTATACATACCTATGCACATTTGAAACAAAACTCATTTTGGTTCTCATTTTGCAGTATGAAGCAAACTTTGAAAGAAACAGTATTTCGTATACAATAGCGTTGAGACGAGGAACGTTGTACGAAAGCGAGAGGAAATCCGTTGAGATCGTCGCAGCCATAATTCACATTGCACCATGAATTATTGATGGCAGGCTCAGCCTGGCCCAACTCAGATTAGATTATAAATAAATAGCGCTGGGATGCTTTTAAAAATGTGTTGAGGTCAGGAGAAATAAAGCTGATTTGGTAAATAGATGTGCTTCATAAAATTCACGATCAATACTGTTAGGCTGTGAATGCGTAATGCTTAATTTGGGACATTGCCAATAGGGACATTTAAGGGCTCAAGCATACACATAGTGTAACGGACACGACTTGAATCTAATTAGTGTGCATTTGCTTTGTAGATAAATAAATCCATCCCTTTTAACCTGACAATCGTTATTCCTGACGCCGCTTCAATCTTTATATATATTTATAAATTTTCGGTGCCTGTGTTTGTAATTAAACTACTCCTAAACAGCTGGACCGATTTTGATGAATTTTTTTTGTGTGTATTCAAGTGGATTCGAGAATGAATAATCTTCAATTATCTATATTCATAAAGCATATAAAATATCGTAATTCGAAAGGGTTCATGAAAGTAAAAAGAAAAATTTGGATGCACAGAATATTTGGACTCGGTACATTTTATTAGTATTACAATAAATATTTCATATAGTAACCGAACTCAAACTTGGCACATTGGTAATGACGTCGTCAATATAAACCACTACATCATCAGTGATATTAGAATCCTAATGATTACATATTTAGGAGCTTGTCAGGCAACTGAGACAGTACTTTTTAAATCACTATATTAGATTCCCTTGAGACAGCCTCACATTTAGTTATTAGGTTGTCGATAGTATCTATAGCTTCACCAAAACCCATTTGCTAATTACCCGTCCGCCTGTCATTGTTCCCGTCATATATGCGACAGAGCCCTTTCAATAATTCACCATATTGTGTCGGGTTTGCTGTGTAAAGCCTGCGGTTTTACGGATTTCCGATACCGTTGTTAGTGTTGTGCGTGTCCGATGAATGTTTAAAAGATTTCAATCTGGCCTTATTTGTATAGTTGATTGAATACATTCACACGAATTGTGGTTGGGTCTTGTATTTTTAATTGAAGCTCGCTCTAAATCATTAAATGTACTGAATCGTGTGAAGTATTCTGTAGTTCTGTAGTTTTATAAGATATAGATATTGCCCGCGGTATCGCTTGCGTAGAAGCAGGTTATGTTAGTAAGAGTATTTTTTTTTAAATAATGTCTATACAGCCTATGATACTCAGGGGCAATATAGCTTTCTAATGGTGAAAGATAATAAATTCAGTTGAGTTGTTTTTGAGTTAAATCCTTACAAACTAACAAACAAAATATAAAATCTTTCCTTTTTATAATATTGGTATAGAATATAGATTTATGAATTATAGCCTCACTGTCTGCCATACTGTTTGGAAGCAGAAATAAAAATTCTTAGTCTCTTCCCTACTCTTCGAGGAAACAGAGTTTTGTATCGTTTAGAAACAATATAAATATACTTTACTCTTTATGTAATTGTTTGTGTTAAGTCTAATTAACTAAATATGTATATGAGAACGTACGTCCGTACGCACTAGAACCATTGTCAATTGCTTAGTACCGATTGCTTTTTTTGATCGGGTTGTGTATTGGATTGTATGTCAGAAAATTAACAGGAGTGGCATGAAGTATAAAATGTTTGCTTGACATCTAAGCTTCTATCGACTATCAGTGTTAAATGATATAGTATTGGAATAGATTTGGAACTTGGCGTTGGTGGAATAGCCTAGTACACGTTATTAAGTATAAAAGACCTTACACTAGAATTTAGTTCAGCCGATCTAAATTCTTTTGCAGGACTGAATTCACGTCAAGTGTGGATATAACGTCGTAACCATTCGGTCGTAGGTCCGATGCCTTAACCATTGAGTTATAGCCACTTCCTTTCTTTTATAAAGCTATTCGCTTTTATGGCCTACACGTGATATTGTTTTTCCTGGTTCGTGTATTATTGTAGAGGTCCTGTCCTTCAGTATATCTGTAACTGTATCCGGAACATTAGGGGTCAATAGTGGAATAAAAATGAAACTCATAAAAATTAAACTACTAAACAAAATTACTGTCCTCCTGACCGAATTTTCGGTCACGGCGGTCAATTTTAACGGCTGAGACCATCAGCATCAGCGCAGGAGATATTATAGTGCACAAGTGTGTGCACAAACACAAGTGCACTCTCTGTTCCCTAACTCACATGATCCGATGGGACGAATAATCCGACACGACCGGAGAGAGATCAGGCGCAGGACCAACGGCTTTACATGCTTTCCGAGGCACGGGGGTGTTTAACACCGCTAACTTCCTAACTACGGGCTCGTATTGAAATTTCTTTAAAAGAAAAACCCAATATCTTTTTGTTGGCCCGACCCGGGATTCGAACCCGAGACCTCATGCACAGCAGTCGCATTCACTACCACTGCGCCACAGAGGCAACTGTTTTGAACTATGTTACTGGAGGTAGATTTCCTATTTTGAGAGAGGCGTTTTTCCCTTTCCTCGTTTGTCTCATTTAATCGGCGCTGTCTCATATTATTATGAGCAACGCGTTTAGTAGGTCTACGCATATTCAGACAAATAAAATCAGTTATGGAACTTCAGATTCACTAAAAACCGAGAAATAAACAAAATTTTAACAAAATAGAAAACCGACTTCAGAAAAGAATAATCTAAACCAAAAAATGCACAAAATTATTTTAAATTAAAATAATTGCGTATTCTTGTGAATAATAAAATATTTGTTATTTTTGGAGTCGGTGTCAGCCGCCCGCGCCGCGTCCTGTGTCTATGTGTGTAATTATGCATGCCAAAGTTATGTTATGATTATAGTAAGATATCTCACGATTAAGTAGTTACAAACCTACCTTAGCTGACACCGACTCCATTAATAACAATAATTTAATTATTCACAAGAATACGCAATGAGTTTTTAACTTTTTAGTGCATTTTTGTTTTAGAATATTATTTTTTGAAGTCGTTTTTCTTTTTTATTAAAATATTTTAGCAACCGTAATAAAGAGGATATTTAGGCAGAGTATTTATCAATCTACCTGTTTGCATCCATTTAATGTAATATAACTTTTCAGAGTCAGTTCTAATACAATCAGCGACTAGCTGAACATAAAACAAATTAAAAACAATATTGTAGGAATGAAAATTAATTTATTATTTTTCTATACTTATGAATTGTGATTGTAATTATTATTCTCTTACTGTTGCTGAAGTAAAAGATTAGGCATTAGCTTTATTGGATATGATGATTAAGCAATTCAAAAAATCTCGAATGTTTATCGACTAATGTCGCTGACTGTACAGTGTATACAGTTCTCATTTCCATGAAGACTTTGTCCAGCTCGGGATCTGACTTACGTATACGTGAATGTTATACATTGAAATTAAACTACTTTAAACGTATTTTGTCATGTTGTTTATTTTATAACACTTTTATTACATAACTAGCTTTTGCCCGCGGCTTCGCTCGCGTTAATTTAGAATTTGATAATCAATTCGAGTTGTACTCTGCTTGTAATGATATATTTAATTCAATCAAGATCTGAAAGACACGTGGCGCCATCTATTATCATAAGAACGTTATTATTGTTTTCCTCGGGAACAGTAATCTTTTTCGGGATGAAATGTAGCCTATATCCGTTTCTGTACACCTGTCAACGTATATGTAAAATTTCAGGATGATTGGTTCAGTGGTTTAGGCGTGAAAAGGTAACAAACAAACAAATTCATTTTCGCTTTTATAATATTAGTTAGGATTAGGATTAGGATGATGATTAAGCAATTCAAAAAATCTCGACTGTTTAACGACTAATGTCGCTGACTGTACAGTGTATACAGTTCTCATTTCCATGAAGACTTTGTCCAGCTCGGGATCTGACTTACGTATACGTGAATGTTATACATTGAAATTAAACTACTTTATACGTATTTTGTCACGTTGTTTATTTTAAAACACTTTTATTACATAGTTTGACTATGACACTACTATTATTGAATTTTACTACAATTTACGCAATTAAAATTAATTATAACCATTTATATTTGAGTTTACATTTTGAATGATTCTCAGCTGCCATGTTCACGGGGAGACTGACTCTTCATTATCGACTATAAGCATATGCCACAGGACCACCTAGGCAGTCTTACAAAGTAGCTCTCTATTTCAAATCCTTCTATTTTGAATCAAATTCCTATTCCATTTAGTTAAACCCATTCGTTGCTGTTACATAAGTTTTACTGTTACGTCACAGTTTTATAATCCGCGTCACTCATGCTTACTGCCGAAGATGGCCTAAGTGGATTATGTGGCATTACCGTCGGATCAATAAGGATCCCGGTTCGATACCCGCTATTCCTGCTGCCGGTTCTTTTGGGTTCGGGATTTACTTATCAACTAGTTTCTTGCTATGAAATTGACATGTTTATTTTAAGATTAGGAAGAGTGGTCTTTTTGTAAGATTACGTGTCCTGAATCTGAGTTTTAAGCAGTTGGTGTGTTGTGGTATTATGTAATAACATTCGTGATTACCTTGACGTTTACAAATAAAAATCTTGTTAGGTTGAGATAAATTTTAAGACTCATCTAAAAAACAATTTTAGACCACCATAAAGGCTTGCAAGCAACCATCGAAATTATAAGAAACAGTTCGTAATATTAAGGTTATTAATATCAGAGAATTCATAAGCCGTAACTTGTTCCATAAGAATGAAGATCTAAATAACCGATTATTTCGTAGTTTTCTTTACTAGACATATAATTTAAATGTTGAAATGACCAGAACCGTTTAGTGGAAAAAACAGCTCTTTTTGAAAATCCTTTAGCTCGTAAAGAGAAGCAATGTTTCATTGAGAACCGCCGTAAAACATTTACCAGTTATAAATTAAGACCTTCAAAGATAAAACATTATAGAAAGATAGCATGAAAGAAATTGCAATATTTACTTTCCAACAAAAGCCCTATTTCCGATATTGATAAACGACAAAAAGAAATCATTTCAATACCATGTAAAACATAATATTCAAACACGTTTAAACCCAACACGTCCCAACGAAGAACCTGAACGAATCATCTTCTAAAGAAACACAATTATTAAGCGACAACTTCATTACAGTACGACAGATACAGGAGAAATAAATATAAGTAAGCAATGCAAAAGAAGCGAAACGTGTTGCGATATCTGAGCCAGATAAGCGGAATGAAAACGTGAGAGAGCCTGCCAATGAAAGAGTGGAGGAGGCACTCGTTAAATGTGACGTTTGTTACTGAACCATAAAATAAAATATTAATGAATTGCAGCTAATTTTTATTCATTTACTTATTATTAACTTAATTATTATTATGTATATTTGTTGGATTTGTTCTAACATTAATTAGAGTGCTATATTTACTATAATACTCCAGTAATGATCAGGAATATTTCTAAATACTATAATTTATCTTGAATATTATTTCCTTATATCTCAGCTATTTAATTTTTAGTAAAATTGCATAAATCTAAATTTACAAAACATGATAAATTTAAGCCAATTTGTGCAGAAATAAGATTTCTAGTGACAGTGTACTTGATAAGTTTAGGCTTATAATATAATTATGCCCTGTATATATACTTATTTGCAAATTATAGAAAAGATTTAAAACTAACTAGATATCAAGATCAACGTTTACATATGACAAAGTTTACACTGGATTAGCGTTGCTTGTCTTAGGTGTAGTTAATTTTAAACTACAGTTACTATTAGTTTTAGACTATCTACTATTATTTATTTACAATATAATAATACAAAATGAATCACATCCTAAAAACTATTAGTCCAAAATTACGTTAGCCTTATCGCGCATTTCTTCTAAAAAAGATTTATTTACAAAAATATTAGGTGTTCCACGTCTCGCCACAGGGGACTGAAACTGAAGACGTCCGACCTGCTTTAAATTTTTCCCTCGACAAACTATACTTAACTGTGTTTATACGCATCTCTCCGATTTCCAATGCAATGTTTACGTTCCCGTGTGTTCCTTACTTTGAAGCCGACATTCTAGATTGATCTTTGAAGGCAAGCAATTTTAAGACTTGTGGATTTATTCCGTACTTACAAAGTAATACGTTTACTCTGTCGCTGATTTATGGATGTGTGACAGCTAGGGAATCTGGGTCAACGATGTGATTTTATAGCCTTTCTGCTATTGTTAAATAGTATGTTAGTAGAAATAGCTATTCATATTTTACAGTTATAACTGTGCAGATGATGTTCACCGATTATCTTTTTCAAAGGCCATTTAATTTTCCTTAAATATTTTTCCTTATGAAAACACATTTTGTTGATTGTTTAAATGTAAATAAGTTTGTTGATAGCAGGTCTTGTTTTCAATTGCACGACTGTGCTGTTCTTTACTGTACCCGGCACAATTCCAGCCGATGAACAGAAACCCGTTTCTGCTCGTCGGCTGGAATTGTGCCCGGTAGATGACAAATAGTTTGCCTTATATTACGTGTAGTATATATTTACTGATGGCTATGATCACATACGCTACTAAGCCAGTCATGTATATTACCCCATAGTTCATTATTGGTTTAGCCCTTGGCGCAGATATAAAAAGCATTATTTAAATATTTAAACTTTAGCACTAAAGACAAATTAATGAATCAATCTGAAGTCAAACAAATCAAACAATATTCTAATTTCAAAATTGTCATAGAAACTGTCTAAGAAGAAACGGTCATTTTAGTATTTCCAAGTTCTGTCAAAGTAAAATTACATTTGTAAAAGCATTGGATATATTTTTTGATCAAACTGTTAAACTTAATAGAAAATGTATCTTACATTTATATCTATCCTGAGATATACTCGTATTATAATAGCCTTAAATGCCTCTTACTACCATTATGCGTAAGGTTACACAGATAAAAGCGAAGAACAATAACCAAACAAAGGATCAAATAACGATAATAGTAAATTGCTTCCCCAATTATCTTTTTATCAACTAGATTACAATCTTAAAGGCAAACGGTGTGCGGCAAAAGCCAATTCTAGTTGGCTGTTTCCTGAATTTTAGTGTTGGAATGGCCTAATTTCTATTCAAAGTCTGGACTGGAGGTAGTACGTGATAGGAATGGCTCGTACAATTGCCCTTTATTGTGTTACAGCCGGTTTGGACCGGCTCGGGATGGCTCGAACTAGATCGGCCCGGTTACACGGGTGGAATGCGGTTTGGACCGGATTTTATGTTTGCTGGTTTTTGTATTGCTGGTGTGAAATTGGCCAGTTAGATGTTTTATTGTGTGTGAAAATGTATTCTCTATAACAACTACGCCATAGTATATTTTTATAATAGAAACAGTTATTTTACCAGTTAGCAGGTTTTAAGATGCTTTTTATGAAAGTTATATTTTGTTAGTAAACAATTGCTATATATGACTGCACGAATGGCATAATGGTCCTAATTTCTTAAGATATCGGAACCCTTACCAAATACCTTTTATTTTGTGGAACCCCATGTCGCATATTTTGAAATAATATTTGTACTTAATTATTGTGGTATTATTTACCTACCAAAAATAAAAAAATAATTTAATTTAGCCAAAAATAATTTCGCGTAATCCTTGTAACTTTTCTACGGAATCCACTTTAGGAATCGCTGGTTTAAGTGGTCGCCTCGCCTCTGCTACAGCGTCGAGTATTAAGGGTTCGAATCCCACGCGGGACAAAAATTTGTGTGATTCACAAATTATTGTTCTGAATTTGTGTGTTCTTTGTGTTCGTTGTTCGAATGTTTGTAAAGTCCTCCGTGACACAGAAATAATTCCAAGAGCGCGAGTTGCCTTGTAAAAAAATATGTCTTCTTATTTTAAGAGAGAACGAATATAGTCGGCAAGTAAAATACGTAACTAAATGAATTTATAATGAGTTTCTTTGTTTACCAAATAAGACCAGCAAGAAAAATATTACCTACTATAAAGCAGTGTGGACAATAAAGACAAAATATACGTTATATCTTTTCGTTTGGAATTTAAAAGTATTGTTTTAAACTTAATTTTAAATAACAATGTATATTATATCGATGGTTGATATTTCAACAGCGTAAACAAATTTGATGGTCACTAAATATATGCAATGTCTTGGAAATTGGAGCCCTACACCCTTGCTTTGCTGAACGTGGCAGTAAATGTAAATTCACAGAAAAAATTTAGTGTAACTTTGACATTCATAAGTGTTACCTTGTAACCCAATGATATTATATATAAAAAGACGTCTTGATATTATATATAAAAAGATGACGAGAACCCTTTATAATATCATTGTTGTAACCTAACTTGAATAAATTTATTTTTGATTTTGATTTGAATATTCTTTTAGTAAAGCTTATGCGTTTTGTATAGAATCCCCTTAATACCAATTTCATAAATATATTAATATAAGCCCTATGTATAAGCTGCTTTGTACGGGTTTTGCCTTTTGCTTATAAGAAAGATTCCTAAACTTCAGAGAACTTTTAGAAAATTTTGCCATCAGGAATCCTGGCGACTATTCTCTTCAGCTAAAGAAAGCTATAGTTATCTCATCAACTTCGACGTTTACTTCACACACCACGATATTGGCGTTTACGACCTTACAGATTTATAACTTTAATAAAGTTTTCCTCGTTTCTGCCGCATTCCCATCCAACCCATTCAACCTTGAAGTACCATTTTTTAATAATACATCACACAATAAATTTATGTTCCGTTGAAACCTAAAGACCTCTGGAACATCTTATAAAGCAGTCTTTATATCTCAAAGGAACCCGTCTGCTACTCGGTAATTAATCTTTCAACTCTCACGTCTCGTCTTTTCTTAAAGGTAGTGGACTTGTTGAGAACAGGAGCGGTCTGACGAACATCGAGTTGTGTTTTGTGTTGAACGACATTAGAAAAATGTTACTTTGTTCATTCGTTTGTATTTGAGTTCTTTCATGTGTGTCATAAAAGTGTTGATTTATTTTATACAACTTTTGAAGACATTTTTAACGTATTATGTCATTGTGTAACAATTTTTCAGACATCTGTCATCAATGTATTTGGGTATATATTATGAAGTTCTCCAATACTATATCAGCTTTTTGAATGGTATTAGCCTTAGGTTGTATAGATATGACTCGTTTATTTATTGTTTTGTTGTATGTATCCGTATGTAAGTTAAATTTACAAAATATTTACAAAAAGCAAGCTCTGAACATAGCTATTATATATAATATACTATCTTACCACTGATTATTCCATCTGAAATTGTGAACAAATCCCTAAATACTAGTACATACTGTTATCTCACGCCTGATTTATTTATTTATTAGAAACTCAACAGCTTGTTTCCTATACACATGAATAAGAAAGTAGATAGCACTAGCAATATTGAACAACGCCTTAACCACTAGGATTATCGTAGACTTTATTGCTAGTACTACCTATAACGAAAGGTTATACTTAAGCCAATTACAGAGTTTCCTGGCATGTTTAGCGGTAAGAAGTGAAACACAGAGACAAACAATCAATCAGTAGTAATTACTAGACCCAAGCAACACCATAATGATAATTATGGCATGACATGATGTGATGTGACATACTGTGGGGACTTATGCTATAAGTTAACAACCAATAACAGATTGTAGGATATGCACACGGTAGCTACTTTTAGAAACCCGGAACCTTCGGCAAAGACTACAGATTATCAGTAACTACGATTATAGCACATCTATAATGCTTCATTTATGCTCGTCACATTACATTCATGCTCGTCAGCGTAGCTTAGTTTAAGCGATGGGACATTTCGGGAAAACGCTTGCCTTTGCCCACGAACATCAGATATACATGTTGTATATCTGATCTGTTTGGCGGATCTTCGATTTAGGAAATATTATATCCCAAAAGATCATTACATAGTTCATTTAATATAAGAACCTAACTAAATTGCTTACTTAGGAAATCTTCACCTAGCTTTTCGCCTTTTATATGTCCCATTTACTTATATACTTTCTTAAGCAATTACAAACCCAAACCTTAATACACCTTTCCCAATTCTTACTGCTAAATCTTCTCTCACGCTACAGCGATTTAGACCAGTTATAATTCTTACTGCTAAATCTTCTCTCACGCTACAGCGACTTAGACCAGTTATAATTCTTACTGCTAAATCTTCTCTCACGCTACAGCGACTTAGACCAGTTATAATTCTTACTGCTAAATCTTCTCTCACGCTACAGCGACTTAGACCAGTTATAATTCTTACTGCTAAATCTTCTCTCACGCTACAGCGACTTAGACCAGTTATAATTCTTACTGCTAAATCTTCTCTCACGCTACAGCGACTTAGACCAGTTATAATTCTTACTGCTAAATCTTCTCTCACGCTACAGCGACTTAGACCAGTTATAATTCTTACTGCTAAATCTTCTCTCACGCTACAGCGACTTAGACCAGTTATAATTCTTACTGCTAAATCTTCTCTCACGCTACAGCGACTTAGGCAAGTTATAATTCTTACTGCTAAATCTTCTCTCACGCTACAGCGACTTAGACCAGTTATAATTCTTACTGCTAAATCTTCTCTCACGCTACAGCGACTTAGACCAGTTATAATTCTTACTGCTAAATCTTCTCTCACGCTACAGCGACTTAGACCAGTTATAATTCTTACTGCTAAATCTTCTCTCACGCTACAGCGACTTAGACCAGTTATAATTCTTACTGCTAAATCTTCTCTCACGCTACAGCGACTTAGACCAGTTATAATTCTTACTGCTAAATCTTCTCTCACGCTACAGCGACTTAGACCAGTTATAATTCTTACTGCTAAATCTTCTCTCACGCTACAGCGACTTAGACCAGTTATAATTCTTACTGCTAAATCTTCTCTCACGCTACAGCGACTTAGACCAGTTATAATTCTTACTGCTAAATCTTCTCTCACGTTACAGCGACTTAGACCAGTTATAATTCTTACTGCTAAATCTTCTCTCACGCTACAGCGACTTAGACCAGTTATAATTCTTACTGCTAAATCTTCTCTCACGCTACAGCGACTTAGACCAGTTATAATTCTTACTGCTAAATCTTCTCTCACGCTACAGCGACTTAGACCAGTTGTAATTCTTACTGCTAAATCTTCTCTCACGCTACAGCGACTTAGACCAGTTATAATTCTTACTGCTAAATCTTCTCTCACGCTACAGCGACTTAGACCAGTTATAATTCTTACTGCTAAATCTTCTCTCACGCTACAGCGACTTAGACCAGTTATAATTCTTACTGCTAAATCTTCTCTCACGCTACAGCGACTTAGACCAGTTATAATTCTTACTGCTAAATCTTCTCTCACGCTACAGCGACTTAGACCAGTTATAATTCTTACTGCTAAATCTTCTCTCACGCTACAGAGACTTAGACCAGTTATAATTCTTACTGCTAAATCTTCTCTCACGCTACAGTGACTTAGACCAGTTATAATTCTTACTGCTAAATCTTCTCTCACGCTACAGCGACTTAGACCAGTTATAATTCTTACTGCTAAATCTTCTCTCACGCTACAGCGACTTAGACCAGTTATAATTCTTACTGCTAAATCTTCTCTCACGCTACAGCGACTTAGACCAGTTATAATTCCGCTTGTTCTGCTTAAGAACTCACAGCCTAATTCTGTAACTATATATTACAGTTATACTCAAAGTTCGCAATACGAATATAACTAGTTTCATATCTGAACGAGGAGTTTCAAAGTACGCAGTACTCGTGTTTTTAGGTTAAGAATAGACGAGAAGACACTCGTGAGAAATAGCTTTTATCCAACTACGGCAAATGGAAAAAGATGGGTTATGGGAATTCCATAGGTTGTTATTGTACGAGCATTTTATAGAGACGTCTTAAAACATGTTGAACATGAAGCTGACAATAGTGTCTGGCGAACAAGTAAACCGTAGATGGCCCTAAGTTTGGTTGGAAATGTCGTAAAATTTAAGTGTGCAAGTCATGGTGGCCAATCGGTATATAATGCTATACCATTTTTGGACAGTGTCTAAGAATTTAAGTACCTTTAAAATAATAAAATTTTAGAGACATTCAGTTAACCACTGGTTAAAACAGGATCTTTTTAAACGGCTGTAGTCCAATATTACTTATAATATGAAATTCAAATTGCTATAAGCTGCTCCATGTAATCGTCAGATATTTTTAAACAGAACGATTGTACTGAGCCTTATTTTTGTATCGCAACCATATCTATCTATCTTATCTTGGGGCCAGTCAGTGCAGACCGGCGACACTTCGACCCAGTGGGATCTTTTGTGTCGACGCTCTCCCAATAACGACTGCCATAGATGTTCATGGCAGCCGGGACCGACGGCTTAACGTGCTCTCCGAGGCACGGAGCAGGCGATAAATTGTCAATCAATACGCACATAATTTCGAAAAGTCATATAACTTCCGAAAGTCAGAGGTGCGCGACGTGGGTTCGAATCCGAGACCCTCTGCATTGTAGTCTGTTGGTCTCCCCACTGAGCTATTGCTGCTCATATCTATCTATAATAATATATCTTACAAAGTTTCGACTTGAGTTGAGATAGGTTTCACAGCATTAGGGATACTAGTATGGAAGCTACGTGATCACTAAACAATAAGGTTTTTGATAATTATTGTTATTTTTTACTAGTCACTAAACTATCCTGGGCCTATAGCCCGGAGTAGTTTTATTTATAGTAAGTATTATAATGGTACTTGAATAAACTGACGTTTTAATTTCAGCACAGCCCGATTAATTTCTTATTTGTTTTTGAGGAGAGTAACAATTTTAGACACCGCGCAGAATGCACAAAAATAGAAAAACTGACCAGAAAAACATATTATCTGAAAAATAAAAAAATATAGATTGACATTAGTGTAATATAATTAGATAGAGGTTGTTTATTACTTACTACTATACGATTTTTTATTGAAAATAAGTTACTTTGTATCCGTATCGTTTTGGTTGCTTCTTTGTAGGCACCATGGTCACGAGAAGAGTTTTAAAATAGTCATATTTAGTATTTTTAAATTAAACCCCGATAAAATCTATCTATTGTACTATGATTTCAACTTATATATTGCTTACATATAAGTTAAAATAAAAATTTGAAGATTATGTAATATATAATAAAACATAAATAGAAAACTCGTTTTCCATGAGTTTTTGGAAGTTTGTGATTTATATATTTTTTTATATGTTGGTATTAGTCTATTTTCTTTTGATATGAAAGTCCCCCCATGTTTCTTTAGTAGACGAGTGCTAGTATCAAAATTTATTACGATGGCTTAGTGGCAGACTATATCGAACTACCGGGTGTTATTTGCTGAGTGCAGAATGATAATGGAACAAAGAACTATTTTTTGGATTTTCGGTTGACTATTTTGGTTTCTCTTTAGCGTTTCATCCGTGGTAAATTTCGATAGTGAACTATTATCTTGAAGAAGGGTGTTAATCCGGGTATTAGTTTATCTATCTGCCGAACTTCATCCAAACCAGTTCAACGGTTTACACAGGATCAAGTAATATACATCCAGAGAACTTAACAATTTCACATTTATTAAGTAGGAAATTATTATAATTCATGTATTATGGGTTGTATACACATCTTTTACTATAGCAGCGATAGGTTAATGGGGAGTCCAACAGACTGCAATGCAGAGGGTCTCGGGTTCGAACCCACGTCGCGCACCTCTAACTTTTGAAATTATGTGCGTATTGATTGACAATAATCGCCTGCTCCGTGCCTCGGAGAGCACGTTAAGCCGTCGGTCCCGGCTGCCATGAACATCTATGGCAGTCGTTATTGGGAAGTCAGTGCCCTATAATATCCTGACACTGATCTAGCCTTAGGGTATCGTTAGCCTTTGGGTTGCGGAGGTCAGGTGGCAGCCGCTCCGTGTAAAAACTGATATTCAGTCAAATGTGGTTAGACTAGAAAGCCGACCCCAAGTGACTTGGGAATAATAAAGGCTAGGGAGAAGATACACATCTCTAATGTAGTAAAATACTATCATGATATTACACCACCAACAATTATAACAAACAGCTAATTAAATTGTTATCTAAGTAATAAGTTTTTAAGCAATTCCTAATTACTCTATCTAATTAAGCATTTCAGTCGGCGGACAAAACGACGAAAACGCCATCAAGATTCAAGTCCTCATCGCAGACCCAAGTCAGGGCGTCCTTTGTCTCGCTTTTTGCGCGACACGTCTTTTTACGCGATTTCTTTTGTTTTTATACGTTTAATTTAATCCCTTTTGTTAGTACAGCTGGTCGGGACAAAGAGAAATGTCACTTTGGAGCTTTACTTGGTACGTGGAAATATTGCTCCCGTGTTTAAAGAAGTTTGGTTTAGACGTAATGCCTTTAATTTTATTTCTTTATATATTTTCTTTTTGATGTCAATGTTCTTATTTCGAAAATTGTTTTTTGAAGTGAAAACTTCTTTAGGCGCGTTGAGCACTTCTTGGGTGAACAAAAATCATAGAACTCGCGTCATCTTCACGCTTCCACGCTTTCCATTTTTGAATTATTTTAGAATACTAGCGGTCGCCTAGAGCTCGAAATTTGACCAATAATATTGCGATATATGTCATTATATATTGATATAATTATGTACCCATAGTTACGCGCTTTCCATTTTTGAATTATTTTTGGTTTATAATTTGGTTTATAAACAAGTGTTCATGATCAAGGATTAAAGTTTTCACTTATATCAGTAGTCCCCAAAGATTGTCCCATTTTTTTTTTACATAGGTGTGTACACCTGCAGTAAACATTATCATGTTATTCATAGCTTAAATCTTGAAAAGAGTTTTATTTGATGTACCTACACACAAGTCTTGATATCTGGATAGTTTAATGTTTCAAACTGTATTCGTCTTTTATGATATCTATATTAATATTAGAAAGAGGAAAGATTAGAGTTTTTGTTTGTAAGGTGTGTGAAATTTCATCATTAAAACGTTTTTATTATCACCAGTGTTGATAGTATCACAGTAGCCAGTCTAGTGGCATAAGCCTGCCCTAGTGTTTGATTCTCGGCTCGAGCACGTAATTGGATGCGAACTTATTGCTGTCTATCGGGCAGAATTGCAGACACCGGGCTGCCAATGAAAATTTATAAAAAAAATCCAACAAGACTTCGGCTGACCGGGGAACTCAATCCGAGACTTCATTACTAAAGTCCCGTTCGGTACCACTGCGCTACCGATGTAGCTAGAGACTGAATAATCACAGTTGAATATTACTTTAAACATTATGCTGCTCGTTAAATACTTTGGCACACGTAATAGAATTGAAAGATTGAAATCCACCAATCAAGCTTAATGAGGACGGAATATAATCTATATTTCGCTTTGAGTGATCAATCAACAAATCCACAAAGATTTCAAGACGCACAAAGAGCTTGTAGTTAATCGTCTATTAGTGACAATTGCTTGAAATGAGACTAATTTTAATAGAAAGAATGGTCTATATTTTTAGGTTACCTTTCCAATATCTCGTAAATATTTTTTTGTTGATTTTTTATCTTGCACTTCCCATAGTCAATTTTTTTATATTTGCAGTTGATCGTGAATTTTCGAGTTCGATAATCGGGCTGGGCAAAGCGCTATTGAGTTTTTTAATGAAGAACACACATGTACACGAATGAATTATTTATTTTTATACACGAATGAATTATTTATTTTTATACAATACGTAGTAGAGCCAAGCTGGTTACAGCAGGAATGGGCCGGCTCGACCGGGGAAGTACTACCCTCTCACAGAAAATCGACGTGAAACAACAGTGTTTCACTGCTGTGTTTCGTTCGGTGAATGAGAGCGCCGGAGGCCTAAGCATGAGGTGACGATTCTCGCAGCTTATGAGGGACCTGCAGAGTATCCGTAGAGTCATTGTGTGGGTGGCGCGAGTCGACCCGGCGGCCAGGGAGAGCCGTAGAAACGGTGCCTTGCTGGCCGCCCGCGGTATAGTCCAGAGGCCCAACCGAGTCTAACCAACTAGGTTGGCTGCCTTATCATGCCGCGCATAATCTCGAGGTGGCTCGTCGTGCCGGATGGTGACCGGAGGGTGGGTCCCGGCGACCACTTTCGGGAGGGTACGGGGGTCCTTCCATCCGTCGGATCGGCTATCGCCATACCATAAAGTTATATGACAAAACTTGCTCTGCGCCTTGCCCCACTTTGCTGCGAGAATAGCCGCCTCTTTTTTTATTCACGCTTCCCCTTCCTTTCACTCTATGGCAGTACGAACAAAGCATTGTCGTTCAACAGCAGCCAATCGCCGTAACCCCACTGCTGCTTCCTGTGTCGTGGAGTTTATTAACATCAGAGGACTCCACGCTAACCTTAATGCCGTCCATCACCACCTGGAGACGGCTCGGCCGGCAATGCTTTTTCTAACGGAGACACAAATACGCCGTCCTGAAGACACGAACTACCTGCAATATCCCGGCTACGTGCTAGAGGAGTGTTTCCTCGCGAAAGCCGGGGTATGCTTGTTTGTTAGGGCGGATATTTGCTGTCGCCGTCTACAATGCCTAGAGGACCCTTCCTTCTCTGTCCTTTGGGTACACGTAGATCATGGCTCTTTCAGCCAAATCTACATGTGCCTCTACCGATCCCATTCAGGAGACGCTGAGACAACTCGACTCTTCAATTACCTGAGTCAGGCGGCAGACGACGCGCAGGAGCGGTTTCCGAACGCTGAGTTGGTGTTCTTGGGAGATTTCAATGCCCACCATGAGACCTGGTTGGGTTCTCCCAAAACAGACCACGCGGGACGAACTGCCCATGCGTTCGCTCTCACGCATGATCTGTCTCAACTGGTACTCCAGCCCACCCGGATACCAGATATTGCAGGTCAGGCGCCCTCTCTGCTCGATCTGCTGCTGACGAGTAACCCGAACCGGTACAGTGTGTCGATTCGTGCTCCTTTGGGCACCTCAGACCACTGTCTGGTTTGTGCCACAGCTGTTGTTGTTACGCCCCCACGACCCGAGGAGGCAAGACGACGACTGTGGCACTACTCGTCAGCAGACTGGGATGGAATGCGGGAATACTTCGCATCCATCCCTTGGGCTCAACGCTGCTTTGAGAACAGGGATCCATCAGAGAGCGCTACTGCTGTCACTGGTGAAATCATCCTGGGTATGGAATATTATATTCCATACAGTGATGTGACGAGCGGCGGCAGGAAAAGGCCCTGGTTCGGGCGTGAATGCGCCGATGCTGTTGAACGCAAACAGACGGCGTATCGCGCTTGGACCAGGGCTCGCACTCTCCACGACCCTAACGTGGATCACCTGAAGGCAGCGTTCAACCAAGCCACAAAGGTCTGCAAGAGGGCATACTTAAGAGCGGATGCCCAGCGCGTCGCACGGTTCGGCCAGGAACTAATGGCGCATCCTACGGGCAGTCGTAGCTATTGGCGCCTGGCCAAAGCCGTGCAGTCCAACTTCTGCCAGACCATGCTGCCCCCTCTGAGGTATCCGAATGGATCACTGGCTCATCGGCCGCAGGAGAAAGCAGATCTGCTTGCAAATCTCTTTGCGGCCAACTCCCGAATCGATGACTGCGGTTCGCAGCCGCCTAACATTGTCAACTGCGGCTACACCATGCCTGATATATGTATCAGGCAACGAACCGTTCGTGCGATACTGCAGTCTCTCGATGTTCGGAAAGCCAGTGGACCTGACGGCATCCCAGCTGTGGTTCTTAAAAAATGTGCAGCGGAGTTGTCTCCCACACTTACGCGCCTATACCGGACGTCTTACGTCGCAGGCATTGTGCCTGAGGCTTGGAAGGAAGCGAACGTTCAACCGATTCCCAAAAAGGGGGACCGTTCCGAGCCAAGCAACTATCGACCCATAGCTATCACCTCGGTACTTTCCAAGGTGTTCGAGCGGATTATAAACACCCAAATTGTCCGCTACCTGGAGGATCAATCGTTGATCAATGATCGCCAATACGGCTTTCGGTCTAAACGATCAACGGGTGATCTTCTAGCGTTCGTCACGCACCTCTGGGGTGAGGCTATGGACAAGCACGGCGAGTCTTTGGCTATCAGCCTTGACATAGCCAAAGCTTTCGACAGAATCTGGCATCGGTCTCTTCTTTCCAAGCTTCCGGCCTATGGCTTGCCCCCTCAACTGTGCACCTGGATTGCAAGTTTCCTGCAGAAGCGTCGTATTCGGGTCCTTTGCGACGGTCGCGCTTCCAAATTTATGCAGGTCAATGCAGGAGTGCCTCAGGGTTCTGTCTTATCCCCTACGCTCTTTCTTCTGCATATCAATGATATGTTGAATCTCGGCAACATACATTGTTATGCGGACGACAGTACCGTGCATGGGCGATATCTCGGACATCCTGGGGCCAAACAGGCTGATGTTGAGGGGAAAAGGCAGAATCTTGTCGTTGACCTTGACCGGACCTTGGACCGCATCTATGAATGGGGTGCCAAGAACTTGGTCGAGTTCAACGCCAAGAAGACCCAGGCATGCGCGTTCTCTACAAAAAAGTCTCCGTTCCTTCCCCTCCCTTCTCTGAAGAACACTCCACTGGTGATACGTGACAGTCTCTCCATCTTAGGTATGGATCTTTGCCGCTCCCTTAATCAGAAAACCTATATCGAGAGCGTCATTAAGCAAGCTTCGCGAAAACTCGGAGTTCTGAACAGGGTGAGGCGGTTCTTCACGCCTGGGCAACTGTGCCTATTGTATAAGGCACAAGTGCGCCCTTGCGTGGAGTACTGTTCTCATCTTTGGGATGGCTCCGCGCAGTACTTGCTGGACGCTCTCGACCGGTTACAGCGGCAGACTGTCCGTATCATCGGAGATCCAGAGGTCACGAGTTCACTGGAACCTCTGCAACTCCGTAGAGACATTTCCTCATTGGCATGTTTCTACAGAATATACCACGGGGAGTGCTCTGAAGAGTTATTCCACCTTATCCCGCCCTCCCCTTTCCTATCCAGAACAACGCGTGCTGGGCTCAGATGCCATCCTTACACGGTAGAGTCGATTAGAGCGCGTACCAAAAAGTTTAGGTCCTCATATCTCTGCCGAACGACCAAGGTATGGAATTCTCTGCCAAGGCACGTGTTTCCTTCTTCCTTCAATCCTGGGTTCTTTAAGCGGGGCGTGAAAAAGCATCTTCTCAGGCCGTCAAAGTAGAGACCTCAACATCGCCTCGGCTACTGTGGGGGCGATGTGGAGGCCACTGCTCTTAGACCACACGACTGCTTACCATCAGGTGGAGTGTGGTCATTTTGACGAGCAAAATAAAAAAAAAATAATAAAAAATACACGAATGAATTATTTATTTTTATACACGAATGAATTATTTATTTGCATAACATGGGTACATTAAGTTTTATTCTTAGTACAAAAGAAAGGTTGTTTTCGGTGATGATTAACATGTATATGAGTAGTTTATTTTCAAAATACTATTCACCAAATAATGGTAAATCTCAAAAAAACATTTAAAGACAATATAAATGGACTATTTCAGCGGTGTTTGCAACAAACTGCTACTTTTGTGAGCTGATTTAATAGAATTTGAGTGGTTTTTGTTGAAAAGTATCAGTGCTATGCGATAGAAGCAACGAAGGAGCTTCATATTCAATCGGAACATTATTTTTGTTCTGATATCGTTTTGGCGGGTTTTGAAACTATACTCCTCATATTAGGCAATCCTAACTAATATTATAAATCTGAATGTGAGTTTCTTTGTTACGCTTACACGCCTTGACTACTCCACCGGTCATCATGAAATTTTGCATACACGTTGTCAGGCGTACAGAAAAGGACATAAAGTACCTTTTACCATCAATAGTACTGTACCCGGGTAAGACAAGTATTCTGTCTGGAATCAACACCGGTTATGTGAAGGTCAAAAATTTTAATCCAACTAATATTATAATGTAAAAGTTTTTACTTATGTTTGGGACTTTCTTACTCAATCACGAATACTAAACTTGTATACAGATAGATCATGACCTAGACTTCAGAGGTTCCCAGACTTTTTTCTCATAGACCACTTTCAGTGGACCCCCGCTTACGACTTGTGAACCCCCATTTTTTGTGACGCCAACGTAGACCCCGTCGAGTCTCCCGTGGTCCACCTGGAGCTCTTTGGGAACTAGTGACCTAGATTAACATATAGGATACTTCTTATACCGGAATGCGTACTTGGATATCCACGTGGGCGAAGCAACGGACACAGGTTGGTACATAATAATCCTTTGATACTAAGTTGCAAATTTACTTTCATATAAATTAATCCCAGCAAACAGTGTTGCCTAATCCAGTACAAACTAGAAACTTATCTGTAACCTTTCAGGTCACAAGCAACTTCCACCTCTATTAAAGTATTGAAGTGATATTATAATTATTATAATAAGACGTTCACACTATACAATTGGCATTAACATAATAATGTCTGGCCCGCCCCTTATTATGAATCACGACATGTCGTTTAATACGAACGTTAGTGATGTGAGTAGACCAGGTTTTCACGGGACTGCTCATATTTTATTTTTTTCATTTATTGTAAGGTTGTCGCGAATAGTGTTCTGGCTGCTTTTTTTATCCCATAACATATATTATTTATTTTATTTATTATTTTTTAGTAATATAACATTTACAATATATTTACATTATTAATGTTATATTTTAATTTGATTGTTATGTAATGTATCTAGAATTTATTATTTAAAGTAATTCATACAAATTTATGTGACTGTAAGACAAATGAAATTTACTGGATTTTATTTTAAACTTAACTTTTACATTGATATTTCTTCACTTTTAATATTTATCTTTGTTTCTTGTCATATTATTTATGTAATATTTAAAATTTAATGCATGCTGAATTCACCTGTAATTAGTTATACAATTGGTTAGACTCAAAATGTTTCTTTTAGGTGTATGTGATATTGTTGTACCTGTTGGTGAATAAATATATTATAACACTGTTGTCTATACGTGCGACTGTTATTGATGGGCTCGATTTCCAGGAGTTATGGCCGCAAAATGTTGGTGTAATACTTCTCTGTGTTCCAGGATAGACATGTGATGTCTATATATATTAGACCCAACATTGTATGGCATCAGTGGTAAAATGCTAGCGTAAAGTGACCACCGTTTGCAAGGCTTTGATGCACTGTCTTAGCCAGTGTAGTTAGATGTTTGCTTTGTCATAAAATTTCGAAGTCAAGTCAAGCCAAATCAGTCACCATTCAAAATATTAGTTAATTCCTGTCTGCCTGTTTTATACAAACATATTGCTGTACAAGAGGAATTCGTATCTTCAAAATATTGTGTACACTGGTCATCAGCGACAGAAACGACATTAGTGCCATGGATGATCCATTTAATATGGTGACGGAGAATTATAAGCTGAAAAAAAAACTTAAATCGTTTTTATTATGACACTATAATCCTAACTCCTAAATAATATTATAAAAGCGAAAATAAGTTTGTTTGTTTGTTACCTTTTCACGCCTAAACCACTGAACCGATCATCCTGAAATTTTGCATATACGTTGTCAGGTGTACAGAAACGTATATAGGCTACCTTTCATCCCGAAAAAAATTACTGTTGCCGAGGAAAACAACAAAAACGTTCTTATGATAATAGATGGCGCCACGTTTCTTTCGAATCATGATTGAATTATATTATTACAAGCTGAGTACAACCCGAATTGATTGTCAAATTCTAAATTAACGCGAGCGAAGCCGCGGGCAAACGCTAGTATTTAATAAAATAAAAGTCGAAAGACATGAATAAAATAAAATTTAAATATAAATTAACCATCTGCACTTTTTCTCCATATAAACTTTACCAAACCCAAATCTCACACTACCCCGCGTGCGCAATATGCTTAAAAAGGTGTACAAAGATTTCTTCACGTATTTAATATACAGGGTGTGGCGTAAATAATGGATAACCCTGAAACTGTCAACTGGTCAGATTATCATCTATCATTTACCCCACTTATATCACCATCGCAGTGTAGTACTTATTTTTTCGATACAGGGGCCCAAAAATGCTTCATTCCTTAGAAAACATGTTAAAATTTGAGAATAAGTATTTTTTACGAAGTTATCATAGATTCTAACAAAAAAACTTGATACTGGTCTGATGATACAAGTATTCAGGAGTGACATAAAAAAACAGAACGAGGAAATGTCGCCAATTGTAGAAATGGCAGCTGATTTTGTATGAGTAAGTACGATTTTCATTTAAAATATCAGAATATTTGGTCATCCATGGGCATATGGTGATATAAGTGGGGTAAATGATAGATAATAATCTGGCCAGTCGACAGTTTCAGGGTTATCCATTATTTACGCCGCAACCTGTATACATATACATATGTAGGATTTAGCAGAAACTAAAAAATGTAAAGTGGAATAGTATGACCAGATAGATCGTCTACCTCAAAGCGTCTGAGTAAACGAATCAAGCCTTTTGCCAGCAGTGTCTTGCAACAAGCCAATCTGTTTAAGACTTTTAAGGGATCACCACAATTATTACAGATTGTAATTAAAAAAATATATCTTAATATTAAAGGGACAGACAGTGCCCACTAGTTACGCTTCAAAGTATTGACTATTGCCTGTGGCAGCATTTGAGTTTGGTCTGCACACAGAAATTCTGTCCCTCCGGAAATTGAGGATTATTCCGCCTCGAAAGTATTTCCAAATTGTATTCTACCAAACGGTGGCCATGTTAGCTGTATTAGGCATTTTATATATGCAACGCACTTTTAATTTACTCTTTACTGAGTAAGAGAGAGACCTTTCTTAAAAACCAGAATTGAAAGATTATTTATTTTTACGAAGCTGAGGAGAACTATGTGCAGTTAGCGATATATTATGTACATAGTAATACCAGCGATAACAAAGTGGGGAGACCAATAGACTGCAATTCAGAGGGTCTCGGGTTCAAACCCACGTCGCACACTTCTGACTTTCGGAAGTTATATGACTTTGCGGCATTAATTGCGTATTGATTGACAATTATCGCCTGCTCCGTGCCTCGGCTCTACGTTAAGCCGTCGGTCCCGGGTGCCATGAACATCTATGGGGCAGTCGTTATTAGGAAGTCAATGCCCTCTTATATCCTGACACTGATCTAGCCTTAGGGTATCGTTAGCCTTCGGGTTGCGGAGGTCAGATGGCAATCGCTCCGTGTAAAAACTGATATCCAGTCAAATCCGCTTAGACTAGAAAGCCCACCCCAAATGACTTGGGAATAATAAAGGCTAGGGAGAAGTTAGTAATACCAGCCCTGTTTGTAAGCTGTCGCACTTATAGGCATCGGCCTGTTATCAGTATGAGAAAGATTAGGCCATAGTCGACCTCGCTGGCCCAAAACGTGTCGGTAGACTTTATATATCTTAAAGAACTATTATGGAGAATACTCACACACCCAGGTTTCCTTCACCATTAATAATATGAGGAAACATAAATATATTTAATAAAATTCGCACCCAATTTTAATGATTGCCACCAGCTTGAGATCCAGTAATTCAAATAGTCAAACCCAAGAAGAAGCAAACCACAGCTAGACTTTATGATACTTTGAGTTCATTCTGCGTAAATAGAAATACCAATTATTAAATAATGTTCGGGTACTTTAAAATAACTACACTGGAACATTGAGACAACTACCATCTTTGTCTCCCCGTGACCATGCCTGCTGAAAAGCAACTGAAACGTCGGGGAAAGTGTAAACTTAAATATAAATAGTTTTAATAATTTAATTAGCTTAAAAATTTGTAAAGTTTCATAGTAGTAGTGTAACAGTTTCTAAATTATGTACTAAAGTGTCAATTAAACAACGCGATAAAATCCGTATATAGTAGCTTAATTTCAATGAATAATATTCGCGTAAACAGAAGACAATATTATATTGTTTTTATTAATTGTCTTATATTCTATACTAGCTGTCCGCCGCGATTTCATGTAAGTTTGTGAATACTGCTTCGCTCCCGTGGCTCGTAGCGTTATATTATATAGCTTATGCTACTCCTGGATATAGCAGCATCCTAATACTGAAAGACTTTTAAAGTCAGTCAAATCGTTTTTGAGTTTATTTATTACAAAAAAATAATATTTTCTCTTTATATTATTAGTGTAGATAATAATGACTGCTGTTAAAAAGACTATCATCCTCGTTCATTATTTTGATAGCTAATAGATAGACTTACTGTCAATTTTAACAATAAACAATTTCTACAATATTTCGTTATTTCCCGGACTTTGCGAGCTTACAGACATCACTATAACCTGTCAAGACAGTCACTTAATACGTTCCGTGGGTGTTATTTACACTCTGGTGCGACCAGTCGACGCAAATGAAGTTGTAACCGCCTCTGACGTATATTGCGATACCATTGTACCAGATAAGGCGATAGCTCTTAAACTTATGATTTATCTGCTGTACTATGTTAGAGGCTTTTCAGACGTATGTACATTGTCAGTTACACTGCTTAGAGATACGGGTGTATGCCTAGGCTGGCGACTTTTGATCTCGGACACTAAAATTGTGAAGAATGAGGTATGATGCTAACTATTGCTTATTATAACTTGTTTAGTTAAACAGAGGCAGGTTTAATGGTTATAAAAGCACAGATATAACTTCTTCGCAAAATGATGGTTTAGAATATAAAATAAAAGACAAAAATATGATCTGCGATATTGTATCTAGTTTATTGATTGTTACATCAAAGAGTCAAAAAGTAATACACACACGAATTCAACTAAACGAAAACATTACATGCGAACTAAAAACAAACATTGAAATACAACAAAATGAAAAACGTTCCACCGTCATCGAACTGACGATTCGATCGCAACCGAAATACAATTTTTTCCTATTTTTAGTTTCTATCACAACTTTAAATTACTATTGCAAACTAGTAACGTCCTATGCAAGTTTAATAGCTTCCAACAACATCGATACTTCCACTAACACATCAGTAGAAATCCCAAACGATACGGCGATATTCTCTTCTTCGTCATACATTGAGTATTGGGTGAGTCTAGTTAATCAAAAGCCTTAGTAAAGTCGTCGATGTAAACTATAAGGGAGAGGATGTTGGTGTCGCTTCGATGTGTTGGTAAGGGTCGTGTATATTTGTTTTACGCGGTTCATTCAATCAACCGCCCCAGTGAATGCTGATTGGTAAATAAGGTGCCCGTTGCCATATATTTTTTGCAATCGTGCCCGTATCACGCGGCTTAACAATCTGTCAACAGCAATACGGATTTTTGTTTAAAAATATTGTTTTGTTCTCGATAATTGCTCGCGTGGACGAGAATTGGTAATGAAGAATTGAGTAATTTTTTAGCTAAGTAGGGACGTTTAAAAAATTGAGTCCTTAGTTTCACTATAGTAGTCACCCAGTTAGTAATTCAACTGTAATTAATTTCATTTCATATATATTTTTGTTTGCTATCTATACCTAATAATTATCTATATATTAATACGTGAAGCGAAAACTTTGGATCCCTTTTTACGAAAATTGGGCGGACGGAGGAGTATGAAATTTCGCACACTTATAGTTTATACAGAGAAGAAGTGACGAATGCTAATATTTTTTTAAATTATGCGTAAAAGTAAAAATACATTAAATTAATGAAAAATCACTACACGCACACAACCATGCATTTGACACACGTAGTCGAAGCGCGTAACTATGGTTACACATATCAGTATGTAATGACATATATCAGCAATATCTTACAGGTAAACTTTGGTCGAATTTCGAGCACTAAGCGACCGCTAGTAATATTTAATTATGCCAACACATTCCTCCGTGTGCGCAATATGCTTAAAAAGAGATTTAAATTGAGTGGGTGAAACGCCTGTTTCCCAGAGGGGTAGGCAGAGACTACGGATTTCCATTTGCTACGATCCTGACACACTTCTCTGGCTTCATTCACTTTCATCACATTCCTCATACACGCCCGTCGGTGAAATTTAATAATAATCTTTAATTGGTAACTCTAAAACTAGTCAATAGATGTGAAATTAAAAATAATAGAAAATCGGTTGATTAACAGAGAAGAAAACGGCACTGAATTGTTTGGTTCTATGTATAATAGACAAACATCTAGATCGTTGACAACCATTTACTACGTTATTGAAATATAACATACTAACTTCTGCCCGTGGCTCCGCCCGCGTGGGTGTCTTTTATTTTTGTAATTTATAGCCTATTATCATCTATAAAGTTATACATAAATATTATATTTTTGAAGTGAAAACTTCTTCAGCGGCGTTGTGCACTTTTTGTGATGGGTAAAAAATTTTAATCTCGCGTCAGGACACGTGACCTGATCGAAAATTCGTATATAATAATAAGTACCAATTAGGTTTTTTATAGTAATTTTATAGTGTTTTTATACCTAATCATATATTTTATTATTAATTGTAATTTAGAACTTATAACCCTATTTCCATACTTCTAAGTCCAGAAGTGAGAAAATTTTCATACAAACTTTATCCCCCTTCCGAGGGGAGAGTTTTATCCATTTCACCTACACAGATATTTTTCAATTGTAATCGAAAACTTAAGTAAGTTCATATTGCTAAGTCCAGAAATGAGAAAATTACGTTACAAACTTTACCCCCTATTTTACCCCTCTAGGGGAGAGTTTTGTCCATTCCACTTACATAGATCATTTTTGATTGTAATCAGGACCCAATATACCAATTTTCATACTTCTAAATCTAGAAATGAGAAAATTTCCATACAAACTTTACCCCCCCATTTTACCTTTTTAGGGGGAGTTTTGTCCATTTTACCTACACAGGTCATTAACCGATTTTCAATTATAATCAATAACTTGTACACCTATTTTTATACTTATAAGTCCAGAAATGAGCAAATTCCATATAAACTTTACCCCCAATTTCACCCCCTTAGGGGTGGAATTTCAAAAAATCCTTTCTTAGTACACCCCTACAAATTAAAACACACATGTTCTCCAAATTTCAAGTTCCTACGACCAGCGGTTTAGGCTGTGCGTTGTCTCTAAGTCAGTCAGTCAGGGCATCTTCCTTTATATATATAGATAGATAGATTGAAAAAATACTTGAAAACGAAGGAATAAGTATGTTTTAGAACGCGAACGTCTAAAATGATTTTCTGATTGCAAAGTTCAACCCACACATATATAAATCATTTGCATCATCATTCAATCATATATAATTGGCTCGTCTATGATATTAAATGGTCTACATAGCCTGTTCGTATAACACCCAATAACATAAATAAATACACGCAGCAGCAAGTCGGAGTCGCGATTTAAAGTTCATTCGAAGTTCACCCATTGCAATATTTATGCAAGCATTTAACTTAGATCCTAGGCTTCAAAGAACGCAGCTCAGGTTTATATAAAGTAGTCTGTGTCAGAAGCCAAACTGTCAGTTAAAGGAATAAAGCCGTATTCAAATATTAAAATGTATACGTACAGATAATGCTAACAACCTTTTTTACCAACTTCAAAAAAAAGGGAGGTATTCAATTCGTCTGTATATATATATTTTTTTTAATGTTTGTTACCTCGTTTCTTTCGACTGGGTGAACCGATTTTGATGATTCTTTTTTTATTTGAAAGCTAGTGCTTCCCGTGCGGTCCCATTTAATTTTGATCAATATTTGACCATTCGTTTTCGAGTTATACTTAATAATGTGTATTTGGCTACATTGATGATGTTCTTATATTTGGCAAGGTTCACTAAAAACCGAGAAATAAACAAAATTTTAACAAAAAAGAAAACCGACTTCAAATAAGAATATTCTAAACTTAAAATGCACTAAAAAGTTAATAAATAATTGCAGATTCTTGTGAATAATTAAATTATTGTTATTATTGGAGTCGGTGTCAGCCAAGGTAGGTTTGTAACTAATTAAACATGAGATGTCTTACTATAATCATAACATAACATTGGCATGCACAATTACACACATATAGACGCAGCACGCGGCGCGGGCGGCTGACACCGATTCCAAAAATAACAATAATTTTATTATTCACAAGAATATGCAATTATTTATTAACTTTTTAGTGCATTTTAAGTTTTAGAATATTCTTATTTGAAGTCGGTTTTCTTTTTTGTTAAAATTTTGTTTAGTGAAAATATTATAATATTTTATCAGCACTTTCCATTCAAGGACTAAATCTGGCTGTGAGATTTTGTAAAAACAAAACTAAACGAAAACAAAAGCGATAATACCGAGAATATAGCCGAATATTGTAATATGGCTTCGAAATGTACGCTGTTATGGAAAATCCACAAAGGCCGAGGGATCGTTTGAAGTTCAAATAGAGAGATTTTCAATTTACATTGTATTCCTTGAAAGGTCTCGACGAGCGACACTATTATGGCACGCGATGACGTGAAACGATATGGCGATAATGTTATGAAATAAATTTGAAGGAGTTTGTTGAACGTAGTATGCAAGGTGGAATGGCCAGTTGGGTCACTGCTCTTTATACATTGTCTGTTGTATGCTTAAAGGAAAATCTTTGACATAAGGTTATCCGACAGGAAGACAAAATCATCAATAAAGCTTTGGAAATGAGCAAGCTAAAGTGACAGTATCTATAAATGACCGTCGGGATTCTAATAGCGATCGGGGCATAAAAAAAACCAGTACAAGTCCTTATTTACGTATTACTCGTTACACGCAAGTTAAGACATCCCTCCGCCAGGTAGACCGAAGATCTGACGAACGTGGTTGGGATAGACGGGATACTCAAGGCAGAAGACATTTTGTTGTTACACAAATCGTGAAGGGCTTACATCCTGCAATGCTGGCTAACTAACATATTGTGAAAGGTATTATTGAACTTGTGCTTACATGCTATTTGCAGATTGTGCTGATGCTTGAGCATACATCGTTTTGACGATTTCTTTCATGCTTCAGTCATGTTATGAGACAGCGTGATCTTTCAACACCATCGGTACATCTATAATGTTCTCATTGATATTTCTATGTCACGGAAGTCAATCCAGTCACCGTGGGGAGCCACGCTCCGGCATGAATGGGCCGGCTCAACCGGAGTGATACCACGGCCTCACAGAAAACCGGCGTGAAATAGCGCTTGCGTTGTGTTTCGTCGAGTGAGTGAGGGTACCGGAAGCCCAACCTTCTCCCTTCTTGGGAGGGGGGCAAATTTAAATGGCTGGCAATGCACTTGTGACTCCTCTGGTGTTGCGGGTGTTTATGGGCGGCGGTAATCGCTTGCCATCAGGCGATCCGCCTGTTAGTTTGCCTCCAATACCAAAAAAAAAGAACTTTAGCTCTAGCATTATTAATTCTAGTTATGAAAAAGTGTGAGAGAAACGAGGCGGTCTGTCTAACTCGAAAACAGAACCGGGCTAGGCGATTACATCTGGCTTCCCTCTGGCAGTCTATGGCCCGATGATTGAACATAAATCGTCGTGTAAACTCCGATAGAGTGATTTAATATCGTTCAATAATGTCAAAACTGCTTTGCTACGTATGCCTTCATTAAACCATTTCATTTTAATATGTTTTAAATGAGGGCCTTAGAAATAACAAAGAAAATTTATAATAAGTAGGTATGTAGTAAAATTAATATCTTTACGCCATCTAAGTAATGTAGCGAAGCTCAAATGTTGAAATAAATAATAATGTTTATGGAGTGTCTCACTGCTGGGTTATGTCGCAAGTAATTTGACTTTCTATTTGTCCATAGCTGCCACAGTACGGGCTGGCAGATTTCATATATCTTCAAGAATATGGAGAATACTTAGACATGCAAGTTATAATAATGATAATAAAATAGTTTATTACAGTAAAAAGATTTACAAATTTATCTTAAGCTAGGTACACCAAAATAAAACCATTAAAAATTTATATATTCATAAGAGGTCATCGTTGACGAACCGTACTTGTATGAACTGTATCACAGTCGCCAGCGTCTTCCATCCAGAACGATTTATATACAACAAGTATTGCTCGGTTTTGACACAGTAACTTTTTGGATATTAAAGGTATCTTTAAACATATAATCCAAACTTTAATAAATAAATATTAATTTAAAAATGAAGATCTACACTACCAATGAGTGAATGTGCGTGTGTGTGTGGGGTGCGTATGTGTAGGTGGTTGTGTGTAGTTATCAGCACGCTATACGAGTAATCTTTTAATTTCAGCATAACTTAAGCTTAAGAGCCAGTTTATGCCATTTTTAGTTGAGTCACGATATTTACCTTTGTCTTTAAATCGAGCGTTGATAAACTATTTATCGCTCGGTAGCGTAGTGGCAATGTATGCGATTGCTGTGCAGGAGGTCTTGGGTTCGACTGGGTATGGAAAAGTAGCACGGGCTCTAGAGCTGCTACCGGTAGGTGGTAATTAATAGGAACTTAAACATAGCTGGCGAAACGTGCGTGTGTAATGTAATACCCTGTTTATTCCTTCGGAAATATAAAAGCGTGAGTTTATTATTGTATTTATTTATTATTTAGCTCAGTGGGGAGGCCAACAGACTGCAATGCAGAGAATCTCGGGTTCGAACCCACGTCGCGCACCTCTGACTTTCGGAAGTTATATGACTTTTCGAAATTATGTGCGTATTGATTGACAATTATCGCCTGCTTCGTGCCTCGGAGAGCACGTTAAGCCGTCGGTCCCGGCTGCCATGAACATCTATGGCAGTCGTTATTGGGAAGTCAGTGCCTTATAATATCCTGACACTGCTCTAGCCTTAGGGTATCGTTAGCCTTCGAGTTGTGGAGGTCAGGTGGCAGCCGCTCCGTGTAAAAACTGATATCCACTCAAATCCGGTTAGACTAGAAAAGCCGACAAGTGACTTGGGAATAAGAAAGGCTAGGGAGAAGAAGAGTCGTCAATAGATTCATCATTTATTCTATCTCACATAAAACAAACAATCCGTCATCTCTGCTTACCCTTTGACAATACACAAACGTCAAACTACACAAGTTACGTAATTGTGAATAGTCGTGCGTGTTTTATGTTTGATCAAGAACTTACACTTTACAGTACCAAATGCATTAGCAACGCTCTATTCAATATTATTGTATAAAACTTACGTTAATAGTTAATATTGAAGCAATAATAATATTATTGTTGGAATATAATACTTTATAACGTCGGTTAGAATTTCACATAATATTTCTCTCAATATACGGTGTACACGTATAGACGGCGCCGTGCCTCACTTCCTACGTCCCGTTCAGTATATTCACGTACTTCATAAGTCGACTGTTTGAGACGTTATACTCGGATTAAGTTTCGGATTTATGAATAAAGCTAATAGTAGAGGTGAAATAATTTAATAAAAATTTTATTTAATTTTTTTCGGGATTAAAAGTAGCCTATGTCCGTTTCTGTACATCTGACAACGTATATATTTCAGGATTATCGGTTCAGTGGTTTAGGCGTGAAAAGGTTACAAACAAACAAACAAACAAACTCATTTTCGATTTTATAATATTAGTTAGGATTAGGATTATGTACAAGTAATGTTATAATGTGGTGAAAATAACCATTATTATTATTATTATTAAACATAGTTATTATCATACATATTATTATTATAAGTTTAATTTACACTTTCCCCGACGTTTCGGTTGCTTTTCAGCAGCCATGGTCACGGGGAGACTAAGATGGTAGTTGTCTCAATGTTGGAACATGAACACTGCATTAAATTTGTTAGCTCCGTTTGCGTTTACTGGGCCAACAAGAAATTCTAAACTCAATTATAAGTACACTATATAGAAAATACTTAACAATAATATTCATAACTTAGCTAAGTGTAATATCAAAAGCTGTAACACCCGCCCTTCTTAATCATCTCAAAGTTGCGACGCATTTGCATGTACAAACTTCGCCCTCCATTGCCGACTCAGTACGAGTTAGTCGAGCTTCCATGATTTGTCACCCAGCAATGCGCACTGTGTTCAGTTTGCTCAACTTGATATCGAGTTAATGTTGTGTTCGTGCAAAATTACTGTACTTGTTATTGTGGTACTTGTTATCGTCTTGTTATCATATTTTAGATTCACAGGTTTATTCATAACACACAGATTGGGTGAGCTTAATTAGGGGTTTTCTTTTTGATAATGAGGACACCTAGTTATTTGTTGTGGCAACAGTACCTATCTTAACAACTTTGAGTGTACACTCACGACAGACAGACACTGAGACGGAAGTATTATGTATATTTGAGGTTATCTTTGCACAGTTATTTTAACGTCCCACGTAATAAGCTTATTGTTGTCCGGCACAGCTCTTGACTGGAGTCCACTGTATAGATACTGGATATGGATATGGACACTGTAACAGAGAATTACCTGGAAAACCTCATGCCTATAACAATCCGATAACACACCTCAATTTTAATATAAAACTTACTAGTTTTCACCCGCGGCTTCGCTCGCGTAAATGTAGGTTAGGTTAGGTTTGCAACATTTCTTTTTCTGGATGAAAGGTACCCTATGTCCTATTCTATACCTCTGACAACGTGTATGCAAAATTTCATGTTGATCGGTTGAGTAGTTAAGGCATGAAACAAACAAACTCATTTTCGTATTTATAATATTAGTTAGGATTATGAGTGTGAAAACTAAAATATGAAGGCAGAAGAAATATGGAAGTAGAATAAATACAGTCGAAATCAGAGCATTGAGAAGAATGCACCTTTAAAAATTAGAATGAGGAATAGTAAAATAAGAGAGGGATGTGATGAAAAAGGAGATATTATATGAAAAACAAGAATTGAGAAGAATTAATTAAGATGGTTTCTGCATGTCGAATTAATAAAGGAGTAAAGACTGACTAAGGAAATAAATAAAGCAAACGTGAATAGGACATCCGAAAGGGATACCTCTAGGTGAACGTTCTCTGACTTTATAAGAGAGATCATGAAGAAAGCCCAGGTTAAGAATACCCTAAATCAACAAGAGTGTACTATAATAAACGTTAGTTAAGCTAGAGAGATATGCCAGGATTATAGTAAGTAGAAAGTCGTAATCTCTGCTTGTTCCTTCGATTAACAGCATTCGAAAATTTTCTCGAAATATAAACCTAATTAAAACATAGTTGTCACTGCCCAATGTAGTTATCCATTAAAACAAACTTACTTTTAGATTATTCAAAAAATCTAGGAACGACTAAACAAACTCCAGCGACGACATTATTTGAAAGTTTTAAAATATCTTCGTCAACTTTATAAGCATTCAAATATGTAATAAAAATTTCCTTAGCACGGTCACAAACTGTATATTTCATGAATCCATTATACCAAGTTTATGAGAAAAATGATAAGTTGTTCTAAAAACGCCATAAAGTAGAAATCCTGCAGTAAAAATGTTTTGTAGTCGTGTTTTTACGATCGTTTGATCACCCATCACGAGACGCTTGTTTTATTAAGTAGCTCGCATATAAATAAGATTGTGAGTAAATATTTAATGGAGAATTTTTTGAAGAAAATGTCTTTATAACGTTTGGGAAATGGCACTTTGCGCGTGGTGAAATTGTCACTGGAAAGGGTTGATTTAATCAAGATCCTTTTTCCAAGGACCATTTTGTGTATTTTCTGTATATACAAATAGAAAATTTGGAACCGTAAGACGTGGTCGTATTTAAGAGTCTTTCAGTGTACGGTGAGAATACCGTTTAATCTATATATCTATTAACACGTGAAGCAAAAACTTTGTATCCCTTTTTACGAAAATTGCGCAAGCGGAGGAATATGAAATTTGGCACAGTTAAAGTTTATATGGAGAAGGAGGGGCAAATCCTAATATTTATATAAAATATGTATTAGAAATACATTAAATTAATGAAAAATCACTACACGCACACAACCATTTATTTGACACACGCAGTCGAAGCGCATAACTATGGTTACATATATCAATATATAATGACATATTATATCAGCAAAATCTTACAGGCAAACTTTGGACGAATTTCGATCACTAGGCGACCGCTAGTTCAATTTAATATTCGTTTATTTTGTAAGCATAAAATAAAACTTTGATAGGTACTTAAAAACGGGCACAAAAAGTTGAAGATATGAAAAGCATTATTAAAAACATCAAGTAAACAAGCGTTGATGATGATAAGTGTCATTTTATTTGTCCCAATTACATGACACTAATGATGTCCAATTCTATCAAGTCAATGAAACAGTGATGACCCACGACATAGATTAATGATGTTTCCATTAGATTAACATTATCTGTTGTCATCCATATTCTTACTGACGACTTTTTTATTAATATAGCTAATCGAATCAAGTTTTTATTATAGTTCTTTTGGACATTTGGTAAATAATATTGTAATTTATTTCAATGTCGCTCTGATTTGTACTGTCGTGTTTTGTATTTTAATAAGGAAACGCCCGCACTACAAATATCTCTAGACAGTATAAATAAAAACAGCGGTTTTTTAGATTCTTTTTGTACAGGGTCAACTGTTTTTAGATCATATAAAATTTTCTCAGAAAGATAAGTAAAAATAGGGAGGGATTTAAAATTGTTATTCTAAGATCTATTTTTGGAAAGTGTAATTTTCTATTAGTTTGCCAGGAAGTAAAAGATAAATGAAATGTCATGCTTTTTAGCTGCATTAAAGAAGCATGTTTTTATCTCAAAATTCAACAACTCTAACTTGGAAACATATCTGGTTAAATACTCTTACGGATTACAAAGCCTCTTTTTGAAGGTTTTTACATGAAGGCTTACGGAATTTTCAATAGACATTTCGGATTATTGAGCAACATGCGGGGTTCTTACAGACCCTTGTGCCAGTTAAACCGCACACTTCCTGAAACGCAATCCCTTCATCTTTGACGATAGTCTTCAAAAGGCATACATACACAGCACATAGATATTGCAATACATAACCATATAATGGTTATTGTCTCCCCCGCATCCGGAGGGTGACTACAATGGCTGAGATATTGACATTCCACGCCTTCAATGCCACTATTGTTGGTGGGCTAATGATAGCCGCTGAAATCTCTGACGCCTCAATGGCTATTGATTTTCTCATGTATTGGTAGGAAGCGATTAATCCTAAATGCTTTGTTAGTTTAGAATACGCACTTACGATAAAGCGTTGTAGTGTGTGTTACAGAGACTTATTGCACATTGATTATTTGTGGAGTTAAATATATTATAAAGTATATATACTGACAGCATACCAGTGCAGACAATATTCAATGTATAATTAATTTAGTTGCATTATATAGGTATGCATACATAGATACATATGTGCTTACTATGGTAATTGGAAGAGAAGGCTGATACAATGGACTTTTACATCCTTGCTTCATCTGTTCTAGTCGGTTTTTATTTTTAGATCGTGTCTTTTTTAGCTGCCGACTGTTATATATGGGCACTGTATTTTTATTTATTACAATTGTTGCATCATTTGACCTGGTAATTCAATTCTAGTACATAAGTAAATTCGTTTTCACTTAATGAGGTGTTCAGGTCATGTTGCTAGTTTTTACTTGGCGTAAGGCAAGCAGTGCTCTTCAATTTATTACCTTTTTGAAAACCTAATAAATATTTAGAAAGCTCACTTATGTGTATTCTTACGTAAACTTGTGATATGATAACTAATGCTAAAAAACTTAATTATTGCAACGTGCTCACACTCTAACGATGTGACGAATTGGATTGGTGATATGGTTTTTAGAGTCGTATGAAGTTATTTTTTTGCACGAAGGCAAACTCGCTCTGGGATTAATTCCTGTGTCCCGGGGGACTCTACAAACAACGCAAACAAAGAATACCCGGACACAGAACAACTTTTTGTCGCGTATGGACATCGAACCCACTCACCCGATCACTTAAACCATTACTCTAACCCTGCAGTCAAATGCACATCAAAACTGACTGAAGTACCAAATCATTCTTCTGTTTCTGTTTGACATCAAAAAGATTCGCGATGCCACTTATTTTAAACATCTACTAAATAAACTGTACTTGGTGTATAAAATATTTTTGTTCAATAGACAAAACTGGCCTGAATATCGTAACTGCAGTTCCCAGTGCTGCATCCTAAACACAGTCAGAATGTATGTGAAGTCGTGCATAATGCGATACGGGGCGAACTATCGCCATTTGTCGAAATCACTTCCAGTTACAAAGCTTTGCTACGAATTTCGTTTCTGTTTCGTGTGGTTTGTGCCTTCTGAACTCTTGGAGTTTCCAAACTTCTTGTAGATTTTAGACTAGAACTTGCAACTTGGTACAAAGACATTAGAATATTTATAAGCCACTCACTCTCTATATCGACTGTTGTATCATTCAGGCAGAACTAACTGCAATCTGTAGGTAGCGTAGTGCTATTAAACTCTAAGTAAATTATAAGGAGGAAAATACAATCCAGAAAGCAGGACTTGAACCTGTGACTCCGAACAAACATTTCCTCGATTTAGCAATTATGCCTTAAATTGAATCCACTAAAGATTACAATTTGCGTTTCGCCTCTAAGGCAATACTATGCATTATCTGTCGTATCAATTTTCCTTTTCGTGTTTATAACTTACGGTTTTTTTATTTATTTTTTATTTATTGACAAAATTTTACAATAATATTACCATAGCTTAGACCACTCGCTTAAACCACTAGTGTTTTTATGCGAGTGTGAGTTCATATATTATATAAATTAAAATTACAATTTATACTCTAATAATAATTCACAATGACAGTACGAATCTGTCAATGTTATACAACAATTAATGTATTTTTAGTGTGGTTTTATACAGCTGCTTTTTAACATATGTATTTACTATATCTTCAGGTAAACTGTTCAAGATATCGACATATTTTAGTTCCAAACAAATTATTAAATTTTGGCAAAACATATTTCTTTGAATTTTGTAACTAAGCATGCAAAATATGAAAAACAAATATATTTTATTGAAGTATTTTGCGGCTCCTGTATTGATTTTACTGTTCTTAGGACGGCCGCTATGCAAAATGGATAAATTGACTGTACTACGAATTGTATTCTCAACCACATCAAGATTTATACTAGAGTGGACAGCGGCTGCTTCTTGATAGGCTTTCTACTTGAAAGCCTATCAAGTAGCAGTTCAGGCTGGAAAAAAGAAATTGAGGCAGTCTTTGGGGACTGCCAATAGAAGTGAAAACTTTAATCCTTGATCATAAACATTTCATTATAACCAAAAGGGGGTAAAAATTCCGTTACTTTTTGAGTAGGACGCACCGTTTCTGAGATATTGTTAATATTCTAAAATAATTCAAAAATGGAAAGCGTGGAAGCGTGACGATGACAAAGCGTGACGATGACGCGAGTTCCATGATTTTTGTTCACCCAAGAAGTGCTCAACGCGCCTAAAGAAGTTTTCACTTCAAAAATACAATTCTCCTATACTTTAGTTAACAAGCCGATTATTTCTTTCGTATTACTCCTTCATCGCACATTCTATAAGATAAAATGTGTCATCATCAAAGAAGTTATTGCCGCACCCCGTATTTAAATGTGGATTATTTTTGTCTGCATTCAAAGGCTTTTTTCCCTATATCTGAACATAATGCCATTACTTGGCTACCTATCCATTATTAAAACGGAAACGATCGTAGTACTTTATTCTTCTTTTGCGAATAAAAAGTTTTAGGGTGCATAAAATAACAATGTTGCACCTTAGTAGGTATTCAGATTGTATGTAGCCTTTGTACTGTTTCACTTGAGGCTGCACTTGGAATAATATTGTTGACTTTGTGATCTACGTACTGAGCATGTTAACGGTGAGATGGAACAATGTATATTGTGAACCAAAGTCAATATTGAAATACATTTGCTATTACTTGTCATATCATAGTCAACATATATGTTACTTTATGGGCCCGCAACATAATTTATATACGCATTATTATAGTTGACGTCTAATTAGATCAGTTGATGGCGTTTTGTAAATTTGCCATATATTTTGTTTTTGATAATTACATACATACATTGATTCCCGCCTGTTTACCAGAGGGGTAGGCAGAGACTACGGATTTCCATTTGCTACGATCCTCCACACTTCTCTGGCTTTATTCGCTTTCATCACATTCCTCATACACGCCCGTCGATTCAAGGTGCTCTTAACCTGGCCTTTGTCCAGAACGCCTCCGATCTGATCGAGAAACGTTCGCCTAGGTTTTCCTCTTTTGATAATTATAGTTTAAATATGCTGCATTAAACATTTTAGTATTCTATCCATATTAATATTAGGCTATTTTTAATATTTAATCATTCTTTTAGTGCTTTCTTCTAGTAGACTCACTTTACCGTAAAATTCCTTATAAAGAATTTATGCAATTTGCGTTCTTAGCTACGGTACTAAGAAATTCTTCTTGAGTTTAATTGCTTGGAAAAAGTTATAAAATACAAATGGTTTACTTCTTTATGATTTTTTGAATAATTATGTATCTATAACCTAAATATTATCGCAGTAGTTACGCTACTCTGACCCGTGAAACCCCGACGGCATCTTGATATGAAACATACATACTCCACATGGCCCATAGAAATATAACACGACGGAACTTTGGTAATATCTCTCATAATTTTATGCTCCCCCAGTGTTCTGTCCTTTTGGCATAAACAGTTGCATTGTACCGTCGTAATATAAGTTTATAGAGGCGTCTCTGGCTTTTACGCCTCACCCAGCTTCGAGTTTCTCGAGTCACAAAACTACTATTACAAATTCTACGTTATAAGTTCCTGAAATACGTTGTGTCTTACTCCCTGTTACCATTTTGTTTAGATATTGGGTACAGGCTGGTTACTATATACAAAAAACGAGTCGTTTTAGCAACGGACAGTTCAATTTTGACAATATTTTTCATACAATATTTGACAGAAATTGATTGTCCGTTGTTAAAACGACTCTTATCAATATATAAGCACCGGGCCTAAGTGTTGATGATGAAAATGTATAACCGAAACTTCGGGGCGAATGTAAAATCCTAACTAATAATATAAAAGCGAAAATGAGTTTGTTTGTTACCCTTTCACGCTTAAACCACTAAACCGATCATCCTGAAATTGTGCATATACATACTTTGACAGGTGTACAACAACGGATATGGGCTACTTTTCATCGCGAAAAAAATTACTGTTCCTGAGGAAAACAATAATAACGTTCTTATGATAATAGATGGCGCCACGTGTCTTTCGAATCATGATTGAATTATATTATTACAAGCAGAGTACAACTCGAATTGATTGTCAAATTCTAAATGAACGCGAGCGAAGCCGCGGGCAAAAGCTAGTACATAATAAAATTGTTACTGGTCGATATCTGTACATAGGAGATGGTTAAGCTAATATTATGTAAGAAGACTTTATAAGAACTATGGAAGCAAAAACTATTTTAAGAATCTTTGCTTTTCTGACTGTTTGTTTGTATGCACATCATGCAAAATGTACTGCATAAAATTGAATACTGTTTTCACAGTTCTATTACTTGAGGTATAAATTAAAGTCTGGTGCATGTTTCATCATCTTATCTTATCTTATGTGGGGGCCAGTCAGTGCAGACCGGCGACACTTCGACCCAGTGGGATCTTTTGTGTCGACACTCTCCCAATAACGACTGCCATAGATGTTCATGGCAGCCGGGACCAACGGCTTAACGTGCTCACCGAGGCACGGAGCACGCGATAATTGTCAATCAATACGCTCATAATTTCGAAAAGTCATATAACTTCCGAAAGTCAAAGGTGCGCGTCGTGGGTTCGAACCCGAGACTCTCTGCATTGCAGTCTGTTGGTCTCTCCATTGAGCTATCGCTGCATGTTTCGTCATAATACGCCGCCTAGTAGCCGAGTACTTCCAAAATCCAAGCGCAGAAAGACGCGGGCAAAAGTTTCATAAGAATAATACCTACATGAAGTTTCTTTAGGATTCTATGTTACAAAGTGACATTACTCTGTTATCTAGATCACCAGGCAGGGTTTAGGATGATTATAACATTACTAGATCTTGCCCACGTTTAAGGTCAGTAACAATACTTCTTCCTGTATGAAAGGTACCGACAATACTCACATTCGCATCTATACATAAAATTGAAGTGTCTGTTTGTAATGTCAAAATAACACCTTTTTATCTAATGCATATGACAGTATATAAGGTACCTATACGAAAACATCTATTTTTACAATGTTTGTCTGTCTGTCCGTCTGTTTGTTCCGGCTAATCTCCGAAACGGCTGAACCGATTTTGACGGGACTTTCACTGCCAGATAGCTGATGTTATAAGGAGTAACTTCGGCTACATTGATTTTAGAAAAAAATAGGGTTCCGCGGGGACAAACACTTTTTAGTTAAAATCTACGCGGACGAAGTCGCTGGTAACAGCTAGTTTATAATATTAGTAAGGATAGTTAGCATTAGGATAAATACTGTTTTATATACTAGCTAGCCGATGTCATTTACCAAATTTCAATGAATTTTTTACTTCTGTGATACTATTAAAATTAATTTACCATTACAAATAATAGCACATCGGGAAATAAAACCATACAAGTATACATAGATTACACTCTATGTAGGTTGCGATTTAATAAAAGACTAGCTACCGCCTGCGGCTATGCTCGCATGATATGTCATTAAATCATAGTGTGTATTACTTATGGATGGCGTAGCTTTCTACTAATGGGAGAATTTTAAGTATCGGTTCAGTGGTAACGAAGATATAGAGGTAAATTTCATTCATCATCTATAATAGTAGATACATACAAATATAAATAATTATATGCATACATACGAACTTTGTAGTAACTATTAAAAGCAGCGATAGCCTAGTGGGAAACCGTTGGACTGCCACGTAGAGGTCTTAGGTTTAATCTCAAGGCGCGCATCTCTGACTTTTTGAAGTTATGTGCGTATTAAATAGTTAATTATCGCTTGGTTTAACGATACAGGAAAACTCGTGAAGAAACCTGCATGTTTCTTTTTTTTTTATTGCCCTTGATGGCAGATGAGCAAGTGGCCCACCTGATGAAAAGTGGTAATCGCTGCTCATGGACTTCAGCAATGTCAGGACACAGCAAAGCCGCTGCCTACCGTGAAAGAAGAACTCTCTTTAAACCTTGTTTCAAGAAGGACATATCATAGCGCTCGGGAAACACCGAAGCTGGCAGTTCATTCCAGAGCTTGCATGTGTATGTGGGAGAAATGATCGCTGAAAGCGTACCGCCTTGGATTTGGACGCTTCCAGGTGATATGGATGAACCCTGCTTCGGTGTCGAGTGGTACGGTGATAGAAAGGGGCCGCTGGTACCAAATCAAACATGTCTGAGAGTTCTCCATAATGTTCTCAAAGATATGTGAAGTCTGCCAACCCGAAGTAGGCCAGCGTGGTGGACTATGGCCTAACTTTTCTAACACTGAGAAGAGGCCTGTGCCCAGCAGTGGGACAGTTTAATAGAGGGCTGTTAGTATAGTATGAATATCTAGTCGCGTTTACAGTCGCATTTGATGATACGTAAATAAAAACTAAAAATACGCGCACACACACACACACACATACACACACACACACAAAAAAAAATTTATTTATTATTATTATTTATTTATTACATTTATACTTTTTGTACTTATTTTTATAAATAAGGGATTCAGATCTGTTACCTATGTTATACTACGGGATCGTTGCTCTGTGTAACCTGTGTAATTGAAGAAGGGGGTATCTAACACAGGTATAATTTTATACTTAATACACCATCCCAAGATATAAGTACTTAGGTATGTGATATCGAAACGAAACATTTTTAACATTTAACAATAATACATGGCAGGATGTCGTTAATATTTTTATGTATATTTTATTGAAAAAGTATTACAGTTACCTAACTATTTACTTGTGATATAAATAAATTTCAAGACAATTATGAATTACTCGTTTCGTAAATTTTAAATTAGCTTTCGCGCATTCGTCGGTGTTTTAATTATATTTTAGCAGTTTCTTAAATCCATTTGAAACCACTGTCAAAAATAACTTTATCGGAATTTAAAGGTAAGCCTCGCATTTACTTTTAATTCCTTTTAGAATTATTTTCGATGTGTAGTGTGTCTATTAATAAAATACGCAACAAAGGTTGTTTTGAACGCATTTGTTCTATGATGTGGTTTTGTTGGTTGTGGTCCGCGGTTACGTTTTAGCGACGGCGAAAATATATAGTGTATAATGTATACAATTTGGACTAAAGCCTTTACTCTTTGTTGTTAATATAATTGTCCATATATGTTAATTTTGTTGTTTTAAATGGTAATGCTCCCTTAAACCACATCACACGCCATAACCTTATAAGATTAGAATGAGATCCCATAGCCGTCAATATCTAGAACATTTTAGGAAGGCAGATTTTATTTCGGCTTATGTTTAACTTATCGCCAGATACAGTCAAAAATAGTAAATGATCACCAAAAATAGTAAATGATCACCAAAAATAGTAAATGATCACCAAAAATAGTAAATGATCACCAAAATTAAAACCGAATTTTAATACCAAAAATATTAATTGCACAGCAAAGAGATCAATTTGGGTGGGTTTAAGAAGGAACCTAACATAACCTAACCCTTCTGAGACGGAATTCAGTGATTTGAGGCGTATAGGTGCTCGTTATGATATATTTTAGTAAGCATATTTTGGTGTGCAATTACTATTTTTGGTGGTCATTATATTTAATCCCTTTTATTTCACCGTAAAAGTTTAATATATAAGCTTACATCGTACATATACGTACTAGCTAGTTTGAAAGTAGATAGTAGTACTCCCTATTTTTAAATTAGTGAATATGTATAAGTTATTAAAAATCCATTACATTCACAGAACAGTAGAGTCTTGCAACTTTTGCTCTGGGATCATGTACATAGATTTTTGATAACATCGTCTACGGCAAATGAAGTTGAAAAAATTACAGTGTAATTAAATGGAAGATCAGCATAGCAGTGACAGCTCAGTGGGGAGACCAACAGACTGCAATGCAGAGGGTCTTGGGCTCGAACCCACGTTGCACATCTCTGACTTTCAGAAGTTATATGACTTTCCAAATTAAGTGCGTATTGATTGACAATTATCGCCTGCTCCGTGCCTCGGAGAGCACGTTAAGTCGTCGGTCCCGGCTGCCATGAACATCTATAGCAGTCGTTATTGGGAAGTCAGTGCCCTCTAATATCCTGACACTGGTCTAGCCTAAGGGTATCGTTAGCCTTCGGGTTGCGGAGGTCAGATGGCAGTCGCTTCGTGTAAAAATTGATATCCAGTCAAATCCGGTTAGACTAGAAAGTCGACCCCAAGTGACTTGGGAATAATAAAGGCTAGGGGAGAAGAATTAAATGAAAGATCTCTCTGCTGCTATTATTTGGTTATGGTATAAATAAGTCGCCTCGCTCGCCAAAGTAATGCTTACAAGAAACCATCGTTAGAGTAGTAACACTGCTACTGCATTTCGCCTTTTGCTAACTATTATAAATGCGAATGTGAGTTTGTTTGTTACGCTTTCACACCTTAAATACTCGACCGATCATCATGAAACTTCGCATATGTACATGTTGTCACGGGTACAGAAAGGGACAAAGAGTAACCTTTTATTCCGAAAAAAGATATTGCTCCTCAGAGATGGCAATTTATTTATTACAAATTACATTGCTGGCTAGCGAGGCCACTGACGATACTTTAAGCTCATTCGGCGTAAATAGAAATACCAATGATTAAATTATTTTCAAGTATTTTGAAATAACTACACTTCAAGACATTAATACAGCCAACATCTTAGTCCCCGCGTAAACATGGCTGCTGAAAAGTAACCGATATGTCGGAGAAAGTGTAAAGTTACTTCCAAATAGTTTTTTTAAAACATAAGCTAAAACATAAGTGAACAGTAACTAGTAAAGTTGTCTAGCAATGGTAGTTTAAAGTTTCAAAATTGTGTAATAATACTGTTTTATATAATAAAAAAAAAATTGGGGCAGTTTTTGGGGACTGCCGATAGAAGTGAAAACTTTAATCCTTGATCATAAACACTTCCTTATAAAACAAAACAAAAATGGGTGGGTCGGATGCCTGATACTCTCTTGCGAGTTATTAAGGGGGTCAAAATTTCGTTATTTTTTGCGTAGGACGCACCATTTCTGAGATATTGTTAATATTCTAAAAAAAAATAATAAAGCGTGGAAGCATGACGATGACGCGAGTTCCATGATTTTTTTTCACCCAAGAAGTGCTCAACGCGCCTAAGTAAGTTTTCACTTCAACAACGCGATAAAATCCACATCATGTAGTTTAATTCCGAGGCAACTGTTCACTAAATTCTCTAAACATATAGTCAAGCTAAACAATATTTTATTTCTACAAATTGATATCACCGCTACCCGAGAATGTTATCTAGGAAATAGAAAACTAGTTTTCAATTTGTAAAGTACTCGTATTAAGGTTTCGGTGCTGTTCCCGGTAAGTGGCTGTCGGTGGCTCTGCAGGTCAACTTGTAAGTAATTCTGTAATGGATTGCCGCGAAAAGCAACATGGCTAAATAAAACGAAGTTGTTCAGTCTTGTGATGGTTTCTTGAAGTATGTAATAGTCGTATAAGATCACTGATATATGGGCAAGAGCTTTTCGTGTTATTAATAAGATATTTTTTCATATTTGATATTACACTAGCTTTTGTCCACGATTTCGTACCCGTTAAATTTGGAGTAGGTACCTATTTATATTTTCTTTCTTTGCCTGTAAAAAGAACCTGATTTACATACATGATACTAAACTTCTAAGCGGTGTATAAAGATGAAACACGCACCAGATTTCAAGGTAGTCCTCCAGAAATACAATTAGGAACACCTAATTTAATTTTATGCTTTTATAAAGACTAAGGAGTCTTTATAAAATATATACATTATTTATATATAATACGTGAAGCGAAAACTTTGGATCTCTTTTTACGAAAATTGGGCGGACGGAGGAGTATGAAATGTCGTACACTTATAGTTTATACAGAGAAGAAGTGACGAATAATAAGTAACTAATATTTTTTTAAATTATGCGTAAAAATACATTAAATTAATGAAAAACACTACACGCACACAACCATGCATTTGACACACGCAGTCGAAGCGCGTAACTATGGTTACATATATCAATATACAAAGACATATATCAGCAATATCTTATAGGCAATCTTTGGTCGAATTTCGAGCACTAGGCGGCCGCTAGTTTTCTTAGATATCTCCTACGTACAAAGATCGACCAGTTACAATATTATTACACTAACTCGATTTCGCCTACGACACGGAAGATTATTTCGCATATAAGGCTACTTCGCTCGCATAAATATAGGTTAAGTTAGCAACAGTATTTTTTTCTGTATAGAAGGTACCTTTTATCCTTTTGTGTTCCCCTCGGGCAACGTGTAAGCGAAAAATGATAATCGGTCGAGCAGTTCTGGCTTGAAAGTGTAACAAACACACTCACAAGCACTAATATTAGTTGGGATTGGCATAGATATTATTTTCTCGAATAAATTCAGCCATGACGTTAGCACCCATTTAGGAGACATTGTCTACAGGTAATTCCAGTCATCTTATGTATCTATAAAGATAACATCTTGCACTACAACATCTTTTACAAAGATGAATATATCTCAAATAATATCCATATAAAGTCGTTTAATCTCAATATATCTTTTTAACTTAAGCAAATATATCTAAAGAATAATTAAAAGCTTTGAATATTTCGGCTATACAATCACTACTTCCTACTCAAGTTTCTCCAAAGGCAGCTCTATTCAAAGCACAATCGTAACTATAAATATCTGTAGACAGACTCAGCCAGCTTCAAAGTAATATCGATTTAATATTAGGACTAGATTCAATGTCTATTCTAGGTCTGTTTGGTGATAGTATGAATAGATCGACTGCAAGGATGGCTTAGTTTAAGTGGTCGCTTCGTCACTGCTATTGCACCTGCATGGGTTCGATCCACACAGGACAAAAAATTGTGTGGTCCACAAATAGTTGGTACGAGTCGGGGTGTTATTTGTGTCCATTGTTTCAATATTTGTAAAGTCCCTGTCGACACAGGAATTATTTCTAGTGCGGAAATTGTCTTTTATAGAAAGAAAAATGTATAAAAAAACATATTAATGTAAAATGAAACAAAAAAAAACAAAAAAGAAACAAAACATATTAATATGTGTCAGGATCGTAGCAAATGAAAATCCGTAGTTTCTACCTACCCCTCTGGGAAACTGGCGTGAATCTATGTGTATATGTATGTATTAATGTAGACACAAGTCTATATCTGTATGTAATAGGACTAGAACAGGTGCTGGAGACATATACCATATAGCCTGAATACTTGTATTATGAATTTATGATCCTACAGTTGTGTACAGTTTCATAAGTCGGATCATGTTTTATCGTAAACAGCTTCTAAAGTAGTTGCCTAGGGAGTACACCTTGCAGGTTTAAGCTATAAATCACGTCAAAATTAATTCAATAATAATTGACGTTCAAAAGCGTTACTTTGCGACCTAAATTAAATAAAAGATTTTGACTTTGACTTTTGATTATGAGAAAATAACGGCAAGAAATTCGGCACCAAACAATTTCTCGCCGTTATTTTCTATAGTTTTGTTTCAAGTTAAGTTTAATAAGCTCATTAAGCACTTAAATTTAAGCTAAGTGTTTACTGTGTTTACTTTGTGAACCTAAATCAATCAATCCTTTATAATTTTGACAAAAGAAGGTTTAATAATTTGATGGAGAAAAGCCTCAGCTACATTTTAGCCTGTTGTCGTAGATCCAATTACGGAGGATATTCATGAAAATAGATAACTTGATGGAAGATACAGCACCATTTAAACCAATTTATATTTACGTGTAAATTGAAATGGACATCCAGCAGTATGTTTATTCATAATATGTGTAATATGTTATAATAGAATATGTGTGTCTATTTTAATCGTAATCTCTTTTCTCTTATTACTCTCTACTCTTAGTCCCATGCTGGCCTTTTTAATTGACGTCAATATACTATATCTTAAAGCAAAGCTCTGACAAAAACAGCCATGATGTCAGACAAAAAAGTAAAAATGGCCCGCATATCAATCCGGGTAAGTGAATATTTTTAGGCTGTTGTAGCATCATTTATGAAAGTATTACCAAAAAGACACACGTGATTCAAATACCTTCAACCCTGCAAACTTCCCATCGTTCCAATGGTTCAGTCAGTCCACTGTCCATTAAGCAAATGGATCGAACTACACGTCCTATTCAGATTTACATTGCAAATGTTTACGTCAAAGGCCGAGCGTTGTAGGGATTTTTCATTTGACGGAAAACTTTTGGGCAAGTCTGCGAAGGGTTAGGAAGAACTCAAAGTTTGTGTATAAGTGCGTTTAACGCGTGGGTAGATCTCTAAAACATAGTGTGCGTGTTGATTTCTTGGAAGTGTGTTCGCCTCTGATTCTATTCAACCAAACAGATATCATGTTATATTATTTATGAAATCTAATTGTGGGCCAACTAAATTCAAACCTCAGTTATTAAAATTTTACATTTTGGAAACAATCCTTTAGATTTTAAGCGACCCAGTAAGTTTAATACTACTAGGTTGTTATAATAATAATATTCTATAATATTCTACCACATACACACAACACCATCTAGCCTAAGCTAAGCAGAGCTTGTACAATGGATAAACATACTTATATACTTTTGTTTCTTGTAAATACAGACATATTATACATAGAAACACTCAGACCAAGACAAACATTCATGTTCATGCACACAAATGTTTGACTTGTGCGGGAATCGAACCCGCGACCTCAGGCGTGGCAGTCGGTTACACTAACCACTACCATCGAGGGCGAGAATATTAACTGTAAATTATATCTGTATACTTTTAGATGAAACGCTTTGAATGATTTTGATGAATGTATATAATGTATGTAATAATTACAAAAAAAAGAAAAAGAAAAAAAGACAAAAAGAGGAAAGGCTAGTGTGAATGGAACAGTCGCAAGAGGAAAACCTAGGCGAACGTTTCTCGATCAGATCGGAGGCGTTCTGGACAAAGGCCAGGTTAAGAGCTCCTTGAACCGACGGGTGTGTATGAGGCATGTGATGAAAGTGAATGAAGCCAGAGAAGTGTGTCAGGATCGTAGCAAATGGAAATCCGTAGTCTCTGCCTACCCCTCTGGGAAACAGGCGTGAATCTATGTATGTATGTATGTAATTACATAAAATAAGGAAAATGGCATTTCTTATTTTAATTCTGTTTGACAAACTAACTCATTAAATAATTATTTTTACTTGCATAGTTAGAACGCCAATACCCGTATTAGTCCTTAGCCACTGCATTACTTTACAAATATAGAATTAGACAAAACGTACAACCAGACTCAGTAACATCATTTGCTGATCACACAAATAATTGTCCTGTGTGGGATTCGAACTCACAACACCTAGCGTAGCGACAGCAACGCGAAGTGCCTGCTCGCTCACTGTGCCGTCCGTGCTATGCCATAAAGCCAGGCCTATCTTTGATATACGACAAGGAATCAACTGTAAGTAAAAGAGGAAAACCAAATTAATCAAACCATATTTTTTTTATATTTCGATATCCAAATAAAGGAAGAAAGATTTTCTAATAACACAGACAAGCCCTGAAGCCAATAAAAATATGACAAGCAATATAAAGATTATGTTCCCAAGACCTCTTAGATCAGATCCATCTCTGTCGATTTGCGTTCGTTTCGAGCCCTTCGGGAAATTCGATGCATTATCGATTTTTCTTAGTGTTGGGAGTTCACCGATAGAATGTTTTATATAAATAATAATAATTATTCAGATATAATTTACGAATCTGTGCTATTTAATCATTCTTTGTTACATGTACAGTACATTAAGAACAAAGCAAATGTTTTATCGTATTTCATAACAATAACACATGTTTAAAGTCAGTGATGGTAGATAGTCGACATTCTGGCATTCGTTGTAGAAATTTTTGGTGAATTTGTGATAGTTCTTTATAAAAGCATAAACGCTGGCAGAAATAGCCACACCACCTGTTCCGTTACTAATAAGCACATAGGTGCCAGGTGTTGTGAACAGGGGAGACGGTCAATGTAGACAGGCATAGGTAATCATGTACGAAATCTATTGCGATAAGCTCTTAGTTATATTAAAAATCTTTCTTTTAATAAAGTCTACTCTTATTTTAGAAATACACATCTAGACTTAACAAACATTCAAACAACGGACACAATTAACACTGTGACCCAAAACAACCATTTGTTGATTGCACAAATTTTGTTTTGTGTGGGATTCGAACCCACAACACTTAACGTGGCAGCAGCGGTGGCAGCGGCAACGCGACTACTTAAATCACTATACCATCCAAGTAGTCAATAAAATACATATTAGTTCTCTTTGAGTTGAAAACCTGTCGTTGGATTTTGCGTTTTTTGATGTTATCGTAACTTATAAAATTATCATCATCTACTAGTTCGCTGCTGAACATAGCCGTCTAGATATTCTAGACGGCTATGTTCAGCAGTGAACTATTATACTATGTTAATCGCCTAAGTGTCGCATTCACAAGTTGTTACTTATGAATGCGACACTTAGGCGATTAACACACGGCACTGCGCACCACCGCGGTAGACGGTTAAGTGGATCTCATGTCGCATTGGCCTCTACTTGATGCCTAATACATGTACACCGCCTGACCGCGCGGTCGAGCGGTACTCTTTCGCTTTACCGCCACCGCCCTCCGCGGCGGTGCGCGGTGCCGTGTGATAAGCGCCTTAGATTGGTAAATAACGTAATAACATCATACGTCCTATGTCATGTTTTGTTATCGATATTATAAAATATCGATAAACAGACTTCACTAAAAGTCTAGCATAGGATAACAGTACGTCGGTATACCTGAGGATATTGGGGGATTCCGCAACACCACTCCGTACGCCACCTACTCGGATTACTGACTATTTTAGATTATAGTGTTGGAGAAATACAGTATAAATCGAGACTGAAAATGTATTGTGTTTTGTGTGCATGATTAGGTATTCCGTTGCCTCTTTGGTTCCAAATTGGAATGTGCAGCATTGATTTAGGAATCGTCAAGTTCGTGATACAACGATAGCCTTTTGGGAAACCGTTGGACTGCCACGCAGAGGTCTCGAGTTCGATCCCAAGGCGCGCATCGCTGACTTGCCGAAGTTAGAGAAAAAAAGAAGGAAACCTGCATGTCTGAGAGCTCTCCACAATGTTCTTGAAGATATGTGAAGTCTGCTAGCCCACAATGGACCAGCGTGGTGGACTATGGCCTATTCCTTCTCACTCTGATAAGCAGTCCATGCCCCGCAGTAGGACAGTTTAATACAAGGCTAATATTATAAGGTCGTGGTAAGATCATGAAAATCTAATGCTTCATAGTAGCTACTGTGGCAGTGTAGGTTCGATTTCCTCAATAGTACATAGACGATCATTGCTAAAAATCCTTGAAATATATCATTTATAATCAACCTATTACTAAAAGTCATAAAATTTCCTAAAGGGTCACCGAAATATCAGCAAAGGGATCCTTTGTCTTCTTTTGCTATTATTCAATGGGGCCTCGATAACAAAAGAATATAGATGTAGTTCCCGCATAGAACTACTTCCCCAGTTGTAGACAGAACATCATAGCTGGAAATATTTGTATTTCTGATTGATTTGGGATTCTAGAGAAACTGAAATATCAGCCAAAGATAATTTTAATTTGCGCACTTTATGGTTTTATATAACATTAGCTGTTACCTGCGATTTCGTCCGCGTAGATTTTAACTAGAAAGTGTTTGTCTCCGCGGCACCCTATTTTTTTCTAAAATCAATGTAGCCTATGTTACTCCTTATAACATCAGCTATTTGCTAGTGAAAGTCCCCTCAAAATCGGTTGAGCCGTTTTGGAGATTAGCCGGAACAAACAGACAGACAGACAAAAATTAAAAAAAGTGATGTTTTCGTATAGGTACCTTATATACTTTCATATGCATTAGATAAAAAGCTGTTATTTTGACATTACAAACAGACACTTCAATTTTATTTATTTGTATAGATAATGTTTATTCATTAATCCTTGAAGTCAAAGGTGTATCTTATTTACACTACAAATAGGAGTGTTTAGTGGCGTAATAGAAGCTTGGCTATGGCAGAGTGCCAGACTCCGTGCTAATAATTTCCTAAAACCCAACGAAGCCAGTCCAAAAATAACAACAACATCGGGGATAGTGTCTATACAAAGAAGGCTATTACGAAAAATTATATGATTTATTACTACTTACTTACTTATTTATTACTTACTTACTTACTTAATACTTACTTATTTATTACTAGCTGTTATCTGCGACTTCGTCCGCGTAGATTTTAATTAAAAAGTGTTTGTGTCCGTGGAACCCTATTTTTTTTCTAAAATCAAAGTAGCCTATGTTACTCCTTATAACATCAGTTATCTGCCAGTGAAAGTCTCGTCAAAATAGGTTCAGCCGTTTCGGAGATTAGCCGGAACAAACAGACAGACAGACAGACAGCCAGACAGACTTAAATATATACTTTCATATGCATTAGATAAAAGGCTGTTATTTTGACATTACAAACAGACACTTCAATTTTATTTATTTGTATAGATAAGAAAATAAACATAAAAAGCAAAGGTAATAAAAATAAATATAGTATGAATTTGTGGTCGAAAACAGCAATTTAAGATATTAACGGCAAGGTATTTACCTTTCCATCGCAAAAATCTTTATCCACATTTTCCTCACAAACTCGCATCTTCGGTAATAAGCAACCATTACCGAAATTAAAGCATCAATCTCTTCGCCCACATCGCGTCGATGCCTTACGCGTTCCTGTTAAATATTCGTCAAAGAGTAACAATCAGAAGCGAATAGACAACTGTTTTGAAATAATAATTGTCGCATTGACGCTTGCGACAGTTGAATTTTGACAGTTGAAGAATTGTTTTAATTGTAGGTAGTTTTTTTAAATTCTCTTCTCTTCATTAATTTCTGTTTTTGTAAAATAAGCTTCGCACGAGGACTCTGACGTAGCAAAATTAACAAAACTATTGGTATTCATATTTGTGACAACTTAAACTTAACAAACAATTATACAAAGAGATGATACGTATCTAGGTAAGCAAGTGATGAATATGAGGCTAGAGGGACGAAAAGGGAGAGGAAGGTCAAGGAAAAGATGGATGGACTGTGTGAGGATGGATATGAAAGAGAAAGGAGTAAATGATCAGATAACGGGTGACAGAGAAGTATAGAAGCGAAGAACATACTGCGCTGACCCCAAATAAATTGGGACCAAGGCAAGAGGATGATGATGATCATTGATCACACAAAAATAACACCGAGATTCGAAACAACTATTACGGTAGCGAGACGATGATTTAAATTATTCTGGGTATACCATAATTTATTATTTTTGTGGTGGACAATATTATTATAAGTATTTTCTGTAGATCTATGTATAGTCTTGTATATCGGAATCCACCGTTACGCAATGAAACTAAAGTATTCAGAGCTGGCACTACCCATAAACGGTATCACAATTGAAGTATTGAACTGGATTCCACTTTCATTATAATAACAGTTTTGAAACGTGCATCAAAATTACGAAAATTTATTTGAGATGACAAGATATAACTAGTTGGGTTTTTTTTTTATTTGGTTGTTAGAACTCTATTTACTGTATATTATTTGTTACATATTATCATGGAAACGTTTGGCAAATAATTTCCTAAAAATGAAAGAGATTCTGAATTCTACCTTCACATCCAAAAAGTTAACAAAAAAAAATTGGGGCTGTCTTTGGGGACTGCCGATAGAAATGAAAACTTTAATCCTTGATCATAAACACTTCTTTACAAACAAAAAAAGGGGTCGTTCGGATTCCTGATACTCTCTTAGGCGTTAGACGCACCATTTCTGAGATATTGTTAATATTCTAAAATAGTTCAAAAATGGAATACGTGGAAGCATGACGATGACGCGAGTTCTATGATTTTTGTTAACCGAAAAAGTGCTCAACGCGCCTAAAGAAGTTTTCACTTCAAAAAGTGTCAGACCCAACTTGTAGGTAAAATACTAAAATCTGTCCGTCCAACTGTAATTTCTGGATATATTTCTAATCTACATCACAGGTGAAAGTTGGTTGTGGTCGCGACATAAATTACCGTTTAAGGCAATAAACGCTTATTGCGCGTTGCGGGGCTCGGCTTAGGATTGCGCGCTTTACAACAACCCATAGAAAATTAGGGGCTATGATTAATTTTGTTTTAGGTGGTGGCAGTTGAATGGACAAAAAGTATTACGGATAATTTTTATAACGATCTGTGAAAATTGTTACCTTTTCCTATAGATATGCCGTGGCCAGGTTTGATCACTTCATGATGTGGCCGCCCATTTCATGATATAGTTGAATTTCAGGATACTTTGAGCGCATTCTGCGTAAATAGAAACACCAATGATTATATTATGTTCGGGTACTTTGAAATAACTACACTGGAACATTGAGACAGCTACCACCTTAGTCTCCCCGTGACCATGACTGTTGAAAAGCAACCAAAACGTCGGAGAAAGTGTAAAATAAGATCTAAATAGTTGTATAATTTAAATAGCTTAAATTGAAGTAAACAGTAACTAGGTTGTAAAAGTGTTTAACAATATTAGTTTAAAATTTCAAAATTACGTAATAACACTGTTTTATAAAAAAAAACGCGATAAAATCTGTATAAAGTTTGTATAATTTCAATTTCATGAAAATATCTGCTGCCCACATCATATTATGGTCCGACCAGATCAACGCAAAATCAGCGATTGACGATAAGAACCGCTAACACCCTACATTTATAATATTGCCAAACGCGATTTGACATATTGTCAAACGATGACGTCTAAATGACATGATCAATTTTAGCTGGTCATTTCATGAAATAGTCGGCTACATCACGAAGTGATCAATTCTAAGAACTGGCCACGACAGATACATATCCAACTAGCGGATCCGACAGCTGTTGTCCTGTCTGAACGTTGCCCTGCAACCCGATTATGGTGTCACCTACTAGGTCCAATAGTAAATACATACTATACAGAGACTCACCTAAACACACACAAAAATTTCATTAAAATCAGTACAGCCGTTTAGAAAGAGTTCAATTGATGATACACACGTACAGAATAAAAATTGTTTAAAACACGTGATTATAACAAAAAAGATTTAACATATTATTTTGTTTTCACGTGTTTAAAATACATACAGCATGTAAAACGGCCAAGTATTCGAAATATTATACCGCAATTCATATTTCGTTGCATATATAGCTCAGTGGGGAGACCAACAGACTGCAATGCAGAGGGTCTCAGGTTCGAATCCACGTCGCGCACCTCTGACTTTTGGAAGTTATATGACATCGAAATTATGTGCGTATTGATTGACCATTATCGCTTGCTCCGTGCCTCGGAGAGCACGTTAAGCCGTCGGTCCCGGCTGCCATGAACATCTATGGCAGTCGTTATTGGGAAGTCAGTGCCCTATAATATCCTGACACTAGTCTAGCCTTAGAGTATCGTTAGCCTTCGGGTAGCGGAGGTCAGATGGAAGTCGCTTCGTGTAAAAACTGATATCCAGTTAAATCCGGTTAGACTAGAAAGCCGACCCCAAGGGACTAGGGAATAATAAAGGCTAGGGAGAAGAAGAATTCATATTTGGTTGTAGCAAATACGTGAATTATACGGTTTGGTGTGCGCTCAGCAGCATACCATTATGAGATTCTACTGGTCCTAACTGACACCTATTAAGTACATCCTAGCTAATATAATAAATTCGAGTCTTAGTTTGTTTGTTACGCTTTCAAGCCTTAATTACTCAACCGATCATCATGAAATTTCGATAAAAAAGGATATAGATCACCTTTCATCCACAAAACTGTATTTTTTTTTATGTAAGGTCACCTATATTTAATTCACGAGGGATAGAAACTTATTCACATAACCTATATAGATGCGAGCGAAATTGCGGGCAAAATGTAGTTAAGTAATAAATGGTCAATGATAGTATATATTAAGGCTCCTATATGTATACATACAATGCCGGCGGCACGGGCCGCCGGTTTTTGCCGAGCGGCAGGTGCCGCCGGCTTTTGCCGGGCGTTTGTGCCGCCGGCATGTGCCGCAGAAACTTGCACAAAGCCGCCGAGCATCATTCATGCCATGCCGGCGGCTCCTTTGTGCAGCAAAACCGGCGGCTTTGTATGCCGCCGGGTGCACCGCGGCTTGACCGGTGGCAATGCCGCCGGCACTGTGTGTACGAGCCTTAAAATTTGCTACACAAATTAGAACAAAAATGCAATACCCCGCGCCTAGTGATCTTCCATACCTTAGCTTCCGTGTAACTGTTTTCATCTATTAGTAATTAGGTACGTTTATCTGAAAATGGATATTTAAGTTCTCGTTTAAAAGCTAACGTATCCATTAACCAAATAGGGAAGATATATTAAAATACGGCTCGTTAATTTCAAAAGCTGCTGCAGCAATATTTATACCGCCACTCAGCAAATACAAAAGATTTTCAATCATAGCGTCTGACTCACGGAAGCAAGGAAATTTACAAAACGTCTACCAACCATTGTTTACACTTGGCTATCGTGAGTGACGTTATCTAGTAGCCTTGTATTCATCGCTTGTCATCGGCTGAACGGCTGAACAATTGTGCAGTGCAGATTACGAAATGTAAGTGAAATTAAATGGAGATATCGTTGATGGAATTTGGGCGTCGGAAATTAAAAGTGTGTTGTGTTTTAAAATGGGTTAGCGAGGTGAAGTAAGCTATTGTGTTTGTAAGATCTATTAATGTTAGAAATATAGATGTGATTATTTACTTTTAAATGAGACTCCAGAAATGAAGCACAGCAGTAATGATTGCAACTGCTATATATGCGTTTTTGGGTTCAATTCTCGGGTCTGTACATAATGTTAAGAATATTAATCTGGTAGTAGTGGGAAATTTCAAATAATACACAAAAGATGCGTGATACTTCTTTCGAATAGATAGTGAGATACACTTACTATACCCCACTTCTTTCAATGTCTAAATTTTATATTTGATAGCGTCCTTTTTAATCACTGATATTACAAAAAATGGTTTGAATCTATTTGCTCGCGCTTATAACAACATGGCAAATCAAACAGGTATTTGTCAGTAATTATTTCCGCTACTCATGTGTAGGAACCCTCTATGATTCATCAAAATTGTGTCACTACTTTTGATACTACTGTAAGCGACTTATACTTTCCAAAACGTTTACATTAAAATCAGAAAACGTGACAAATTGCTCAAAATCAACACATTACAATATTTCTAGAATCAACTACTAATATTATAAAACATTTACACTTAAGAAACTTTGAATACACTCCAATCACGTATCAAAGAACAAAAAACGTGTATTAATTTCCAAATACTAAACGTTGGAAATTAATCGCAGAGGGCGCACTCATCTGAACTGCGCACAATCGTACCGAACCTTTTTGTCCATAGTCCGGACATGTATTGTTTATACACAAATAAATCAATGGACAAACTCAGCCCGTGACGGACCACTGGTTTCGAATACAATAATACATAATAAATTCCACTGACATCATTGTCATGTAAATATCTGGATGAGATATTTAATTTTAATACACCAAATGTTTATGAATGTGTGAATAATTGATTGTGTGGGATTCTAAATTGTGTTTGTTACTCGGTTGTTGATTTCGAGCGTGTATTATACCGGGATACATTACATGCATTTGTAATTGATGAACGTAAATATTTACCTTAGGTTAGTTCATTATGTTTCATTTAGTATGTTATTCTATACGCAACACATAATATTCGAAAGAAACCATTTTGTGAAAAGAATATCAAAATTGGTTTCAAAATGAAAGCATATTTAAAATGATTGTATTCGAAAAAGTGTGAGGTGCGGTGTATCTCGCTATTTTGCTCACAAGCCTGCACTTGAATAGCGGTTACACCACATCATAGCATTGTATAGCTATTTTGACCATATTCATGATCATTTGACAATACTCTTCTACCTGATTCAAAATAAGTTATGAAAAATAAAATTTGTATCTATTTCAAATTTTGATGTAATTTTGTAATTAAAACAGTGCAAAATATTGTTACATACCGTAAGAAGTAAAAATATTATAGGTATTATAAGATTATTATGAAATACTTATTGCTGCCCTCTGTTAAAGTTTTTCTGCCAAGCAATTTTCATTAGCAACACGGAGTCTGGCACCCGTTGGGCGGCAATAGAGGATTGCCGTCCAACGGGTTAGTTCCGGCTAGTACTATTACGTGAGACAAAAAATAATAGTTGGCAAAATGTAAGCGTAAAACACCTATATTTAATCCATTGGGGATATAAGCGAAGTAATATGTTATTATTATTAGTATATTATCTTAAGTAATCGTCATTAGGAAGAGAGTGATGTAGTTTCTTGCCTGTTTTTTTAATCTAGTATTATTACTAAGTTTTTTTTTACTTATCTCACGATAAGGACTTACCAATTGTATTTTATATAAGTACTAGCTTTTGCCCGCGGCTTCGCTCGCGTTAATTTAGAATTTGACAATCAATTCGGGTTGTACTTTGCTTGTAATAATATAATTCAATCATTATTCGAAAGAAACGTGGCGCCATCTATTATCGTTTTTGTTGTTTTCCTCGGGAACGTCCGTTTCTGTACACCTGACAACGTATATGCAAAATTGCAGGATGATTGGTTCAGTGATTTAGGCGTGAAAAGGTAACAAACAAACAAACAAACTCATTTTCGCTTTTATAATATTAGTTAGGATAATATTATTAAATTTGTGTTGAGGCATTATAGCATAATACATGCACCATATGGAAGCAGCAGTTGAATTCTTCACCAGGCTATTGCCAATTCAGCGAGTATTGAGGGTTTTCGATTCAAAAATTATCACACCAAGTGTGGGTGTGTTCTGTGACCCTTATTGCAACGTGTTCGGCTACTCAGAGAAAACGCCAAAGACGTGTGCGTGGTTTACGCAGAAGGATCATAATCTAGAGTATAATCTAAGACAAAGTCAAAGTCAAGCAGCAATATTGACTTTTTCTAGTGCCAATCTTTATTTCTGAACTACCGCGGCGTATAAATCTCGCTAGCTGCACTTTTTGGCATACAAACCTGCTGAATGAAATACACAGAGCTATATTTTTCATTGAACATTTTCCGATAACGGAATTCTTTGTATACCAAACGAGTGTTTGCAAACGCTTTCATGCGGCAACAATATGTAAAAAGTAATATTATACCAAACCACTACCACGAGCCTATACCGTTATGAATTAAACTGTACACTGCCCAATTATTCTGGCACGCAGTGTAATGTAAGCAAAAACAATTTGTTGACTGTACCCGAACTAAAGTTTACCGAAACAGACGACGTATTGCAGTGCACACGTCACTGCAAATAAAAGTGTACAGTCCAGGCGGCTAGTTAAAATTTCACGAGTCAGTCTAACGGTTGGACGCACTGTTATTCTGAGTTCGAATTTCGTTCCATTTTCGAATACTACCTATTTTTTAAATATTTCAGTTGGCGGTTCTGTTCAATGTTCGTTTGTTCGTGTTACTGCTTTGTTGTAGTACCTACATTTATCAGTGAAATGAACAGCCATATGAATATCAGATTTTCTTTCATTCTGTCAGAAGAGCTGTGCTGATGTATAATCAGTAACAAAGGAGCTTAAAGTAATAAAATCATCGAAACACTAAAATACACTTACGTAGACTTGTGAAATTGATATAGTGTTAAATTTTATTGTTATTTGTTTAAGGATTATTTAATTTACAACTGAGATTTAGGTTGTCCATGCGGTTGTTTTGCTATAGTTATGGATACGGCGAGACGAAAATGGCGTTTGTCTCGATGGGTACTCTTCTGCTTATCTCTTTAACTGGGGTGCACGAAAGGAGCCTCCCCGTTGCGACGTATTGTACGACCTCTATACGTCTGGCGCACCTGGAAACAATCGACGAATCCCTCACGATGATTGGCCAATCCTTTCACTTCGATAGCAAACATCACCAGTCCAGCCCAAAATCCAGTGCTGTGCGTAGTCTCTTTTAACATGGAGGGTTTTTCACAAAACAAATCAGAAAAACTTTCTGAACTATGTCGTACGACACAATATGACTCATAGAGATGAAACTCACAGCCGGCTACACGTATCTGGAGTAACGCTTATCAGTGTTTGCTGCTCCCGGCGTAAGCATAAAGTCAGCTTAATGCTCGATCCAGAACGAAGAAGACCTTTTTAACGATATAAGACCTCTTTAACGATATATGATGTTGTTATGCTTTATATGTATATGCTAATTAAAACATGCATCGATCTTAATAAGTCTACTTAGAAGTTGCTACAACTAAATACCTTTGATAAATATTTACAAGGCCCGCAAGTGTTTGTTTCGAATTGGCGAGTCTATTTGTAAAACTAATTAGTGCCTAACAGTACCAAGATACAGACAGTTCTAGTGTTAAGAGATTAGTTATTTTTGTTTAAGACCATCTCCTACTTTTCGAGTAGGTACTTACGCGAAAATTAAGAAATTTTCTGAAATAAAAAAAAATAGCAGGCCGAAGTCTGATTTTGTAATTACAAGTGAACAATTTATAAAATCAGACCTCGCGCAGCTATTAAAGATGACGCTGTTGTCGATACAGAAATCCAACCTAGGACATCACTATCAACTGCAATATATGGGCAAACCTATGCAAGGGAAACAAGAAATCAGCAAAAAAGAATAAACTAATCAAAGAGAAGGGCGAATGCTTATATAACACACGGTTATTAAACTGTAATTTGCAGCATATTTGTGAGGGACCATAATTGGGTATGTATTGCCTAATAGTCATATTATTATATAATTTCCAAGCTGCTAGCCTACCAATATATAAAAAAGGTACCTAAAATCGCTTTCGCAATTCCGATATCAGACATACAACTTCACAATGCAAGTAAGCAAATTTATCTATTTACTAGGTATTGAATAAACAAAGTTATACTACTAACACTAGGGCCAAGAAGCCGTAAAAGCTCGCAAACTACAAAGCCCAATGGATAATGCAATTCATTACGTAGTATAAAAATAGTGAAGTAAGCACTTGCCGTAATGGCGTCGAGTTTAATAATGCAGTTGAACGATATCGCAGCTGCATTCATCGACTAAGAAAATTTAATCCGGTGACTCCGAGTGCCTTCTGTCAAAACATGGACCTACGAATTTTATCAAAATATTTCGCGGTTTAAAAATATTGATTGTGAATTATATTTGTTAGTTATATCTTATAACACTAATTTAATAAAAGCATACTTAATTCTAACTAATATTATAAATGCGATTGTGAGTTTGTTTGTTTATTACGCTGTCACGCTTTAACTACTCGACCGATCATGAAATTTCGATATCCGTATGATCGATATCGTTTCCTAATGATTGCTTAAGTAATTAAGGCATGAAAACGTTACAAACAAACAAATAAACTAACGTTTAAAAGATTAATATACAGAAATTTGTTGTTTTTACCAATGGGAGCGTTTTTTTATTGGTTTCAAAACACAATCTGTTCAATGAAAGTCTTTGCAAAACATTTATAGCGCCATTGTGAAAATTAATGCCATTTTCTAGTTATTAATATCAAAATAGTCTGAGCATCAGATATACGAAGTCCATTACTATGAACGTAACATATCTAGTTTCAAATATCATTTTATTTATTTATTTAGCCTTAAAATACCACCTCTATATTTTTTCCTTCTTTCCATTTCTCGAAAGGCTAAATCTAGTAAATTAGTTTCATTATCACTGTGTCCCAGGTGCTTCACAAAGCGCTTGTTTTCGGCACCCCCGCCTCACCCCCACTCTTCAACAACACCCCCTCGTCCGTCTTAACCAGCTTTATTAAGTTCAACTCTTTAGAACTGTTTTAACTTGGTATCTTAGTCTATTGAGGGCGATTACTTACTTTTCTCTTTGAATTTGATAGTTTTTCTCCTTTGTTTTGTTGAAGAGGTGTCTGGTGATTGAGTTTGAAGAAGTTAAATTGGTTAGTTATGTTTTTATATGCCGCTTATTTAAATTCAATCTATAATAGAGTTCTTGCCTATATTTGATTTTGTTCATTGTTTTGAATACGACTGAAAAGAGAAAGAAAGAAAGAAAAATCATTTATTTGCCACTTATACAAACATACAAAAATAAAAAAATAAAAAACTAGGGCAGTCTTTGGGGACTGCCGATAGTAAAGTAAAAACTTTAATCCTTGATCACAAACACTTCTTTATAAACCAAAAATAATTCAAAAATGGAAAGCGTTCGGTAACGATGACGCGAGTGCCGTGATTTTTGTTCACCCAAGAAGTGCTCAACGCGCCTAAAGAAGTTTTCACTTCAAAAACATAAAATAAAATAGATAAATACAAAAAAAAAGAAACAAACTTATACATTCAATCTGTGACAAATCGGTACGCACTCAGTTATATTGCTCTATTGTGGTCCATAGGGGCCACAATAGAGCGCTAATTTTCAGTGCGGATCTTTGATGTCCCACGGACGTAAGGAGTCACCACAAAATTAAACATTGAGACTGCGCCGAGCGTAAGATAGATAATGACAGAGCTCGTGCGGCGCATATTAGAATCGGCGCGCGGCCGCCATATTAAAATTGTATAGAGGATTTGAAGTGCTTTTTTGATAAATATGTATCTTTATTGTCAACCAATAACTTAAATATTTGAAACGGACAAATTGTAATATAACTATTTATGTTTCGTTTAAGCTGTAAAATAGGATAGATTTCTACTGTTATAATCTAAAAATCACATAACACGAGCTTAAGTTTTTGCATTTTTCGTGCAAAGGCGAATGCCCACTCCTTGTTTCCCTTTTTGACGAGTATAAACACGAGAAAATATGCCTAATTTATATTACAATTTAATATGTGTTTATGCTTAATAAAATCCAATTATTTTGTGGCATTTAGATTTTTAGATAATAAGTAATTTAATAGTAGTTCCCAGTTGTTTCTTACGTTTTAGGGAAGAGACACATTTACCATTTGCATAAATGTATTTCGTAATCAGTCGATTATGTGTAATCAGTAATCATAGATCCACTAACAATCTCCTGTCGTCCCAAATGAGTACTTTAAATACTATTATTATATTTAAATAATAATAATAATAATAATTATAGTATTATATTTTTAATAAGGAAATGCATATAAAGACTTAAAAAATATATTACGTATACTCGATTATGTTTAATTAATTCTGTAAATGGATTGATGTCACAGCACTATTGACAACACTACGAAAAAAACAAAATATTGTTTTCCAATATCAAACTGCCGGCGAATCGTCGCGTGTGTTTCGATATTGTTTCTTCGTTTAATTGTTTCCGTGTTACGAATTCACGTCGTGTTGAGTCTTTGGATTCCTCCACGTTACCGTATTACCGAACTATCTTAAATGTTGTTGCTGTTTCTGAGATGTTGCGGTGTGTGAATTGTTCGCTTGCGTTAGCGCATCCTTTGCCTCGCCGTCAAGTCAGATATATATCTGATGCCATGGCTCATATTTTACGTGCTTGGATTTCTGCATCAAAGGTAAGTAATTTCAATGAACATAATCATTCAAGATTTCATAATATCATATCCGCTCCACGAAATATTTATCTCGATGCAAAGGTTATTTGTTACGTCTTCATAGATTTTAAAGTCTATTATCTGCATAGGCATAACAAATAGTCTTTATAATTATAGATATCCTTAAACATAGAGTTAAATAGTCAAAAGACGCGAAAATGATATTTTTGATATACCTACGGGGAAATGAAAGCTTAAAACTAGTTTATTTTGACATTATAATAATAATAATAATATTCCATCACATACACACAACACCATCTAGCCCAAACTAAGCAGAGCTTGTACTATGGGTACTAAACAATGGATAAACATACATATATACTGTTTTTTTGTAAGTACATACATAGAAAAACCCAGACCAAGACAAACATCTATGTTCATGCACACAAAGGTTTGACTTATACAGGAATCGAACCCGCAACCTCAGGCGTGGCAGTCGGTTACACTAACCATTACGCCATTAGTTTGATATAACCTCAAGAACTGAAATAAAGATATTATTTCTACAAAAACCCCACAAAATAAATTGATGATTTTACCCTAGATTAAATAGGACTATTGAGTGTCCAATTTTCGTTCGTATAATCGCATCCATTCCAGGACAGTTAGCGATAGTTCGGCGCCATTGTAATATGGGCATTCTCCTTTACGTAATTTTGTTGGCGAAAATATTCATTATTTTACACGGAGTAATTGTAAACACATTCATTATTATGGTAAATGTGTATTTTATATTTGTATAAACAAAAAGGTTTGATTTTATTCACTTAACTGTGACCGCCTGTTTTGGCACATTTCGCTCGGCGCAGTCTTAAACAGTTTACATTAGGCCTCTGATTCAATACGCGGTTTGGGTGAAGTGCTTGATCTTCCGGATATAAAATTCTAAGTAATAGCACGAAGTCTAGTAATGTACCCGGGACGCGGCAATACATTCGCCTCAATTATGTGAAACCTGAATTCGTAACCTGTAAAATGTAGGTATAATCTGCCAAGTTGCGGATATACACATGAAACTATGCATGTAACCGCAAGAAGCAACTACAATAACGTCTTGAGTCGCATTGGCCCACCGACAGACCAGACACAATGTTTTACTTGTTTTTGAAGTGAAAACTTCTTTAGGCGCGTTGAGCACTTCTTGGGTGAACAAAAATTATAGAACTCGCGTCATCGTCACGCTTCGTCATCGTCACGTTCCCACGCTTTCCATTTTTGAATTATTTTAGAATACCAGCGGTCGCCTAGTGCTCGAAATTCGACATATGTCATTATATATTGATATATGTAACCATAGCTACGCACTTCGACTGCGGTATTAAATTATTTTCCGTTTATAATTTGGTTTATAAGGAAGTGTTTATGATCAAGGATTAAAGTTTTCACTTCTATCGGCAGTCCCCAAAGACTGCCCCAATATTTTTTTTATGTGTGTTACCTCACATCTCTTTTCTAGGTGAACCGATTTCGATTATTCTCTTTTTATTGGAAAGCTGATGTTTTCCGATGCTACAGATCAAAACGGAAAAACTAAATACAACGCACGTGTACAAAGCGATATTGTATAATATTTTCTCTTTTACAAAATATTTTGTTTTGATCTGTAGCGGTCATTCCCAATTATATCATTTTCACGCAGTCAACTATAACAATTGCTACGGGTGGCTGAATACGGAAGTGATACCGCATAAATACTGTTTGTTTACAAAATTAATAGTATTTTAAGTAAATCTACACTATGATATTAACACACTTTCATTAACTGCACTTGTATGTTTGAATAAATGTAATGAAATGTTTCATTGCAATTTTCAACTCTGTATAATTTGCCGAAGTATGAACATGTATTGAAAATCGATTACAACATATTTCATAAAAAACATGGCTTTTTTATAATCATAAGTACAATCTTATGCTACACAACCTTATCTTATGTTTACTTATATATCTTCTATATATCTAAAATATATAAAAATATTCTTATATATCTAAAAAAAAAAAAAAAAAAAAAAAATATCTACTCAGTACACTGCCATAACTTGTCTATATGTATATATATGTATATATATGTGTGTATGTGTGTATATATGTATATGGGTGTGTGTATGTATGTATGTGTATATATATATATATATATATACCTAACAGTTGTTTTTCTATTACTATTTTGTTTTTATATATTAATATTACTATACACTTTCATAAATTATATTAAACTATGATTGTAAATCGATCCAACAGACAAACTATGTACATATAGTTTTGTTGGACTTAGTGTTAAATTGTAAGAACTACTATGTACCTTTATTAAATAAATAAATAAATAATAAATAAAATACATTATGCAAATTGAAATATTTACAAAATAAAACGTACAGCTAGAATTTGAAAAATACTATTGTTGAGTACCGGAATAAACCTAAAAATATAATATGCCTCGATGGCGTAGTGGTGAGTGTAACCGACTGCCACGCCTGAGGTCGCGGGTTCGATTCCCGCACAAGTCAAACATTTGTGCGCATGAACATGGATGTTTGTCTTGGTCTGGGTGTTTCTATGTATAATATGTATGCATTTACAAAAAAAAAAGTTATATATGTATGTTTATCCATTGTCTAGTACCCATATTACAAGCTCTGCTTAATTTGGGCTAGATGGTGTTGTGTGTATGTGGTAGAATATTAAAAAATATTAAAAAAAAAACCTTATTTTTGTATGTTTATTGTTATTTATATTCTTTTAATTTTCATCGTTATTGATTCTAATGATACAACAATATTAATGAAAACATTTAAACAACACGAGAAAACTGAAGCAGTTTATAAAGTAAGTTAATTTTAATTACCCTCTAAAAAGTCGCAACATAAAACTGTCAAGCCAAACATCTTCATAACCGATAAAAAACAAATTAGCTCGATAAAACTGATTAAGCCTTAATATTTACGTCATCATTATTAATCTTGAACACTCATAACAGGTCCTTGTGCGTCCATGTTTTAATTAAACGACAATAACAGGGTATATTTAAAATTAATTTGGTCGAAAAGCCGGCATTATCGCAAGGCGAGGTGAGAGCTACGAATTTATCAGGGTACACTCCAGTGCTCTTGTGTAAAATTAAATGACATTTGATGCATGGTTCAAGTTATAGGCGCCTTCGTAATGCTTAGATTTTGTTTGTATATGCAGTTGCTTTTTTTATTATACAACTAAGGTGGCAAACTAGTATACGGCACACCTGAAGTGGTCACCGTAGCCTATGGACGCCTGCAACACCAGAGGCATCACTTTAACGTTGCCAATCCTTTAGGAAAGGAAGTGGGAAGGAGAAGGAGCGGGAAGGGGAAAAAGGGTGATAAGGCCTCCGGCACTCTCACTCGCCGAACGAAGCACAATAATAGGAATACTGCTATTTCGCGTCGATATTCTGTGAGAGGGTAGTCCTTCCCCGGTCGAGAGTATGCTTGTTTGCCACCTCAATAGCATAAAAAAAAGAAGTCTGTTCTATAGCCACTAACGGTAAGTTTACTTTATACATAAGAAATAATTACTGACATTATTTCCTAAGAATAATTAACTACATAAATCAAGCCCCATGGGGCGACATTTAATGCCGTATTATTTTACAACGTATCCTGATTGCAGTAAAACATACTAAGGGAACTAAATTAATAAAACTAATATGATAACTTAAATATAAAGATGATAACCGCGCAAGCATACGCACACGCACACGCACACGCACACGCACACACGCACACGCACACGCACACACGCACACGCACACGCACACGCACACGCACACACACACACACACGCACACGCACACACGCACACGCACACGCACACGCACACACGCACACGCACACGCACACGCACACACGCACACGCACACGCACACGCACACACGCACACGCACACGCACACACGCACACGCACACGCACACGCACACGCACTCGCACACGCACACGCACACGCACACGCACGCGCACACGCACACGCACACGCACACGCACACGCACACGCACACGCACACGCACACGCACACGCACGCGCACACGCACACGCAGGCGCACACGCACACGCACACACACACGCACACGCACACGCACGCGCACACGCACACGCACACGCACACGCACTCGCACACGCACACGCACACGCACACGCACACGCACACGCACATGCACACGTACACGCACACGCACACGCACGCGCACACGCACACGCACTCGCTAAAAATATAAACAATTTATTTAATATTCATTCCAAACTGACGCAGGTAAGATGTGCACCTAATTAAACATTGACCCGATGTACCTCACTTGTTGACCGCACTCTACCTACCGATGATCGGCACGGGTCAGTGCTCGCTTATTATCGGTATTTACTATATAATGCATGACTTCTACTCCCTTAGCCTTTATTATTCCCAAGTCGCTTGGGGTCGGCTTTTTAGTCTAACCTGATTTAACTGGATATCAGTTTTTACACGGAGGGACTGCCATCTAACCTCCGCAACCCGAAAGCTAACGATACCCTAAGGCTAGAACAGTGTCAGGATATATATTATATGAGAGGGCACTGTCTTTCTAATAACGACGGCTTAACGTGCTCTCCGAGGCACAGAGCAGGCGATAATTGTCAATCAATACGCACATAATTTCGAAAAGTCATATAACTTCCGAAAGTCAGAGATCCGCGACGTGGGTTCGAACCCGGGACCCTCTACATTACAGTTTGTTGTCTGTATAAAATGCACGACTATTTTATTAAAAAGCGGAGGTATTTTTTGCTGACATCGGCAGTAAATCGTGGCTTCATTTACCTTTTTCAATATTACAAGTGATTAAATTGCACACTGCAAAAAAACATTCAAGGCAGGAATCAAACTGATTTTTCACCGCTACCTCACAGAAGCAGTGTTCCGCTGTCACCGGCAATTTGCACCCACCCGCATTCCCGGTACAAACAAAATTTAATGCAGCGTTGAAATTCGACAATGCTTATATAATTAGATGTCATAATTTACTGGTAGCTCTTATCATTTTTACCTGAGTCCGACTCAAAGGGCTTTTGTTACCAACAATTTACGATTAGCTCTGCTTTTTGCTCTAGTTAGTTAATGTGGGTGATTAAATCGAGATGTAATTATAAGGGATCCGGAAATCATTTAAGCGATTATGGTAGAACTTTTAACATATCCTAACTAATTTTATAAAAGCGAATATGAGTTTGTTTGTTTGTTACCTTTTCACGCCTAAACCACTGAACCGATCATCCTGAAATTTTGCATATACATTGACAGGTGTACAGAAACGGACATAGGCTACCTTACATCCCGAAAAAAATTACTGTTCCCGAGGAAAACAATATTAACGTTCGTATGATAATAGATGGCGCCACGTGTCTTTCGAATCATGATTGAATTATATTATTACAAGCAGAGTACAACCCGAATTGATTGTCAAATTCAAAATAATGCGAGCGAAGCCGCGGGCAAAAGCTAGTAAAATATAATAATAATATCAGCCCTGTTTAAACTGTCCCACTGCTGGGCACGTCTGGGCCTCTCCTCAGTGTGAGATGGGTCAGGGCATAGTCCACCACGCTGGCCCAGTGCTGGTTAGCAAACTTCACATATCTTTGAGAACATCATGGAGAACTCTCAGACATGTAGGTTTTCTCACGATATTTTCCTTCATCATTAAAGCAAACGATAATTAACTATGTAATACGTAAATAACTTCGAAAAGTCAGAGATGCGCGCCGTAGGCAAAGCCATCGCTGCCTAAAAAAATTCATAACTTGGGTTATAATTATTTTAAACTACATGTATATACCATATTCATATATAGTATCGGTCTTTATATCTTTTAAAAAGTGGGTTGAGATATATTGAACTTACGTTTCGTTAGCTAAATTTTACTCGTAGGTTCCAAGGAATGTGGGGCAAAACTATTGCCGTCCACCAAGCACAATTCTAATTTCTTAACAGAAGAAACTAGTAACACAATACTTACCACGAACTAGTAGCAAGAAGGCAACTTAAACCAGACCCGTTAAGCCAAAAGTCGTACGTTCTGATATCAATTTGCAATAAAATATTTTTTAAATGTATTATCGTTGCATCGGATCGATGCATGAACACACAAGTACACTCTCTATTCCCTAACTCTGATAGTCTCATGGCACGGCAAACCGACACAACCATGAGATCAGTTGCAGTATTAACGGTGCTAGGTATTTCTTCCTATGCAAGAATGCGCAACACAAGTCACTTCCTAATTTTGGGTTGCTAATAATTAATATTTCATGATAGAAAATCTATTAACTTTATTGGTACGATTCAGGTTTCGAACCCGATACTTCATACACGGCAATCTTATTCAGTACCGCTGCGCCACAAAAGCAGTCAGTCACATAAATAATACCCAAGCATCCATATATATCAAAACTACACCGGGTAACTGACCTACAGTACTATTAAAAGCTTATTAAACACTCCAGTACTCGCTATGAACATTTCAGTCGGCACTGTACGTGTTTTTTTCAGTCCATCGAAGCTTTGCGAAGCTACTAACTAATACTCGATAAAAACAATGGATTCCACAGTAATACTATTTTTATTGAACTTTTTAATTTTATTTTAAATGTCGATGATTGGTTTTGCTATTTGTTTTACCAATGGTTTGTTGTTGTTGAATGAGCGAGCGTTGAATGAAAGAATGAGCGTTTGTTTTTAAATAAGAATAGAATGATTCGTAGATGAGCGTTATTTTTGGGTGAATGGGAAAATATATTTCTAGATGTTGCTAGAGGATAACGAGATTTTCGGTTGGTATAATGCGAATTGTACAGCGTCATTAATTAAATTTAGAACTATTTAATGTAGTTAACTAATTTATCCGCGACCTATTGCTAGCTTACGGCATTTGCTAGTTGTAAAACAGAACCTTGGTTAGATCAGTTCGAAGAGACAGTTTCAAATTTTAATTGGATCTAGCTGTTACCAAAAATTGTTCTTTCTTAGTTTTGGATTTATTTCCATAACAAATTTTATTTAAATCGATTCAGCAAGTACACATGCATGTGACAAACACTGTATACTTTTATTTTTGTCATATCTGGTCTGGTCGTTTGAACAGTCACTAGACAACTAGGTACATATAATAATATTCTAAGACATACACACAACACCATCTAGCCCAAACTAAGCAGATCTTGTACTATGGGTACTAGACAATAGATAAACATACATATATACTCGTTTTTTTTTGTAAATACATACATATTATACATAAAAACACCCAGACCAAGACAAACGTCCATGTTCATGCACACAAATGTTTGACTTACGCGGGAATCGAACCCGCGACCTCAGGCGTGGCAGTCGGTTACACTAACCACTACGCCATCGAGACCTTGCTTGCGTATAAACAACAACGCATATACAAGCAAAAGTGCAAGCTATTATCATAAACAAACTGTATACTGGTCTCAACTGTGGTATAAAAACAACTGTAATTGAAAAGCGGTTCCAACTCATTTCTTATTTCTACGACTGTCTTCTGTGCGAGCGTCGCACTTGACCAGTTATCTTTTAATTTATTCTTAATGCAAATGGACTTTAATTAAAAATCAACTGAACCCTTCTAGGCACCATGTTCCTAGTTAATAAAAGAAGTGTATTAAAAAATAAATGTTGAGTAAGACATTTTTTGCATTCACGAGACGTATTTCAACCGTTTGCTCAGAGACTGTACTTTGTCACTGTTTGCTCAACATCTCATTTACAGTGTCTCGACAATTATAGAGACAGGAGCTCTCTGTTTAATATGCAAATTAAAATTGTACAGCTTATGAAGGTGGAAATTCTCTAACATAATGTTGTTTTAGTTACAGTTTACCTCTAGTATGAAACTGTTTCCATTTTACTGGCTGCCTGCACCTGCAGTATCGGTCGTAAGCTGTATAGAAAATTTTATTTAAGATCACTCGACTCCTTGCTGCTATACGTTATCATTATTTAATGCTAAGATAACATTTAAGGACTGAAAAGTAGCTAATAATAATAACATGAACAACGTATAATGTTCATTGGTAATTGAGTTAAGGTAACAGACTGAATTAATAAGATAATATAGGTTAGATTTTTTTTTAAGTGAAAACTTCTTTATCGGTGTTGTGCACTTTTTTGTGATGGGTAAAAAATGTTAAACTCGCGTCAGGACACGTGACCTGATCGAAAATTCGTAAGACGGAGGGAGAATTGTCAAACTCGCGTCAGGAGACGTGACCTGATCGAAAATTCGTAAGACGGAGGGAGAATTGTCATGTTTGTGTACGATAGCGCAATAAATGAATATTGTATTTTACCACATAAATGATAGTACTTTTATACTGATAATTAAAGCAACTCGTGCAAAATTATTCACTAACTATTCCAAAATATCAAAAATGCACAACGTTAATATTCAAGTTTTCACTTCTGCCGGCACTCCGGGAGTGCAAACCGTTGATTTTTTTTTTATTCTGTTAATTTGTTTATTTATTTATTCATAGGCACATTTCTTACAAGTAATACATTAATAACAAATAAGGTATGGGTGTACAATATCAATCGGCAAACACAGCATTTACGGAAAACATTCGGATTTAAGATAATAACACAGATCATATTATAAGAAAATAATGTTATGTAGATTTATTAAACATAATCATAAGTGCTAACAGGAAATACTTTCTTCGATATCACGGACACATACTGTTGTAACCTTAACTACCAATCAAGTTCCACTCAACTTTTTTAAAGTGAAAACTTCTTTAGGCGCGTTGAGCACTTCTTGGGTGAACAAAAATCATAGAACTCAGTCATCGTCACGCTTCCAAGCTTTCCATTTTTGAATTATTTTAGAATACTAACAATATCTCAGAAATGTTGCGTCTTACGCAAAAAATAACGAAATTTTGATCCCCTTAATAACCCATAAGAGAGTATCAGGAATCCGACCCGCCCCCTTTTTTTTTTGATCAAGGATTAAAATTTTCGGACGCCCTCTGACCAGGAGGGATGACGATCTGCGAAAGACTGCAGGTAGATGCTGGGTGCGGCAAGCTGAAGACAGGCCGCTATGGCGCTCTTTGGGGGAGGGCAATGTCCAGCAGTGGACTATTATAGCCTGATGATGACGATGATGACGATTAAAATTTTCACTTCTATCGGCAGTCCCCAAACACTGCCCCAATTTTAAAGTAATATTTTTATATTTTGTACAGCATGAGTATAAAATACAAGTTATGGGCATGCTGAAGCAATATAATCAGTAGCTATCTATTTTGCCATTCATTGACGTACCAAAATGTTGAGTAAGCTTCGGTTGACTGAGAGTAACTTGAGCAAAAGAAAAGTATATCAAATATAGTAAGTACAAACATATTTAACTTCACTTATTCTTTGTCCTCGCCGCACCTTATCTCATCGTATGCAATTAATTGCAAGAACACAACACAAGATTGTTTAACTGCAATTCTACGCAAAGGGGGACATTATTACACGCAAAATAGAACTACGCAAATTTAAAAGGACATTATTCTGCACAAAATAGAGTACGATCCTTTTAATTTCAGATTTTTGTGACAATCACATGAAGACAGTGTATGAAACTGAAAAATAAATCTACTCCATCGTATTCAATATAAACCAAATATAAAATCCATAGCTTCCACACCTGATCACATCCAACAAGAACGCAATAACGAAATTCATATACTCGAAACGCGTTGTCACCCTACATATCAGTGTCAAACGTAAGGAAACCGCCGACATGTAGGGTGTACACGCTGTCACCGCTAATATAGATAAGTCCCTATATAATGTTTTAATTGTGGCACACTGGTGAATATCTTAGACATGCGTTTGTGTTCGCATATTTCGACTTTATGAAATATGTCATGCTGCCATTTGGAATGTTCCTCTACTTAGCCCATTGTTGACTTTACGTGGAACGTTGTCATAGTCAAATTTGATTCAGATTTTAAGAAGTCTATACTTCAAAAGATAAAAATTTCTTAAGAAAGCACTTTTTTGTATATTCATTAGCAATATTTTCACCGAACAGTTAAATATCATGCAATATTTCATATCTACTATTTTCAAGTTTTCAACTGAATGCAGTAGAAGTTATTGAGGAATTGATGTCTATGTAATACCTGGCAATGGGTCTAGTATAGGATTACCTAGCTGTTAGGAGTAACCAAGGACCATGGATTTGCACTATATCTATACTAATATTATAAAGCTGAAGAGTTTGTTTGTTTGGTTGAATGCGCTAATCTCAGGAACTCCTGGTTCGAATTGAAAAAAATATTTTAGTATTGGATAGCCCACTTATCGAGGAATACGACCAATACGAGTGGAGCATCAATCAAAAACGTTGCAAAATCGGAGAAAATTATCTTATGTAAAGCAGACGAAGTTGCACGGATCAGCTAGTTTGCTATAATCCTGACACCCTGTTCTTGCTTCATTGATACTGACTACATACCTAATGCACGTCCGTCGATTTCGGAAAATTTCTTATCAGAAATCCTAACCACACTTTGACCGACCCTTATATTACGCAGCCAGAAAGGCAGACAGTTGACCTTTTTTGTACTCACTAAAAATGTTTTACCAAAATCTGTAAAGCCTAATACTATAGTCTAGTATACAGTCCCATCACTCAACATTAAGGTGTCGCGAGATCAATGTAGTGTAAAAATAATAGTACACATATCTCGTGCTCCCGTAAAGTGTAACGTATGTATATTGCGGGCCGGAAGGTTAGTTTACTCATACATTATCCGAAGGCTTGCCTTAAGCCACACTCATAAAGCCAAATTAGGCGTGTCTTGTGGGACCCACTACTGGTTATGTTGGCTAACATGCTAGTGTTTTTGTTTAGCGATTGATAGGTCGCCTTTGATGAATAATATTCTAAAATAAATAGCTAATGAATCAATAGAACTTATGGATCGTTACAAACAGTACGTTTCAGACGCCATGATAAATATTGGGTAAAATTTTGAGCTAAGCTATTCATCAATAATTTCCATTATCTTTTGTAAGAAATTGCATGGAGTCAACTGAAACGTACTAGGTAATGGATAGAATATAGCCTAACCCTTAGTATACCGATTGGTGGCCCATGGCCAGCAATAAAACAATAAAAATGCCATACAAAAATATCTAAATATTCTTACGTGAATGTGACTGATGAAAGAAAGTCTTTTTTAGAAATGCCTACCATTCTGCAAATATAATTGGTATAATGTTACGTAATCACGTGGTTCGATAGATGTGCAGTCTTTCTTATGCGTCACGGGTAACCCATAGCTGGATTAAAGTTTAATGGCGTCCTAGATAGAAATGTTAAATTTATTGCGAAGCCTTAATATAAAGTCATGGAGTTAGATGCAAATCATTAATTTTGTTGCTTATTTATTTAATTAAAATATTATGATGTACAGAACTTAAACATTTGCTCGTCGAATTTCAACACTGTATGTCACGACCTCAAGACTTGCCTGAAACGCATCACATCAACATTGCGTTTTCCCGCATCTCCCTCCATTCAAAAACCATTCTTATTCCATTGACTTAAGATCCTCGTTCTCATTTGTCTGCATGCCTAATTATATTTGTCCAATGTACCTGTACACGTGTTATATTCAAGTTTTAATGTTGTTGGGGCTTATTTCTTTGTTACGTGATCGCCGTGCAAGGGTTCTCATTACAAATTACTTCTGTTATACTGAACTAACTAGGTAAGTATGCTGTGTATTGTGAGACAGGAGTTTTGGCAAATAAGAAACAAGTAAGTTTTGTTCTTAAGGAACATGGGAAGATTCGTGATTTGTTTAAATTGTGCCTATTTTCGTTCGTTACATTGGTTGTGAAACACTGACTCTAGAGAAAGGAGTGGCTTAATTAAAGGTTTCTTCTTTTCTTTTATTTTTCAGTAAAGAACTTGTTCTCCTTTAAGAAGTTGTTCTTTATTATTAGCTTAGATTGTATCTTTTTCTTTTTTCTCATTTGCATGAATCTACTTTTAGGTTATATTTTCTTTTCTTCCTCTTACTTTTGTAAGTGATTAATCAACATTTCCATCTTATTTTATTACTGTTTTTATTTAGTTTCTATTCTCATACCATCATTTATTTTTAATTTGCTATTAAGTTTTCTATCATGCAATCTACATATGTCTCGAAAAGCAGCGTGTAGTGATGGCGGTGGGTAAATTCTATGTTTCTGACAATTCCTAGTAACTTAATTTTTAAACCAGTTATCAAGCCAGGGATAATCTTTATTAAACATAAATATAAATTAAACCATCGACGCATCCATACACACGTTTAATTAAATATGATCACATATTTCTGGTACATATAAAAAATAAATTAAAATACAGATGAAATTTCAAGCATAACAGACACCAATGATGAAAAAATTATTCGATATAAAAACACAATATATGCAAAACAGTCGTTACACCACAATTAAAACAGATCCGAGATTAAAAGCCATATCCTTGCTTATAAAAGGGAAAAATCACCAAACATTTCGCATTTATTGGGAGAAATTTTATGGATTCGTGCATATTGTATTGCGAAGGATTCTGGCGCAAAAATCTACAGTCCTCATCAAACGTTTATTAAGCCGAATTAAAGGGTTAAGCTATGTACACAAGGGGACATTTTTTAACATGTCTTCATAGCTGAACTAGGACTGCTCACCTATCTATTTTTGCACTATCTGGGTAATAATAATATTGAAACAAGATTTTGCCCGCGGCGTTGCTCGCGTTAATGTAGATTATGTCAATACATTTTTGTCTCTCAGGAACAGTACTTTTTTCTAGATGTAAGGTAGGTAAAGATAAGGTTGTCATTTTCTGTACCTCTGATCAGAGGTACAGAAAACGACGAGTAGTAGTCGAGTCTGTATGCGAAATTTAATTATGATCGGTCTAGCAGTAAATGCGTGAAAGTGGAACAAATGAACAAACAAACTCACATTTACATTTATACTTTGAGTGTAGGAAAACTAACTGGCTCCTACAATATTAGTTATGATACATTTAAATGTGCAGAATTAAACGTGTTTTATTTCGCACTAACTTCCGCCTGCCAGAATGCGTATCAAATTATTCAGGAGTAATATGCCAGGATTTTAGCAAGTAGAAATCCGTTGTTTTTGAATACCTAGTGGCAGCTAGAGACAATAAACAGACGTGAGTACAAATTCACGTACTCACTCATTTTGAATACATACATATGTATTAAAAAAATAATTTTAAAACATGAGCAACTTTTGGGGTATAAGCGGTGTCGTCAAAAACTAATATCTTTCATCTTCATAGTGAGTCAATAAAAAAAATTCTAAACTACACAAAAATCAACAATCAATAATTAAAAACACTGTCTGACGAGCATATTTCTATTGCACACTACCATAAGCCATTTTGAAGATCAAAGTTTTACATACCGTTAAAATAATGAAAAACATAAGATTAATTTGGTATGCCAGTTTTTAAATTCAAACTAAAAGAGCAAAATAAGAAACATAAGATAAATGCAAGAAATAAATACATTCTTATCATACAGAAATCTGCTCACACAAAAATTACAAACTCCAACCATAAATCTAAGAGAAAAAAGCCAGCTGCTTCCACACCCAGAACCGCATGGAAAAATACATGATTTATGTGTGCAAAGCCTAATCCAAATTAAAGGCAAGGGCCGCCCTTTCCGATTCCGGAGTCGCGAGGCGGAACTCATCTACCTAAAATTGCTCCCAATTTATTAGGATGCCCAGAATAATTTCATCTCGGCCGTGGACAAATTCTAAATGCGATTCTGTTTGGACACGAAATTCTGTGGCAATTTTGGAATAACTCTGGTGGGCGACCGCCACATTGAAAGGCCGTGTTAATCAAAAAATATTTCATCGGTACAAAAAGATTAGGCACAATAAAAAGTCAGTGGAATTGTTTTAATTTGTGAAACGAAGTTGATTTACTGTAAATGAGGACAGCTCGAACCAGCTGAAATGAGACGCCATCTTAGATTCGTTCGCAGTGTTATTCTATTGTATAATTTTTACCTTTGTAAATTGGCAATATAATAATGAAAACAGACTTGAAATTGGAGAGAATGGAGTGTTTTAAATATTTTAAATTTAAGAGAGGCAAGAAAATTCCTTCTCGTACATGAACGGCTCATCTGAATAGGAACCTCTATGCCTAAAAGATCTATCTAGATAACCTAGTGTTCGATGTCTACAGTAAGTCGGATATCCAAAGCTCCTTAAAAAAACATGTTGCTAGCATCAGCATTATCAGCCATAGGCTATATGGAAAGTACTACAATTTTACAAACAACTGGTCTAAAAGAAGTAGTAATAAACTTATAGCGATTCGTAAGTGAGTAAATTTTTCCAACTCGCATACATTATCTTTCGTATTCGGTCTACCTTTATTATTTCCCATTGTGTGAGCAATGGTTGACACCCCTGATATTGAAACCAATCATACATTATTAAGGTAATCCGTTACTATCAGGCTGATATGCGCATTTGCCACCTTAGTACTATAAAAAAGATACGATCCTTAAATGGTTATACTAATATTACCGGAATTTTCTCTTATATGTACTACATATACATTCTCTACAAACTGCGGACTTTCATGTATTTTTAGTAGTGGAAACTGTTTAAAAGAACCATTAAATGCAGGCTACATTCGACCTACTTTCAGTTTAAAACAGTGAGTAACTGAACATACACGAGGAACTTAACTCACTTCTTTTCGTAAAGTTTTTAGACGTCAAAGAAAAAGCTCTGAAAACATTTTCACATTTTTATTAGCGAGGCGTGAAAATTGGTGCCTCTTATACATTTGGGGTTAGTTTGTGCCACGTGGAAGTTTTAAATTTTATTACGGATAAATAAGTGCGAGCTGGCTATTTTCAAGCACATGTCATAAATACCGTACATTATACATAATTACACACTTAACTATGTTCAAATCCTTTGAGGCAGGTATATTGTCATTTAGCGAATATATTTTAATAAGTGTCGAACAAATTATTGGGGATTTTTACCTGCCAACAATTATTCGTATCAGACCTTGAGGCCACTTAGATTTGCTTGACCGAAATATAATAACACTTTGTTCAAACTAGAAATCCAAACAGGGATAGCGGTCAGATTCACTTCTACTGGACCAGTGATGCGGTCTTGTGCTGTCGTGCTCATTACATATGAACGCTCTTGTATCTATCTTAGCACTATCTTTTAAAGCATTGTCATGCATGCGTGAGAACGCTACAAAACAACAAACTTCTGGAACAGCTCGACGGAGGTATTTCCTGCATCGAGTTGTTCCAGTTTAGTAACATCGCAGATTCAAGCGGGTGTCCCGATTGTACTACTTCATTAAAGTATAAATTAAATTCATTGCACATACACATACACACAGTGTTTTGTTCTAGTTAAAATTCATGTTAATCAGCTAAGTATTCCATCGACGAAGTAAAGAGCTTGTGTGTTCTAAGCAACAACTTAAAGTACACAAGTTTGAACGTTACACGTACTTGTTGCTGTAATTGTCTGCTAAGAACAAGTTCAACAATACTCTATAATTACCCACTTCAGTTGTGTGTAACGATGTTTTCTAACTACCTTCACCTAATTTAAGGACTTAATTTCTTCCGTAATTATTGTTTTTATGACTTTCAAGGATGTTTCGTTGGTCTTGTTGTATAAGTTTGGGCTCATGTTTATGGACGTTTTGTGTTTGATTTCTAGGCAGCATATGGCAATAGATAGTAACAGAATTGCATGCCGTTGCATAGGATTTGAGAACAGAGCTGGCGAAATGTGGGTGTAATAAACACCCCTGCGGCAATTTACCCAGGCCAGGCAGCGTTTATCAGGCCGTCAGGCCGGTAGTTGCGCTAAATGTTATCCTGATAAGCCTACGTACATGTAAGTATGTATGGTTGCTAGCGTTTTGATTTGATTGTGAACTCGAACATTGTCTGCGATTGGATTGGGGTCACTATTCAGCCTTGCTACTGCCGACGCCCTGAGTGATATGCGTTCGAATCCGCACGGTGAAATTATTTGTGTGATCCAGAAATAATTGTTCTAGGTCTAAGTGAAACTTATGTAATTAAAATGTATATAATGTTTGTAAATTTTCCACGCTGTACAGGGCTTGTATATAAAATATTTTAGACTTTAACTACATTTGCAGTCCGATTAAAGTTTAGGCGTCTTTATTCCCCTTTCTTTAAGCAGTAGATTAGCCGTTTCATTGCTAATTTTAAGAAGTTTGAACTAGTGCCTAAGCTAATAATCTACTAGCTTTTGTCCGCAGCTTCGCTCGCGTTAATTTAGAATTTGACAATCAATTCGGGTTGTACTCTGCTTGTAATAATATAATTCAATCATGATTCGAAAGACACGTGGCGCCATCTATTATCATAAGAAAGTTATTATTGTTTTCCTCGGAACAGTAATTTTTTTCGGGATGAAAGGTCGCCTATGTCCGTTTCTGTACACCTGACAACGTATATGCAAAATTTCAGGATGATCGGTTCAATGGTTTAGGCGTGAAAAGGTAACAGACAAACTCATTTTCGCTTTTATAATATTAATTAGGATTAGGATAGGATAGGATGAGAATCACAGGTTTAAATATAATTTTTCTTAGACACTAAAAACGAAGGACACAGATTTTAGTTTTATAACCTTATAGTTGCTAGCTAGTTATGAATTATAATATCATCAAAAATAACGGTCCTAATGGCTCTCCTTTGAGCATATAAAGGGTTAAAAGGGTTTTAACTAGAGCTCTAACAGAATGTCTGCGTTTTGCATCCAAGAATGCGGAGTGTAGTATCTGGTCGCTTTATCGACCTTCCGTAAAGCGACTAAATTACTAAACATTCATACTAAAAGTAGTGTGTTGCCGTGCCCTTATACTATTACATTTAGTAAAGTTTATTTTCGTAAAATTATTATATGGTTGTTATGTAGGTCTCAAATAATATAATATTAATACTATTCTATCACATACACACAACACCATCTAGCCCAAGCTAAGCAGAGCTTGTACTATGGGTACTAGACAATGGATAAACATACATACTATATACTTTTTTTTTTGTAACTACATACATATTATACATAGAAACACCCAGACCAAGACAAACATCCATGTTCATGCACACAAATGTTTGACTTGTGCGGGAATCGAACCCGCGACCTCAGGCGTGGCAGCCGGTTACACTAACCACTACGCCATCGAGGCCGTTGATAGACTTGTTTATTTGATGTAAACCGTAACTACATCGAAATAACTATGTTTTTATAAATATAAAACCACGAACTCCAGTTACCAAGCTATAATTAACCAAACCTAAAGCTGTCCATTTGAAACTTGAATCGGTAGTTGGGAACGTTTAAAACGTACTCGGCGAGAGTTTCCGACATCAAATAAAAATATGTAATAAACCCTTTTTATTTCACCGTAAATGAGTTCCGGAGCTCGACCGCTCGCTGACGGGGGATTAAGAGCGTGCTACTAACTATTCTCGAAGGGTACTCGAAGATAAATTTATTATAGGTGAGTTAGGAACCATATTAAATGACTGACTAAACCTCTCTATCAAAGGATTGTGAAGCCAATCTTGTCTCTTTTATAACTTTTAAACTTTCGGGTTGCGTGATTTATCTATACTAATATTATAAAGCTTCAGACTTTGTTTGTTTGTTTGAACGCGCTAATCTCAGGAACTACTGGTTCGATTTGAAAAATTATTTTAGTGTTGGATAGCCTATTTACTGAGGAAGGCTATATAACATCACAGTACGACCCACGAGGGCGGCGCAGTAACGATAAACGCGGGTGAAACCGCGGGCACATCTAGTATTTAATACATAACGGATGTTAACGCGATCATGCATAATGTTTACCTTTTAATGCTTGAAGTTCTGATCACGTTACGCGGGCCGTGGTCACAAGTAGTCAGCTTGAAACATGCTCTTGTCTCTTTTGTTGTGCTAAGGCTTTTAATATATGTTTATTATTCTTGCAATTAAATAAACAGTGGATCAATAAGTTCTATAACATATTCAACAGAAAGTGTTTCACTAAGAATAACGATTGTATATAAAATAATTTCCTATCTCTAATTTATGACATCTTCGGAATATTCAATTCACTTTATAAAGAAGAAAATATAATAAGCTATTTAGTCACTAAGCTTGCATTTGAATATCATGGTAGACTATAGCAAAATCCGTTTTACTCTCCGAGAAAATCTAAGCTTAAAAGAAGCACAGTTTGTCAACGGAGCTACTTTTTCTTTTTTTTTTGTTTATACCTCGACTTTGACAACTAGTAGAGGTTCATAAAAACTGCAACGTTGCTTGATGGGCGGAATCTTTTTGCTTCCATCGTAAAGGTGATTTAGCAGAGAAATTAATAAGAAACCGCCTTTGAGATTGATTAGGAGTGAAAATTACTTGTTCTTGTTATTATACATACTTTTTGTGGTGAACTGTAATGTAGAGGTAAAGACAATTATTGCGTAGGAGAAGATTTGATATTGATCGCTGTAAAACATTTAATTATTCGATGATTACAGTTCTTAGTTCAAAATTTACAAACTGTTCTTTGGTTCACTTGATAATCAACAATCTAAACTCATTTGTGTTGGTAAGTAAGTACCATTTAGGTGCCAGGTACAATTATGGATTTCAAATTTCTTGACAACAAGACACTCTTACATATAATTAAGTACTTATAAACATACATACGCATATCTTTCTAACCTAAAATTAACGTCCGAATTTCGCTTGTTATGTCTTCGGTTCCTTTTTGCAGATCGAGCCATTGAACAAATTTACAGACTCAATTCTGCCACAAACATTCTAGATGAAACAAAAACATTTATAACCCAGGAATCAATCCTAGAACTCCACGATCGCACACATAAAAGCTTTTGCCACGGTACCAACGAGTATAATAAATACTTTTTACAAAGTATAATGTTTACTGCAAGAGAGCAGCGGCTAAAACAAAAATGTGTGCACATCGTTGATGAAATGTGTGAAACATACTTCTTTGCGATGTGATACGCTGCGCTATGCGGAAGCCTGCTCCCAGAGATGCGTTTTATTAACGTCAACGGATTCAACGCGTTCGATGTTATGCGAACACCGAGATAATCGCACTTATTTTCATTTTACCTTTTCTTATCGATATTTCTCTCAAACAGCCTAGTGGGTAATGGTTGGACTGCCACACAGAGATTTCGAGTTCAATCCAAGGCTGCAATTTCTGACTTTTCAAAGTTATGTGCGTATTAAATAGTTAGAAAGAAAGAAGAAAGAAAGAAAGAAAAATATTTATTTTGGCACACAAGGGCACACGCAAAACACGAAGAAATAAAAAACACAGAACAATAAAAAAACTAGAATAATAAAAACTAACACTATCATTTAAATTTAAATTTATATTTCTGCTCACTGGCAACACACCTTCCATCCATTCAGGTCAAGGCTAGTATTGTCAGTGAGCAGCGATAAAAAAATATTAAATTATTTAAATATAACTTATGTTTAAAAAAGTAATGTGAAAGTTGGAGTGCCACGTAGAAGCCTCGAGTTCGATCCCAATCGAACTCGAGACCTCTCCATGGCTGTCCAACGATTTCCCACTAGGCTATCGCTGCTTACTTACTATGTAACTATGTAATACTTCCAAATAACTAAAGCGATTCCATATACTCAACGGGTACCTTTAAACTATTAGGTTAACTACTAACCAGAGGAATTAAGTCGGTTAAAAACAAAGAAGAACTTGCCTTATATAGCATGTTTATAACTGTAATTAAACATTAGTAGAACAACCGCGCACGGTTACCGGCAATCAAACCGAGAACACAGATTACATTTTATAAGAAACAAAAGCGTTTTACCGAAGCACCGATACAGGAAACCCGAAGCAATAAATTGTGTATAATTCCGAGTTTTATTGTAGAACACCGCCTTTGATACGGTTACTCAACTATTTATTATATTCCTTTTCTGTTATTGCGCTCATTTCGATTCACGCCTGCTTTTATTGAACATACGTATGTATGTATATATTACGCAGCTTTTGAACGGATTTTTAATCACTTTAGTTATAATATTGTCTTCTGTTTACGCGAATTTTATTCATTGAAATTAAACTACTATATACGGATTTTATCGCGTTGTTTATTTGGCACTTTATTACAAAATTTTGAAAAACTGTTACACTACTATTACTATTAAACTTTAATAATTTTTAAGCTTATTAAATTATTGAAACTATTAAAACTATTTATACTTTTACTATATTATTATACTATTTATATTTATGTTTACACTTTCCCCGACGTTTCGGTTGCTTTTCAGCAGCCATGCTGCGCTTTAGTTATTTTAAGGTTTCTTATCTCAAAATGAAAAAAGGAACCCTTATAGGATTACTTTGTTGTCCGTCTGTCTATCTATCTGTCTGCTAAGATTTTTCTCAGGAATGCTTGGAAGTACAAGTCGAAATTAGTATCAAGTACCCAAGCCTGTAGATCCAAGTAGAGTTAAAAAATATACATTTCTAAGTCAATGCAAACAAAAGATATGGCCGTGTTGTTTTAATACTTTTTCTCCATCATACGTAAAGTGTTAAATGAATTTAGGTGAATCTTGGCATATTGATAGATCATGGCCTGATTAACGCATAGGTATCCTATGCGTTAATCCAGGCCATGATACGGGAGATATGGTTCCCTTAAGAGTTACGTTTTTGAACCATAATAGTATGCTATAGTGATACAAAAACGTAACTCTTATGGTGCGACTACTAGGTATTAAAAACAATGATCGAAACTGCCTATGTTATGCAAATTTTAGCTCAAGTGCCACAAAATACTATTATTTTTCTGTGCTAAACGATTTTCGCTGAAATTTTATCCCAGTTGAGTCTACATGAGGTGTATATACAAAAGGCAAAGACGTAATAAAATTTGAAAACACACGGACATACTTTCGTATCTTTCACTTACATGTGAGGTTAAATTGATTATAGCAGAGAAGGCTCAAGTATATCATATAACTAGATGTTCCTGCGGTTTCACCCGCGTTTATCGATACTGCGCCGCCCCCATGGGTCGTAGCGTGATGTTATTTATAGCCTTTCTCGATAAATAGGCTATCCAACACTAAAAGAATTTTTCAAATCGAACCAGTAGTTCCTGAGATTATCGCGTTCAAATAAACAAACTCTTCAGCTTTATAATATTAGTATAGATTAATTATGGATATAAACAACATTGTTTATAACATTTTTAGCTACATAGTTATATCTTCGCAGTGTTTCGGCTAATGAAAACTGTTACTACTTCTCATGTTAATTAACAAACAATATCAATTGTTTCTAGAAACGACTTCAGCTTAATAGTCTTTCAGAACGAATTTAATTAAATGAATGGTAGTCATTCAGCTTACAAAAAATTTTAATTAATGGAATATTTCCGAATATGCACCATTGAAACTACGAGTGCATCCGGATCTATACTAATAGATATGACATTCTTGAGCCTTCTTATGAAGCGTAATGCGTAGACGAAGATTTAAAGATTTAAATTCTAGTGATATTTAAATTTGACTGCACGGATGGTGTACTGGTTAGCTCCTCGCCACTGCTGCCGCGCCCAGTGTTGTGGTTCGGTCGCCAAACGAGACAAAAATTTGTGTCATCCACAAATGGTTGTACCGACTCTGCGTATTCTTTGTGTCCGTTGTTTGAATGTTAGTAAAGTGCCCCGTGACACAGGAGTTATTTCAAGTGCAGGCATTGCCTTTTTAATTCAATTCAATTCAATTCAATTTATTTATTTGCATAATATGGGTTTAACAATAGATATTACAACATTAATAATAGTATCGCCATATTCAGCCATCCAGCACGCAAAAATTTGCTATTTTAAAAATTTTATCACAATATTAATAATAAATGAATATACAAAGTTACTATAAATAAAAACTATTCAGTCAATCTTAATAATTGTCAATAAGAAATAAAATTTTGCCAAACTTCTTGGCAGTATATGATTAGGTATAAATGAGACAAAGTTGTAGTATAGTCTGGTTATAATTATCCAAAGGTGCATCTTATATACTAACGACTACGTGTTGATCACGGATAGTAGAAACATTTAATAGATATTGAACGTGCGATAAAGATCATAAGATTGCGATGTAGATTGTAGATACAGCACAAAGATATTGTACTGTAACAGTACACCCCCCTTTAAAAAAAAAAAAAAAATATTATTATGGTAATAGTGTTTACAATATAAATTTGACCTAGACCTTACTAGTTATTTGCTGATGTATATAAATAATAATGCTATTGTACGCGGTGGAATTTGATGACGCCTGTTGTTACTAGTTATTTGCTGATGTATATAAATAATAATGCTATTGTACGCGGTGGAATTTGATGACGCCTGTTGTGGTGTGATTTGCTGACGTATGTAATTTTGACTTAGCTGTTGCACGAGTGTTTATTATTTTTTTCCGTTAAACTCTTCATTCTTCTGTCCAGTGTTTTCATTATGCCGTAAAGTAGGATCACGCCGATTGTTAAAATAATCTGTCCCATTGCAACATTTCTTGTCCACCGTAAGTCCTCCTGGATCAGGTTACGGAGTTTGTCCGCTTCGTTTTGATTGAGGCAACTGTCCGTATTGTATGTTATCTGGTCCTTAGAACTTTGATTTCCCATTTTAGATGTCTTGTTGTTACGAGTAGTTGTGAATTAATGGTATATGTTAAGATCTATGTTAATATATATACGAATAGCTTGCTTATATCAGCGATTTTTTATAGACGTACTACTGGCTTTACTTTACGTCCTGATCGTGTAGTGTACGTGTGTGAATGTCTGTAGAAATCCTTTGAATCTGGCACGTAGTTTGATTCGTCATTGATCATGAATGCTGGTTTCAATCTATCAATTGATATCACTGTCTCTTTATCCCTAATTCTAATGCAAAATGTTTTATCTGTTTTACTAATTACTGGGTAGGGTCCTTCATACGGCGGTGTCAGGGCTTTCTTAATTCTATCACACCGAACAAATACGTGTGAGCATTCTTTGAGTTCGGGATGCACAAATATAGCTTGGTTGTGGTTTTTTCTTTTCGGAATTGATGTCATTTGTGTGATGTCCTTTTGAATTTGTTTTACAAACTCTTCGTACGTTGATAACTGTGCTGCTGATGACTCAAAAAATCCTCCAGGGAGTCGTATTGGCGTTCCATATGTCATCTCTGCTGAACTATAACCTGTGTCTTCTCGCAAGCTACTCCGCAACCCGAGTAAAACTGTTGGAATTTCTTTTAACCAATTTTCGTTGGATTCTCTTGTCATTAACGCCACCTTTAAAGTTCTATGAAATCTCTCTATCATTCCATTGGATTGCGGATGATAAGGTGTTGTCCTAATTTTATGTATTCCCAAAAATTGTGAGAGTGACTCAAATATTCTTGATTCAAACTGTCGGCCTTGATCCGTAGTAATGCGCAATGGACATCCAAAACGAGTAATCCATCCTTCGAAAAGTGTCTTGGCTACTGTTTCTGCAGTTATATCTTCTACCGGAAATATTTCGGGCCATGACGTACAACGATCTATGATTGTGATTAAATATCTCTTCCCTTGTGAAATCGGAAGTGGTCCGACGATGTCAATATGTAAATGTTCAAAACGTTGCGCTGTCATAAATGTACCAGGAGGTGATATCGTATGTCGTTGTATTTTTGATTTTTGGCAGGCTATACATGATCTACACCAATTATTGATATCTTTGTTCATATACGGCCATAAATACCTTTGGGTTATCATTTTTCTCGTAGTTCTTTTTCCTGGATGGCTCATACCATGAATGGTATCGAAAATTTGTTTGCGAAATTGCTTTGGTAAGTAGGGGCGGCTTTTTCCAGTAGACGTGTCGCAGGTGATGTTTATTGTGGAACCCGGAAGCGTAATGTTTTTGAATTTTAATCTTTTATTGTCACGTAATTTACTTAGTTCATTATCTGTTGATTGACATTTTTCCAATTCAGCGTAATCGATAGGTGATGGCACGTATATTTCCTCTATTCGAGATAAGGCATCGGCGGTAATATTGTCACGTCCGCTTATGTGTTGAATGTTGGTACTGTATTGTGAAATGAAATCTAACTGCCGGACCCGTCGCGGTGTATCGTTTGATGATGGTTTTTGGGAGAATGCGTATGTCAAAGGTCGGTGATCCGTAAATATTGTAAATTCTCTTCCCTCGATTAATCTGTGAAAATGTTTGACGGCCATGTATATTCCTAACAGCTCTCTGTCAAACGTAGAATATTTTTGTTGAGTTTCGCTCAATTTTTGTGAAAAAAAACCTAATGGTTCCCAATTGCGTCCGGATTTTTGTTGTAAAACTCCACCAACGCAAGTAGCACTAGCGTCGGTCATGAGCGCTAGTGATGCGTTGCGGGAAGGATGCGCTGTTAACACTGCGTTTTTCATGCTTTCCTTGCATTTTTCGTAAGCTTTGTCTGCTTCCGTTGTCCAAGGAACAGGTGAATTATCGTTCTTTTTTGAACCATGTAGATATTCGTTTAAAATTCTTTGATTTTCCGCTGCGCGTGGAATATTACTTCTGTAGAAATTGACCATGCCCAAAAATCGTCTTAATTCTTGAATTGTTTTCGGTTTGGGAAATTCCATGATTGCTTTGTAATTTTCTTCGGTAGGTTGTATTCCTTGGCTCGTTATATGATAACCTAAGAAATCTATTTCCCTTCTGAGAAATTCGCATTTTTCGAGATTAATGGTTATTCCATTCTCGTGTAAACGTTTGAAAACCGTTTCTAAATGCTGATAATGCAAATCTTCGTTGTCCGATGCGATGAGACAGTCGTCTACAAATATAAATACGAAGTTTAAATCTCTAAATAAGGAATCCATGAATCGTTGAAATGTTTGTGCCGCATTGCGTAATCCGAAAGGCATTCTTAAGTACTCAAAAAGTCCGAAAGGTGTGATGATGGCTGTTTTTTCTATATCTTTAACAGGAATACAGTGGTATGCTTTGCGTATATCTATCTTGCTTAGTATCTTCTTATTTTCTAATATGTATGTAAAGTCAGTTAATCTTGGTAGTGGGTATTTGTCCGGTACTGTCGTGCTATTGAGCATTCGATAGTCTCCGCACGGTCTCCATTCGCCATTTTTCTTTTTTACCATATGTAATGGGCTTGCCCATGGGCTATCTGACGGTCGGCAAATTCCGAGCTCTATCATATTTTGAAATTCCTTTTTGGCTATGTCGTATTTTTCTGGAGGTAATGGTCTTGCCCGAGCTGCGACGGGTGGTCCTGTAGTGATAATGTGGTGTTCAATCTTATGTTTGGGCGCATTGCGTAGAGAGGACTCTTTCGTGATGTCTTCGTATTTGTTTAAAAGTTGCGTAATACGTGAATTCGTTCCCACTGCGATAGTACGAATTGTTTGTTGTGTCGCTTTTTCTGAAGTTACATGCGTTGTCAGCTCTGTAACTTTGTCGATAAGTTTGCGACCTGCTATGTCGACTAATAGTTTATAGTGCTCTAGAAAATCTGCTCCAATTATTGGTTGTGTAACATCGGCGATTATAAAATTCCATTTATAACATCGTTGTAGTCCTAAATTCAAGGTAAGCGTCTTCTCGCCGTAAGTCCTAATTTTAGTCCCATTTGCAGCGTATAGTGTGTATTGTTAATTTTGTAAAATTGAATATCTCTGTTGCTTGCTAATGACTGAAATATTTGCGCCCGTGTCAATCAAAAACTTCATACCACTTTTTCGGTCGGTAATGGTGAGGCGATTGGATGGGTGGATTGCACAGAGTTTCGCCGTTGTCTGTGCTCTTATTCGTTTCCCTGGTTCCGTACGTAAGTCATTGGTTTCCAACCGCATGGTTTAATGCAGTTCCTTGCATATTTTCCGAATCTTTCGTGGTAGTAACAAAATCGATTTGCTCCTCTATAGTTTGTTCTCGGCCTCATAATCGGGAATTGTTGACGTTTCTTGAAATGATTGTGCGTGCTGGGTCGATAGCCATATTGACCTTGCTGAATTGCGTCAATATCTATCTGTAATTTTGCTAGCTGGGCTAAAATGCATGCTGTATTGTTGTCGTTTGAAGTGTCGTTGCTAACAGCTGATATTTCGGTTACTTTTGAATTCATTATTATTTTGTCTGCAATTTGGCTCAGTTTGTCAATTTCCATGTCTTCCGTAACTGCTAGAACCGTAGTAACTGATGTTGGTAAAAGCCTGAACCATAGTAGTTTAATTGTTTCGTCACTGATTTTTCCTCTCCCGAGGACTCGCATTTGACGTAATAACTGCGAAGGTTTTTGTTCACCGAGTTCTGTCTCTGATATTAATTTTTGAAACTGTCGCTGTTCTGTTTCTTCGTAACAATCAATTAAACGTTCCTTGATGTTTTTATATTTATCTGTAGTCGGTGGTGAAGTGATTAGGTCACTAACTTGTAGTATTTCTTCCTTGGATAATTTTGCTATTACTGTACAGTATTTGTATTCGTCTCCTTGCTTCTGTGGTGCTAATATGGCTTCTAGTTGCGTGAACCATAATCTTGGTTGGTCTTTCCAAAATTCCGGAATGCGAGATAAAACCGAGGTGCCAGCAGCTACTTCAAGTGTTCCTTGCTGATTTATGTTCGCCTTGCATGGTGATTGTGCCATGTTTCTTGCTGCGTATTCGTTCGTCGGGGTCACCAATTTGCCAAACTTCTTGGCAGTATATGATTAGGTATAAATGAGACAAAGTTGTAGTATAGTCTGGTTATAATTATCCAAAGGTGCATCTTATATACTAACGACTACGTGTTGATCACGGATAGTAGAAACATTTAATAGATATTGAACGTGCGATAAAGATCATAAGATTGCGATGTAGATTGTAGATACAGCACAAAGATATTGTACTGTAACAAAATCATGTCAAAACTAAATAAAATAAAATTAAATGTTTATGTCGTTCAAAAATTCAAATAAGGAGTAATAAGTTTTTGTTACAAGTAGATGTTTTAACTGCTTTTTAAATAAATTAATATTATTTTCATTTCTTAAAGCTAATGGTATCTTATTGTATAATTTAGGCCCCATGCATTACACACTTTTATGTAAAAGAGCAGTTTTTGAAGGTCTAATACATAATTTATCGGCATTCCGTATTCTTTTCCGTTGATCAAATAAATGAAGATTCATTTTAATAAACAAAACTGTTTCAAATATATATATGCAGGGTAGGATTAAATTTTTTTAACAAAATAAAAATCTAATAAAGCCTGCTCTCCATATCTCTTCGAGCTCTTTATCCAATATGGAGCGTCAGTACTCATTCAGTACTTCTTTTAGAAATTCACACTGTCCTTGACGTCATTTTTAGCGTTAAACATTGCATGGTTTTAGGCTGATATGTTGCGCAGATAATATCAAGATATCAAGTGTCATAAACAACCATTTCATGAAATTGTCGGCCACATCATGAAGTGGTCAATTCTAAGATCTGAACACGGCATATATTCATCTTCAATTTAAGAGCCAAGCTCTTGTCGGTGGAATCTCTTCCATAATGTCCTATCTTCAGCCAGCGCTTTGACTTCTTGATACGACGTAACTTTTATCTTTTCTTTCACTTGATCTATGAACGTCCTCCTTGGCCTTCCTCTTCCCCTTCTGCCTTCTATTTTTCCTTCCAAGATATTTCTTATAAAAGTGTCATTACGGCATATATAATCATGTATATTCCTTACTTTCTTGGTTGTACCGGCCGCTCCCTTTCTGAGGCTGAAGAATCTTCAGAAACGGAGCCAGGATATCGCCAAACTAGTTATAAAGTTATCATAGATTCATATCTCAATTATTACAAAATATATGTATCTACATCCTAATCCTAACTAAGAATGTGAGTTTGTTTATTTGTTATACTTGCACGCCTTAACTACTCGACCTATCATCATGTAATTTCGCAAACATGTTGTCAGAGCAACAGAAAAGTACATACCTTTCATCCAGAAAATGTACTGTTCTTAACATAACTTACATTTACGCAAGCGAAGCCGCGGTTGGAATCTAGTATTTTATAAATATTTATACATCATGGTGACTCTCATACTTACAGTTTAAGACTCATTTGCGTTTCCTCTCAAAATTCCCTTCCGTACATTTCTCAATACAGTTGGCGCACAACTTATTGGAGTGTTTTCCTTTAAATTTAGGGCACAGTACGTGACCTAAAGGGGACGGCCGTAGACGAAATACGAGCTAAGTTTACAGGGTTGAATGTAGTCGGCTTCGGGACCCGACTAATGTGACGTATAGTACGAACGTTCAAAACTTGGGTTATGGCCGTATGTGATTTTGGAACGCAGATTTAAATGCGGTTTTGAGTGTATTAGTTTCTATTAATACTTTTTAAGATTTGATAGACATATTAAGTAGTTCTTGTTATTAATATTAGGTCTTCTTATCGTCACAGAATAAGCTCAAAACCTTAAAACACTGATTGTATAATTAATGTAAGTATGTCTTGGCTCATATTATTAAAATAAATCGTTTATAATAAATGTTCATTGAACATTGTCGGCCTCGATGGCCTAGTGGTTAGTGTAACTGACTGCCACGCCTGAGGTCGCGGGTTCGATTCCCGCACAAGTCAAACATTTATGTGTATGAACATGGATGTTTGTCTTGGTCTGGATGTTTATATCTATAATATGTATGTATTTACACAAAAAACTGTATATGTTTGTTTATCCATTGTCTAGTACCCATGGTATAAGCTCTGCTTAGTTTGGGGTAGACGGTGTTCTGTGTATGTGATAGAATATTATCTATTATTTTAAATAATTTTATCAATGAAGTTGATCAAATGTTAATATTTCTATCTTAAAGATTTTTATAATTTACAATCCTAACTAATATTATAAATGCGATTGTGAGTTTTTTTGTTCCCCCTTTACAACTTAGCCTTGACCGATCATCATGAAATTTTGCATACATGTTGTCAGGTGAACAAAAAAGAACACAGGGTCCTTTCATCCAGAATGAACATACTGTTCCCGAGTGATAGCTAATTTATAATACATTATAATCATTAACTAGCATGCGAGATGGATTAACCATCGGCTCCTTTACCACGAGACTTGTATGATGGACTTACTCGTTACTTTCCCTGTTGTAACAAGTCAGTGTACAAGTGATCTCCAAGTTTTACAGCGTCACTTAATAGAGTCTCAAAGTTTAGGGACTATGACGTATGTGAACAGTTCTAACGTTAACAAACTTGTGTAGTACACTGGTTGTTTGTGATTTGTAGGGGCTGTGCTCAGAGGGTTTTGTGTTGCAAATTTAGTGTTTTCATGTTCAAAGTGCGAGTAAGTTTTGTGTTCATCAGCTTAGAATGGATGAATAAAGTTCAGAAAGTGATGCGTTGCTACTATTACTGGTTGGTATATTAAAGTATGTTTGAAATTTACTTTGAAAACGAGGAAAGAATTGCCGTATTTTGGAAGGTGTATTGTCACACTGAGGAGAGATCCGTATCTGGTAGTGGGACAGTTTAAAACAGGGATGATATTAATAACTTTTAAACTTTCGCGTTGCATGATATAGGTATATATAATATGTAACGGGTATTAACGCGATCATGCATAACGCTTACCTTTTTTAGGCTTGCATACATAATAGGGATACCGTGAGTGTAGTTTGTGACGGTACATGGACAAACAAAAATATGCCAAAAGTGAGCGTGAATCAAGATTCTTATGCCTCACAAACGGAGACATGACATCGCAGCACCAGTCAGCTTGTGACCACGGCTGGTGTAAGCTGGTCGAAACGTCAAGCCTAAAATAGGGATGATATTATTATTTATATTTGTAGAGTCATATATAAAAACCTTTTTAAAATAAGATTGTTGCGCGGCTCTCCGGATATGAATGTGAAACCTTCCAAAGATGTTTGGGTTTTTGTTTCTCAATCACGTGTAAACCGTTAAACGAATTTGATTGACACTTACCACATAAGTAAACCATCTATCTGTGTGCTAAGTTTCACAAATCTCTATTCACGGTAGAGTCGATTAGAGCGCGTACCAAAAAGTTTGGGTCCTCATATCTCTGCCGAACGACCAAGGCATGGAATTCTCTGCCAAGGCACGTGTTTCCTTCTTCCTTCAATCCTGGGTTCTTTAAGCGGGGCGTGAAAAAGCATCTTCTCAGGCCGTCAAAGTAGAGACCTCAACATCGCCTCGGCTACTGTGGGGGCGATGTGGAGGCCACTGCTCTTAGACCACACGACTGCTTACCATCAGGTGGAGTGTGGTCATTTTGACGAGCAAAAAAAAAAAAAAAAGTATGATCTAAAATCATAATAAGCAAAATATGGGGACTATACAACTTTGTTTACCCCTTCAGGAAGGAAGGTATACCTTTGCCAGGCGTGTGAGAATATAAAAATGTTAGTATTGTTTTAGTGTTTGCTTTGTATGACTCTAACTTGACTTTGTCTGCAGCTTCGAACTCGGTAATCTAGATTCCTTTAGGAACATTACTTTTTGAAGTAAAAACTTCTTTAGGCGTTTTGAGCACTGCTTGGGTGAACATAAATCATAGAACTCGCGTCATCGTCACGCTTCCACGCTTTCCATTTTTGAATTATTTTAGAGTATTAACAATATCTTAGAAATGGTGCGTCCTACGCAAAAAATAACGAAATTTTGACCCCTTTAATAAACGCTAAGAGAGTATCAGGAATCCGACCCGCCCTTTTTTTGTTTATAAATAAGTGTTTATGATCAAGGATTAAAGTTTTCACTTCTATCGGCAGTCCCCATAGACAGCCGCAATTTTTTTTCTGGATGAAAGAGACCTTATGTCCTTTTCTGTATCCCTGACAACATGTATGAAAAATTTAATGATGGTCGGTCAAGTAGTACGGCGTGAAAGCGTAAAAAACAAACAAATTTATATTCGGATTTATAATATATGTTAGATGATTTTTTGCCATTGGTGAAAGACAAGCAAGAGGCCCACCTGATGGAAAGTGGTAACCGCTGCTCATGGACTTCAGTAATTTCAGGACACAGAAAAGTCGCTGCCTACCGTGAAAGAAGAACTCTCTTTAAATCTCGTTTGAAGAAGGGCATAGCGCATAGCGTTCGGGAAACACCGAAGCTGGCAGTTCATTCCAGAGCTTGGATTAGGATATAATAAAAATGTACAGTATTTAATAACTTTCATCATCGCCGCACCAGTCATGTGACTTGTGACTACAGCCGGTCGAAACGTCAAACATTAATAGGTAAACATAAATATGCTTGACCGCGTTAATACCTGTTACGAATTATATATACATACATACAAAGATTCACGCCTGTTTCTCAGAGTGGTAGGCAGATACTACGGATTTCCATTTGCTACGATCCTGAAAAACTTCTCTGGCTTCATTCACTTTCATCACATTCCTCATACACGCCCGTCGGTTCAAGGAGCTCTTAACCTGGCCTTTGTCCAGAACGCCTCCGATCTGACCGAGAAACGTTTGTCAAGGTTTTCTTCTTGCGACTGTTCCAATCAAACTATTATATATATAAAAAAAATTTAGGGCAGTCTTTGGGGACTGGCCGATGGAAGTGAAAACTTTAATCCTTGATCATAAACACTTCTTTATAAACCAAAAAAAAGAGGCAGTTCGGATTCTAGTTACTAATACTCTCTTAGGTGTTATTAAGGAGGTCAAAATTTCGTTATTTTTTGCGTAGGACGCACCATTTCTTAGGTATTGTTAATATTCTAAAAAAAATAATAAAGCGTGAAAGCGTGACGATGACGCGAGTTCCATGATTTTTGTTCACTCAAGAAGTGCTCAACGCGCCTAAAGAAGTTTTCACTTCAAAAATGTATGTGTTTAGCTTTATAAACAAGCTAAAACAAAATCGACCCCTATATATTATTTCAGTTTAATACTATAGCTATCTGTTTCCCCCCCAGTCTACAAGTTGGCAAGGAAATAGGCACATTAAGATAAACGTAGATGTTAATTTATTATTCACGAAACATTAAATACGTCACAAGTTGGTTGCACGGACGCCGTTACTCATATGAATGCATAGTAATGTCTGCGGAGGTTTCGGGATTGGTAATACATGGTGTTATGTATAACCCTCTAGTGAATTATTGAGGTACCTACGAAGCCTTGGCTACGCTCCTTATATGAAGACATGGCGCTTTATGACTTTAGATGCTTTCGCAAACTAGAAACAAGATTACGTTCTTAATTATTATTTAAAATTATAATAATATCGGCCTCGATGGCGTAGTGGTTAGTGTAACCGCCTGCCACGCTTGAGGTCGCGGGTTCGAATCCTGCACAAGTTAAAGATTTGTGTGCATGAAAATGGATGTTTGTCTTGGTCTGGGTGTTTCTATGTATAATATGTATGTATCTACAAAAAAAAGTATACATGTATGTTTATCCATCGTCTTGTACCCATAGTACAAGCTCTGCTTAGTTTAAGCTAGATGGTGTTGTGTGTATGTGGTAGAATATTATAATATTACTATTATTATTATTTAAAATTATAATAATATCAACCCTGCATATACTGTTGCATTGCTGGGCTCGGCCTTCTTATTAGAGTGAGAAGTATAAGTCTACCATGCTGGCCCAGTGCAGGTTCGCAGACATCATACGAGAAAATTACGTAGTACTCTCAGATGTGCAGATTTTCTTACGATGTTTTCCTTGAAATTTAAATGATGTTGTTTTTTATTTATTAATTCTAAAACAGGCATTTTTTTCAAAACAAATATACTTATGCCGTATTTGTTTTGAAAATATCCTTTATTGTTGCTAAATACAGATTAAGGCTTGTATCCAATAGGCAACGTTTGACACGCGACAAGTTGCACAGCATTGTTGCTCGCGGCAACGTGGAACTTTTTTTAGCAACGTTGTCTGTCCACGAATGACCAGTCGTCGGCAACGTGTAGCCGGAGGGACTAGTGTTGATTTCAGCGGCTTTTTCACGTCTCCACTTGACAACATTTGATGGTCAACTGCGTGTTGCACGGAAGCAAACAACAAGCCGCGCGTTGAACATTTATCAAAACGCTTGATATAAAATATTATAAACATAAATTTAATGTTTTAACAAAAGAAACAAATTCCAAGATAGCCAAGATAGTCGTTTGCCAATCGATAATATCTGTCCTTACGCGGCTTTTTCTGATATCAGTGTAGTACAAGTAAACACTTCACATCTATATATTAATACGTGAAGCAAAAACTTTGTACCCATTTTCACGAAAATTGCGCTGACGGAGGAATATGAAATTTGGCACAGTTAAATTTTATATGGAGGAGGGGCGAATCCTAATATTTTTATAATATATGCCTTATTAAATTAATGAAAAAGCACTACATGCAGACAACCATGCCTTTGACACTCGCAGTCGAATCGCGTTCGTAGTATTTCGGCATTGTTCGTCTGACGTCGTACAATTCTTTGTAACTATGGTTACCTGTAGGTAACCATAGTTACACGTTTTCGTTATTACAATAAATAGTACCTTATTTATATGTAATAAAGAAAAAAGAAAACAAACTAGCAAAGTTTAGGAGTTTTGGTCGAATTTTGACCACTAGGCGACCGCTAGTTTTTATAATTATGCTCGTACGTAGTAAAAGTATTTTACAAAGAGAATACTTACTCTTTTTTAAATCTATTTAATGTTTTTGACAGAATACTGATACAATGTTTATCGACGTAATGATGGCAACTAATCACCTACCGCTTGATTAGATATCTTTCTTTGGAAGCCAAAATTCTTTGCCGACATTTATTATAAAGGAATTCCTAATAGAGGAAATTCTCAAACCCTTTAAATATCCAAAGAAAACCTTTCAATAAAGTAACTAATTACTCCAATACGTTTAGCAGACCCGAAACTTTGAAGTCTTCAATTATCGCGTTAAGGAATTCGGCGGAACATAAACGGGGATCCGTTCAAAGTTGCAACTTGGTACCCATCGATACTTGTTACTTGGACCCACAAGTTTTCGCCTCTCAATCTAACATGATTGATAGTCGCGTTCGCTTTCACAGAATTTTCTTATTGTAACTCTGCGGGTGAATTATTAAGATGGAATTAACTAAGGAAAAGGTATTTTCAATGATAATTAATTATAAAATAATACACCTCGTCTTTCTATATTCTAAGAGTATATCGTTAACTGGTTTTATGGAATAAAATCAAAACCAAAATCAAAAATAAATTTATTCAAGTTAGGTTACAAGGTAACACTTATGAATGTCAAAGTTACACTAAATTTTTCCTGTGAATTTACATTTACTGCCACGTTCAGCAAAGCAAGGGTGTAGGGCTCATGAGAAGAACGGGCAAGAAACTTAAACGGGCAAGAAATATTATACTAGAGAATCATACTTTGTATATAATATATAGGTACAATTGAATAATATTATACTTATTATAGTTTCGATACAAACGGTGTACGCGGAGGTGTAAGCACCACAGTTAAACACAGGGTTTCGATGTCCGATTCAATCGACCGATCTAAATTATTGTAAAGTAGTCCATTTAGTATTAAATGAGCTTAAAGCCTGTCTGATAACAAACCGTAAAAGTAGCTTATGGACAAGACAACTATAGCACCTTAAGGCAAAGATAGGGTCGGCCTCGATGGCGTAGTGGTTAGTGTAACCGACTGCCACGCCTGAGGTCGCAGGTTCGATTCCCGCACAAGTCAAACATTTGTGTGCATGAACATGGATGTTTATCTTGGTCTGGGTGTTTCTATGTATAATATGTATATTATTATATTTACAAAAAAAAAAGGATTCATATATGTACGTTTATCCATTGTCTAGTACCCATAGTACAAGCTCTACTTAGTTTGGGCTAGATGGTTTTGTGTGTATGTAATAAAATATAATTATATTATAATATAATATTATATTAAAACATAGAGTTTTGGTCCCCTGCTGATAGATCAAAGCCTACACGTATACGAAGCACTGGAATCGCCACATATTATCAAATGAAGCAATATTCGGCTATTTTTTGCAGTGTTATTGTTTTAGATTTAAGCGTGGATGCTTAGAGCAAAATGTTTGGAGTCTATATCTAAATCCCAAAGAAGAAAATAAATGACAACATATTACACATCTTCACTGATACCATTGCCAACCGACTAGCGGTTTTTGCAGTTTCAGTGTAAGCTATTACTTAAAGGAAAGCTTTAGCACATTCTAGAAGAAAACCACATAATCAGTGGTGGTATTATAACATACGTAGACAAACAAAGTAGTCCTTACCAAAACACTAGAACAAAACAAAAACGAACTTCTAAACATAGCCTGCTTAAACCCAACACAATGTTCGTTTAAGTCTTGTGTTTCCAACATTGCCACAGTGTTCACATAATCCTGTTATTATTCCGTACGAACTATGCTGTATTCACCAAAGTCACCCTTATATTGTTACCGAACTACCGGTATGCTAACAAGCGCGAAACATCGCGGCTGAAGGCGCTATCTCATATGGCTGATGGTTTGTCATTGAATGTTTGCCATTAATTATAATCTATACAAATAAATAAAATTGAAGTGTCTGTTTGTAATGTCAAAATAACAGCTTTTTATCTAATGCATATGGAAGTATATACATACATAGATTCATGCCTGTTTCCCAGAGGGGTAGGCAGAGACTACGGATTTCCATTTGCTACGATCCTGACAAACTTCGCTGGCTTCATTCACTTGCATCACATTCCTCATACACGCTCGTCGGTTCAAGGAGCTCTTAACCTGGCCTTTGTCCAGAACGCCTCCGATCTGATCGAGAAACGTTACATAGAAACACCCAGATCAAGACAAACATCAATGTTCATGCACACAAATGTTTGACTTGTGCGGGAATCAAACCTGCGACCTCATGCGTGGTAGTCGGTTACACTAACCACTACGCCATCGAGGCCGACAAATCCTTAATGTTATTAATTTCGCACCGAGCTTTCGAAACAAAGACTTTGGAAGCGTTAACGCATTACCGCAATAAAAAAGTATCCTTCGTAATCATGAATTGGATTGATCGCAATTGGAAAATTAAATCCTTTGGTATACTTTGGAACTTGACATATAGTTAGACCATATCCTAAATATAAGATTAATGCAACGCTACCAGCGGACCTAATGTCAATACTTAAGACTGCGCCGAGCCAAAACAGGTGCTCACAGTTAAGTGAATAAAATCAACAGTTTTTGTTTAATACAAATATCAAATATACATTTACCATAACAATGAATGTGTTTACAATTACTCCGTGTAAAAAACTTAAAATAATTAATATTTTCTCTTACAAAATTACGATAATTTGCACGAAAAATGCAAAAACGTAAGCTCGTGTTACGTTATTTTTAGATTATAACAGTAGAAATATATCCTATTTTACAGCTTAAACGAAACATAAATAGTTATATTACAATTTTTCCGTCCCAAATATTTAAGTTATTGGTTGACAATAAAGATACATATTTATCAAAAAAGCACTTCAAATCCTCCATACAATTTTACTATGGCGGCCGCGCGCCGATTTTAATATGCGCCGCACGAGCTCTGCCATTATCTGTCTTACGCTCGGCGCAGTCTTAATGCTAAGTTCATTGCGTAAGATTTGACACAAACTGTTCGCTAAATATGTGTATATGGTAAGATGATTAACTAAAAGCAAAACAGTGTTGCACCGCGGGTGCGTCGTGCATAGTGTTAAGAAATTTCACTCGATCGATGAAAGTTTCTGTTGATATTGTGTCATTCCTTCAGTTTTAAGATGGAATTGGAAGCTTTCTACGTGATAACAGTTTATAATTTAAGTTTATTTTTATTCTATAATAAGGTTTTTGCCCACTAAGCAATATAAACAGATAAGAAACATTGGGGCAGTCTCTGGGGACTGCCGATAGAAGTGAAAACTTAAATACTTGATCATAAGCACTATAAACAAAACAAAAAGGGGCTGGTCGGATTCATAATACTGTCTTAGCGGTTAACAAGGGGGTCAAAATTTCGTTATTTTTTTGCGTAGGACGCACCATTTCTGAGATATTGTTAATATTCTAAAAAAAATAATAAAGCGTGGAAGCGTGACGATGACGCGAGTTCCATGATTTTTGTTCACCCAAGAAGTGCTCAACGCGCATAAAGAAGTTTTCACTTCAAAAATAAGAAACAGCGCCTATACTTTCTAATTTCAGCGAATGATCGTTAGTACTATCAAGTCAACGGCAAAAAAGTCTTATAATAAAATCTTTTGTTGTTAGCAAGTACTGCTCAGCTGTTATAAAATGTAAAATGTAACATTGTGAGCGGTGATGTTACATTTTAATAGTGATACTCGCGTTTTGCCAACCCCTGGGCAAAGGTATTAAACATGGGTTAAGAAGTCAGGAAAGCCATTAAAATCATTTAAGATATATTACACACCGGGTGAAACTAGATAAAAATGCTAGTATTGATCAGCCTCGATGGCGTAGTGGTTAGTATAACCGACTGCCACGCCTGAGGTCGCGGGTTCGATTCCCGCACAAGTCAAACATTTGTGTACATGAACATGGATGTTTGTCTTGGTCTGTGTGTTGTTTCTATGTATAATATGTAAGTATTTCCAAAAAAAGAAAATATATGTATGTTTACCCATTGTCTAGTACCCATAGTACAAGCTCTGCTTAGTTTGGGCTAGATGGTGTTGTGTGTATGTGGTAGAATATTATATTATATTATTATATCTGTAAGCCGGTTATACTCACCCGAGCAAATCGTGAATTCACATGACGAAATTTTCTATTGTTAGCAACAGCGGGCACTTAAATTCCAGGTACTGACTAACAAGCCTGAAGAATGTGACGAATGTGAATAAACTTAAAATGTATGCCAGGATAATTGGTACAAAATCTGTTAACTCTCCTTACATTTCCAAGCAACAATAATTTATCTATATATTAATACGTGAAGCAAAAACTTTGTACCCCTTTTTAACCGACCTCAAAAAAGAAGGAGGTTTCTCAATTCGACCGTATACATTTTTTTTATGTGTGTTCGCGGATAACTTCTTCGTTTATGAACTGATTTTGATGATTCTTTTTTGGTTGGAAAGGAGATATTCCAAGGGTGATCCCATTGGCACCAAGTCAGGATCTGGTGATGGAATCCCAGGGAAATTGAGGGCAACCCTGAAATGTTATAGGTATTATTACAAAAATTGCGCGGACCGAGGAGTATGAAATTTGGCACAGTTAAAGTTTATATGGAGAAGGAGGGGCAAATCCTAATATTTTTATAAAATATGCATGAGAAATACATTAAATTAATGAAAAAACACTACACGCACACAACCATGCATTTGACACACGCAGTCGAAGCGCGTAACTATGGTTACATATATCAATATTAAGACATAATATATCAACAATATCTTACAGGCAAACTTTGGTCGAATTTCGAACACTAGGCGACCGCTAGTATAAATAAACATGTAAAAGTACTTAAATTTCAACTAACAACAGCCATTTTTTGAGGTAATATTATATACATTTTCCACGAAATCTGTGCGCGTAGCGTACCTACTATACCGTAGATATATCATCCGAATGGCGTTTCCGTACACTTGGGGACAACAAACTGCTATACATGCACATAATGGCGCCACTAGTCGGCATAATAGCACCCAAGTGTACCACTGCTTAGATTTTCTACACATAGTTTTATTGTCCTTTATGAAAGGAAGGCAAATAATGTTATGTTACGCGAGTTTTAGTGTTGCCGACTTTTGTTTTGACTGCTGTGATTTTTAACGGACTTTAAATAAAGAAGGAGGTTCTCAATTCGATTGTATGTTTTTTTGAAGTGAAAAGTTCTTTAGCGGCGTTGTGCACTTTTTTGTGATGGAAAATGTTAAACTCGCGTCAGGACACGTGACCTAATCGAAAATTCGTAAGACGGAGGGAGAATTGTCATGTTTGTGTACTATAGCGTAATAAATAAATATTGTATTTTACCACATAAATGATAGTATTTTTATACTGATAATTAAATATCCGTGCAAAATTATTCCCTAACCATTCCAAAATATCAAAAATGCACAACACAAGTTTTCACTTCTGCCGGCTCTCCCGGAGTGCAACCCGTTGATTTTTTTTGTATGTGTGTTATGCGATTTCTCCGCCAGTCATAAATTGATGGTGATGATTATTTTTTTGTTTGGTAGATCCCGTATATTTTATCGAAATTGATACAGCGCTTTCTAAAAATGATAATCTTATATAGATTTTTGTGGTTCCCTTCAGCAAATATTTAGTATTATCAACTTTTTAGTTTAAGTTTGTATATTATATAGGGAAAAGTTTACCAAATAATTATAGGATTTCAAAACATATCATGTGATTATATTTAACTTACACATTGCTAATGGCTACTTAAGACTGCGCCGAGCGTAAGACAGATAATGACAGAGCTCGTGCGGCGTTTATTCAAAGTGCTTTTTTGATAAATATGTATCTTTATTGTTCAACCAATAACTTAAATATTTGGGACGGACAAATTGTAATATAACTATTTATGTTTCCTTTAAGCTGTAAAATAGGATAGATTTCTACTGTTATAATCTAAAAATTACGTAACACGAGCTTACGTATTTGCATTTTTCGTGCAAATTTACGTAATTTTGTAGAGGAAAATATTAATTATTTTAAGTTTTTTACACGTTGTAATTGTAAACACATTCATTGTTATGGTAAATGTATATTTTATATTTGTATTAAACAAAAAGTGTTGATTTTATTCACTTAACTGAGACCGCCTGTTTTGGCACATTTCGCTCGGCGCAGTGTTAATCAGCTATTTGGATAATTATTATTTCTAGTGGTCGTGCAGAGGTCGAAATTCGATTGTAATTTATTAGAAAGGTTTTTTTATGTATTTTCCTTTCTTTCATCATACCTATAAACTGTAACTATGCCAAATTTTACTATGGACCTTGCACGCAATTTGCTTAAATAAAATACATTTATTTCTTATTGCACGTATTTAATTAATTCGAGCATAATTAATAAAAATGGGGAAGAATAAACTATTTTCAAATTTTATATTATTAGCCTAGCCCTAGCTCGTAAATAGCTACTAAACATGAAAAAGAATAAAATCGTTAGTCAAACAGACAAGAAAATTGTACTGAATTGTCTTTGCCTATTAATATTAAATATAGATAACAAATATAATTAATCTTTTGACTCACACACAAATATATTGCCTGTTTATTTCACAGCTGAACTGAAATACATTTTACCATGGAAGAGGCTTATGACCATCGGCATATTGCGATACAATAATTAGTCTGATTGAAACCTGCATCGTTTTCCGATGATATGTTCGCACCAAAGCCGATCACGAGATCATAGACCGTAGCCCATATAGGTGTCCAATATTCATAATTATGAAGTACTATTACAGAGGATTACTGCATGAACTTTGTTTTACCAGTGATTTTATTTTCATAGACTTCGCTGTATTTATATAAATATGATGCTTACATTACATTGATGTGTTTTCGCTAAACGGATTAATATGAAACGTGGATATATTAAGGTTTTATGATTAAAAAGCCAAATAAACATACTGTGAAATCTGGATCAAAATTGCTCAGTGATTTTATTGTGTTGCGTGTATAAACAAAAAGATATACAGACACATTTTAAAATTGTGTTTCGAGCACAGGACATACCTACAACAATAACACGATAACAGTATAAAGATTCACAGCAAGATAGTTGCATGGTATAACAGAGGTACTAACATAGCAAGATGACAGTATATTTATACGGGGTTTGTACTCTTATAAATAGTGGAAGTAATTAAGTGTTTTTATTATATCACCAATGTTCAGATAGTCTTGTTACAGGTTTATCATAGAATAAATATAAATAGAAAGTATCTACAAAATTGATCCGACGGCTTTATGTAAATTCAAAGCATACTTTGTAAATGATAACAATTTTTTTGTTATGATGAAAGTAGCGTTGGGCAACTTCACTGATCTAGGGTTACTAAATATTGTCTTGGTATTATTGGATTCTAGCTTTTGCCTGCGGCTTCACTCGAAAACCTTGAGTACCTTTTCGCGGATGAAAGGTAATCCCTATGTTTTCTTCTGTTCCTCTGACAACGTATATGCGAAAGATTTTTTTATTTTTTTATTTCCATTGGTGGCAGACGAATAAGTGGCCCACCTGATGGAAAGTTGTAACCGCTGCTCATGGTGTTCAGCAATGTTAGGACACAGCAAAGCCGCTGCCTACCGTGAAAGAAGAACTCTGTTTAAACCTCGTTTGAAGAAGGAAATATCATAGCGCTCGGGAAACACCGAAGCTGGCAGTTCATTCCAGAACTTGCACGTACGTGGGAGAAATGATCGCTGAAAGCGTACCGTCTTGGATTTGGACGCTTCCAGGTGATATGGATGAACCCTGCTTCGTTGTCGAGTGGTACGGTAATAAAAAGGGGCCGCTGGTACCAAATCAAACAGTTCTTCATAATCTCGTATTCTCGTATTTATAATATTAGTTAGGATAATTATGTGCAGCAGTCAGCCAGGCTGCTTAGTGGGACCATTGTGTTTGATGAACTTGACTCCTCGTTTCTCTGCAACAGTAATAAGTAATGAGTGCACCTGCAGCGAATGGCTACTATTAGTGTGTGTTATTGAATTTATTTATTATACATATTATATTTATTTTAATTTATATATTTATTTAAACCAAGACCGGTCTGTGTGGAAAACCTTGGGGGAGGCCTATATCCAGCAGTGGACGTCTTTTGGCTGACATGATGATGATGATGATTTATTTATATATGTATATATACTCATCGACTGTAATTTATATGTGTTTCCTAGGTATTTCTGTGTATGTCTAGCTGATGTACGTCCGAGCGTCACTTGGGGTTACCAAACAATATCAGGGTTAGTTTGAGGCATAAGCCGCAAACCAACAATAATCCTGAGTGGTAATCTAATTTTCATTATATATGTACATTATTTCTGTTTTTTCTGTGTATTAAAATATTCATGTAATAATATGTACTTATGTTTTGGAAATAAATACTTACTTACATACTACTATTACGTAGAGGATTCTGAAACCTAAACGAAGCAATTTGTTTGAAGACATTTTGTTTACCTGTCCTCTTCTTTTAGGCCCAACTCACACTGGCGCAGAGTCGAAGCGACGCGGCGCGTCATGTTTTGCATGGCGATGCGAATCCACTCGACTCCAGCCGAGCGTTGGAGCGCGAATGCGCGCGTCAACGCGCTTCGACGCGCGTTTCCATATTTACATAGCACAAATTTGTACTTAAATAAGAACAATAAAGATGAATATGCTTTAGGCGGAAAAATATGACGCGTCGCGTCGCTTCGACTCTGCGCCAGTGTGAGTTGGGCCTTAGGTTATCATAGTTTGATCATTTGACGTTCAATTTATAAACTAAGGGCCACTTGCACAACAGCTCACTAAATACGTTTAGCACTAAATAGATTTAAAACATCGTTGCATCTCAGTCACCTTCACACGGATAACTGCGACAGCACGATGTTTTAAATCTATTTAGCGCTAAACGTATTTAGCGAGTTGTTGTGTAAGTGGCCCTAAGTCTCGTTTCATTTAATTTTGTTTAGAAGTACCGGAGATATGTTTCATAGAGTACCTAGCAAGTAACCTACATGTAGCTTTAGTAATTTAGTAAGCTGCCTTCGTGGCACAGCGGCAGTGAATGCGCTGTGCATGAGGTCTCGGGTTCGAATCGCAGGTCGAGCCAACAAAAAGATATTGGGTTTTTCTGTCAAGAAATCTAGGGAAGCTGGCGGTGTTAGACACTCCGTGCCTCGGCAAGCACGTAAAGCCGTTGGTCCTGCGCCTTATCCAAAGAGTATACTGATCTCTTTGCGGTCGTGTCCTATTACCGTCCTATCATCACAGGATCATGAGAGCAAGGAAACAGATTCTGCACTTGGACATGCGCACACACTTGTGTATTATAATTCTCCTGCGCAGATGGCCAGTCTCCGTTAAGGCAGTGATCGAAATTCGGTCTAGAGGACATTATTTTAAGCTCGCTAACCAATGGATTTATATGTTCAAAAGTGTCACTTTGTGATTTAATAAATAAATGCTTTTTACTTTGACTTAGAGAGTTACGACGACAGCGGACTTTATTTCTCGCGAACGAAGTCGCAGTTTAATACTAGTATTATATAAAACAACAGGCAGGCTCAAGGTACCGTCAGGTGGTGTGCCATGAATACGCGATGAACGCCAAAACTGCGCCAACTAGGACGCTAACAAGGGCATTTAATTAATTTTTAATTGATTTGGAAAGTTCGTGTCGAAGCGTAATGCGCTAGGCGGGTATTATGAGGTATGATTGTAAATTCTAACTAGAATTATTTTGAATGTGAGTTTGTTTAAATACATACACAAATGGTCATTGAACTATTATTACCCACGCTTTCCATTTTTGAATTATTTTAGAATATTAACAATATCTCAGTAATGGTGCGTCCTACGCAAAAAATAACGAAATGTTGACCCCTTTAATAGCCGCTAAGAGAGTATTAGGCATCCGACCAGCCCCTCCCCCCTTTATTTTTGTTTATAAAGAAGTGTTTATGATCAAGGATTAAAGTTTTCTCTTCTATCGGCAGTCCCCAAAGACTGCCCCAATTGTTTTTAAATAAAAACTCCCACACTATCAGTAGTTCCTATATCGCGGGGGATTTTATAAACATTCAAAATGGACACAAAGAACATTCAGACTCGGAACAACCATTTGTGGGTCACACAAAAGTTTGTCACGTGTGGGGTTCGAACCCACCACACTTGGCGCAGGCCACTGCACAGAGTGTTGTGGGTAGTGGTTTATTTATATATACAACTAACTGTTACCTGCGACTTCGTCCGCGTAGATTTTAACTAAAAAGTGTTTGTTGCCGCTGAACCCAACTATATTTCTCTGCCCAAGTTACTTAAATGGCTTAGTTTTTATAGTGTAAAGCTAGATAATAGTATGGCTTACTCAAAAACAACATTTAAATATGCGTCGTTAGATTACACGCTGTCACAGAATGCGTAAGAAAAATAAAGATTCACAGCTCCTCCCCCGCAGGTAATAGCGTGATAATATGTAGCCTATATGTTGACCCGATCTGTTAGAATATTCATGCAAAATTTGAAGTAAATCTATGCAGTACTTTTTGAGTTTAGCCCGGACATACATACAGACAAACAGACAAAAATTCTAAAAACTATATTTTTGGCTTCGATATCGATTGTAGATCACGACTCAAGTATTCTTTTAAAAAAATATTCAATGTACAGTTTTGACTTTCCTACAATTTTATTATATGTATAGATTAATGGTGATTTATTTTAAAGATATCTATTATTACAACATTTTCTAAAAGTGATAAAATCTCACCTAACGATAATAATAATGTTTTATTTTATCTGTATAGCTATTTATTTAAATACATAACTAGCTTAATCAATGATTAATTCATAAGATGTTAATCGTATGTCGACATATTCATTGATTTTCATTAAACTTCTATAAGGTTCAAATATCAAAATAATAAATTAACTCGTGATTTCATCGCAATATAAATAAAGTTAATATTAGTATGTGTATATAAGTTTTATGATTCAAGCATATTTTAAAATAATATTACTAACGAATATTTATGACTCATATATTTTTCACATTATCTCTGGATTACCGAATTGTGTAATATTAAGCTTAAAGCCTATTCTAATAATAAAAACGATTTTATAGTCAAAGTCAAAGTCAAAAATCATTTATTCATTTAGGTCAGAAAGTAACACTTATGAACGTCAAAGTATATAGGTTAGTGAGTTTACTAAGTTACTGAAGCTATATTTAGGTTAGTTGCTAGGTTCAGGTAAAGGGTTGAGCCTATGAGAAGAAACCTGCAAGAAACTCACGGCCACTCTTTTAAATCGCCAGTTAAATATAGAGTTCCAATCTAATCTCAGTGTCAAAAATATCACAAAAGGTATACTCCTAAATTAAAATAAATGTGGAACATGAACAAAAATTGGTTTGCAGTTCACATTTGACGTTTATATAGACGAAATCGAAACTATATTCTAAGCATATATTGCTCCAGGAATTGGCATTTTGCTTAAAATCTGTTTATATAAAATATAATCCTATCCTAATCCTAATCCTAACTAATATTATAAAAGCGAAAATGAGTTTGTTTGTTTATTACCTTTTCACGCCTAAACCACTGAACCGATCATCCTGAAATTTTGCATATACGTTGTCAGGTGTACAGAAACGGACATAGGCTACCTTTCATCCCGAAAAAAATTACTATTCCCGAGGAAAACAACAAAAACGTTCTTATGATAATAGATGGCGCCACGTTTCTTTCGAATCATGATTGAATTATATTATTACAAGCTGAGTACAACCCGAATTGATTGTCAAATTCTAAATTAACGCGAGCGAAGCCGCGGGCAAAAGCTAGTCGAAAATAAACAAAAAATTGTAGTTACATTAAATGAGCCCCGCGTATGTTGATGTCTTTGTAAGAATCTGTAGATTTTTACTAATGTGTTAATTCGTTTATTATATCGATGTACTTCATTTACACCGATACAAGATAACGAAGTTATTCATGTAATAAGCTAAAAAATAACAGCTCGTAACATCCGGATTTTCATCTCGAGAATTTAAATTTTATGTATGTACCGTGCGCGTACCAATAAGTTTGGGTCCTCGTACCTCTGCCGAACGACCAAGGCATGGAATTCTCTGCCAAGGCACGTGTTTCCTTCTTCCTTCAATCCTGGGTCCTTTAAACGGGGCGTGAAAAAGCACCTTCTCAGGACGTCAAAGTAGAGACCTCAACATTGCCTCGGCTACCATGAGGGCGGTGCTTACCATCAGGTGGAGTGTGGTCATTTTGACGAGCAAAATAAAAAATAAATAAAAAATGTACGTTATTTTATACGAAGCAACAAGTTACATTTAAAACGAAACTATTAGTCAAATAGCATCTAAATTCGTTGAAAAATGAAGGAATAATAAGTATTGTATATTTCGATATGAGAAAATAGTGGAGTATATCGTTATTTCGCGCCAGCGCTTACGGTTACGTCACAAAATAGGATCCGCACATCCTTGTTTTAATTTTCGCTGTGATATGATAATTACCTTATTACATAAACTTAGTCTTCAAACATGCACTAACATTAGCCATATTAATGAATTTATATATATATTATGTATAATATTTTATCACATACACACAACACCATCTAAGCACCATCTAACCAAACTAAGCAGAGCTTGTACTATGGGTAATAGACAATGGATAAACATACGTATATTCTTTTTTTTTTGTAAATACATACATAATTTATACATAGAAACACCCAGACCAAGACAAACATCCATGTTCATGCACACAAATGTTTGACTTGTGCGGGAATTGAACCCGCGACCTCAGGCGTGGCAGTCGGTTACACTAACCACTACGCCATCGAGGCCATCATTTTTAAGACTTACTTAAAAAATTCAAATAACGTAACTTTGTGGTTAAAATAAATAGAAAAATATCATATACCATATACATATAATTAATAAACACACTTACTAAACACAGCTTGATAGCGCTACATATATTCTCAAACTAATATCGAACATAACATTTGAATATAACGTTCGATATTAGAAACCGAGGGAGGAAGTAAAAAATAAATAAACGTACGAATAAAAACGATATGGAAATTTAATATACTCTATCGGGATCGGCAAACAGAACCACTTACGTTATTAAATCACATCAAGTTATGCCATCCGGGAAACGTATAATACTTATATTCCAAACCGGACGATATCGTTTTGATATCGTTCTCACGATAACCGTTCCATAGAGCGTCTTTGGCAGTTTTCCAACTAGGAGACTGTGCACTATTGTAACGGCCTTTCTAAGTGAAATATCGACACGGTGCGCCACCATAACGTTCATGTGTTATAAGATATTTAGCGTGTTTTAATTTCCTTCACTATTTAAGAGGAAGGAAATGTTTTCTCACTAGTAAGTGCTCTTTATTTATAGTTCGAAGTGACGTTACATGATTTAATAAGCCCTCGTACAGCGATAGCTCAGTGGGGAGACCAACAGACTGCAATGCAGAGGGTCTCGGGTTCGAACCCACGTCGCGCACCTCTGACTTTCGGAAGTTATATAACTTTTCGAAATTATGTGCGTATTGATTGACAATTATCGCCTGCTCCGTGCCTCGGAAAGCACGTTAAGCCGTTGGTCCCGGTTGCCATGAACATCTATGGCAGTCGTTATTGGGAGAGTGTCGACACAAAAGATCCCACTGGGTCGAAGTGTCGCCGGTCTGCACTGACTGGCCCCCACATAAGATAAGATAAGATAATAAGCCCTTTATTATACTACCACAATGTACAATAAATGGTTACAGATTGCAGCGTAATAATTGTATCTAATAGCGTCATTTTTAGTAATAGCGTAGAGAGGTTATATATATTCATTTTGTTTGTTATGTAACTTCATTTATTTTCTTTTTAGTACGGATATGTTATTCTTTTTTTGTTCCTTTTCTGTGTAAAATATGGAGTGTAAAGATTCCGAAATAAAGATTTATTATTATTATTATTATTATTTGAGTGTGGTTGAAAGTAAATAAATTAAAAACCTTAAATTTAACTTATGCCACTGAACTATAATAATAATTATTATTTATTTATTGATTACAGTGGTAAAACATGAAAACAGTCCATAAAGTCATTAATATAGGTAATATAATATGGGTGCCTGTCCTAGGGTAAACCTGTGCCACAGGCGTTAAGGGCACTTACAATATACTACTAGGAACTAAGTTACATACAATTAGACATACTTATTATATAAATATATGCAAAAATAGGCCAATATTATTATTATTATCGTGGAACTTATTTAACAACAATCAACCAATCTTCATACATACATACATAGATTCACGCCTGTTTCCCAGAGGGGTAGGCAGAGACTACGGATATCTGTTTGCTACGATCCTGACACACTTAAAATCAAATCACATACCTATATAATATCGTTAATATTGTAGTTTTTGATCCATACGTGCACATACAGACAGACAGATAAAAAAAGAAAATCAACGGGTTGCACTCCGGGAGTGCCGGCAGAAGTGAAAACTTGAATATTAACGTTGTGCATTTTTGTTATTTTGGAATGGTTAGGGAATAATTTTGCACGAATTGCTTTAATTATCAGTATAAAGTATTATCATCTATGTGGTAAAATACAATATTCATTTATTGCGCTATCGCACACAAGCATGACAATTTTCCCTCCGTCTTACGAATTTTCGATCAGGTCACGTGTCCTGACGCGCGTTTAACATTTTTTATCCATCACAAAAAAATGCACAACGCCGCTAAAGAATTTTTCACTTCAAAAACAGAATTTTAACAAAAAAGAAAACTGACTTCAAATAAGAATATTCTAAAACTTTAAATGCACTAAAAAGTTAATAAATATTTGCATATTCTTGTGAATAATTAAATTATTGTTATTTTTGGAGTCGGTATCAGCCGTCCGCGCCGCGTGCTGCGTCTATGTGTGTAATTGTGCATGCCAATGTTATGTTATGATTATAGTAAGACATCTCATGTTTAATTAGTTACAAACCTACCACGGGAAGCACCAGCTTTCAAATAAAAAAAGAATCATCATAATCGGCTCACCCAGTCGAAAGTAACGAGGTAACAAACATAAAAAAAAAAATACATACGAATAGAATACCTCCTCCTTTTTTTGAAGTCAGTAAAAATTTACTGATTGCATTTGTGGCATCAGTATCGATTACCAAGCACCCCCCAATAGTTATTTTGTAAATATATTCAATGTACAGAATTGACCTCTCTACAATTTTATTATAAGTATAGATGGAGCCACACGAGTGGAACCGCAGGCAGAAACTAATTGAAAATAAATTAGATAAAAATCTGAACAGCCGATAAAAAGTGTGTATTATTTACGCTACATATGTTGTAAGTTTCTTATACATGCAATACGTTTAAACATCGATGAATGCATGAAATGTAAATTCTTTATCGATATACATTTTTATTGATTGTATTAAACTTCGATAGGCTTGATATACCTCCTTGACCTGTCAATTGTTAGATTGATAGACATAATTGGAAACCTAGGGTGTCTGGCCGTCACGCCAGTGTGCCGCTGCGATTCAATAAACCTGTTCTTTCACATATCATATTTTGAGGTTTTTAAATGTATTTAATTAATATGGATTTTATTTCCAAAAAGTTTTTATTAACTATAAAGACTTATATTAAAAGTGTAAACAACAGATAATTATGTTTGTAATAATATCAGCGCTGTATATAATCTGTCTTACTGCTGGGCACGAGTATTTTCTCAGTGTTTGAAGGGTTAGGCCATTTATTTATTTACATCAAATAGAACGACTTGCGTCAATTACACTATTTAATAATATAATATATAAATTTAAAATTTAGCATTCATGCATTCTGCTCACAGTACCTCATACATTCTAATAATAATACTTTCCATTCATCCGCAAAAATATCAACTTCTGGGTTAAAAGTCAGTCCATAGTTCACTAAGCCGCGCTGGCCCAGTGCGGCTTGACAGACTTAACATATCTTCGAAAATATTATTCAAGAATGTTTTTGTGCTGTAAATGAGTATTTAAATTGGAAAGAAACAGGCACGTTCAATGTTGACAATGTTATAAAGTGAAGTACGTGATTAAAAATCATATTTGCATGCCATAAGACTCTGATGGCAAATGTACTGTATCGAATGCGGTATTACACCATCTGTATAAACCACATTTCAGCATTGAAAATAAACCACTTTATACAGATTTTATCGTTTATTTAACACTTTATTACATAATTGAGGTGAAAACTTCTTTAGCGGCGTTGTGCACTTTTTTGTGATGGGTAATAAATGTTAAACTCGCGTCAAGACACGTGACCTGATCGAAAATTCGTAAGACGGAGGGAGAATTGTCAAACTCGCGTCAAGACACGTGACCTGATCGAAAATTCGTAAGACGGAGGGCGAATTGTCATGTTTGTGTGCGATAGCGCAATAAATGAATATTGTATTTTACCACATAAATGATAGTACTTTTATACTGATAATTATAGCAATTCGTGCAAAATGATTCCCTAACCATTCCAAAATATCAAAAATGCACAACGTTAATATACAAGTTTTCACTTCTGCCGGCATTCCCGGAGTGCAACCCGTTGATTTTTTTTGAAACTGTTACACTACTGCTATTAATATTACTACTTAATGAGATAACTAGATGTTCTCGCCGTTTCACCCGCGTTTATGGTTACTGCACCGCCCCCGTGGGTCGTAGCGTGATGTTAGGTATATAGCCTTCCTCGATAAATAGGCTATCCAACAATAAAATATTTTTTCAAATCGAACCAGTAGTCCCTGAGATTAGCGCGTTCAAACAAACAAACAAACAAACTCTTCAGCCTTATAATATTAGTATAGATTTAAAACTATTACATAATTTTGAAACTGTTACACTAATACTATTAATTTTACTACTTTATAAGCTAATTTAATTATTATTTAAAACTATTATAACTAGTCTCCCCGTGAAAATGGCTGCTGAAAAGCAACCGAAACGTCGGGAAAGAATAAACTTAAATATAAATAGTTTTAATAATTTAATTTGCTTTAAAAGTAGTCAAGTTTTCTAATAGTAATGTAACAGTTTCAAAATAATGCAATAAAGTGTTGAATAAACAACGCAATAGAATCCGTATAAACTAGTTAAATTTCAATGAATAACATTCGTGTAAATGTAAGACAATATCATATTTTAGCAAATAAACGATTTGATTTGATTCGAGAACTCTCAGACATGCAGATTTCCTCAAAATGTGTTCCTTCACTGTTAAAGCAAGCCATGGTAAACTTACATATACTTACATATTATGATCAAGTTCCTTCACTATGTAAATGATGGTTTGGCAATTTTAGATGCGTAATATACATAGTAGAAACATACATATTTATCTGTTATTTTTCCCATAAACTTTATTTAGCAATATTTTGGAATTTAAACACAAACCTTTATTATAAAAACCTTAAAATATGACACTTATTTTCGTTTTCGTCACTCAGAATAAAAGTATAAATACTTTTCAATGATAAATAAAGTTTGAATTGATACAGATGTTTCCGCGTACGTTTAGAGAAATTGTATATTTAATGAATAATCATAAGCGACGATTGTAATGAAACGGTCGTGGGTTCAATCACCAACTATTGCACTAATTAACCCACTTGCATAGGCATTCGGCTTAGTTGAAGAGGTTAACAAAAATACTAGTAATTTGCAACCTTATTTGCTGGAAACAAAATCAAAATCAAAATCAAAAATAAATTTATTCAAGTTAGGTTACAAGGTAACAGTTATGAATGTCAAAGTTACACTAAAACTGTTCTGTGAATTTACATTTACTGCCACGTTCAGCAAAGCAAGGGTGGTAGGGCTCATGAGAAGAACGGGCAAGAAACTCATGGCCACTCTTTTTAATCGCCAAGTTTACAATAAAATTTTGTTTACAAATCATAACTGTAAGGTAAACCTTTTCACATGTAATGTTGAACATAATGGAATGCAGTTAGTGGTATTAATAACATTTTTAACTTCTTCTCCCTAGCTTTTATTATTCCCAAGTCACTTGGGGTCGGCTTTCTAGTCTAACTGGATTTGACTGGATATCAGTTTTTACACGGGGCGACTGCTATCTGACCTCCGCAACCCGAAGGTTAACGATACGCTAAGGCTAGATCAGTGTCAGGATATTAGAAGGCACTGACTTCCCAATAACGACTGCCATAGATGTTCATGGCAGCCGGGACCGAAGGCTTAACGTGCTCTCCGAGGCACAGAGCTGGCGATAATTGTCAATCAATACGCATATAATTTCGAAAAGTCATATAACTTCCGAAAGTCAGAGGTGCGTGACGTGGGTTCGAACCCGAGACCCTCTGCATTGCAGTCTGTTGGTCTCCCCACTGAGCTGTCGCTGCTATTCTAACATTTCTAACTAGTGATATAAATATCGAGTGATTTTCTAATACAGTTGTGCATAACTCAATATCTTTTAGCAGGGTCAAAGATGCAGAATACTTATGTATAGTTTCTAAAAAAATTTGATATCAAAGCGTTTCTTTTTTGAAGCAACTGTGTAGAAAATTACCAGAATTATATTTTTACAAGTTTCTCAATAAAAGACAACTCGCGTACTAGGAACACGTCCTGTATCATAAACCTATCCTGTATTACAAACAACGGAAACAAGGAACACACATTTTTTTGCCCGGGCGGAGATCGAATTGACAACACTGCGCGGGTGGCAGTCGCGCAATTTCATTAATTTAATAAACAGTAAAAACAAAAGATTGTATAAAATAATTATAATCAATTAATTTTTTTTAATGAAGACCGTGCTCGTTCTTGGATTAAATCCTATATCAATGGGGACCACAAATATTCAAACAACGGATATAAGGAGCTCTCAGACTCAGAATAATAATTATTTGTGGAACATCGAACCTACAACACTCGGTCCAATGGCAATAACGAGGCGACCATTTAGGCCACTAAGCTGCCAGCCGTGCAATCAAATATTACACCCACGATGCAAGGAGTGCATTTTTTTGCGAGTTTGTTCCTCGCATGGTACAAAATCTGTGCATATTACCAATTATGGTTATTTCGGTTTTGTGTTAAGTATACTTAACACATATATACATAACTACCACTATATATAATCTATACATATAGTTATACAGACTTGACCTACCAGTTTTCAACAGGGGTAGATAGAAACTATAAACTGCTACTTGTTACGATCTAAACATCTCTTTTACTTTATTCATTTTTATTACATTCTTTATACACGTCGATTTGGGGTACTCTTAACCTAACAATACTCCAGAAACTCTCTGGTATAGCCTGGTCTTGCAAAATACTGAAATATATCTCTGGACCTGTCTTCATCTCCTCTGCAGATTAATTTTTAAAGCTAGATGCTCACAGTCTAGTGGAACTAAGGACCGAACTATTCACCGTCATAAAGACAAATAGAAAACTGTAAAGTTTCGAAACTGTCGAACAAAATAAACCACTATTAAACCAGCCCCACACCTATGGCAAAGTCTAATGATTAAAACTTATCTCCGTAGGTGTCTTAATTAAAAAGTTAGCAGGGATCGGAATAAAATCTCCGAGATTTTGTTTAATGGAACTTTCGCTCGATGAAAGTACTTTAATTAACGTGGGATCTCATTATTTCTTATTATTTAACTTTTCTCCACTGCTCCTATTGTGAGATTTTTAGGAATATTTTCGCGCCTCAGATTGTGGAGCGGATTATTGGAAAGTTAAATATTGGTTATATCGGTTACAAGGAACTTAAACACAGAGATTTTTGTTTTTGTTTAGTTAATTGATGTTCTTATTTTAAATATAGGGGAATTTAGTTTTAGATCATGTTGCTACTTTAAAGATAAAGACAGATCGTACGTTGCTACGTACATACCGTACCGTAGTTGGGTAGCTCATAAACATTTATTTATTTAGTTATTTTTACCTGTATTGTCTCACTGCAGGGCAAAGGCCTCCTTATGCATTATTTTGCACCAGTCTCTTCTATAGCTATCGACCTCGTCCCGCCGTCGTCACCTCGGTCCACCACGTTGCCGTTTAGCACCTTCTGTTAGACCTTCAGTGCTTAATTTAGAGTAACACCATACCCAGTAGAAGGCAAGATGCTCGTTTCCTGTTGAAAATAACTTAAGTATTATTTACGAAATATTGGTGAGATAATTTATATCTACATAAACCCTAAAGACTGCGCCGAGCGAAATGTGCTACAACAGGCGGTCACAATTAAGTGAATACAATCAACACTTTTTGTTTAATACAAATATAAAATATACATTTACCATAACAATGAATGTATTTACAATTACTCCGTGTAAAAAACTTTAAATAATTAATATTTTCCCCTACAATATTACGATAATTTGCACGAAAACTGCAAAAAGGTAAGCTCGTGTTACGTGATTTTTAGATTATAACAGTAGAAATATATCCTATTTTACAACTTAAACGAAACATAAATAGTTATATTACAATTTGTCCGTCCCAAATATTTATGTTATTGGTTGACGATAAAGATACATATTTATCAAAAAAGCACTTCAAATCCTCCATACAATTTAACTATGGCGGCCGCGCGCCAATTTGAATATGCCGCACGAGCTCTGTCATTATCTATCTTACGCTCGGCGCAGTCTTAAAGCTTCTAAGGTGATCTATATTGGATTACGCACCGTTGTCACTTTATGGTCGCTGACTCTAGTCTGTACGATGGAGAATCAACTAGAATATTCTAGTACTCACTATTATATAACCTTTGGACACTCCAGCTCGAAGGGCCATAAAAAGTGAAAGTTCATACATATTAGCTGGCATGTAATTTCGCTGTTTATGGCAAGTATTTTCGTAAGCGATTGTGTACTTGTAGTAAAAATATCTGGAAATTATAGTCTTTATTTCAACTTATGGATATTCATGTGTTGAGACTATGTTTTCTTGACAATAAATAAACAATGCTATGAGATCTTGGCTGTATTTTTCTCAGAATAAAACCAAATATCTGCCTACTATAAGAATGCGAAACAAGTGTAGTTATTCCACCTATGAACTGGTGGGCTAATCTGTTCCGCACCACCACCACGCTCATTTCATTTGGAATTACCAGTCAAAAAAAGGTGAGTATACCACTCACCCTGTTTTGACTAGGAAAAGCTAACAAAACAAGATCCTGTGACCAGAAAGACTTGATAGCAGAAAGAAGGGGAGAAGACTTGTGGGGATATACCCGAGTAACCTATAGGTAACAAACCCTACAATTACTACAGTATATTTTATAAAGATCTTTTGGCAGAAAATTTCTAGTATGTAAACATCGCAGGCCAGTGATGGCAAAAGGAAGGGGACGAGACCTAAGAAGAAATGCCCGAATAACTTATAGGTTACAAAGCCTCTAATGCATCTGGGTAGTTAATAAAAATATTTTTGGCAGAAAATTCCTAGTATGTAATTAAAACATTACGTACCGTGCTAGCAGTAAATCATGACGAAGGTACTCGAGCTGGTGGCGGTCAAATTATATGCGTTCGGACTTTGCAGTGGACGTGATGCATTCCTTGCATTTTTCACAATTGGTCCAAGCCATGAGCGTAGCGAATAGTTTATGGTAAACATCAGTATTTGTTATTGACATAAATCTGACTTTAGTGTAAAGGAAACTCGAGATAAATGTGTTTCATATTCTTCTTTTTTGTTTTTGCAGCAAATCATGAATAGATTTAATGAAAGTTATACGACGTCGCAAATAAAATTCTCACGACCTTTTAATAAAATTACAATAAATCTGTACGAAAATGAAAATTGGTTTATTGGTTTGGCCTTCTTTTAACAATATACAGCTATTGCGATAAATTTATTTCCTTTTAAATCACGGAAGTGAAGTAACAGTTACAGCTAAGTGTTATTAGCTTGCTTACAATTAAATTGATATTTCAGTCCTTAATATTGTCTTACGTCAATGCCAATATTATTTATACATTGAATTTAACAACTTTACACGGATTTTATCGCGATAAGATTAAATTTTTGTTCATGTTCGATGTTACATTCATAAAGTTTTAGCAGTACTTGGTAGTTTAAAAATAAGATGTCTTATCAAAACATCGTAAGCCCATAACTTGGCCCAAATATTTTAAAGTGGAACTTTTCCAATAAATGTTACGCGAACGAGGGACGAATGTCGTTGCGGTCGCTCCATGCATTGTTGCGCGCGTCATTGATTTAGACCCGGAGCTTACCGCTTTCACACCGACCGTACACATTTGGGTTCAGACCAGTCCCGGTCCGGACCGGCATATTCTGAAAATGAAAACCTTTATCTGTAAATTAAATCTCCTCAAACATTTTCCTGAATTACGTAAAATAAATTTACTAAAACATTTTACTTCAAAATGTTTATAGCTTTTTATAAGCTGGATGCAGCTGAGCTAAAAGAAAAACAAAGCTCAAACACACCGGTAAATATTTTTTACAGGCGTATGATGTCATGGTAATAATATTAGATTGTCCTGAGTACATAAATTTTATGGTTAAAGAAATATAGCCTAAATTACATCTTTCCATTGGCGGTGTTCCAAATAATATTAGAATAATATTATGCCATACAATACGTTGAAACTTGGCAAATATTTTGGTTGTATTAGCAAATATTGATACCGCGAATCCTTAGAATAATTCTTAATGCCTCGATATAAACAAAACAACAACAAGGGTTAAAAAACATCTAAATTAATTTACTTGCAAGTCAAAATATTTGAATTGCGTCACAGATAGGTACAATAAGGAAATAAATTGTTACTTTCTCGAATGTATTTAAGTTATTCAATCTCGTTGTTTTGACACCAATTATTATAACACAGCAAGATGGCCTTAAAAGTACACTTCTAAAATAATTTCTGGATCGCAGGGGATATTATAAGTACCGAATCTATGAACAAGAAGAACGTCTAGATTAAGGAAAAGTATTTCTGGATGACATTTTTTTTCCAGTTGTTTTTATCGCATCCACAAAATATTAGGCAACTAGGTATTCAGTGTCAATCAATAAATAATATATTTATTTGTCAGATCCCAAGATACATCCAGCGAGCAGTCATCACACCCGGGTTGGATAGTGTACAAGGATCTTTACTTTCCTAACTGCCTATAACTGACCACAACCAGTTTTAAGCGGTTTTAACTGCTTTTAACCAGTTTTAATCTTTTAACCCGTTGCTTTTAATTGGAATTGATTTAGTAGGGTCAGGTGGGGTACTTTCAACCTCTTTGGGAAAACTTTTATTTTTGTTTTATTGAACGTGTGCTGTTTAGGGTTGGGAGTGTTTGTTTGTGTGTCGTTTGTTGTTGTAACAGATTTGATCTGTGAATTCCGTCACAGATCAAATTTGTTCAAATTATTGGAGGGAATTATTGGAAAACGTCTATGATATGATCTAACGTAGATTCCTACTTAAGAGAGTATCAAATTTCAAGGATTTTTCAAAATTCAAGTTGCCTTTAGGTGAAACTCAATGCGATATAGTAGTAGTATTTTAGAAAGCACCCCACGCTTTTTAATAAAAATAAATAAAATTATTTTCTACTTTTTGGTTTGTTTTTTTTAAAAAAGCGTTTTCTTTTCGTTTTTTTAAACCATTATTTCATTTTAATTTTTTTTACTATTGTTTTGTCATCAGTGCTTGATAAGTCTACAACGTTTAAATGAAATCTGACCGATTGAAGTGGGTCAAAATCGAGCTCAAAGGAGTCGGTTACATACAGACAAACATACAAGTCTTTCTTCTTTTTCTTTTCGTGTGGTTAGTGGTCAACCTGTTATCAAGAGTTGTTCAAGCCGCCCGTAGGCCTCTGACATGGCTTAACGACTGCTATCAATTTGACAACAACCGGGACCGACATTTTACGTGCCCTCCGAAGCACGGAGACGCTCAGATGAAATACCACAAAGCGGTCATCCATCTATAGACTGGCCGCACCCAACGATGCTTAACCTCGCTAATCGTTTGCCGATCAGTGAGTGCAACTGGCTATGAACGCCTCAACATACAAGTGAAACTAATAAAAGCGTGTTAAAAAATCAATATTGGCTGATGTCTTACGCGGCGCAAACTTAGCTAGACCTAGGAAGTAATCCAAAATCGTTAAATATAATCAATTCATTAGCTTCATTCAACACAACTTCATATTATATTTGATTGATTGATCGATCGACAACACGTAACATTGAGCTGTGTAATAAGATTTTGCTAATCCAAATTGCGGTAACTAATCCTTCCGTATTTGTTTTCTATAAAAATATACGTCATTGTGTTTTGGTGGAACCCATCAAACACCTGATACCGTGGCAAAATTCCTCATACAAAAAGTTTGTGTGATGTAAGTTAAAAGTTGGAAGCGTAAAATTATTACGATTAATATACCCAGTGAATTTAAGTTAAAATTAAGATAGAATAAAGTACGGGGCCAAATTTAGTAGTAATAAATTTGACTCCGTACTTTATTTTAAATATTATATATCTTCATACTTCCTATAGATTGCCCAGTGATCGAAATTCGACCATAATTCTTTAAATATTATAAATTTAAGCCCTCCATATACATTTCAACTATCTCTAATCTCACACTCCTCTTTACGCATAATGTACTTAAATAAGGGATTGTTTCAACTTTTATTTCCGCGTGTAGAACTAACTGTACTTTTATTTAAAGAAATTTACACACGGAACGAAAGACATTAAATGTCATAAAAATTTTGTGTGTGTATTTCATTCGCATTTTTTTAGGTAGCCACTGCAGCCCTTCTTTCAAGTTTTAGCCACTTCCGTGCCAAATCTTAATATATATAAATTACGTGTCACGTTGTTTGTCCGCTATGGACTCCTAAACTACTGAACCGATTTTGATCAAACTTCGTAACCATCTGTAATTTAGTCCAACTTAAAAGATAAGATAGTTTCATTATAAACGTAGGCGCAATGACAATGGCGCGATTAAGTAACAATCATCAAAAGTTTTCAAAATAATATTATATTACATAATATGAGTAGAATTATGTTTATCACTATTATGTTTTAGGCTAATTAACCTGTAAATGTAAAAATTTTTTTTGTGATGTGTCTCAATTTTCACATTTTTAGTTAACATATCGCCATCGCCTACGCTCATAACTCAAATCTTAAAACAGTACACAGTCAGTATACATTACAGATAATATTTTTTTCTAATTCCCGCCACACGACACCACTGGCCAGTGTCGAATATAATTTTCCTCGTTAACTGGCCGCAACTTGATACCTATAATCGAGTCGAGTATCGATAACGGAAACCTTAGAAAGTTTTAAAGAAGACGTTAAAATTTTACACGTCTCGTGACAGCTGTTTTATTCCCTGTTCGTTAGGGCGGGTTCCCTGTTAGCATACAATTTGTAGCAAATAGTCGTAGTGTTAGCCTGCTGACTTCGCGCATAAAATACAGTAACGATTTTGACTTGACTTTTGACTTATTTGCTTACTTGTTGTTTTTAATTATTATTTTTAATGTATGCACATGTTTTTCATTGCAGTCGAGAATTGGAACAGTATCTACTATATTTTGTATCTTTGATTTTTTTTATTATAACTTGTTCAGTCATCAATCATCATGCATTCATCAAATAAATAAAAAAATATGAGACTGGTATTATTTATTTATTTATTTATTTATATTTAGGATCTCCAACAAAGAATATACACAACACATGACATATAAATAAAAAAATTTACAAAAGTATCGAATAGGTGTACTCCTTCACTTACAGGAGACCACAGCATGCACAGTATAGTTAACAACTAAGCTAACAAAGTTAAATATAAAAAAGAATAGAAAATTGTTATTCTATGTTTTATTTATTCATTTAAAACTTTGTGCACAAAATATTACATCGGCGGACTTAATGTCACGGGCATTATCGACCAGTCAACCATTGGGTGATGCAGAGATAAAAAGTAGTAGGTACATACATTAGGATGACATATAGACAGGATGACATGACATTTACATATTGTTTGAAATTGTTTCCAATTTAAAAAGGTTTGTCACGCGTCGACTCATATACCTAATTAATTGCCTCTAACTTCTTTCTTTTGTGTCCCAGAAAGTGATACTTGATTAATATACTCGTATATTATGGTTGTATACGGAGTGATGATATACATAACTATATTATTATGTATAATATGCTATCGCTTACCTTATTTGGCAAAGTATGTCGGCAAAGAGACAGCCACAAATTGTAGGCTACATAATAACCGGCCCTGTTCACCCGTTTATTACTAAAGATTAGTGCTGGCATGTTTATTTTTTCTTAATAAACCATTTTGAATATTTAAAGACCATAAAATATGCGATTATCTAAATTATTCGAGAATTGAGTGGTTGTAAATTAAGTATTTTGTTTATATTACTCATTATGCGTTGGCATTTCTGGATAAATATTTATGCTAACGTTAATGGACAATATTCTTATAAATACGCCGACAGCTTGTAATAATGATATGATAAGTAGAAATACTGTGCTACTCTTCTGTTGACAGCATATCATATATCTATTTTATTATGTCGGAATGAGATAGATACAAGTCAGAGACAGGCTTTTATGGCTGTCTATCTCTAACTTAAGAAACCCTCGATTTTTTTCGTGTGGTATATAACAGCTACCCTCATCTTAGATATGTCAAGCTAAATGTATTTAATATTAACAATATACAGTCTGATTGGTAAAAGACTGGAAATATTGAAGGAGGGTGGGTATTCAGTACTCAATTCTGGGCCCGAATATATAAAAAATAGGTACTTAAAATTTGACCTAGTTATCCAATAAAAACTTTGTGCGGACACTCTTGCGCATATACCAAAGCTTAACAAAACCTCCGCCCCTGCCCCCAGCTACCGCACCCCGTATTCTCCCGAATTTGCATCCCCGTCCGTCCTTTTCTTATCAAAGGTCATTAGCCTCGACAGCTGTTGCGCAGTGTCCACATTTTATGGATATTTCATACAAATTTTCATAAAGGTTTTCTTTGCAGGTTATACAGATTTTATTTTTATTTATTTTTTATATGTTACGTCTGACCATAAATTATCATGTCTTTAAGTATGTACAATGTTTAACCAGTCGCACTGTATAGGAGTGACTGCACGGATGGCGTAGTTGTTTAAGTAAATGCCGCGCCACTGTCACTACGACGAGTATTGTTGGTTCGATCCCCACACGGGTAAAAAATTGTCTTTGGTCTTTGTGTTCGTTGTTTGAATCTTATATTTTAGCGACAAAGGAAAGATTCATAGTGCGGTAGTTACCTTTACAAAAGAAATGAGTATGAAATAGACATCTTTGATAATAATTAATGGAATTAAAAATAGTAGTTCCGCAGACAAAATATAAGCTTACTAAAATAATATATATCATAACGAGCATCTATACGCCTCAAATCACTGCATACCGTCTCGGAAGGGTTAGGTTATGTTAGGTTCCTTCTTAAACCCACCCAAAAATAGGCTCCGTCGACTTATTTTGATCTCTTTAATTGACGACTCGATGGCGTAGTGGTTAGTGTAACCGACTGCCACGCCTGAGGTCGCGGGTTCGATTCCCGCACAAGTCAAACATTTGTGTGCATGAACATGGGTGTTTGTCTTGGTCTGGGTGTTTCTATGTATAATATGTATGTATTTACAAAAAAATAAGTATATATGTATGTTTATCCATTGTCTAGTACCCATAGTACAAGCTCTGCTTAGTTTGGGCTAGATGGTGTTGTGTGTATGTGGTAGATTATTATTATTATTATTATTATTATTATATTTTGCTGTACAATTTGGTGATCATTTACTATTTTTGACTGTTATATTTTACTATATCTGGTGATAAATTAAACATAAGCCATAATTAATGTGTAAGCTATGTATAAATTGTTGATTATATACAGTTTATATAAACTGTATTAAAGAATATAAAATAAATAGTAATGTCACTACGGTATTTAATTCGTGTATTGGCGAACGGAGTCCAGATACAATGATTTAAACATATGACTCGATATGTGTTCAGATTAATTTACAAAATATTTACACTTTAATGCATATGCTACTCATAGAATTGAATATACGTAGCATTGCAAACATCACTGAACTTCATTATAATTATGTTTTTTTGAGATGAAAGCTTCCTTAGGCGCTCAGCGGAGCACTTCTTGGGTGAACAAAAATCATAGAACTCGCGTCATCGTCACGCTTCGTCATCGTCACGTTTCGTCATCGTCACGCTTCCACGCTTTCCATTTTTGAATTATTTTAGAATATTAACAATATCCCAGAAATGGTGCGTCCTACGCAAAAAATAACGAAATTTTGATCCCTTTAATAACTCCTAAGAGAGTATCAGGAATCCGACCTGCCCCTTTTTTTAACTTCTTTTTTAACTTTTTTTATGTTTATAAAGAAGTGTTTATGATCACGGATTAAAGTTTTCACTTCTATCGGCATTCCCCAAAGACCGCCGCAATTTACTTCTTTCTTTTTTACATACACACAACACTATCTAGCCCAAACTAAGCAGAGCTTGTACTATGGGTACTAGACAATGGATAAACATACATATATATACTTTTTTGTAAATACATACATATTATAGATAGAAACACCCAGACCAAGACAAACATCCATGTTCATGTACACAAATGTTTGACTTGTACGGGAATCAACACGCGATCTCAGGCGTGGCATTCGGTTACACTAACCACTACGCCATCGAAGCCGACAAAGTGTATGTCCTCAAAGTGTCTACATAAATTAATGACTATATATATACTGTAATCAATTCCAGAGCTACTTAAAGTTTTTTTCTTATAAGTCTGAATACTCTGAAATTATGATAGATATAAATACACATAGTTTATATTATCTTCTTCTCCCTAGCCTTTATTATTCCCAAGTCACTTAGGGTCGGCTTTCTAGTCTAACCGGATTTGACTGGATATCAGTTTTTACACGAAGCGACTACCATCTGACCTCCGCAACCCGAAGGCTTACGATACCCTAAGGCTAGACCAGTGTCAGGATATTAGAGGGTACTGACTTCCCAATAACGACTGCCATAGATGTTCATGGCAGTCGGGACCGATGGCTTAACGTGGTCTCCGAGGCACGGAGCAGACGATAATTGTCAATTAATACACATATAATTTCGAAAAGTCATATAACTTCCGAAAGTCAGAGGTGCGCGACGTGGGTTCGAACCCGAGATCCTCTGCATTGCAGTCTTTTGGTCTCCCCACTGAGCTATCGCTTATAGTTTATATTATGTGGAACAAATTTAAATTTTAACTCTCGATGTTATATAAACGTGTGATATAGTTTTTTGTGTCGTGTGAACATTGGAAGTGTCTCTGTTAAAATAAATTCACTTAGTTATCTTAACTACTACTCAATGGGATGGGTGCCCATATCATAGAGATGTGTTGAAAGCACTCTACATTAAAGATTAGTTGATGTTTACCATACAAAACGCTGGATAGAAATGTCTAAATCAGTGGGACTAAAACAAATGTAAGTTTAAAATAGTAATCATATTTTGGTCAGATTTTGTCGTTTGACAGTTATTGCTTTTAAATGGAATGTCAAGAATCTGGACTGATTTATAAAGTTTGAAACGAGCAAGTGTGGTCTTATTTTAAATTATTTAATTTAGTGGATCTTGGTACAAGTAAAATAAATAAATCAATCATTGCCATAGTTCTTTATTAAATAGATTATACTAGCTTTCAAAAGCTTTTTTCCCTGGATAAAAGGTACCCTTTATCCTTTTTTGTATCCCTGATAACATGTGTGCGAAATTTCATGATCATCATCGTGTCCTGTAGTTAAGGCGTGAAAGCGTAACAAACAAACAAACTCAAGTTCACATTTAATTTTATAATATTAGTGAGGATTAGGCTTGCGTCTATGCCGGTAATGTACAAAAGTGGGACAAAAAATCAATTCTAACTGTTTAGAATTCAACCAAAGTCCAATTAAAATATTAATTTTTAATGCAATTTCGTGTTGCTTTGAGAATGATCGGCGAACTTTACAATTGTTGTTCAATTCGCCCAGTCCTCAAATAGCCTGCACCTAACCTGTTGTATGTTTAACCGTCATATATAGGACGAAGCCTTAGCTAGACGTGTAAACACCCTTATAACAGCAAAATCCTAGCTGACATGTATTTAAGCGTGTAATATAAAATATAAATGTGAAATTTACACACTAAAACCCTAGTACTTTCTTAACGACTATTAGTTTTAGGAATAAGTTTACGTCGTTCTTCTATTGTAGAGTTATTCATTATCGGTAAAATTACATTACGACTCCGCGGTCATATGTATAGGGTGTAGTGTTTCGCAGAACAATCGCGGAAGTGGTTAACTTATGCTAACCAAATTAACTACGAAAATTGTCAACTTAAGGACATTTTAATTTAACTAATGAATATCCTTATTAATCCTTACTAATATTATAAATGTGAAAGTAACTCTGTCTGTCGGTCTGTCTGTCTGTCTGTCTGTTACCTTTTCACGCTCAATCCACTGAACCGATTTAGATGAAATTTGGAATGAAGATAGCCTGAGACCCTGGGAAGGCCATAGGCTATATAAAATCACGCTACGGCTCACGGGAGCTGCGCAGTAACCACAAACACCAATGACGCGGGTGAGACTGCGGGCACAGCTAGTAATATTATAAATGCGAGTATGAGTTTGTTTGTTACGCTTTCACGCCTTAACTTCTCGACCGATCATCATAAAATTTTGGATACATGTTGTCAGCAGAACGGAAAAGGACATAAAGTACTGTTACTAACATACACTACATTTATACGAGCGAATCTGCGGGCAAAACCTAGTTATACACAAAATAAAAACTATTGAAGTGCGAGTCACGATTTACCGGTTTTATTTGGTTTATAAAAAGTAAGTTAGTAAAACTTATCAATTTTAATTATTAGGTTTGAATACCTACTGTTAGTAAGTTTTTTGAATCTATACTAATATTATAAAGCTGAAGAGTTTGTTTGTTTATTTGTTTGTTTGTTTGTTTGAACGCGCTAATCTCAGGAACTACTGGTTCGAATGGAATTTTTTTTTTTGTTGGATAGCTTATTTATCGAGGAACGCTATAGGCTATATATCATCACGCTACGACCCACGGGGGCGGCGCAGTTATCATAAACGCGGGTGAAACCGCGGGCACATCTAGTTACATAATATATTCAGTGTTTTCTTAATAACTATGCTAGTCAGATGCGTTGTTTTATTTTGCATGTTAGGTATATTCAACAGGCGGCTTGAGCAACTCTTGACAACAGGTTGGCCAATAACCAAAGGAAAAAAAAAGTGGATTCCTTACGATAACCGTCAGCAAAAAATGCAATGGCTGACCCCAGGTCAAAGGCCGCAACAGTGCCCTAAAGCAAAGCTTACCAATAAAAATTGGTTGTCTGTAAAGTCGGTTTACGGACGATAGTTTAACGTGACAACGTCATAACAAAATGTATTTCCCGTAACGTTACAATGAGAGTAACGGGACAATGAGCGTAATGGGACAATGAGCATAACGGGACAATGAGTCATCCTTTTTCGTGCGTGCAGCCGGCGTTCATCGATTTATTAGACGTTGTCAGGTCAAAAACATCTTTTTCATAAAAGTTTGTAAGTGTAACTAAAGGTATACAGCGTACCTAACCTAACGATATTTTACGGTAGTTATATACGTCTGCGACTCAAAAAAATATTGGAATTCACTGCAATCTCATTATACCTACACAAATTTCTTGCATTGGATCTGAAGGACAATTTGTGAATAGCAATTAGGAGTATCAAGTTGATTAAGAGGTTATCTAGGTCAATACAAATTAAAGCCTTAGTTCAGAATGTTCGTAGTTAAACCAATGCTAGTAACTGTGACGAATCTCTCATTTGAATTTAACATCGCGTATTGCCAATCGTTACCTCTATGTTGGTACAAAGAGTTATTGTTCGAATCAACACATTTGTTTAATGAGAAACTGTTCTGTTTTCCCTTGAGGAAGCTATAAACTCTGTGTTTGCATATTGTGACACGCTTTCGTAGATTAGTCAGGGAAAACGCGCAAAAAGGTCTTTAGACGCGCGTGCGGTCTTGGCTGTGAGTGGATTAAAGGATCGCTTCCCGTCGATGACGTCAGACAGTACAAAAGCATATCTTTACTATTATTCGTTAACGCATCCCTAAATCTGGCAGGCGTATGGATTTCTTGGACGACGTATTCAACACGTCACAGCCAGTGGAATCACAGTCTAAGTCAAAAATCATTTACTCATTTAGGTTACAAAATAATAATATTGTCTTCTGTTTACGCGAATGTTATTCATTGAAATTAAACTACTATATACGGATTCTATCGCGTTGTTTATTTGACACTTTATTACATAATTTAGAAACTGTTACACTACTATTACTATGAAACTTTACTCATTTTTAAGCTAATTAAATTATTGTAACTATTTATATTTATGTTTACACTTTCCCCGACGTTTCGGTTGCTTTTCAGCAGCCATGGTCACGGGGAGACTAAGTTGGTATCAAAGTACCCGAACATAATTTAATCATTGGTGTTTCTATTTACGCAGAATGAGGTTAAAGTATCATGAGGTCTAGCTGTGGTTTGCTTCTTCTTGGGTTTGACTATTTGAATTACTGGATCCCAAGCGGGTGGTACATTCCAACCATCTTCTCTATTGAAATTAGGATGTTTTTTGTTTTCAATAGCCTCGCGAAGCATCCATGGTAGGAATCGGTGTTCTTTAGCGAGCATCTGTGGTTTGTCAAATCTCAGGTAGTGGTTGGTCCCCTGTTGCACATGTTCACACACAGCAGACTTCAACGAGCGTTGGTATTATAAATAGTAGTTTAATTTCAATTAGAAAATAATATTTATGGACGTAAAGGTGGTTAGTGATTTAACTAAATTTACATTCGCGCTAGTTGCTCGATTTAAGCAAAAGATTGAGATACCTGCAAGAAACTCACAAGATTGGATTTCACGAGAGATTTCGGCGTTCTTATCTCCACATGAGACAAAAAATGTGTGATCCACAGAATAATTGTGTAGTTGTTGTACCGCTACCCGGTGACGACATAATTTATGTTATAGAGACCTAACTAAGCGGCTCATCGACGCTTCGCGTGACCAGAGGGCTGATATTTTCTTTGCACAAAGAATAACTATTGCCATTCAACGTGGCACTGCTGCCAGTCTTCTGGGCACATTGCCAATTGACGACGATGCGGAGGAATATTATTACGCTTTTTAATTTTGAAGTTCTATTTTTCTCTTTAGTTTATATTTCTTGTAAATAATTTGTGTATATATTATGTTAATTATTTAAGTATGTCATTAAAACTTAAAAAAAATTAAATTATTGTTATGTATAGTTAAATTGTATATGTCACTTCTGAATTAAGTAGCTTCGTAATGGTAAAATAAGTATTAAAATTGGTATAGTTCTTGAGATAATATTGTAACCGACTGCCGCGCCTGAGATCGCGGGTTCGATTCCCGCACAAGTCAAACATTTGTGTGCATGAACATGGATGTTTGGCTTGGTCTGGGTCTTTCTATGTATAATAATCATGTATTTACAAAAAGAAAGTATATATGTATGTTTATCCATTATCTAGTACCCATAGTACAAGCTTTGCTTAGTTTGGGCTAGATGGTGTTGTGTGTATGTGATAGAAAATTAATATTATTATTAATCTTTTCTCTTTATAATATAAGTAAAGACAATCCAATTCGTGGCTATCAATATACCTTGTATAGCTAAACTTAAAAATAATAGTTACCATCGAAATGTAAAACGAATTTTGCTTCAACCGAAACTATGACCAGAAACTTCGTCTGTTTTAATTATTCGCCACGTCAGCGTCTGAAACATTTGAATGAAATGAAATGAATGAATGAATAGTTAGTGGACATATAGTTAGTGGACATTCAAGACTCAAATTGCAACGTTGGTAATACAGGAAATTTCAGGGTGGCATCTAGCCGGCGTTTCCGAAGCGCCGTCGGATATAAGCGGAACAAATCCGGCCATCACTTTAAAGGGAAAACCGTACGGATTTTAGCGAACAAGATAAGTTGGCTTGGCGTGGGATGTCTTAGACAGTTGTGGCTTGTGTGGCTAAAATGTGGTGTGGGATAATACACCGAGTGTATTCTGTGCCCATTATTTATAAGTTTGTACAACGTAAGGACTGCAGGGATGGCGCAATGCTTTGTCTTATCTTATGTAGGGGCCAGTCAGTGCAGACCGGCGACACTTCGACCCAGTAGGATCTTTTGTGTCGACACTCTCCCAATAACGACTGCCATAGATGTTCATGGCAGCCGGGACCAACGGCTTAACGTGCTTTCCGAGGCACGGAGCAGGCGATAAATTGTCAATCAATACGCACATAATTTCGAAAAGTCATGACATCGGAAAGTCAGAGGTGCGCGACGTGGCCTCGAACCCGAGACCCTCTGCATTGCAGTCTGTTGGTCTCCCCACTGAGCTATCGCTGCTCTGTGCAATGCTTTAAATAGTCATCTAGAATATTCGATATCTTGTGTAATACACTAACAGTTGATTGGCGTGTCAGTTATTTCTTCGTTATTTTAGGTAATGGATAGATAAAAAGCTGCTCGTAAAAATTACACTAGTTAGGATACTAATAATAAACATACCTACCCAAGCAGAATAAGTATAAAGTAAATTGTTTGATATGATTGAGTACCACATTCTTGTATATTCTAAAAGTTATTTAGTAATAACATTTTGAACATAAGCAAACAATTTTTGTTGCTTATGATAGTCAAACTTATTAAACATTTACATAACCCATCGTCTGTAATTTTATATACACAATAAAACATCTATTGTCAGGTATCTCCTGGAGATTGAGTAACGGTTAAGCTAAAGATATAACACTTACTTTCCTTCCATATCCACTATTTAGGCAACCGAACGCGTGTAGCTTTATAGAAACGTATCTTCCAGGTATTAACAGGAGAGGAGGAGTGACCTTGCTATCCAAAGACCTACCTCAAAGGAAAATTCAAATTGACTGTCAAGTATGAGAATTAAATCCAGACCTTCGCATTAAATAAATTGATACGTCATTTTCTATGTATAATATGTTTGTATTTACAAAAAGAAATTATATATGTATGTTTATCCATAGTACCCATAGTACAAGCTCTGCTTAGTTTGGGCTAGATGGTGTTGTGTATATGTGGTAGAATATTATTATATTATTCTAATTATAAATGCGAATGTGAGTTTGTTTGTTTATTTGTTACGGTTTCACACCTTAACTTCTGAGCCAACGATCATGAAATTTCGCATACAGGTTGTCAAAGGAACAGGAAATGACATAGAGTACCTTTTATCCAGGAAAAAGTACTGTTACCTAACCTAACCTAGCATATCCTACATTTACACGAGGTAAGCCGAGATCAGGTTATCAATATATTTTAAAAGGTTCTATTAAGCGATCACGCTCACAGTGCCCAGCCTGCAGGCCAACAAGCTCGACAAACTAAGCTAGCTTATATCTACCCGTGTCAACACTACCATTGCGAGCCGTACCAAGTCAATAACACGGAAAATTATATCGCTTCCAGAGAACAGCTGCGTACCAAGCTCCTAGTCGTCCGCACTGGTCAGCTGTGATTTTATACGGCTTTTTACTTACTACTGTTTTTGGGACTAGGAAAAGAACTTTTTTTACTGAAGCCAAGAGAATAGTTGTGAACATCCTTTGAGTATGTTCTGTGGGTAATATGAGGCTATTATTTATTAGATAGGTTCTTATTTTAGAATTAAGATACATATACTGTGTAAGTTGAAGTGGCGATTGCTAATAGATAGATGGATATAATGGATATGGCATTGGACGTGAGCTTGTGAAGTCGTGGGCATCCGTTTCTTATACTAACAAGCATTTTAGCTTAGCTGGATAGGTACTAGTAATTTGCAATCCAAATATATAGCATTTCTGAAGTGAAAAGTTCATTAAGCGCGTTGATCACTTCTTGGTTGAACAACAATCATAGAACTCGCGTCATCGTCACGCTTCCACGCTTTCCATTTTTGAATTATTTTCGAATATTAACAATATCTCACAAATGGTGCGTCCTACGCAAAAAATAACGAAATGTTGACCCCCTTAATAACCCCTAAGGGGGTATCAGAAATCCGATATGCACTATTTTTTTTTGTTTATGTGGAAGTGTTTATGATCAAGGACTAAAGTTTTCACTACTATCGGCAGTCCCCAAAGACTGCCCCAATTTTTTTTTATTGTGTGACCTTTTACAGTTCCAAATTTGACAAAAGCTTCATAGTAGATTTGTCAAATTTCTATCTTCGATAGGCCAACAATCTTAAGTTAGATTATAAATTGTAAACGATTTTGGTAGTGGTAACCTATTACATAAGTCGTAGCGGCACACCGGTGGTGATACACAATAGATTTTTAAGTATGTCTGGTATTTTACTCACTGTGAAGAGGCCCGTGCCCAGCAGTGAGACAGTTTATATACAAAGCTGATATTATTATTTAATAGTGTTAGTCTAAGCGTAAATCAGATACGTACTGTCACGCAACATTTTGTCACGAAACTTTACTTCACTAACGTATGACATGTGCTACAAAATAAATTAAATAATACCAAAGCGTGTATCGCGAGCCAGCGAAACTTAGTTCGTGTCATGTCATCAAATAAGCGCAATGTATGTGTTTCCATATAACATACTAGATGTGCCCGCGGTTTTACCCGCGTTTATGATTATTGCACCGCCTCCTTGAGTCGTAGTGTGATGTTATATAGCCTATAGCCTTCCTCGATAAATGAGCTATCCAACACTAAAATAATTTTTCAATTCGGACCTGTATTTCCTGAGATTAGCGCGTTCAAACAAACAAACAAATAAACTCTTCAACTTTATAATATTAGTATAGATTATGGTGTTTTCTTTTTCACCGTGACAAAGGCCACTAGTTTGGGTCAACTCTAAAATACATTCATCGATATTTCGCCTATAACCCGATTCATTAATCCTGTAATGGGAACACGTTTCGCGCATTACATACGACATCGCTTAATGGACGAAGGCGGACGTAAATATACGACATCACTATTTTGTGTCTAAATAATAGCCACTTACAATGTTATAGAGCAACTTATTATTTAAGCTGGTCTGTCTCCTCGTGATCATGGCTGCTGTAAAGCAACCGAAACGTCGGGAAAAGGAATAAACTTAAATGTAAATAGTTTTAATTAATTTGAATAGCTTAAAATGTAGTAGAGTTCAATAATAATAATATAATATTCTACTACATACACACAACACCATCTAGCCCAAATTAAGCAGAGCTTGTACTATGGGGACTAAACAATGGATAAACATACATAATAATATACTTTTTTTTTTGTTGTAAATACATACATATATAGAAACACCCAGACCAAGTCAAACATCCATGTTCATGCACACAAATGTTTGACTTGTGCGGGAATCGAACCCGCGACCTCAGGCGTGGCAGTCGGTTACACTAACCACTACACCATCGAGGCCGACAAATAGCTTAAATTGTCGTAGATTTCAATAATTAAATAGTAGTGTTATAATTCAAAATTATGTAATAAAAGTGTTTTAAAATAAACTACGCGACAAAAGCGTATAAAGTAGTTTTAATTTCAATAAAATATAACTCTTTGAGCCGAATATTACTTACAAGCAGAGTACAACCCGAATTGATTGTCAAATTCTAAATTAACGCGAGCGAAGCCGCGGGTAAGAGCTAGAATATAATAATATAATTCAATCATGATTCGAAAGACACGTGGCGCCATCTATTATCATAAGAACGTTATTATTGTTTTCCTCGGGAACAGTAATTGTTTCGGGATGAAAGGTAGCCTATGTCCGTTTCTGTACACCTAACAACGTATATACAATATTTCAAGATGATCGGTTCAGTGGTTTAGGTGTGAAAAGGTAACAAAGAAACAAACTCATTTTCGCTTTTATAATATTAGTTAGGAAGGATTTAAGTTATGAAGCAAGTAGGTAAATTTTAGATTGAATACATCTTGGTTATCCATATAAAAATAAAATTGTCTATACATTAAATAAAGGAGAAGGAAAATTCTGGGCCCAACAGTTAACTAGTTGAAATGTGTATGTAAAAATACATTGTATTTTTGTGATTGAAATCACAAAATATAGCAGCATTTTTTTATCTAGAAAACGAGAAATTAACATTTAAGTTTTCAAAATAAAGAATCGTTAAGAACTCATTCGATTTCCTATTAATCGAGATTTAAAAAATCGGTAAAATGATATAAAATATGAGGAAATTGACTAAATAGTTTTTCTCAATCGATTATATCGTGAATCTAGATTTTTGTTTTTTAGTCCTGTCAATACTGATCATCGATTGACAGATGTCAGGTGTGTCAAAATACTAAACAAACGGGTTTGTTTTTGTTCAGAGTGCATTGCGTTTATTGATTATTCTCAATTTCTAATAATTTCGGCTTTATAACGGACTTTACGAGGGATTGCTCTTTTGGATTACCTGGCTCACTATTTTGGACGACCGATTACGCTTATCGATTGGATATTGACGACATGAATCGCTGTGTTAATTGTGCTATAACGACTTAATAAACTAGTGAGTGAGTTTATTAATAATCGTTTATTTAAAACAAATACCATTATCTACTTATTTATGGGATGATGATAGCTGAATATATACCTACTGCAGCGCGGAGGCAGACAGAATAAATGCAATTGCAAACAGTACTACAGTTTGCTGTAATACTAATTAAGTTTTCTGGGAGTGTAAATATTCCCAACATTTATATTTATGACTGATAACAGTAACTAGACGTCTAGGCATAAGACTTTAAAAATAATTAGAAAGTAACCTAAAGAAAACTTCCATATTGAGCCATAACCTCACTTTTACCATATTTTTGATTGTCATATATCTTGGTTCGTGGATAGCCAAATTATACCAAATTTTCAGCGAAGACTTGTGATTATATCATGTTTTAAATAAAGCTACTTTGATTGAGTTAACATGTGGGCCCAGGCATGTATAGAGAGCTTTCTTTTTCCTTTTAAAAGGTAGCTAAGATTAATTACTGATTGAGCGAATGGTTAAAGTTGTCTTGCTATAGCCACTATGCTGTGTTATGTCGGTTCGAATCCCACATGCTACAAAAGATTACATGATCCAGAGACTTAAATATTTGGTGCGATTCATGAATACTTGTTGTTTTCCACGATACAGAAAATATTCCTAGGATGGAAATTGCCTTTTCTATATACTTACTCAGTCAACGCCTATTATCCCCAAAGAGGTAGACACAGATTTAATACACCCACATTTTGCCAGTTATGGTTTCAGACCTCATATAAAAGGGATCGCCGCTTTGATCTTAAACCATAGTCTATTGCCACCTACCGGGTACCCTTCTGGACTCTATGTTACTACAGATAATTTGTTAACATAAAATTGGGGCAGCCTTTGGGGACTGCCGATAGAAGTGAAAATTTTAATTCTTGATCATAAACAGTTCAATAAAAACCAAAAAAAACAAAACAAATATCCTTATCCGTCTCGGGGATCAAACACGAGACTCTGTGCAGTCGCATTCAGCATCACTGCGTCACTGAGGTAATCCATCCCAATATCGACCTCTCCATATGGTGATTCGTTCGCTATTAACAGGTGTACTCTAGTTCTCTCTTTCTTCTTTGTTCTCAGTTCTTGTGCTCTATAGCTCGCCAGTTTATGTAGAGTATAGGTATCGGTACGGTAACGCGGCCACTCATCCGTGACCCTGCGATAGAGTCACGATAATACTAATAGATTTTGGATTAATGCTCGTTCGATATTTAGTATATGTGAAAACTTTTCATATAATTATACATTACATATGTACATACAAGCTCTAGCTTGCAAAGTATGGAGTCGTTCCTGAGCTCAGTGTATGTATGTGTTGAATTCTCTAAATAAGGGGAAGAAAGTTAAAAATTGCAGCCATAAAGCAGAGCCTGTGGTCACAGCTAATAACGACTGCGAATTTCTGTGAGTCTATGTCTTCTTCACTTAATAAAATAAAATACATACATAGATTCACGCCTGTTTCCCAGAGGGGTATGCAGAGACTACGGATTTCCATTTGCTACGATCCTGACACACTTCTCTGGCTTCATTCACTTTCATCACATTCCTCATACACGCCCGTCGGTTCAAGGTGCTCTTAACCTGGCCTTTGTCCAGAACGCCTCCGATCTGATCGAGAAACGTTCGCCTAGGTTTTCCTCTTGCGACTAAAAATACATTTACTATTTAGGTAAAGTAAATGGAGATTTTTAGAAAATAGCTCACGCGTTTGGTATTGTGCCCTGTGTAAAGGGAACCTTTATAGACATTTTAACGGACACGCAGTACACACTAACCATACACATTGTTCCGTCTGGGATTCGAACACAGACCACTTGGCGCGGTGGCGGTCGCGAGACGATCGCTTGCCTGCCATACCATTCGTGCAGTAAGTAGTAATAACAATATTTTTAAGTGTTTGATGATATACATGTAAGTGGTCACCGTAGCCTATGGACGCCTGCAACACCAGAGGAATCACTTGCGCGTTGCCGACCCTTTAGGAAAGGAAGTGGGAAGGAGAAAGAGCGGGATGGTGGAAAAGGGGTGATTGGGCCTCGGGCACTCTCACTTACCGAACAAAACACAACAGTAGGAATACTGCTATTTCACGTCGCTATTCTGTGAGAGGGAGTCCTTCCTCGGTCGAGCCAACCTATTCATGCTGAAATCAGCGAGGTGTAAAAGGAAATAATAATATTTATTCCCGTTACGAATGCTAATCCTAACCTATCTTATCTTATCTTATGTGGCGGCTAATCAGTGCAGACCGGCGACACTTCGACCCATCAAGAGATCCTCTTGTGTCGACACTCTCCCAATAACGATATTCATGGCAACCGGGACAATGGTTTAACGTGCTGTCCGAGGCACGGAGCAGGCGATAATTGTCAATCAATACGCACATAATTTCGAAAAGTCATATAATTTCCGAAAGTCAGAGGTGCGCGACGTGGGTTCGAACCCGAGACCCTCTGCATTGCAGTCTGTTGGTCTCCCCACTGAGCTATCGCTGCTCTTAATCCTAACCTAACTAATATATCAATGCGAATGTCAGTTTTTTCTTACGCTTTCATACCATGAAATTGGGTGCGAAGCCGCGGGCAAAATCTAGTTATATATAAAGATAATATTACGCCAGGTAACTTCTAAAATTCATTCTCTATAATCTAAATCAAATATTCAGAAGCATAATATAAATTAACGGTCCTTCAGCCAAGTTGTTACAAAGTATCAAACGAGAAAGAGAGAAATTATACCCAACAATTTGAATGTAACAAACTTGAATTGATATTAAATTTGAGAACATTCAGAACTTGAATTATGTAACTCGCAGCGCTATTAGCCGACACTACAATAATAATATGATTGATTTAAACCTAACAGTTGTCACTGTAACTTTCAATTCGCCGAACAGATATTCTGTATCACAAGAGACTGTTACTTGATACATAACTTATAACTACATAATACTTGCCAAGAAAATTTTCCATCATGGCGTCATGACAGTAACACAATAGGCCTCGCCTTACAATGTAGCGGCCATTGTCGAAAATGTCCGGTAGAAGCAGTGACGGGCATTGTGAACGAATCCGGAATTTGTGCGGTGAAACGCTGTTATATTATGAGAACGTTATTTTGCCATTTTGTTATTATTTAGGTTGATATGACAGGCTTGTTGTGGACACTCGATCGCTGTAATTGGTCGACATTTAATAATAGATCATTAGCAAAAATCACAACCTGTTGTGTCACACAAACATTGACATCGGTTATCGTGGAGATTTATGTTTACGGAAAATTGTTTTCGGTGTGTACAGATCTTTATTTTGAAATAGCCTTTGAAAACTTCAACCATGCTAAAGAAAGATTATAAAGTTGGCGAAAGGCAGTATTTGGCTTAAAAATACTTTTTCTGGTTCTTCAGATCGACTATTCACTGTACAAGCTTTTACTCATGGTGCCATTTCTTTGATTCTAAAGATTTTTGGGGATATAAATGTCATTCGGACCTGTGAACTACCATTATGCAAATTGTGACAATCATTGCTCCATTTTTAAGTCAACCATAGACAAACGAAAAAATTCCCTTACGCATTGTTATCATATGGCTTATGTTTAACTTATCACCAGATATAGTAAAATATAACCGTCAAAAATAGTAAATTATCACCAAATTGCACAGCAAAATATATTTAAAGAGATCAAAATAAGTCGACGGAGCTCCGCTTCGCGGAGCTCTTATTTTTGGGTGGGTTTAAGAAGGAACCTAACATAACCTAACCCTTCCGAGACGGAATGCAGTGATTTGAGGCGTATAGGTGCTCGTTATGATATATTTTAGTAAGCATATTTTGATGCGCAATTACTATTTAATTAGTATTTTTGGTAGTCATTATATTTTAATAATAATAATAAAGTTTATTGACATTAAAAGATACAGTCATTTGAACACAAAAAGTATACAAATAATTTTACAGTCCACTTGTTAGACACTGGTACCCAAGCTAAGATTGAACTTGTGGTACGGGTACCAGGGCTCTCGTACTTAATACATTTTATTTATCAATATAGTGTAGTGTAGTGTATTGTCAATTTTAATCCCTTATCATATTAGTAAGAAAATAAGCATAGCGATAATAAAGTATGACATTCGGAATGGAGAATTGTAGTAGCAAGTACACGTGAACGTAAATTTCTTTTTGCTTGTTAAGCATCTAAGTCGTGACTATAATAATGATGCTTACCACAGCAAGACTGAATTTAATCTCTCAAGAGTTACCTTCTGTAACAAGCTGTTTTAAACTAGCGATGTACCAAGTTTTACTTCATATTATGTATGCACATAAAGTATATGAAAAATGTTGTATAATGTTTTATGTTTGTAGATAGCAGAATTAAAGAAAAACATGTAGCGGCTGCTTGGTACCTGTCCAAGTTATGACAGGCGGCGATATATTATGTGTTAACGACATATTACAATTACAACTAAAAGTAGTATTACTTTCATATCTCTATTTAATTCAAAAGCGTAGTACTTGCTGGTGGAGCAACCGCTACAGGTATCTCCCTCGCTTTCTTCTTTTCTTTTAACCATACGACTCGATACCCAGTTTTCTTCACTTTTTAATAGTACGTATTTGTCTTACTTTCATAAATACAAAACTATTGACTGCGTGCAATATTAACATTTAACATATTAAGTGCCATATCAATTCAAATATTTTTTTCGTTTTAACAATAAATTTCCATAAGTTAGTTTGTTGAGTCTCCTTTTAAGCATTTAATGCCTGTGTTAGGAGGCTCCGCTTTTCCATATAGAATAAATAAAAAAAAAAAAAAAAAAAACAATATTATATAATTTTTATCATTGAAAATAACTGAACTGCATCAGCCATCATAAAGATGAGCGCACGTAAATACAACGACGAATAGACACGTTTAATTTAACATATCTAAAGATATGTTAGTAAGATTAATCTGTCAAGGCTTAGAATAGCAGACATAAAGAAATTGTAGTTGTATTTAAAATAAAGAAATCCAAAAAATACAATACCAATGTCACCCAATGTGTTGTCGGCCTCGATGGTGTAATGGCCAATGCAACCGACCGCCACGCCCAAGATCGCGGGCTCGACTCCCGCACAAGTCAAACACTTGTGTGCATGATGGATGTTTGTCTTGGTCTGGGTGCATCCATGTATAAACATGTATGTATTTACAAATCGTATTTTTACACGTGTCAACTCTGTACATAAACGACGCTATTCGTTTGCGCTGTTTTGCATTAAATGTATCTATGTGGGATACGAAAGTGGATGAAAGTGCGCATGAAAATTAATAATTATACTACAATGTGTTGATCAACACCCGCTTAACTCTTTGTTGGACTCGCTAAAACGTCTCCTTTTACAATTCTTTACTATCAAGACATAATTTAAAATCTATTGTGTTTCGTCACCAGAGTGCCAACTGCGACTGAATAGGTTAAAACAGAAAAACAAACAAACATTTGGTTTTATTATATTAAAACTGATACTTTAATATTACAATTTTTACCCACTATTTTCCTTCACATACACCACTCCCCAAATTTGATATGTGGAAGCAAACTATCTAGTAAGGATAACAGAGCGAGGGCCGCACTTTATTTACTGACCGCTCAGCGCGCGCGACCCGCGATCTATGGCGACAGCAGACTGATACAGTAGCCGGGGCTGTGACTCATAACGTGAGGGTAAACATATACAAGGAACAACAAAGTGTGGCCATATACAGCGTATATGCTTTATAATAATAATATTCTATTATATTATAAGGCGCTCATAGCCAGTTGCACTCACTGATCGGTAAACGATTAGCGAGGTTAAGCAACGTTGGGTGCGGCCAGTCTATAGATGGGTGACCGCTTAGTGGTATTTCATTTGAGCGTCTCCGTGCTTCGGAGGGCACGTAAAAAGTCGGTCCCGGTTGTTGTCAAATTGATAGCAGTCGTTAAGCCATGTCAGAGGCCTACGGGCGGCTTGAACAACTCTTGATAACAGGTTGACCACTAACCACACGAAAAGAAAAGAAAGAAGAATAATATTCTACCACATACTCACAACACCATCAACCCCGAACTCAGTAGAGCTTGTACTATGAGTACTAGACAATGGATAAACATACATATTATATACTTCTACTATTTTTTTTTTGTAAATACGTACATATTGTACATAGAAAGACCCAGACCAAGACAAACATCCATGTTCATGCACACAAATGTTTGACTTGTGCGGGAATCGAACCCGCGACCTCAGGCGTGGCAGGCGGTTATACTAACCACTACGCCATGGAGGCCGACATTTTGCCGAGGCTTTGCTTTTAAGCTTTTTTTCTTAGCCTATTGAAAAACAGATTTACCGCTCGAGAAAGATCTCGATTTCGATCACACGACACACACCTTCGACGTTTAGAAATTAATTGCTTACTAAATTTTGCCCGCGGCTTCGCTCGTATAAATTTAGGTTAGGTTAGGAACAGTCCTTTTTTCTGAATGAAATGCCCTCTTTCTCAGTTCTTGTATGCGAACTTCCGCATCAAGTTCATATCAATTTTAAATTAAATATACACAACTGATCATACATTATTATTAGTGTTCTTGAAGTGAAAACTTCTTTAGGCGCGTTGAGCACTTCTTGGGTGAACAAAAATCATAGAACTCACGTCATCGTCACGCTTCTACGTTTTATTATATTTTTTAGAATATTAACGAAATTTTGATCCCCTTAATAACCCTCAAGAGAGTATCAGGAACTAGCATCCGACCCGCCCCTTTTTTTTATAAAGAAGTGTTTATGATCAAGGATTAAAGTTTTCACTTCTATCGGTAGTCCCCAAAGACTGCCTCAGTTTTTTTTATTATTCTTTCCTTTTTGGGGACTTATGGGTATAATATACAGACAGCCCCATCATAACACAAACAAATTATAAATATACAAGCTTACAAAATTATTACTTAGGTAACTATAGCTATTGTAATAATATGAATTATAAAATTATATCTAAGACAAACACTGATTAATATACAGGCTGATTTTGAAATCGTGTAATTCCTTTTAACCACGCATTCTACTGGTGATATAGAATAACCCAAAACATATTTTTTTATTAGAATTATCGTTTTGGAGAAATTAATGTACCGATTTTTTTCGTGAAATGGTTTCAGGTAGTATTTTTTAAATTAGTAAGATATTAAGATTATATCGGGTGGTTAAATATGTTAACCACCCGACATAATTTTAATATCTTACTAATTTAAATAAAAAAAAACAATAACTGATGTCGTAAATAATAAGGGGCAATAAAAAGGACCGCCCGTTATTATTTACGACATTAATTATTGATATGTTATTTTTTTAATTAGTAAAATGTTAATATTATGTCGGGTGGTTAGCATATGACGCTAACCACCCGACATAATATTAACCTTTTTTTTTTCTAAAGTAAAAATAGCATGTATGTATGTGATTTTAGTTTATTAGGCAGTTGGTGACATTAATGAACATAGCTAGTTTCGCAAAAAATAAATATGCCATTGAAAAATTCACAGTGTTATCATCAACATCAACATGCCTATTACTGGACCTTATCATTTAGAACTGCACGGCCCTAAGAAAAGACCCAGAGCCCACAGTTACTACAGTTAGATCTATCACAAACTAGAAGGTTTGGCTCGCGTTAAGACTGCGCCGAGCGAAATGTGCCAAAACAGGCGGTCACAGTTAAGTGAATAAAATCAACACTTTTTGTTTAATACAAATATAAAGTATACATTTACCATAACAATGAATGTGTTTACAATTACTCCGTGTAAAAAACTTAAAATAATTAATATTTTCGCCTACAAAATGACATAAATTTGCACGAAAAATGTAAAAACTTAAGCTCGTGTTACGTGATTTTTAGATTATAACAGTAGAAATCTATCCTATTTTACAGCTTAAACGCAAAGCAGTAAGCGCGCGATTTGTGATGATTTGATTTTATTGAACACTTTATATTTCATTCACTACGAATTAAATTTTTTATATCTTCTCCCTAGCCTTTATTATTCCCAAGTCACTTGGGGTCGGCTTTCTAGTCTAACCGGATTTCACTGGATATCAGTTTTTACACAGAGCGACTGCCATCTGACCTCCGCAACCCGAAGGCTAAAGATACCCTAACGCTAGACTAGTGTCAGGAAATTAGAGGGCACTGACTTCCCAATAACGACTGCCATAGACGTTCATGGCAGCCGGGACCGACGGCTTAACGTGCTCTCCGAGGCACGGAGCAGGCGATAATTGTCAATCAATACGCACATAATTTCGAAAAGCCATATAACTTGCGAAATTCAGAGGTGCGCGACGTGGGTTCGAACCCGAGACCCTCAGCATTGTAGTTTGTTGGTCTCCCTACTGAGCTATCGCTGCGTCATTTTTTATAATATAATATACATATAATATTTACAATCACTAAACTAGAAAGAAACTCAAGTAGGTAGATAAAATTAGAATACTGTAGGCGGGCAGCCCTAACGCGTGTCTATGAACTGCGCTGTTGTAGGTAATTATTTTAAGGACAGGGCCGAGTTACAATACTGTATAGATATCGTTACCGTGTTCGCGTAGACGACTATGCCGTAGCCTTTCTCATACTGAGAAGACCATGCCCAGTACTGAGGTAGTTTATAAGTAGAGTCGATTTATAAGACTGTGTCTTTTTTTATACAATTGGGTGGCAAAAAGCATACGGCCACCTAATGGTAAGTGGTCACCGTAGCTTATGGACGTCTGCAATACCAGAGGCATCACTTGCGCGTTGCCGACCCTTTAGGAAAGAAAGTGGGAAGGAGAAGGAGCGGGAAGAGGGAAAGAGGGTAATTTGGCCTTCGGCACTCACTCACCGAACGAAACACAACAGTAGGAATACTGCTATTTCACGTCGATATTCTGGTGGAGGGTAGTACTTCCCCGGTCGAGCCGACCCATTCATACTGAAATCAGCGAGGCTCTACTACACATTATACGACTACAAGATTTCATTGTGAGAAGATGTGGGCCCTTCTGCCCTTATTTAAAATAATTACCATATATTCAAACTTGCAATTAATATACAATTAATTACAGGGCCGCCAATCATTTTTGTAATGACAAAAGAAAAGAAAATCTTAGTTTAATTTCGATCACCTTAACAACAATTCGGGCCGGAACAAGTTCATTAATAAAACTTAATTAATTTCGCATTTAGTCAGTCAGATTGGATTAAGTGAACGTAGCTTAAACGAATTATTGGGGATTTGGCAAAATTATTGGGAGCAATGTTGGAAACATACGGGGGCGAATAGTGGACAGGTCCGGAGCGGTTAAGAAAGAAAGAAAAATCATTTATTCACTCGGAATATGCTTACAAAGATATTGTATTAAATAAATTATCCGCAACACATTTCGCCTTTTCCAGGCATGAGAATATGAAATACTAATACTTAAAAGATTTCAATTCTAGATTTAAATATCCTATTCTAACTCATTAGTACTCATTACATTAACAAGACTGAGAAAGTTTATAAGGCTAGTGTGAATGAAACAGTTGCAAGAGGAAAACCTAGGCAAACGTTTCTCGATCAGATCTGAGGCGTTCTGGACAAAGGCCAGGTTATCCCGTCGAATGTCCTTGCAACCTTGAACCGACGGGCGTGTCTGAGAAATGTGATGAAAGTGAATGAAGCCAAAGAAGTGTGTCAGGATCGTAGCAAATGGAAATCCGTAGTCTCTGCCTACCCCTCTGGAAAACAGGCGTTAATCTATGTTTGTACATTAACAAGACTAAACTAATAGGTGCATATATATGTATATAATGTACTAGTAGCAACTTTTATAGCAACTTATTATTGCATGCGACTGATGTGCATGAAGTCTCGGGTTCAAAGCATGTAAAGGCATAGTGACTGATCTCTCTTCTATCGTGTTGGATTATCTGCCCATAGAACTATGAGAGTACTCTTGTTGCCGCCCACACTTGTGCACTATAACGTCGCCTGCTTAGATGGTCAGTGTCAGTGCTTTGCCGATCTTAGCGGCGACTGACCACCTCTCAGAATAGCAGCCATAATCGAAATTTAGTCTGAAGTACGTTATATCGATAGAGAATATATTTTAGACCGAACCCGAAAACCTCTTTATTAATAATAAAAATAATAAATATTTATTGCAGACCAGGGTCCATAAAGTGTTAGTAACAGACAAAATCCTTAACCTAGTGTTAGTAACATATCAATTTCACACGTAATATTATGAGACAGGCCGGATTTCTGGACACTGTCTACGTCGTGTGCAGTCGTCTCCAGCGTCCCAAAATAGGACTGTCCCACTGATCACACAATGTGTTCAATAAGTTGTGTGAGCTACCACGCATTCTGCGTAGCAGGGAAGCACACCGTTTGCGGATAATGGCATGAAAACCGTCTACCCTTGCCTCCGCAAGCATCCCAGAAGCGCTGCAATAGCGGGGCAGTCCAGCCAGCATCCTGAACGCATTATTATATTGAACATCATAAATGAGATAAGTACGGAGATCGAGCGCCTTGCTACTTTGCTGTACATAAAATAATCATAACTATGTATGTTTTTGCATATTATTATTTACTATCGAAAGTACATATTTATTGACTGACAAAGCACGTTTACATAACATCGCCATGTTTAATATAAAATGATAACTACCACACTAGGATGGAGCTCTTTCGCTGGGGACTTTACAAACTTTCAAACAAAGTACACAAAGAAACCTAGACTTTGAAGAAATATTCTTGGAAGTACATATTTTGCCTTTGTAGGTTTTAAGCTCACATTACTCGGAAAAGTGATAATAGGGCGACGACTTTTAACTTTTTTATATCAACAGAATAAACAGCTTTTCTCAAGATAAAACTCGCCCCTATAAAATAAACAGCTCTTCTCAAGATAAAACTCGCCCCTATGTTTTCATTACACGACGAATTATTATCGACATCCCCTGGCTGTGACCCGAATACTTTTATACAGAGATATCTCCATCGATTGTGATTTCCGCGAAGCTATGTGACGTCATCAACGCGAACAAAATTTGTTATGATGACAGGTAGATATTAATGACTTTTTGGTTATGTAAACTGAACGACATAAGTTGATAAACGTTTTGATGGTTCTGATTTATTTTTTATTGCCGTGGCGGTTGTTGAGATGTATCGTACGTACGTTAAAATTTGACTGCACGGATGGTGTAGTGGTATAAGTGTTCGCCTCACCATTGCCCCTACGCCGAATGTTGTGGGTTCAAATCCCACGCGGGATAAATATTTGTGAGACCCGAAAATTATTTTTGCGAGATAGTAATTTAAAAGAATAATAAAGTCTAGGGAGAAGAAGAACACCATAATTATAACGATTGACGAGAATACTATTTTAGATTCATAACTTTAAATACTGATTATGAAAAATAGATCATACATATTATATAGTCTTACTTTTACGCAAATGTCATACATTGAAATTAAACTACTTTGTACAGATTTCGTCACTTTTATTACATAAATTTGAAACTACACACTACTATTATTATTAAACTTACTTACACTAGTATTATTAAACTTTACTACCATTTAAGCAATTTAAATGATTAAATCTCATCTTATCTTATGTGGGAGCCAATCAATGCAAACCGGCGAAACTTCGACCCATGGTGGAATCTTTTGTGTCGACACTCTCCCAATAACGACTGCCATAGATGTTCATGGCAGTCGGGACCGACGGCTTAACGTGCTTTCCGAGGCACGGATCAGGCGATAATTGTCAATCAATACACAAATAATTTCGAAAAGTCATATAATTTCCGAAAGTCAGAGGTGCGCGAAGTGGGTTCGAACCCGAGACCCTCTGCATTGCAGTCTGTTGGTCTCCCCACTGAGCTATCGCTGCTAAATGATTAAAACTATAATTATATATTTATACTAGCTGACCCGCGCAACTTCGCCTGCTTCATATAAGAGAAATTTCCCAGTTTTTGCAAAAATTTTTATTGCTGCTCCGCTACTATTGGTCGTAGCGTGTTGTTATATAGCCTGTAGCCTTCCTCGATAAATGGGCTATCCAACACTAAAACAATTTTTTAATTCGAACCAGTAGTTCCTGAGATTAGCGCGTTCAAACAAACAAACAAACACTTCAGCTTTATAATATTAGTATAGATTAGTCTACACTTTCTCCGACGTTTTGGTTAATTTGAACAGCCATATCACGGGGAGACTAAGATGGTGACCAACAAGCTGTCTTACGGATCTAGAGAAATCAACCTAGTATTTTCTTTTTAATTGTTTAAATAATAATATAATAATAATATTCTACCACATACACACAGCACCATCTAGCCCAAACTAAGCAGAGCTTGTACTATGGGTACTAGACCATGGATAAACATATATACTTCTTTTTGTAAATACATACATATTATACATAGAAATACCCAGACCAAGACAAACATCCATGTTCATACACACAAATGTTTGACTTGTGCGGGAATCGAACACGCGACTTCAGGCGTGGCAGTCGGTTACACTTACCACTACGCCATTGAGGCCGACAAATGTCCCTATCTTAAAAGGTTTGAAATAGGCCTAAATAAAACCCGTCTTAATTATGCAGCTTGGGAATTCTAATGTTGTATACCAAATGTCGCGACAACTACGTTTGACGATATTTTAAATGCATTTAAATACAAAATAAACAATGTCACGTGTCACATCAAAAGGGACGAAACGAAAATAGTATTTTGTTTAAACATAACAATTTGGTACTATTTTTAGATTGCCCAGTACTCTTTCAACGGCTACAGCAAAATAGACCTTGTAGCTAAGAAATAAAAGCCTATTATTACGCAAAAGGAAAAATGGCTCACAAAAATTGTTATGCGTTTAGTACAGAGAAAAATAAACTCTATCTTTAAATAAATAAGCATCATAAGTGACGCATATTAAATTAAGTTTCCTAAATTGTATTTAGAAGGGCTAGTTGCACATATGCGTCGATTGTCAGCTGTTTGTGTTGACACGTCCAATCACAATGAGATGTTTAAATATTAATAGTTTTAAACAATGGAATGGTGTTCTATATTTGAATATTTGGAACGCTTCGCTTTCTAAATTGCTTGTATGCATTTCATTTGTTTAGCTATAAATGACAATAATTACCTATCGGTTTGTTGGTCGAGTGATATAAGCATAAGCGCACTGCAGTTGATCGTGAGGTCTTGGATTTATTTCAACTAGCGGTCGCCTAGTGCTCGAATTTCGAGTACTAGGCGACCGCTGTGTTGTGACGAAACATATTTTATAGAAATTGGACATGTTGTGTGAATAATTTTTGGTGGCACCGCAGTTCTGTTTACAAAAACTTTTGGGTGTGATGAAAGAAATCGCAAAAACAATAGGTAATATGTTGGGATTCTGGCCACAGAATAAATAATAGAACATTTTATCTGTGTGAGGAAACAATATATTCAATGCTGAGATTTATTTATTTATTTAAAAGGATCTCTAACCAGAAATACACATATATTGCAATTAAAAGCTAAGCACAAATATTGTAGGTCTTATGTTTTCTTACTAATAAGAGATCACAGCATGCGACAAAAATAGTAGGTACATACATAAATGCAATTAAAATAAAAGTAAAATATTATAATATAAAATCACTAACTATGAAATTTAAAAAAAAATACAAATTACAAAATAATAAAGAAAAAGAGAAAAGCGATCTACGAAACATTCCGCAAATGAGCTGCAACAGCATTTTTGAATTTCGTCAGTGAATTATTAAATATATCTATGTCTTCATACTTTAGATAGATGTAGATAATGTGTATTTAGTATATACTAGCGGTCGCCTAGTGCTCGAAATTCGACCAAAGTTTGTCTGTAAGATATTGCTGATATATTATTATGTCATTATATATTGATATACATATATAACCATAATTACGCGCTTCGACTGCGTGTGTCTAATGCATGGTTGTGTGCGTGTAACAACATGAATGACTTTAAACAATGCAGTAAGACGAAATAGACGTTTTCGCTTCGTTTCCGTTTTTCCTACATACTTTAAACAATTAATGTATTTCATTGGAAGGTCAGTCATTTAAGACAGCGCGGTAGACTTAATAATGGTTTCAGTGATGGCCTCGTGGCTGCCACTGCGTTGAGTGTTGTGGGTTCAATCCTCACACTGGACAAAATTGTGATCCAGAAATAATTGTTCTGAATGTTCTGTGACACAGAAATCTATTAATACGTGAAGCAAAAACTATGTACCCCTTTTTACGAAAATTGCGCGGACGGAGGAGAGACAGAGGTGAGAAGGAGAATGAAACTTGGCACAGTTAAGTTTATATGGAGAAGGAGGGGCGAATCCTAATATTTATATAAAATATGCATCAGAAATACATTAAATTAATGAAATAACACTACACGCACACAACCATGCATTTGACATACGCAGTCGAATCGTGTTCGTAGTATTTCGGCATTGTACGTCTGACGTCATACAATTCTTATTTATTTATTTATTTGGACAACTAACAAAACATACACTGATATAAAATTAACAAACATGATTTAAAAATTGCATGCTAAGTGTTGTTTCACTTATAAGTTGCCACGGCATGGTAAGGGACTGTTTAAATTAAGGTAATTAAATTAAACTTAAAATTAACAAAATATTATACATGAAGGCAAGAAAAACAAAGTGAATTTACTTGCAAAAGAAATATGGTTATGTCAGTCGTATAAAAACACATAGAACATGATCGAGATAACAGGACATAGTGATGCACTTTACTTCTTACACACAGAAAGGTTAAATGATGCCGAAACTTGGCTTTTAAATTTAGGTAAACTGTTTGAAAATATATCAATTTCAATTTGATTATTTTTGGCGAGCTTATTATACTCACTCAGTAATCTGCTGATCTGATTCTTCGTAACTATGGTTCCATATAGCTTATTTATATTATGTAATAAAAAAAAAAGAAGCAAGCTTAGGAATATCATCAATGAAAGAGTATAGTTAAGTAAATAATAATTTGTTTGGTAAAGATAAGTAAATTAATCTGTATAGCCTTGGCAAAATCTAAATGAAATGTGATTATAAGGGTATAGTTATAGACAATAAAACCTTAATATAACAATCAAACTTAAAATTGATATCTATTATTATAGTCGAATTTTGACCACTTGGCGATCGCTAGTATTCTGAATATTCCATTCGCGTCGAAGTTTCAGATAGACATCTTAATGGTCGACTGATTTAATATTTACTATGAGAAGTGTTTGGTGTTTCATTTGCTGCTCACGCACAAAGGTAGTAAGGACAGTTTAAGGTATACATTGGTATTGAACACGTTGGTACGTTGCGATTCAAATCGACTACATCTAGGACACCGCTTCCGTTGTTGGATATTATAAATGTTTACTTGAGGTCGCCGGTCGGATGTGTTGATGGCGTGCGATACAACCGGAGGAGTGTTGCGATAAAACTTTTATATTAAATGCATGCTGGCATCGGTTTTGATGTTTTTATATTTTACTGTAGAGTCTTTAGCTAGGTGTTAAGCAGCGATAGCTCAGTGGGGAGTCCAACAGACTGAAATGCAGAGGATCTCGGGTTCGAACCCACGTCGCGCACCTCTGACTTTCGGAAGTTATATGACTTTTCGAAATTATGTGTGTATTGATTGACAATTATCGTCTGCTCCGTGCCTCGGAGAGCACGTTTAGCCGTCGGTCCCAGCTGCCATGAATATTGGGAAGTCCGTGCCTTCTAATATCCTAACACTAGTTTAGCCTTAGTGTATCGTTAGCCTTCGGGTTGCGGAGGTCAGATGGCAGTCGCTCCGTGTAACAACTGATATCCAGTCAAATCCGGTTAGACTAGAAAGCCGACTTCAACTGACTTGGAATTATTCCCAAAAAAGGCTAGGGAGAAGAAGAGTCTTTAGCTAAGTGTCGGTGTTAAATCTTCTGCGATGCATCTCGGGTGGTTGCCTCGAGTGCTTGCCTGATATGCTTGGCTTGGTGTTCGCATCGGGTGCTTGCTTCATGTGCTTTCCTGTTTAGCAAATATAGTTATACATAATAGTAACTTAAGCCTAAGTGGTCTAGAGAGACATATAGGTAGAGATCTTCTTCTTCTTCTTTTCGTGTGGTTATTGGCCAACCTGTTGTCAAGAGTTGTTCAAGGCGCCCCGTAGGCCTCTGGACATGGCTTAACGACTGCTGTCAATTTGACAACAACCGGGACCGAACTTTTACGTGCCCTCCGAAGCACGGAGACGCTCAGATGAAATACCACTAAGTGGGCACCCATCTATAGACTGACCGGACCCAACGTTGCTTAACCTCGCTAATCGTTTACCGATCAGTGAGTGCAACTGGCTATGAGCGATATAGAGGTACTTTGGCCATTATACTCCGGTAACTTAGTCTTTCGGCTTCAGTGAGGTTATAGTGGGCAACTGCTAGAGTAGCGAGCAATGAGCGGCTTTATTGCTTCGATTCCTCCGGACAATAGACAGTATCAGTTGGGCAAGGCGTAGCTCACTATCATGAGAACCGTATCCGTATATTTAGTAGGACTCTACTCCAACCTGCATAAATAGCGCGGCGGGCAAATGAACGCATCGCTGCTGCCAACGAGCTAGTGTTAAGGCTCCCACACGGGACAATTATTATGATAATTATAACTCTGGGTGTACTATGTGACCGTTAGTTGTATGTTTAGAATCTTTGCGACTTGAGCTTGATCTCTACTGCAAAATATTGCTTTAAAAGAAAAACATCAAGTTTCTGCTTTGTTATGACCATCTACACATTTTTCCATGTAACTATACTTCTAATACGATCTTTCTCGGTAATTTTTATAAATTAATAACTTCATCTTTATACAAATCATTCCGAACATGGCTAATGTATGATCGTATGAAAATTATATATTTTTGAAAGGTTAGCTTATGGTGCACTATAACTGGCATTTCTCTAAAACTGCTAAACCAACGAGTACGAAAGAATGTGATGAAAAATATTGAAGTAATCTGGGTATGGCAAATCGAAAGTTCTACACTTCGCCAAATCAAACAAGATACAATGTTTATGATAAATTGTCCTCAAATAATCATACATTTCAAAAGCTATCGTATCATCTCATGGTACAAAGAGTGTTCCAATCTCAAATAAAACAACCTCTTTTATTCCCCAGTTAATAATAAATTCAATCATAATCATAACTGAGCACTGGCCATCCCCACAGAGCCAAAGGAAAACTATTAAAAAGAAATCCGCTTAAGGGCTCACATCTTCATACAATATAATCGATTCTCTAGTGCCCTTCAAATTCTCGATTACAACATCTGTTACTAAGCATACCCTACCGACTTACATTTACCACCAATTTAAACAAAAATCAGCCTTATTGCATCTACATAAGTGCTATTGAAACGCATATCTAGAATTACATTTGCATTATACAAAACCAGAGCCAAGACAAAATGCGCCTTATTCCGTTCTGTTACAGTCTATAGAGAGTATTAGTGGCATATGGATATTAGAGCATGTCTGCCACATGGTTGTATTTTATGGCAAATTATTAAGAAATAATTGGGAATTCCGCCTTCTTTTAAAGGGCTGTATGGAGATTTATTGGTTCGGTAGTTTCAATTTGCGCCGGAAAATGTAATGTATTGGTTTTCCCAAAATATCTACTAAAATGTAAGTGAACATTCTGAATATGTATGAAGTTAGCAAAATCAATAAACAATTTTAGGAAATAAATCGTATAATGTTAGGAAATAAATTGTATTGCGGGTAATATTACAAGATTCATTTCAACATTACAAGCTTGAAATATATGATGATTCTTTTTCAATCTTATAGAAGAATACATAATCATTTATTATGTACTTTTATCGTTAATTTTAGGTAGGTATATAAAATACCACTTCCGCGCTACAGATGGTTCCTTTGAATGGCAATGAGGTCATATACCATTTATATATCTTCGAAATACGGTGTAACATTATTTTAGATTTACGTTCGTAATTTACGTACATCGGTTCAGGTTTAAGTGATTATATAGCAACGGCTATGGTGTCAAGTGTTCTGGGTTCGATTCTTTCGGGATGAAATGTTTTGTGATCTACAAATAGTTTACCGGCTCCAGGTAAACTATTTAGTAAGTATGCCTTGTTTTGATAACAATAAAGAAAAGTCTTTAGTGACCCAGAAATATAACTACATACCTCTAGTTGTAAGAATAGATATTTCTGTTTTAGATTCGTTCCTACCTGTATTTCAATTTCTTTTCGTCTTAGTTTATAGTAAACTCTTTAAAAGGGTTACATAAATATTTTAAGTGTGATTGGTTGGCTATAAACGAAAACATAAAGAAATACTTACATAACAAAGAAAAATCATACTTTACGGTTCTCCAAAATCTGTGAAGAATCTATTTCTCAAATCAGAACCAAACATGTGTATAGAAAAACATATTAATATTATATAAATATTAATAGAAGGATCAAATTCTTCAAAGTAATGAATTTAAAATAGGAAACGTTGGTTATTAATTATCCGATACATATTTACAACACCTTCGGTGCAACAAAGCCACAACTAGTCATTTTGCAATTTTACAGGAGAAGACTTTTAAGTATTTTTTCTTACTGTTTTCTTCATTACTAGATGACTATGTACCGTATCGTAAATTCCTTTTGAATTGATATAGTTCATTCTTTTACCTACAGTTTAGGATAAAAAAATATTTTGATTTATTAAAAAAGAATGTAAATAATCAGTAAATACAAAAAAAGGTCCCAACTTGTGACTTTGTTGTACCAGGAAAAAATATAATTTGATTATTTGTGCCTTACCTTCAATTAAGATTTATGATAAAGTTAAAAATAAAACCATAAGTATTTCACATTTATTTTGTTTATTTTATTTTAATAAAACGAACTGTAACTGTAATAGTAAAATAAACGTTAAAACAAAAAAGATACCGGCATGTGACTTTGTTGTACCAGGAATACATATAATTTAATTATTTGTGCCTACCTACAAATGAGATTTATGATAAAGTTTTAAATAAAACAAAAGATATTAAATATTTATTTTGTTTATTTTGATCATATAAAACCAACTAGAAACCAAAAGTAATCAAAAAAAAAGTATCTCAAAATGTAAAGAAAACAAAACAATTAAACCTTAACAAAACGTAACATAATTTCTTATACCTAGTTTTAATCACATTCTAGATAATGCAGACATCACTCATCTTTGTAAAATCAACTTTTAACAGTCTTCCATTCTCATATTATTTATTAATTACTTATACTTTGTTTCGCTATTTTAGAAAATACAGTAAATTATAGTAAAAATGTACTTAAAACTTTCAAAATATTGTCATCATTTTTTAAACTTAGTTTTAATTACCTTTTAAGTAATGCCGACTTACCTACACGCTCAGTCTTATAAAGTTTTGTGTTTATAACAGTCTTATGTAATAATTAAAAAACCAATTGCTAGTAAATAAAAACAAGAAAATAAAAAAAAAAAATTTAAAGCAAATAACTAACTGAAACTTAAACCAGTTAGTTAATTTGACCTTTATAAAAAAGTATCATTGAAAAATAAAATAATAAAGTAAAAAAGGAGTACTTAGAGATATTTTAAATTTTAGACTTTAAAGAATCATATTCTCATAATACTAAACAGTCTTTAGGGTCTGTAAATAATTATTGAAACAAACTGTTGTATACATTTTCATAGTATCTAGGTACAATATTGTCTTTTATTAATTGAGTAATATCTTGTCGCTTTTTAATCGAAATTGGTAACTTAGAGTCATAAACTGCAATCAAGTTAATATCTTGGACATTTCTCTTACCCGTACGACTTATTTTAATTTTAGCTTCACTCCACTGATCAGTTTTATAAGTATTTTTGTACTTATAGGTGTCAGAATCCTTAACAAATTGTACGGCTTTAATTTCAGAAATTTTGATAGGCTCTCCATTAATGTTTTTGACAATGTTTAAATTTATGTCATTAGATAGTGCTTTTAAATCAAAGAAGTCACTAAAGTTCATTTCATTGACAATAAAACTATTGCCAGATATTTTTGCATTTCTGATTAGTGTCACGTACTGTTCTGGCGTGTAAATTGGTCCAGATTTTTTCGCTCGACGAATGCTTTTTTCTATAACTGAGTGGACAGCGTCTGCTTCATTTTGAGTGTGCCCACGAATTAGGAACTTGTGTGTTATGGTCTTAATCGGCAAGGTTGAAACAGCGTAATAGTACATGCTCAGTATAAATTTATTTTTTTGCTGACCGCAGCAGTTGTCTGAGAAAAATATAATATCTGAATTTGGTTTAGTTAAAGAGCATTCTTTCAAAAAATTGTATACACAAGTTCCTATTTCGTTGGCACCTCGCTTGCCCAGGCTCTCGTGCCAAAAGAAACAAGATGTTTTCTCATCTTTCATATCGGAGATTGTAAAGTTGTAGCAGTTCAGTTTGCTTTTATAAAAAAAGCTGATGATTGACCTATTGGGCAAGGCAATACAGCCTGAAGGTCGTAAATAGCCACAGTCATGTTGTTATTAGAAATTTTGCACTTTTCTAAATCTTGCTTTTTTTCTATCCGGCTAAGACTCTTTTCTTCTAAATGAAGTTGGTAGGCAGCCTTTAACTCATCTTTATTTATTGCATTTTTGTATGCTTCGCATACGTCGCACTGGTCTTTGCGAGGAATAAAAAAGCTAATATTGAATTGTGTGTTGAAAATCCTATGGTATGCGTCGTAATTGGCTGCTTGCTTGTTATTAGATAAGCGAATTTGTTGATAATTGCGATGTAACTCGGCTACAGTCAAACCTCCATCTATATATTCTCTGGTCGAATTAGCTCTAATGTAGTGGCTTTCAATTCTTGGGATTGAATTTATGTGGTCGCGAACAGATTGTACTATGTCAGCATTAAGCTTTCCTTGTTTTCCGTGCTTACCACGTCTATCGACTGGAATCTCACTTACAGTACCAAATCTACCAGCAATTACAGTACGTAATGGCTTGTCACTTATAGCCAGCGTATTCAACAAGAATGTTTTGCAAACCCTTATCTCTTGACCTTGATTTATCAAATAAAAACTTGTGTTTGGTTTTCTAAATCTTTTATTCAAATCTTCATCTTTTTTAATCCTAATAGTACGGAATGCAGGTTCGATTTGCTTTATACAAGAGGCAAGGAAATCACGCTGTCTTTGAAAAGAGCCAAGTCCCCAATACGTGTTAAATATTGTATTTCTATCATCATTGGAAAATTTGTTAGAACATGACAGGGTACAAGTATTCTTACAGGGTGGGCGGATCTTCTTTTTAGGCATGGCTTTTCCTCTACTAGATATGTAAGCTTGTCCAATATTCTTTGAATTCTGTCTCACGTTTTTTTTCCATTGGTTTGGATTTTTGGTCCGTTTTTTGGACTTTGGTACCTGACTTGGGAGTGCATTGTTTTGAGGTGCATTATTTTCTGTATTTAATACATTAGATACACTTTTGGAGGCACTTGAACCAGTGCTTGAGGTGGACGAACTGCTGCTACTGGAGCTAGACGAACTACTGCTAGAGCTAGTCGAATTACTGCTAGAGCTAGACATACGATGAATTGGCTCAAAAACTTTTTTCTAGGGCGCTTTTTTCGTGGTGGTAAATATTGCGATCCATCACTTCCTGAATAATCATTTATATCAGAGTCTTGATCCACATTTTTTTCAATGATATCTTCTGAGGGTAAATTAATATTAATCACATCGGACGAAGCTAAATCTCTGTCATCCGAAACGTTACATTTTGTGCTGTCTTTGGTACTACTCTTCATTATCACATTCTCCTCTATAATGGTATTTTGCAACAATGAATCAACAATAACTGTGTCAGTGCGGGCTTCTCCTACATTATTCGTGGTGCGGTCGATCATACGGGTGTCAGTTTTAGAACATGATACTTCATTGATATTATAGTTTGGTGGGATACTGGAAGCTTCTAAATTGCAGTCAAAATTATTGTTCTGTTTCGCTGGATCTAATTTGTCTAACCAATCATTAACTAATGTTCGGTCCTTTGATGAAACATCTTGTTGAATTTGAACCATAGAAATAATTTTTCTGCATCGGGAACCCATCATTCTCTACAATGAAATTTATAATATTTGTGAGCAGAATGCATAATAAACGGTCAAGCAAGACATGCCATCATTTTACTGATCATAAGAAGTTACTTGGACTATTCTCATTTGCTACATAATGCTAGATTGCAAAATCATAGGAGTTTTACTTTATTTTTAACTATTACTACCGTAAACGTACCTAATAACTTACGAGGAGTTATTAAACTTTATACTTATTTTTTCATATCAATATAAACCATGCTGAAACTGTCGTTAATAGGTGCGTTTACGGTACTTCCTATTGAAAAATAAAATATTGTTTTTCAGCGTTATAACAACAAAAATAAGTACCTAGTAGTAATAGAAGTTAAAAATGATTAACATTTATTTAAATAGCCCAACAGTATCAAAATTTACGATAATATTATCGAAATTATGGAGAAACAAAGATATAATTTTAATTTTAATCACGTAGGAAACTAATTAGATACAGACATTTTGAATAACAAGGTAACAAGTATTTTCATAATCCGACCAATAGTAGTAATGCTGGGCCTAGAAAGCCTTTTTATCATTTATGGTTTCGTAATTCCATCAATCTGATTTATAAAACTATGTTGTTGGACCTACAAAAGCTTTATTCTGATCTGGACTTTATAGTTCCAATTAAATTACTCACAAATCATAATATTGGTCCAACAAAAACCTTAAAAAAGTAGTGTCGTTGTTGTTCCAATTATATTACACACAAATCATAATATTGGTCCAACAAAAACCTTAAAATACTAATGTCTTTGTTGTTCCAATTATATTACACACAGATCATAATATTGGACCAACAAAAACCTTAAAAAAGTAATGCTTTTGTTGTTCCAATTATATTACACACAAATCCAAATATTGGACCAACATATACATTTTACAACGAATGACTTTGTTTTTCCAAATTTCTCACAAATAAGAAAAAAGAATTGATGTCACTAAAGTATATGCGCCTTTGTTGCTCCATCAGATATGAATAAAAGTGGCCATAAATACCTTTAAGTAGTTGTAGCTCCAGGACGCAACCAACTCACGAAGGGCGCGGGGCACTACTGACCAATCAGACCTCGTTGTCCCAAAAGCCATAGAAAAAGTAGTAATAACCACAAAGGCACTAGTGCCATCTAGTAGAATATTCCAATAATTTCATAGCTGTCTTTGTTTCTCCAAACGCAGGTATAACTTGCAGACAATTCTGCATATTTATTTCATTTTTGCAATTTTGCGTAGTTGTGGCTTTGTTGCACCGAAGGTGCGTAATAGTATTAACACATAACTTCTACCTTATATATACCCGAGAAAAGGTATAACTGACTAATTAATAAAAACTAACCGTCTTTTTATACTGCCAGTGATTACCTTCTACATATAAAAAATACACATAATATTAGTATAACCACGGCAAATAATAAATTTCATAAGATACCAACAGAAAAATTATCCTGCCTCAATACGATAACAGATAAAACTCCACAAAGCTTTCCCTCAACAAAGCAATAACATATCTCGAGATCTGAAAATGCTACAAGTCAGATAATACGGTTAATCTGCCACTAAGCACCAATGAGGCTGCACCAAATAGATCGCTATACATACATTCAATAGGGAATTCCTCTTTAGAGAAAAATAGAACTATTGTGACTTATGCCCTCTGCTTGTACAGATTTGGATGCTGATGATTTTGGCGAAATATATTTTTTGATTCTGAAGTAATCAATTGATGAATGAATGATTAAATGCCAATAGTCAAGTGTACTAGTGGCTTTTAAAATGTGATGCTGGAAAAGGATGCAGAAACAGGATGGAACGGAAAACCAAATTATTAAGAACCATAGATAACAAAAGAGGAAAGTTAATGCCACTTGATATAACACGACGAATTTATTAAAACCACATTGTAAGCCAAAATTGAAGGAAGGCGAGGAAAGGAAAGACCGATTCGTTCCTTTTGCCAACAACTGAAGGAAAAAAGTCAGAGTCAAATCTTACTGCCACTAAAATTAGCTCCAGCCCCACTTTTTATCTGTTACATTAAAAGTTCCCCAGGAGATAAACTTCGCAATTGAAAAATAGCCTTCGGTTTATACAGTACAGTAAAATATTCATTATATATTATCGAATGTTATGTCAGACTGTCATAATATGAGCGTACAGTAGGGTGCAAGGGGAAAATGCAATTAATTTTATCACAAAAGACCCATTCGACATCGCGACTTATCGGGGAGGCAAAGAATAGTACGAAATGTCAGGCACTAGTTTTGATCCATTTAGGACTTTAGATACTTGAAATTAAGGTATATAATCGATAAGAAGAGTCTGTCTATTGTGGTAATAGATATGTGGGCAAGTATTAACAAATAGTTTTATAGGCTCATTCAAGTTGTCAACAAATTATCCGAGAATATAATTGGCGTATGATTTTGGTTATTATTAATACGATGAGGTTAGTAGATAAACCATAACGTGTATTACTTGCAATTCATTGTTGCTTAGATATGACGGATTTGACGATGGTTTTGACGCAAAATTTAAATGCAATTATGAATGTCCTTGATTCAATGCCCGCTCAAATGCAAATAGTTCTGTGTTTCCCTGTTCCTAACTCAGGTTTCAAGGAGAGAAACGAAAGGGTAGGTAATTGAGGTATATTATACCTATATTTAGCATGATTGGTATCGTCAATTTACACACACAATCAAGGTTTCGTCTTCTATATCCCCGAAGAGCTAGGCAGAGGAGGCAGGAGGAAGGTAGAGAAGTAAGGTGGAAGGCAGAGAACTACACGCACATTTCGCGACCTATACTTTTAGTTCCCAGGTGAGAATATTGCTGTCTACTAGGCACAGCTCCAGACATTGTGTTGCTATTGAAAATTTCTTGACAGAAAAGACAGTAAGACTGCCTTACTTGGGTAACGAACCCGAGATCCCATTACTCAATCTACCTGAAAACTTAGATATTGACGTGGCGCTTGCTGATTTATTGTTCTAATCATTTGCCACCTGCATATTTTATCATCATCATCTCAGCTGAAACACGTCCAGTGCCGGACATAGGCCTTCCCCAGGGTTTTCCACACAGACTGGTCTTGAGCCATCCAAATCCAACCGATTCACGCGACTCTTACCAGGTCGTCAGTCCACCTAGTGGGCTGGCCCATCTTGCTGCGTCTTCCGATGCGTGGACGCCACTACAGAACCTTTCTGCCCCAACTGCTCCGGACCTGCACGCTATGTGCCCTGCCCACTGCCACTTCAGCTTGGCTATCCGGAAAGCTATGCCGGCAACTTTACTTTTTCTGCGTATGTCCTCATTTCTGATTCGATCCCGCAAGGAAACTCCAATTTATACAAAAATAAAGAACAAAATTGTAGTAAATAGGTCTCTACATACTTACATGTATAATATAATGCCACCAGGCTAGAACAGCCTCAATGTGGTCAATTCAATCAATTTCGCGGTTTTCTGTGGCGAATGACCGTGTTCAGTGGTTGAAATATTCTGGAATTATCCGTTTAGAAATTGGTACTGATTGGTTAGTCCAGTAGTGAACGTGACGCCGCGCTGGTGAAAATAAAAAAACAACCAAAATTAAAACAAGGTAACACAATTTCATAATTATTTATGAACAAAGTCAAATTAACTATTTTTATCTGAAAACATTAGCGTCCCTGACGGGCTTGGTAGCGCAGCGGTACTGACCGCGACTGCTGCGCCATCCTAAGTTCGATTCTCAGGTTGGGCAAAGTCTTATTAGGTTTTTCTCTCATGATAGTCTCAGTACCAGCTCAGAGTCAGGATCTGTACCTGGTAGATGGCAATTGGGTCCCTATTACGCAGGACTTTTGTACAAAGTCTGATAAGACATGTATTGATTATGTGATTGTGTTATTTGTTAGTAGACTACAAATAAATAAATGCTTAGGTATATCTCCTCAGGTATGACGTGATACTATTATATAACTCGTAACAATTTATGACGTCATTAAATTAAGTGAACTCCTAAAATAAAACTATATCAGTACGAAATGGAAACTCGTTCAGAGTGCACCGTTTTGAAATAGGAGTCACTCGAACGGCTCTTGTAATTATTATATTTCATTGCCAATCGAATTTGGAACTTTAACTGCCTCATCTATATATAGGCTGAGTGTAGCCAGTTAACCAGGAGTATATTAAATTTTAAAGTACTTAAAACTTTGCAAAAGTATGGTCAAGGAGGACGTTCATAGATCAAGTGAAAGAAAAGGTAAAAGTTACGTTTAAGTCAAAGCGCTGCTGGCTGAAGATAGGACATTATGGAAGAGACTCCACCGACAAGAGCTTGGCTCTTAAATTGAAGAAGAAAAAACTTTGCAGTATGTTTATACATATGTTACTAGATTCTGCTGGCGGTTTCGCTCGCTTTAAGAAATTTCCATGTCTCGGAAACAGTACTTTGTAATTGATTTTTCGCCGCGGAAAAGGGAAGCGGAGAGGTTATGTCGGGCTCACCCGGGAAAAGATGGAACATCCCGGGTACTACCGAGTAAACCTACCACGGTGTGTCAACTCGCTGCCTTGAGTGGTGGGTGGGTCGCTGGAACTGAAACTACATCAGCGACCCACCCAGAAGTGCCCGTTACTAACATAACCTAACCTATTTTTACGAGCTAGTAAAAATAAAAGTTATCAGCTTAGAATGGCGTTTTTAAAACAACCTGTATATGCAAATCCCATTACTATTAGTACGTAAAACCGAAGTAGAACTAAAGCGGGGTTATTCTAATGCCGGGTGTGTCCAAAATCGGCAGCACTGAAACCTTTTACAATTAAAACGGGCCATTATCGGGTGTCCCTAATCCGGTACATTTAAGTGAATGGCCCACCTGACCGGCCCGACCTTTGTTCCCGGTTTTAAATGCAAATTTTGTTCGTGGAGGTGTGATTGTGAGTACCGAGATTGAATCGTTATATCAATTAAAAGTTGAATTTTAAAAATAAACTTTTTAATAATTTGCATATGTGTGGTAGCTGGCTGGTATTGTGGTTAATTGGTAAAATGAAATTAGCTCAAGTAAGTTACACTGTGTTTGACCTGGGGGTGGTGGGTTTGGTGGGCCTGCCCGCCATCCGATTAGCACGAGGTCCGAGAGGCGGCGTGCGTGTTCCCACGCGCGCCTCTGTGTCGTGTCCGTGTAGGGTTTATAGTGAGTGAGTACCTATGGGTAGGTCTCTTCGTGTAGTGGCCTGCCGTTTTATACGGCCGGTGGGCTGAAACCTCGGCGGGGTCGCGACCGCATGTGCAAGTGATTCGCGCGTCCCCGCCGATAGCGGTTTTGTCGAGGAACACCGTGGTAGATTTAGTCGGTATTCCGGGAGGTTCCATTATCATTTCAATATCTTTCTTGTTCACCGACGAGTCCGACATAATCCCTCCAAAAAGTAAAATAGAAAAAAGTAAGTTACACTGTATAAGACTGATGTCTATCCACTTACCCATGATATAAGTAATCTGTTGGACGCTTTCATATTAACATAGTGAATTAAATTATTTCAGTAATTGGGTAGATAATGTATTCTTTACTATCTACCAATTAGTAACTTGTATGTTCTTTTTGTAAAATCAATTATTCCTTATTGGAATTAATAACAGAAATATAATTGTAAATATTTATTACTATTAGGTTGATTTTCATTGCTCTAAGTCTTGCTGACTAAACTAACTGTGTTCTGCTGGTGTCCCATTACTCTACACTTACGTCTATGTATTATAATTAAGCAGTTTAATTCTTAGATTTTTATTCTTGTTTTATTATCGTCTATCTGAATAGTCCCATCCAACATCTAAGTCACAGTTAACAGTAGTTGTTATCTCAATGAATTTAATTCAGCCTAAGTTCAGTAAAGACTGTAATTTAATTAAAAGACACCCGTACACCCGTACGTACGTACGTATTTTATATTGATCAGATGCGATGGTTTGATTCTGTCCAACTACTTTGTTTCATTCAATGGATTTGAAAACGTAGGTTAACACGTTCCCTGTCCGATGAACCACATATGGTACATAACAATAGATTTTCTATTGTGTCTATCACGGGACAGCGAATGGGTTAAATACTTTACTTTACTTTACTATACTTTGTATGGTATGAAATACCATACAAAGTATAGTGCTCTGTAAGTGAAAGTGTAACTGCCTCCGTGGCGCAGCTGTAGTGAATGCGACTGCTGTGCATGAGGTCTCGGGTTCGAATCCCGGGTCGGGCCAACAAAAAGTTATTGTGTTTTTCTGTTAAGAAATCTCAATATGAGCCCGGAGTTAGGAAGTTGGCAGTGTTATACAACCTCGTGCCTCGGAAAGCACATAAAGCCGTTGGTCCTGCGCCGTTAACACGTTCCCTGTCCGGTCGTGTCGGATTACCGTCCCATCGGATCATGAGAGTTAGGGAACAGAGAGTGCACTCGTGTTTGCGCACACACTTGAGCGCTGTAATATCTCCTGCACTGATGGCCAGTCTCCGTTAAGATTGGCCGCCGTGACCGAAATTCGGTCTGGAGGACATTATTATGGTATTTCATAACATTGGTTAGTATGTAGATAATGTTTTAAAAGTGAAAGTAAGTCGGTCTGCTTGTTACTTGTCATGACTAAACCGCAAACCGATTTCAATCAAATTAAGTATTAAGATAGCTTTTTGTGAAAACGCGAACTAAGTCGAGGTTGGCAGTACTATGGGTACTAGGCAATAGATAAACATACATATATACTGTTTCTTTTTTGTAAATACATACATATAGAAACATCCAGACCAAGACAAACATCCATGTTCATGCACACAAATGTTTGACTTGTGCGGGAATCGAACCCGCGACCTCAGGCGTGGCAGTCAGGTACACTAACCACTACCTCATCAAGGCCGACATTTTGTCTTCTTGTTACATAATCACATCTTGAAAGATGATTTCTATGTGGTTGCACTTTTTTGAAGATTGATTAAATCCTCTCGTTTATATTCTACGACAATGATATTTTGTAATTATTTATACGTTTGCTTTGGGTTGGAATTAAGACCTCTTATTTTTATCCACGCATATAGCTAATTGATCTACAATCGATTTATTAATTTACTAAAATGTCAACAGCTGTTTTTCCATACACATACGTAAGTGAGTAGATAGCACTAGTAATATTAAGTAACGCGTTAAACACTAGAGTTATCGTAGAATTCATTGCTATTACTACCTATATAAGCAGCAGTGACAGCTCAGTGGGGACACCAACAGACTGCAATGCAGGGGGTCTCGGGTTCGAACCCACGTCGCGCACCTCTGACTTTCGGAACTTTTCGAAATTATGTGCGTATTGATTGACAATTATCGCCTGCGCCGTACCTCGGAGAGCACGTTAAGCCGTCGGTCCCGGCTGCCTTGAACATCTATGGCAGTCGTTATTGGGAAGTCAGTGCCCTCTAATATCCTGACACTGGTCTAGCTTTAGGGTATCGTTAGCCTTCGGGTTGCGAAGGTCAGATGGCAGTAGCTCCATATAAAAACTGATATCTAGTCAAATCCGGTTAGACTAGAAAGCTGACCCCAAGTGACGTAGAAATAATAAAGCCTAAGGAGAAAAAGAAGACTATCTATAACAAAAGTTATACTAAGCAATTTACTGAGTTTTCTGGCATGTTTAGCGGTAGGAAGTAAAACACAAAGACAAACAATCATAATGATCATACCCAGTGTAGTAATTACTAGAGCCAAGCAATACCCAATGATGTGACATGATGTGACATCGTTTAGACTGTTTTCTATACAAACCTGGTTTCAAATATAAATACAAAAATATTTTGTGACTACACAATTAGAGCCTCGCTGATTTCAGCATGTATGGGCCGGCTCGACTAGGGAAGGACTACCCTCTCACAAAATATTGACGTGAAATAGCAGTTTTCCTACTGTTGTGTTTCATTCGGTGAGTGAGAGTGCCGGAGGCCCAATCACCCCTTTCTCCTTTCCCGCTCCTTCTCCTTTCCATTTCCTTTCCTAAAAGGTCGGCAACGCGCAAGTGATGCCTCTAATGTTGCAGGCGGCTATAGGCTACGGTGACCACTTACCATCAGGTGGACCTTATGCTTGTTTGCCACTCTAGTTGTATAAAAAAAAACTTCTATAGCATAAAAAGTGCACCTACAGTAGGTTCATAAACATAGAATATTTGTTTCTCAGAGCGGTAACACACGACGCAGTTAAAATGACAATTAAAACACTGCTATAATACAAACAAGACTAAGTGCTTCTGAAATAATTTGAAGTACCTCAGAGCACTGAAATCTTCCTTAAACTCAACGAGAATATTGAAAGACATAACTGCCATAGAGCATATAACGACTCGTGAGTCACGGAAGGCTCACCTTGGCTCAAAATCTCCACTGGTCATGAGAAATTTAATAAGAGGGAACCGTCAGGAGGACTTTATGCAAATGTGAAAGCGACTTTGATGCTCATGGGGCGGGAACGAGACGAGGATTTGGGAATAAATTTAGATTGGACGCGATGACAAGTAAAAAATAATGTTGTGTAGTATAATATAATAATAATAATTTATTTCAGACTAAACAGCCATATGGGGTTAGTAAAATTCTTAAAAATTCTATGTTAGTAGGTTGCAAGAAACATAATATTATTATGTAGGTTTTGGCATATTTGTGTATAAAACATAAATTATTGAAATGCAAACAGTTAAATTTATTGTATTCAGTTTATATCCAATCTTTACGTCCCCAAATAAACTGTAAGTAACAGGTATGTTGTGCATTAAGACAGCTTCTGTGAAAATCTGTAATAATTTTTCTTCAATTAATCTATCTGATGATTCAAAAATCTACCTTAGTCTCTGATAATTGTACATTATACCTGCTACAAAAAAAATTTTAACTGAAAAGGGCAAAACAATCAATCAATCAATTATCCAATTTAACTTTATAGGGAAAAAATAAAACCGTTTCAACTTGTAAGTCATAGAGGCATATAATATCAAAAAATATATCACTAAATGAGCTGTCTAAACCAAAAATATTTTCAAATCAGGTTAGGTACTAGTTTTTGAGTTTAGACATGCACATTAATAATTAGCTTTTAAGCTTCATTAATATAAGTTTCACACACACACACACATACAGAAAGTCATACACACACAGCCCGTACATTTAAGTCTTGTTTTTTCTTTTATAAATATAAATTTTCTCTTCTAATAGATTATATTTTATAAATACTCGAATGACTACATTTGGCATTATATAATAGTCGTACCTACAGTTCTGAGTGAGGGCCTGATGATCCGTAACACAGGGTTTCCCTAGTATGGACTCCAGTCTCTCACAAAGGCTCATAATTCTATAAATATTTGTTTTGTATCAACTGAACTCAACCTTTGTGAAGAGAAAAATAAATAAATAATTATTAGTTTGCAGCTACATTTATTTTGCTGTTCAATGTCCACGTCGAGTATAATATTAATGTGATTTTCTATACGGTAATCCTTAGTAACAGCACGAAGACTTATTTTTTCATCGGTAGACGACAATAGACTATCACCTGGGATTTAAAAGATACTTGTATATATAGTAGACAACACGTAAATCTGATATATTTCTAACTACTCCTTCAAATATATGCAGGCGTGAGACCAGGTGTCATACAACAATGGTGATAAACCAATAATATAATATTAATAAATGTTTTACAGATGAACGCAACGAGCTAAAAAGTTTTGGTACAATACATTTCCGCAATATATCAATGTAGCAAGATTGGCTTTTTCCACGTCGTTCGATAGTGTCGGGAATATTGAAATTTTATGCGTCCAAAAAGCCGTGAAGTATTAAAGTCACATTGCGAGAGAGCACAGGATTACTGAGGGGGAAACCTTGGGTTCACTCTCTCGACAATGTTTCGTTATATACGAAAAATACAAGACTTATCGGTATATTCGAGTATCTTGAACATTTACAGCAAGCTTTATAATTTATAAAAATAAACAATAGACACTAAAATATGCAGTTAATTAAATATAATTTGTAGTAAAATGTATAATTAGTTTTTGCCCGCGGTTTTGATCGCATAAAAAGTGTTATCTGTGTGTCAAATTTCATCAAAATTGATTTAATGATTTCCGCATAATTCAAACAAACGTCTTTATAAACTAACATTTATAATAATAGTTGCATAGCATAGCATGGTGTTACTTATTTCCCATTAAAAAATAAAATAATTAAGGGTTTACAGAACCTTGTTCATGAAACATAGCATTGTGATGCGCTAAGGACTCGCTAACATGCTTGTGCACATTTAGATTTCATAGTTTATTTTTGTTTTAAAAAGCCATCTCCCGCACTGGGAATAATTCATGAATCGCGGGGCACTTAAAAAATATTCAACCAACGGACACAAAGATTCCAGACTCGAAACAATCATTTGTCGATACCACAAATTCTTGTCCCATGTGGGATTTGAACCCACAATACTCGGCTGGGTGGCAGCGGCGAGGCTACCACTTAACAAAAGCCATTTTGGGTGGCTTTTAATCATCAACTTGACTAAACAAGTCGAGGCATGCTATGTAGTGCACCAATTTGTAGCGCACCCGTTCGAAGCGCACCAAGAGTATCCACACAGCGCACCCGCTTGGTGCGCAAACATTGAATAATAAATTTATTAATTTTCTATTCCACTTTTCGCACCAAGGGTCATGGACCATGTAGTGAAGGGTATTAAACTAATAAACATATCGATAGAAATTTACAATAATAATAATAATAGTGTCATTTTCAAGGGCATAACTACGGGGAAACCCGCTCCGCAGGGGCCCATCTAATGAGTTGGCGAGTCACCGTCTGTCCATTCGATTGATGCTATTAGAATATTCAGGGCAGACGCCGTTTTATCATCCATAGTTATCAATACATCAGTCCATCAAACAACCATACCCATAGCCCATATATTAGAATCCATACGTAGCAATAGTCCTACGCCTGCTGCGGCTAGTGCCGCTGTAGGTGTTCCATCCCACCTTTGATTAAAACTCTCGAAGGGCCTCTTCACGTTGGACCCATGTCTCCGTGTAAGCCTCCCAAAGGGCCGGGTATTTCCCTAACGTATTAGGAATATACCCGTGAAAGAGAAATAAATAATAATAATATTTTTTTAACTAAAGTTTGCATTTTACCAAAACATCAAACACACATCCTTATAGACCAGAATAATTAGATTCATGTACTAATAATCTCTTACGCCTGCCACGTATAGTGTCTCGGTAAGGGTCTCATCTCACTTTAAACTAAAACTCTCGAAGGGCCTCTGCATGTTGGACATGGGGTCTCCGTATAAGCGTCCCAAAGGGTCGGGTATTTTCCTAAAATATTAGGGGAATACCCGTGAAAGAGAAACAAATAATAATATTCTACCACATAGAAACAACACCATCTAGCCCAAACTAAGCAGAGCTTGTACTATGGGTACTAGGTAATGGATAAACATGCATATAAACTTTATTTTTTTGTACATACATATTATACAAAATGTTTATTTTAAATACGGCTGGGGCCGTACTACCGCCTCCAAAAGTCAAGTTAATATTTGCAAACAAACAAATATCTCACAAATGACTATTAAAATGAATACTAATTCTATTGTACGCGCGTATTTAATTCAGAACTTGACCGCTACATTGGTATTCTATAAAGTACGATATCTCAAAATAATATCCATTCATGGGGCGTAAATGTTATTTCCTACTTTAAACTTAGGTTAATTTACTATTCAATACCCGTCGTGGCTTAAAATTTACAACCCCACTATTTTACGTAGGTGTCTTAGAAAAGCGTCGGCGGTATGAAGTAGATCCCTATGAAGTCATAAAGTTTCCATCTAATGCAGTTGAATGGACACGAACGGTAGCACCTATAGTAAATATATTGCGAAAGTGAACCAAAATTTGAACTAGAATATCTAAAATAAAAGGACAAGCATTGGTTGGAAGCAGGCCACGATTAAATAAGTACATTAGGAAGCTAAGATATACGTACGCTTAAGAGAATGTTATACATTAAAATTAAATAATTTTGAAATATAATAGTAGTAAACTTCAGTAATAGTAGTGTCATAGTTTCATAATTATAATATAATAAAAAATACAAATGTAATAAAAGTTTTAAAATAAACAATGCGACATAATTTGCACACATTAGATTAATTTAAAAAATATATCAGTATTTTTACACGCAACGTATACTGGATTAATACCTAAATTGAAGGTAACTTTTAAGGTTTTATAGGAAGATATAATATCCCTGAAAATTTTATTAAACTGGTCAGCCAGTAACATGAAAATAATATGTATGTTATAATTACTTGGAGAAAGTTCTTCTATATTAATGTATCCAATTTTACGACAAAGATATTGATATTTATACTGTGACTATTTATTTGCTATTGAAGTATTCAATATTATAAATATTTATAATTAAATTAATAGACAACTTGAAATTATTATTATAAACGTCTGCAGAACTTCTCTACCGGCTATTCACTTTACAATTTAAACAATAATCTTTTTATTTATAAGTAAGACAAACAGGATACGAATTTCAAAAATAACATATTTTGTGAAAAGAGCAACGTGCACATTTCCAACTAATACTAGCTCTTCTAAACCGTGTTTAGTTTTAAAACAAATAAAGTCGAAATAAAAAACAAAGATTTCAAACGTCGATAGACTTGTTCAAATATATCGTTTTGTCAAAAGCCCGTATCGTATCGAGTGAACACTGTCAATACTCCTCTTTAAACATTAATAAAACCTGCAAATAAAATAGGATTCGTTTCATCTAAATAACACGGGCGTCACTCGATATAAGGTCGATAGCCTGGTACGGGAACGTAAGCTTCTACAGATCGATAGCAAAAATAATATGATTGGATTATATTACTCGTCTCGTATCGTACAAGTAAATACGTAGGAAATACATGCATACACGTCATTACGTTTGTATATTATAAGACTAGCTGTTACCTGCGACTTCGTCCGCGTAGATTTTAACTAAAAAGTGTATGTCTCTGCGGAACACAATTTTTTTTCTAAAATCAGTGTAGCCTAAATTACTCCTTATAACATCAGCTATCTGCCAGTGAAAGTCCCGTCAAAATCGGTTCAGCCGTTTCGGAGATTAGCCGGAACAAACAGACAGACAGACAGACAAACATTTTAAAAATAGATGTTTTCGCCTATGTACCTTATATACTTTCATATGCATTAGATAAAAAGCTGTTATTTTGACATTACAAACAGACACTTCAATTATATTTATTTGTATAGGTTTAAGAGGTTTAGAGCACTTTGAACCGACGGGCGTGTATGAGGAATGTGATGAAAGTGAATGAAGCCAGATAACTGTGTCAGGATCGTAGCAAATGGAAATCCGTAGTCTCTGCCTACCCCTCTGGGAAACAGGCGGGAATCTATGTATGTATGTATTATAAGATTTATTAGAGGTATATCATACTTATGTTATTTTGCTGAATATGTGTAGGTTTCACGGAGTAACTTTTGCTGTCTATCAGTCACATTCAAAATCTCTGATCAATAATTCCAAAGCCATTATAAGTGCTTAAATTGTAACGATAATTAACGCGATTATGCATAGAAACTAAACTACGAACTTATTAGGAAAAGACTCCTTATAAACATAACTTTACGTTAAATGTTACTCATATAATATTTAAGTAACCGTTGAAATGAACGTTAAATATTGATCAAGAAAGTGAGCGCTAATCAGTCGAGTGGTGGTGACTTGACTTAACTGACAGTCAGCTTGTGACCACGGTCGGCACAACTTAGTCGATACCTACACCTAAAGGAAAACACCATGCATGATCATTCAATTTAATTTATATCATGCAATGCGAAAATTATTTATAGCTTAGTTGGGTTTCTCTGGAATGCCACGCAAAGGTTTGGAATTCAATCCCACGGCATGCAGCAATGACTTTTTGACATAATGTGCGAATTAAATAGTTGTTTATTTATTCTTTGCTTTAATAGTAATTGAAAGTATAGTGAGGAAACCTGCATATCTGAAAGTTCTCCATAATGATCTTAGAGACAATTATATTTAGTCTAGCAACCCTCACTGCGTCAGCGTGGTGGACTGTGGCTAAAACCTTTTTAATATGAGAAGAGCCCGTGTTTAACTGTAGGACAGTTAAGAAACAGAGCTGAATGCAGTGGTCCGACCGCCGGCGAGAAAACGACTAACTATGGGCGATTTTCTCTCTCAAGAAACGCACAAATAATATACATTCCGTGTAAACGAAAGAGATGCATATATTAAAAGTTGCTCTCTGACTGTTCACACTGCCGGCGACGACTCGCTTTACTGGTTTTGTCGCTGAGCGACAAGAGCTTTAAAAATAAACTCGCTCAGCGATACTCGTTCAGCGATGCTCGCTCGCTTGATCATTTGTTTTCATGATCATTTCTAAACAGTGCGGCTTTGAAAGTAGACGTATGGATATCAACAAATCATTGTTATCTAGTTCATACGACGACGATGATGTATTTTACGATAGTGTTTGTGTAGTGGCAGCGGCAACTCTGACAATACGGAAAAAATTAGAGAGAAAAAGACGATTTTCGATGCAAAATTTGTGGTTGCGCGCGCAGATTTGCACAGGACCGAGCGACCGCGGGCGAGCGGAGCGAGTAATCGCTCGTCGCACTTGCATACTCGCTTATAGCCCGGCGACAAAACTATCGAAACTACACACCCGCTTCCCGCTGATCGTCAACTCGTTTATACTTTCTAGTTTTACTCGTTTCTCGTTCATCGTTGGCGGTCGGACCACTGCCATAGCCCTGCTTTTTTTTGGTAATAATAATAGTACACTATTATTGAAGTGAAAACTTCTTTAGGCGCGTTGAGCACTTCTTGGGTGAATAAAAATCATAAAACTCGCGTCATCGTCACGCTTCGTCATTGTCACGCTTCCACGCTTTCCATTTTTAATTATTTTAGAATATTAACAATATCTCAGAAATGGTGCGTCCTACGCAAAAAATAACGAAATTTTGACCTCCTTAATAACTACTAATAGAGTATCAGGAATCCGACCTGCCTCTTTTTTTTTTGTTTGTAAATAAGTGTTTATGATCAAGGATTAAAGTTTTCACTTCTATCGGCAGTCCCCAAAGACTGCCCCAATTTTTTTTTTATATATCAATTTTCTCTTGTATATTTATGTATTCTATGTAATAACATTAATACTTATTTCTACAAAAGCAAAGAAAATATATAAGAAAACAAAACAAGCAACTCACGACCATTATTTTTAAGTAACAATTAAGTTACAAATGCTAGCTATACGCTATTAAGATATCAAACTTATTAACAAAAATTGAATAAACGTACCTTAATTATATTACACATACCTTTATTAATTATTCAACAATTCAAAACATATATGATTACTTCATTAAAGCTTCGAAACATCTCTTCATTGGACGAAATCAACCGAAACTAATCCCTAATCACATGACAAGCATTAACAATAGAAATTATCCACAATCACAAAACAATCAGTGTGTTCACAATCATCACGAACAATAGGGACAAATCTATACATTTCTTAATAAGTTCATAAAATATGTTCACATAATATGTCGAGTCACGTCGTATACGATGATGTAAATATGTGATAATAACAATATGTTACTAGCTTTTGACTGCGGTTTTATTTGCCCCGTGCAAAGTTTAAGTTGCCAAATTAAGTTCATTGGTTTTTAATATTATGTGTAATAAGTATCTATATACTAATACATACAAAATACACAAGTATATAATATCTTTACTTGTGACCTCTAAAATCTCCACTCAATTCAAGCGTAGACTGATCTGAGAAATAGGGTCTTTGCTATACATGACAATTTTTGGCTAGATTGTGTTGTGTTTCTGCGGTGAGTCGAGTTCCCAGGCTAGTATTTTTGAAGAGACAGTATTGTGTGTTGTCAGCTTTATAAAGTTATATCTTTGCCTTTTGTGCTCGCAGTACAAATAGTCTATTTTTATAAACTTTTTTAGACTTTCACGATTTGTACACATACTTAATACAATATTAGGTAACGGGTCTTACTCGCGATTAAGTATTTAAAAAGTAATAAATACCTATTGTTAGTCAACCAGTGACCACGATCGATTGTAGTCGGTCGAAACGTCGTATCGTATTAATCTATATTTGAAGCGAAGGTAACTATAGCTTATCTTGGAACACAGATAGGCCATTTTCTGGATTAATTAATAATACTTAATTAATACTTTTTACCTTGATTTGCGTTCCCGTGGGATTTACGCGGTTGAAGCTTCAGGTAGAAACTAATATCAAGTAAGACCACGAAGACCTAACGGTATTGAGTACAGGGACCACATTACCGGTCGCAGGGCTCCAGAGATAGGAACCGCGCTATCCTTCTAATATTTTATATGTGAAAGTAACGATGCTTGGATATTTGGATATTAGTTACTCAATTACGTGTAAACTGTTTAACGAATTTGGATAAAACGTGGCTCACAAATAGATTACGTCCTGAATGACTAAGTAAGACTTAATACTTACTAATATTATAAATGCGAAAGTAACTCTGTCTGTCTGTCTATCGGTCTGTCTGTCTGTTATCTTTTCACGCTCAATCCGCTGAACCGATTTTGATGAAATTTGGAATGGAGATAGCCTGAGACCATGGGAAGGGCATAGGCTATATAACATCACGCTACGGCTCACGGGAGCGTCACAGTAACCACAAATAGCACTGACGCGAGTGAGACCGCGGGCACAGCTAGTCTCGATATATGTACGTCCATTTCCATAAAATTTACGCGGGCGAAGCCACGGACAGAAGCTAATGCAACAATAAGTAATAAGTATTTTTATTTTTAAGTGTTTCATGTTTGAATTAGGGCAGCATCGCTTTCGCATCACTTACGAAAGCCTCGAACTATTCGATAGAGTTGATGTTTTAAAAGAAATATAAAATTTATGAAAGCAGAATCAAGTTAGAAAAGTAAGCCATCTTCTTTTTGTCGTAGCTCGCTAATTAGTGAAGTTTATGTTACTGTTTTATAATTCTATCGACAGTCATGACTGCACGACATGAGTTCGTTCACTAATGAAAAAAAAAATAATGGGACAAACATAATATCGATATATTATTATCGACATACTGTCTGATTTAAGCTATAACTCACTATACATTATTCAATACATATTATTAGATAAAATCTACACGATGGAACGCTGTCCCATTGTTCATTTGGAAGGTCGATGTCGACGTGTTCCCAACTTAAGAACAGCATTAACATTTTAAATGCGAATCAATTCGATAACGTTACTTGTGGTTCTCGAATGGTACTCACAATATAGGTTTATATACGAGTAAGATTTCTTAAAAGAGGAATAATCTATTATACTTTTGATCGGCTATTCAAGAAAGACAAACAATAATAACGAGATGTGTGTAAAAACCCAGGATGCAACCTCTTCGTCTTAAATGTAAAAGTAATGAAAATAAATGACCCCTATATCTCGGGGGTCTTTTGACCCACAGGGCCCATATTGAAACTCGACTGAGGTATGACCTCAAGGTGTCTGCACACCAAGTTACAAATCAATCGGTCCAGTGTTTCTGGAGTTATGCCTGTCACTAACACCAATCTGTCACTAACACACAGACCCACATAGTGTTTTTATTAACCTCTGAAGAAGACTCGGAGGTTACTAACACACAAATGAGCGCTACGGTTTTACTGATAACTTGATTGTAGATAAACTGCTTTGGTCCCGTGGCTGTAATAAATGTGACTGCCGTGCATGAAGTCTTGGTTTGTATTCTCGAGTTGAGGATAGTTTTATGTTCTGAGAAGTTCAAGGAGTCTGGCACTGTAAAATTAACGAAAGCCTAAAACCATCGTTGGCAAAATGTATACGTAATACGTTTTTGCCTACTCCTATAGATGTACCAGCGTGAGATAATATAATTATGAGTAGCGTACACCAACGGTTTCGCAGAGGTCTCGAGTTCGATGTCAAGGCGCGCATCTCTGACTTTTCGAAGTATAATAAGTAATCATTTATATTTTTAATTTGTGTAAAAACTGATATCCAGTAAAATCTGGTTAGACTAGAAAGCCGACCCCCAAGTGACTTGGGAATAGTAAAGGCTAGGAAGAAGAAATTACCGCTTGCTTTAACGGTGAAGGAAGACATCGTGAGGAAACATGCATTTTCTAAAAGTTTTCAATAATGTTCTCGAAGATATGTGAAGTCTGCCAACCCCAACTGGGCCAGCGTGGTAGACTATGGCCTATCCCTTCTCAGTGTGAGAAGAGGCCCGTGCCCAGCAGTGGGACAGTTTAATACAGGGCTGATATTATATAGCGTACACCAGCATTTGAACCAATGCCATTTAAAATTAGATGTGCAGTTCTCATCTCTAAATATTATTATAATGCAATATTGTTAATTATATGCATGTTTGCAATTTATAAAATAATACATTTATCTGATCTGTATAATGCAACATATTACCATTAAATTTACCGTTTCCAGAAGTTATGTTTAAAATAATATTTTATTTAAGCAAATGTATCACAATGAAATTACACTATGTATTGGGTATTTAATAGTTTTGTTTAATTGTGCTGTATTCATTTAATTGATTTAATCGTTGCATTGATTTAGTTTTACAATAATTTGATTCAATAGAGTTTATTTTGGAATTATGCTTTGTCTAATTATTATTTTTAGCTAATTTCATGTATAATTATGATGCCATACATGAAATTAGCATGCAAACTTAATTTGATATGCTAATATCATAAAATTGATTACCTAATACATTTCACTATATAGTGTGGCGACTCCATACATACGAAGAAGTTCAGGCTAAATCCAACAGATGGTGCTATATACAATAAGCGTTTAAAATAACGTTACACAATCCTGAATCGCACAAGTGACATTTACCCAGCGACTAAGTATATATACTTAGTCGCTAGGTAAATGTCTCTTGTGCGATTCAGCATTGTGCTGCTCACATCTCCCAAGCTCCCGACATCAACCGTCGGGCTGTGGTCCGCCAGGCACGATCACCCAGCCTGGTCGGAGGATCCTCCCTTTGTGTTGGAGGGACATCACACCACGTTCCTCCACAATAGGTATAAACTCCGTAATTACAATACATTTACTGATTGATTACAGAATACGGTGACTTAAATGCTCACTCAAGAGGAGAGGAAATTATCCTCACTCCATTAGTAGGGGCTAAGTATTTATTCAGTCGATTATGCGTGCCGAGGTGGGTTTTAATTTACAGAATAACACGCTTGCGCTCGATCTGTGCGACTTAGCATGATAAGGGCTGGATGGTGAGCCGTTATTTTTATGATATGATAATTCATTTTGGCTTATGTTTAATTTATCACCAGATATAGTAAAGTATAACAGTCAAAAATAGTAAATGATCACCAAATTGCACAGCAAAATATATTTAAAGAGATCAAAATAAGTCGACAGAGCCCCGCTTTGCGGGGCTCCTATTTTTGGGTGGGTTTAAGAAGGAACATAACATAACCTAACCCTTCTTAGACGGAATGCAGTGATTTGAGGCGTATAGGTGCTGTTATGATATATTTTAGTAAGCATATTTTACTGCGCAATAACTATTTTTGGTGGTCATTATATTTAATCCCATTCATTTTCACACTTAATATCTAGTTTATGGATGCTCCCCTTAAAGCCTAGGCAAAAATGGAAAGCGATGACTTTAGACTACGTTCATACTATCATATATACATTATCCTAATAGGCCCAAATCCATGGGTCCATGGAATAGTCCATAAGTCTAGCTAAGGCGATGTATCGTTGGGTAATATGTATTTTAGCAATATTTTTATGTATAATAATAACAAAATATCAGTTCTGTATTAAACTGTCACACTGCTGGGCACGGGCCTCTTCTCAGTGTGAGAAGGGTTAGACCATAGTCCACCACGCTAGCCCAGTGCGGGTTGGCAGACATCGCATATTTTCGAGAACATTATGGAGAAGTCTCAGACATGCAGGTTTTCTCACGATGTTTTGCAGACCATGTCCTAGATTAGCACATACAATACTTTAATTTCCGACAGAAGCTAGTAGTAAATTACAAGCTACCTTTAAAAGAGACGACTAGCGCAAATAAGCAATATTAAACTAACGTAATAATCACAAAGTAAAGTGGATAAATGAGATTTTTCTTTTTATTTTTGTTATTTATATTTTATCATTTAATTTCATGTTGTAGTGTATATGTAAACTTAACTCTGTTTTTCTAGTTTTATATAGTTATACGAATGTCGTGAAACTCTGTAATTGGCTTAAGATTTTAATGTCATTGCTATAATTCCATGTACACTGTAAATAAGCTGTTGAGTTTCCTATTAATAAATAAATAAACAAAAGTATGTTTTCCATCAAACAAAACAGCATATTTTGTATGGCTCCTCGAATTTGTAATCATTTCCCATTACACATATTGAGATCCTCCAACAGATATGTTTAAAACGCTATTGAAGTAATTTCTTGTTGAATAAGGCATACTACAGTGGGAAACAATATCTCGAAGACAAATATGAAATCCTTAGTTAGCTGTTACATGACTCGTAACTAAATTAACTTGACTTAAATAATATTATTTAAATTTACTTGTATGATAAAAACAATGACAGGGATTACATTAAATTAATTATATAATTTATATTTAATTTTTGATTATGTACCACGTGAACTTCAATTATAACTAGAGCATGTGTAAATCCTATCCTAACTAGTCCTAATCCTAATCCTAACTTCCTAACTAATATTATAAAAGCGAAAATGATTTTGTTTGTTTGTTACCTTTTCACGCCTAAACCACTGAACCGATCATCCTGAAATTTTTCATATACGTTGATAGGTGTACAGAAACGAACATAAGCTACCTTTCATCCCGAAAAAAATTACTCTTCCCGAGGAAAACAATAATAACGTTCTAATGATAATAGATGGCGCCACGTGTCTTTCGAATCATGATTGAATTATATTATTACAAGCAAAGTACAATACGAATTGATTGTCAAATTACAAATTAACGTGAGCGACGCCGCGGGCAAAAGCTAGTAATTTAACATCATCGTAATAAATGTGAAGAGTATTGCATGCCAAATGGCGGCATATAACTGCACTAAATTTTTGTTCTATAACTGATAAAACTATGTAAAAACCAACTTTATCAACCTATATTCGCAATAAACTAATTGAATTTCAATAAAAAAATCCTAACTGATATCATAAATGCAAATGTGAGTTTGTTTGTTTGTTACGCTTTCATCCTTAGCTACTCGACCGACCATCATAAAATGTTAAATACACGTCAGGTATACAGAACACGACATAGGGCGACCCTATGTACTTTGTTTAGATGATAAAATAAAAGTACTGTCCCGAGCGAGCGAAGCCGCGGGAAATAGTTAGTACATTATATTTAAGCAAATAAAATAAATTATAATGTCTGACCAACAAAGTTTTCATGCTATATTAGTTAGTAAAGTGTAGTAAAGCCTCACTGATTTCAGCATGAATAATAATAATAATAATAATAATATAATAATATTCTACCACATACACACTACACCATCTAGCCCAAACTAAGCAGAGCTTGTACTATGGGTACTAGACAATGGATAAACATACCTACATATATACTTTTTTTTTGTAAATACATACATATTATACATAGAAACACCCAGACCAAGACAAACATTCATGTTCATGCACACAAATGTTTGACTTGTGCGGGAATCGAACCCGCGACCTCAGGCGTGGCAGTCGGTTACACTAACCACTACGCCATAGATGCCGAATGGGTCGGCTCAACCGGGGAAGTACTACCCTCCACCAGAATATCGATGTGAAATAGCAGTATTCCTACAGCTGTGTTTCGTATGATGAGTGAGAGTGCCGGAGGCCCAATCACCCTCTCTCCCACTCCCCGCTCCTTCTCCTTCCCACTTCCTTTTTTCTAAAGGATCGGCAACGCGCTAGTGATGCCTCTGGTGTTGCAGGCGTCCATAGACTACGGTGACCACTTACCATCAGGTGGGCCGTATGCTTGTTTGCCACATTAGAAGTATAAAAAAAATTGAAGGGTCTTTGGGAAAAATGAAACTGTATCGAGATTAAAATAATGTAAAACATCGTATTACGCGGCCTTATAGGTATATGCCAACTATGTACACCTAATAAAAATGGAAATAGACCTCCTATTATCGGCTCCCTATCGAGTTTCAGAGTGCTCTTTAGAATATTCTGTTGAGAAGTCTCCATTAATGCGCCTGTCATTAGCGTCGTCGGGGCGGCTTAAAAAGAGTATTAACAGATAGTTTGAAATCCGAAACTTTGAAGTTTCAAAGTAAGGATCAAAATACTCTTGATAGGAAAATGTAATTTTAGTTAGCATAATAACTTTTAAACTTTCGCGTTGCATGATATATATATATATAATATGGAACGGGTATTAACGCGATCATGCATACTGTTTACCTTTTATAGGCTTGACGTTTCGACCAGCTTACACCGGCCGTGGTCACAAGCTGACTGGTGTCATGTCTCCGTTTGTGAGGCAGAAGAATCTTGATTCACCCTCACTTTTGCCATATTTCTCTTTGTCCATGTACCGTCACAAACTACACTCACGGTATCATTATGCATGATCGCGTTAATACCCGTTACATATTTTATTAGTTAGCATAGTAATATATATAAATTAAGACATTTTGTCGAATGTTTATGACATCAAATTTATTTTAGTTAGTAGTTTTATTATTCTTATGGAAGAGAGCAGCGATAGCTCAGTGGGGAGACCAACAGACTGCAATGCAGAGGGTCTCGGGTTCGAACCCACGTCACGCACTTCTGACTTTCGGAAGATAAATGAGTTTTCGAAATTATGTGCGTATTTATTAAAAATTATCGCCTGCTCCGTGCCTCGGAAAGCACGTTAAGCCGTTGGTCCCGGCTGCCATGAACATCTATGGCAGTCGTTATTGGAAGAGTGTCGACACAAAAGATCCCACTGGGTCGAAGTGTCGCCGGTCTGCACTGACTGGCCCCCACATAAGATAAGGTTCTTATGGAACAAAAGGTTGTAACACAATATGTATTATAAGAACGGGGCAGCCAAATCACAATCTCCTGTTAAAACGGAGGTTTCACTCAACCTGGGCCAGCCTATCAAGAAACTACCTTCGTTCTACAGAAGATCGTATAAAAATAAGGAACAACCTGTCTGATGTATTGGCGTTGTATAGTTTCCAGGCTTCTTGAAAATATAGTGTACTATAGCAAGCGATCATAGAAAGAGTGTTTAAACACATATATTGCTTGTCATAAAGCAACGAGCAAATAAATTCTATAATATAATAATATATAATATTCTATCACATACACACAACACCATCTAGCCCAAACTAAGCAGAGCTTGTACTATGGGTATTAGAGAATGGATAAACATACATATAGGTATACTTCTTCTTTATTTTTGTAAAGACATACATATTATACATAGAAACACCCAGACCAAGACAAACATCCATGTTCATGCACACAAATGTTTGACTTGTGCGGGATTCGAACCCGCGACCTCAAGCGTGGCAGTCGGTTACACTAACCACTACGCCCTCGAGGCCGACAATACGTATGAGTTTCACATTACTTTCATTATGATTATCATACTCGGACTGCAGTTCACTACCGTACGTAGGTATCTCCCAGAGAGATTTGTACAAATGTTAGTATTGAATGCTTGCATCTGATAATAATGTCTTCCAGACCGAATTTCGGTCACGGCGGCCAAGCTTAATGGAGACTGGCCATCTGCGCAGGAGATATTATAGTGCACAAGTATGTGTGCAAACACAAGTGCACTCTCTGTTCCCTAACCCTCATGATCCGATGGGACGGATAATCCGACACGACCGAAGAGAGATCAGGCGCAGGACCAACGGCTTTACGTGCTTTCCGAGACACGGGGGTGTCTAACACCGCCAACTTTCTAACTCCAAGCTGCTATTGAGATTACTTAACAGAAAAACCGAATATGTTTTTGTTGGCCCGACCCGGGATTCGATCCCGAGACCTCATGCACAGCAGTCGCATTCACTACCGCTGCGCCACGGAGGCAGTTACTATAATCATAACGGGGTCATGTTCTAGTAATGATGCCACATCAGTTCTATCGAAATTTGAGAAACTGCTCGATATTTCTCTTGTAGTTTTCTTGTCATTCCGAATCCAGCCATACATCGCTTAATATATTTTTTTTTTTATTTTTGTTTTTGTATCAATTGGAAATCTTCACGCTCTTCAATCCCAAAATACCACCTACACGTTCATAAAATCACCATGAGCCACATAATAATTACATACAAGAATAAAATACGACCGATTCAAGACAGTGTGAACACGGCTTCAAATATGTAAGAACGTTTGATCGAGTTATGCATTATTAATGAATGTACGAGTAATTATAGGGCGCCAAGATTTATCGCTTCGCAGCTAAGGTACATTACGTATACGAAAGCCTTCTCAGAAAAGGTTGCACGGTCGCGGCGTGTGGCCTTTAATTGAGATGTTCTCTTTAATTCGTAGGTCTTATTGAGAAACCTCTCTTAAGTTACGTTGGTCCATGATATTATTATGTTATGTAGTTATGGAAAATATAGACACTGGATTGGGATATACCCAGAGGGCAGGACTAGCGTTGATGAAGTGGCTCTACCGTGAAATCGCGTAGACGTGTATAAAATATAGATATGGTATATAAGCCTACAGGCAAATATTGAAAGAGCGGCTATAATAGTTTGGAAGAGTACAAAATCATGCGTAAGTGCAACATATGAATGTTGATACTATTAATTTTCTTCCTATATCATGGATTAGATTTTGCTCTCGGTTCCGGTCGCCTAAATCTAGGTTATGTCAAGTTTCTATCCCTGAGGAATGATACTTTTTACTTAATGAGAGGTACTCTATGTCCTTTTATGTACCCCTGACAACGTGAATGCAAAATTTCATCCTTACTAATATTATAAATTCGAAAGTAACTCTGTCTATCTGTATGTCTGTTTGTCTGTCTGTCTGTTACCTTTTCACGGCTAAACCACTCAACCGATTTAGATAAAATTTGGTACAGATATATTTTAAAACCTGAGGAAGGACATAGACTACTTTTATTGATGTAGGTACCACGCGGGCGGAGCCGCGCGCAAAAGCTAGTACCTATATAAAAGTTAGGATTGAGTCGCTGCAGCACACCGGTGGCAAGTCACAAGTTTAGGTTTAGGTTAGGTTACTAATTATGTCTGATATCCCAACTATTGAGAGCTTAAGAAAAATGCCTTGACTGATCTCTCAAGACACACAGTTTTTTAAATTTCGGTAATGTTTCACTAATATCAATATTATAATGTATCTATACTAATATTATAAAGCTGACGAGTTTGTTTCTTTGTTTGAACGCGCTAATCTCAGGTACTACTGGTTAAAATTAATTTATAATATTAGTTTTGATCTCTGCTTCGCAGAATTGTGTACAATTGTAAATATGGAAACGATGGACGCAAACAACACGTAGGACATGGAATAATTACATTTCCTGAACTACATTAAAGCCTTTCCTGCAGTATTGATATCAGAAATGTCGATGTACCCTCACCCATATCTGTTGTGAAGCAGCTAGTTCACAATAATTATCTACATACATTATTATATTACATTAGATTTGCCCGCGGTTTCACTCGCGTTTATCGTTACTGCGCCGCCCCCGTGGGTCGTAGTGTGATGTTTTATAGCCTATAGCCTTCCTCGATAAATAGGCTATCCAACACTAAAATAATTTTTCAAATCGAACCAGTAGTTCCTGAGATTAGCGCTTCAAGCAAACAAACAAACTCTTAAGCTTTATAATATTTGTATAGATTAATTATGGATAATAATAATAATAATAATTGTCTCTCCATTCGATTGATGCTATTAGAGTATTCAGGGCAGACGCCGTTTTATCATCCATAGTTACCAATATACCAGTCCATCAAACACCCATAACCATAGCCCATATATTAGAATCCATACGTAGCAATAGTCCTACGCCTGCTGCGGCTAGTGCCGCTGTAGGTGTTTCATCCCACCATTGATTAAAACTCTCGAAGGGCCTCTTCACGTTGGACCCATGTCTCCGTGTAAGCCTCCCAAAGGGCCGGGTATTTTCCTAACGTATTAGGAATATACCCGTGAAAGAGAAATAAATAATAATAATATAAACCTAATATTGTTTATAACATTTTTAGCTACATAGTTATATCTTCGCAGTGTTTCGGCTAATGAAAACTGTTACTACTTCTCATGTTAATTAACAAACAATATCAATTGTTTCTAGAAACGACTTCAGCTTAATAGTCTTTCAGAACGAATTTAATTAAATAACTACCATTCAGCTTACAAACAATTTTAATTAATGGAATATTTCCGAATATGCACCATTGAAACTACGAGTGCATCCGGAACCACAAGCGGCCGCAGATAATGCCGTTAAATTTCATCCTGATACTGATTTAATAAACCATAATTTGATTTTAATAAAAGTACACCGACGGACTCGTTCGTTCGCGCACGTATTTTAATTAGTGATTTAAATGAATTTTTCGTTATTACTGTGATCCTGTGACGGTTCAGGATCGCCATGTGATATTTTAATTACATCAACATTTTTGTTTGAACTGCCGTTCGATAAACGCTAAACAAGCGGGCGATGTGTACATTCACCTTTTAAGTTGGGATATGGAGGTATAGAATACATTATTGGATGTATCTGGATGAATATTTTATCTAATAGATGAAATATTTTGAATGATTTTAGTGATAGCTGTACGGATGGTGTAGTGATCGCTTCTTTATGGGATGACAACATATGTGATCTGATGATTCACTTTGTCCGTTGTTTGGTTGTTTGTAAAGTCACCTGCGTCACCGAATTAAATCCTAGTAGTCGTAGATGTCTTTATCCTCAAAAGCAGCGATAGCTCAGTGCGGTAACCAACAGACTGCAATGCAGAGGGTCTCGGCTTCGAACCCACGTCGCCCACCTCTGACTTTCTTCGTTATATGACTTTTCGAAATTATGTATGTTATTGATTGACAATTATCGCCTGCTCCGTGCCTCGGAGAGCACGTTAAGCCGTCGGTCCCGGCTGCCATGAACATCTATGGTAGTCTTTATTGGGAAGTCAGTGCTCTCTAATATCCTGACACTGGTCTAGCCTTAGAGTAACGTTAGCCTTCGGGTTGCGGAGGTCAGATGGCAGTCGCTCTGTGTAAAAACTAATATCCAGTCAAAGCCGGTTAGACTAGAAAGCCGACCCCAAGTGACTTGGAAATAATAAAGGCTAGGGAGAGAAGTCGTAGATGTCTTCATAAAAAAAGAATAGTGAGATTACTAGATCATAATGCATCATGACTGCACGGATGGCGTAGTGGTTTGAGTGGTCACCTCGCCACTGCCACTGCGTCGAGTGATGTGGGTTCGAATCCCAGTCGAAGTCGATCAAATTCAAAACACGGAACAAAAATTTGTGTGATCCACAAATGATTGTTCCGAGTCTGGATGTTGTTCGTGTCCATTATTTGAATGGGTTTTGCCTGTAAGGATTATTGTAGTTTTGGTACAAATAGAGAAATGTTTATAATTAACATAAAACAATTTTTTTTTATGGATTAGGGTCAAACGAGCAGACAAATCGCCTGATGGTAAGCGATCACCGCCACCCATGGACACCTGCAACACAAGAGAAGTCACAAGTGAAAATTAGTTTTTAACAGATGTAGTAAAAATTAATTTTCGATTATTATTAACATTCAATATCTTATCAACATTCAATATCTATTATCAGAATTTCAGAGGAATGAAAACAAAACTGACAAACATTATGCTAAGTGTTCATAACTACCAATACGATGTGATTATTGCTACAGAAACATGGCTCGACGATGGCATAAAGGATGGCGAAATATTTGACTCGAGATATACCATTTACCGAAGAGACCGAAACTCAACTGCCTTAGGAAATAAAAGGGGTGGAGGTGTACTGATTGCCGTATTGAAGACCATTGGTTCTACTCGCATGACGCAATGGGAGACTGAATCAGAAAACCTGTGGCTTAAATTAATAATAACTGAGGGCAAAAGGTCGTTATGCATGAATATATGTGCCGTATACCTACCACCGCCTGTACAGATACAAACTCTAAATTCCTACATAGATAAAATCACCTCTATAATCGACGCAACGGGCAATCCAACACTTGTAATTGGCGACTTCAACCTCGGATTCATCAGCTGGGAGCTGGATTGTAATACATCGCAGTCGACAAGTATGTCCCCAAATAATTATAATAATTCCTTGGGTTATTCTCTTATAGATTGTTTATCTCTAAATAACCTTGAACAATTCAACTCGGTAAAAAACCATCATGGTAAATGTCTTGATTTAGTTTTGTGTAACTTTCAAGGAGTATTTGTTCATGAAAGCACCAAACCCCTATCTACTGTAGATCCTTATCATCCACCGTTATGTGTTACTGTTACAAATAAGTCACCTGCTTTGCTTAAATGTAAACTCTCGTCTAAATTTAATTTTCGTAAGGCAAACTATGTGTTGATAAATGAGAGAATAAAACAAGTTAAATGGATTGACAGCTTTTCGCAGTGTGAGGATGTTAATGCTATGGTGGACGTGTTTTATAAGACACTGAATAATATTATTAGTGTAACGGTACCAAAAACAAAAATGGCTCGAAATAAATAAAGCTAAAAGATCCGGCTCTAGTGGAATACCTATGGAAATGAAGCTAGAAGGTAACTTGGCTACATCTGGGGACGATATTAGCAACCTCTTTGCGAGCTTCTTTTCCTCTACTTTTATCCAGTCGGGCGACGTAAGTTCAGATCCTCCTGAAGAATCACATCAATACCCACAAAATGGTTTGGGCAGTGTTTCCTTTACAGAAACGGATGTGCTTAGGGTACTTAAGAGATTGGATAGTTGTAAGGGAGCTGGTCCAGATGGTCTACCGCCACTGTTTATAAAAAGATGCGCAGTCAATTTATGCCTCCCACTTAAAATTATCTTCAATTATTCCATGAAATCATCCCAATATCCCTCCGAATGGAAATTAGCACATGTGGTACCAATATATAAGAAAGGTGAGGCAAACAATATTAAAAACTATCGTCCTATATCCATATTGTCAGTCTTCTCGAAAGTGTTTGAGTCTCTTCTGTGTCCTATTTTAACGTCTCACTCGAAAGTACAGTTAGCTCCACAACAACATGGATTCTGCGCAAATAAATCAACTGTAACGAATTTGGTTCTGTATGTCAACGATCTCAGCCAATCCGTAGACTCACATAAACAGGTAGACTCTATCTACACAGATTTTAGCAGCGCATTCGATAAAGTGGATCATAGACTGTTATTGCAGAAGCTCGCAAATCTTGGTATATTTGGCCAACTTTTGCAGTGGTTCAAGTCCTATCTCTCCAAAAGGAAACAAAGAGTTGTTGTTAGTGGTCATCAATCCACGCTCTACTTTTCCACATCTGGAGTCCCACAAGGATCCCACTTAGGGCCAATTTTGTTTATTATATTTGTCAATGATATAGTAAATTGCATTAAACACAGCTCTTGTTCCATCTATGCAGATGATGTAAAATTATACAAGGTGATTGAATCAGATACAGACATATCTCTGCTCCAAAACGACCTTGATTCGGTATATTCCTGGTGTATTATTAACAGAATGATTCTTAATCCTGAAAAATGTTACCATATAACATTTACTAAAAAACATAAAGCGCTTGAGTCGTCATATATCCTCAATGGAAAACTTCTGCAAAAAGTCAACACAATACGAGATCTGGGAGTGCTCTTAGACTGTAAGCTCACGTTTATACCACATATTGATAATATCGTCGTTAAATCTGGAAAAACACTAGGATTTGTAAAAAGAATTTGTCATGATTTTAACTCCACCCAAGCTCTCAATGTGCTGTACAATACGTATGTACGCAGTGTTTTAGACTACGCGTCGCCGGTCTGGAATCCTGCTTATAGAACACATGTGAATCGTATAGAGCGCATTCAAAAAAATTTCACGCGTTATCTACGGTATAAATCCAACACCCTTTCATATGATACGGATTACAGGGAGAGACTTAGACACTTCAATATGATATCCCTAGAACATCGTAGGCTAGTTCACGATTTAACTTTACTGTACAAAATTATAAACGGCTTCATACAGGTCCCGAGACTGACCAAAGAAGTCTATATATCGGTGCCACGTGAGAGCATCCCCAGAGCCGATCGAAAATTGAATTTGTTCTATCCTCGCCCAGCTCGAACTAACCTCGGTCATTTTGCGCCAATGAATCGACTAATGAGAGCATTTAACGAAAATCACACTCGTTCAAATGACATTGACATCTTCTCCAACACTCTATCACAGTTTCGCAAACTACTGTCAACCTGTCAGCTTAAACAGTAAATGACAATATATTCTATGTCAAAGGAGCAACCCTACCATTTTATTTTTTATTTTTTAAGTTGTTAAATGTGTTTTTTTTTCTTTTTGTGTTTAGATTGAATATTAACCGTGCTTTAGTTTTAATAATTTTATTAGATTTAGTTTTAATTTCATTTACAATAAATCCAATGTATTTAGTTTTGTAAGAGTTAATTTAAGTTAAGCTTTATTATTTTAATATTGTATGCATATTGTAGTTTTTAGGGAGTAAGTTCAATGAAAGTGCTGTGCACTCCTGTAAGTGACTGGTTCACTCCAGTATAAAAAGTATATGTAAAGTAATCTAATGAAAAGTGTATTAGTGAATAAGTCGTTGGGGTGCCATAAATAAATAAATAAAAATTATTTATTTTTAGTTAGATATACTTATATACTTGCATATTTTTCTTGCATGTAAGATATCTTTATTTACTCATATTTAAAAATGTATCTAGAAAGTAAAACACCACGTCACACACGACGTATTTACGTATTGTAATAAAGAAGTAAATTTTTGAGAGCCCTGACACTCGTAACACAAGTTCAATCTTAGCTTGGGTGTCAGATGGTTACAACACTGTAATAACCTACAATTTGTAAAAATAACGTTTGTTTTAGCACATTTTGTGTACAAAATTGTAAAACTGGTAATAAAGATTATTATTATTACTTAGATACCCTGCTGTTAAATTGTCAAAGACAAAAATAATGTGTTTATTTAGTAAGTTTACTGAAGTTATTGGATTTACATTTTTATTAGTTGCTACATTCAGGTAGGTACAGGCACACTCGAAACATTTATTTGTGGATCACACAATTTTTTGCCCATGTCATCGAACCCACAACATTGGGTACTGCGGCAGTGACAAGGTGAAGACTTAAAACACTTCGCCACTCATGCCTAGTCCTATGGGTAAGCAGACCTGAGTTCATGCCATATGTAAAAAAAAATATTAATTTGATACAACTTGTGTTTCCCTTAGCCTTTTATTATGTCCCACTGCTGGGCAAAAGCCTCTCCCTTGGACTTCCAAACCACTCTGTTTAAAGAAAAGATATTTCATTTCGAAGTCGTCCAAGTCATCTCGCCATCCCCGTTTAGGTCTACTGTTACCACTTACTTAAAATAAAAAATTATCCTACCTTGGATGCGAGTACATTCACCCTGTATTTATTCTTCTTTTTTCAGTTACACGGCGGTTTATCGAATCGCCATTTAATTTAAGTGGTTAGCCACAACGAGCTGTTCACGCATATGGTGTACGTTTAAAACGTGTAAAATTTGTTGTTTTGATATCAAATTCTGCTGTTATTACAGCGTTTGAATTGTATTTATATTCACCTTAAATTTGTTATGAATTTTAAATTAATTTTAAACATGTCCCTGGTTGGTTGGACGTTTCGTATTTACAGAATATTTTGGAGTGCATTTCTAAATACTTACATCCATACTTTTACAGTATGAACCTATTTGTCTGTTATAACTCTCTCTAATTGTCTATCTCTCTCTATTTTGTATTATGTCTATGCCACTATCTCAATTTTCTTACAAGTAATGGTAGCAGTAATGGTGCATCATTTTCTGATTAAATGACGATGATATTAGAAACAAATGTGATAAAAAGAGGTTTGCTAGAGCAAATAGACATGTTTTATCTAAATATTAAATGATTAGCGGCAAACCAATGAGGTTAGACACATCTCAAAGCATGTCTACATGATCAGACAAGACGTGATCTATATGTGTGCCTAGGTTAATCTGAATCCATTCAAATGTTTACGCGTGATGAAGTAACAAGTATCTGAACATCTTTACATGATTTCTGATTTATTAATAGGCTTATGTTTAACTTGTCACCAGATATAGTAAAATATAACAGTCAAATATAGTAAATGATCACTAAATTGCACAGCAAAATATATTTAAAGAGATCAAAATAAGTCGACGGAGCTCCGCTTCGCGGGACTCTTATTTTTGGGTGGGTTTAAGAAGGAACCTAACATAACCTAACCCTTCCGAAACGGAATGCAGTGATTTGAGACGTATAGGTGCTCGTTATGATATATTTTAGTAAGCATATTTTGCTGCGCAATTTCTATTTTTGGTGGTCATTATATTTAATCCCATATTAATATCCGTAAGATGTTCTACTTATTTTTTCTTTGCATCAGCAAACTCTATAATTTCCAATGCCCATGCACCACTGTATTCCTTGATACGGATCCAAATGTAAGTCAAAATATATCGCAACGGTATTTTAATAAGTATAAAAATAGCACTGTATTCACAAACATTTTAATTGCTCAAGATTATAATAAAGGAAACTATAACATCGGCAAAAACACAGCACACTTACACTTATCCGTCGAACACGCCTTCGATCGCACGATCAGCGAACGAAGCTCATTAACAGTTACAACACCATTTGTTCGCAGTAAAAACTCGAAACACACTCGTCCAATCGCTAAAGACTCCAATAAATACACATTGTTAACTTGTACCTTACTTAATGTTTCCACCTACGTACAATTAAGTATTTAAATGGCGACTTACCATTTATGTTACTTGTGTTTTGACTTTTTTTACACCCAACTTCGGATACCGACCCACCGGATAGATGCATAATAGTTCGATTTTTAGTTTTATAGCCTTTTTACTTTGAACATTACCGATTCTTCTCTATCTGGTTAAATTGGCTATCAATTGTAGAAATAGATCTCCATTCGAATTTAAATAATAAAGATTCTTTTTTATAGCAACTGAATTTGATGTCAGTTTTATGTAAACAAACCGTTGGTACTTTAAGTTATTACTTAATGAGAGAGATTTTATAATGCAATTTGAAATGAGTATAAGTTTGTTGACACTTGTTTGAATTTTTAGTTTTATGGTTTTAAATAGATCAGTATCTATATTGATATTAACCTTTTATCTCGGCTATATAACCCAAATTTTGTGTTGGTTACTTTATAAAATCTTCAAGTTTGGTTGAAGTATCAAGAAGATAAGGCTAGGTTAGGACTGATCCAAACCAGAATCGGGATCCGGAGTCGGAATGTTCTTGCCTGATTCAACACGTTGCCTGTGCGCTAAGATGAGAGAGACTACCCCATAAGTGCAAACGCAAATTGTAGATACATAATATGTTGCGTTAGGTATAAAAATGATATTATTATAGCATTGTTTTTCATTTTTTATATCCCTTTCATATAAAAAATATAGTTTTTATACACGTATGATCTCGTAAATTCATGCCCCACCCGTATCGCATGCACGTATGATCTCATAACTTCATGCTCCACCCGTGGGTCATGCACGTAAGATGAGCAACTCGATATGCCCCACCGGTGGGGCATGCACAGTGAACGTGTTAAACATCAAGTACTCAATGACCTGAGGAAATCCCAACACTATATGCCAGGCAGAATGTGTTGGAACTACCGATGCTGCAACAGCGTTCGCATCCAGGAAGATAAGCAGTAAATCGATATCTCGGATAATATCGCTGTGCTGCAAACTCTCAGGAGCAACTCCTTGTAATTGTGGACTCGTCCTGGAGTGTCACCGTGTAAACTACAAAAGATTGCAACGAAAACCTAGGTAACCTTTCAATTGATAAGTGAATTTAGCGACGGCTCGAACACTGAAATGAACACTGAACTTGTCGCGTCGGTCACTTGGCCCAATTGTAAGTATAACTGTAAGTTATGACTACAGGCAACATAAATTATTCAGAGCCTTAGTAGAAATAATAATAATATACATTAAAAAAATGATGCACTCCGGGAGTGCCGGCAGAAGTGAAAACTTGAATAGTAACGTTGTGCATTTTTGATATTTTGGAATGGTTAGGGAATAATTTTTCACGAATTGCTTTAATTATCAGTATAAAAGTACTATCATTTATGTGGTAAAATACAATATTCATTTATTGCGCTATCGTACACAAACATGACAATTCTCCCTCCGTCTTACGAATTTTCGATCAGGTCACGTATCCTGACGCGAGTTTGACAATTCTCCCTGCGTCTTACGAATTTTCGATCAGGTCACGTGTCCTTACGCGAGTTTAACATTTATTACCCATCACAAAAAAGTGCACAATGCCGCTAAAGAAGTTGTCACTTCAAAAACTGACACAAAGTACACCCAGACTCCGAAAAACTATTTGTAAGACACCCAAATATTTTGTTCTCTGCGAGGATCGAACCGACAACAATTGACGGAGTGGTAGAGAGACAACCAGAAACCTACACCACGCAGTCAATTAAGTATACGTAAACAATTTTATTAAATCTAAAGCTCCTGATAAAAGCAAATCTTTACCAACATTCAATAAACGCCTAAAAGCAATATATTATATTCTTTAATTTCAGTATACAGGTATTTTTCTTATCTTCATATCACAGCATTGAGTACAACTGGCTCTTTACGTCGGCACATGTTTGTTCTTCACAGTTTTTATGAGATTTTGCTGAATTTAAAATGTATCAGTGCATTTATTACCACTTTATTACCACGTCTGCGGTTCGCCCACGTCGCTGTTTTATTTTTATTTCAATTGTATTGGAGTTATCGCGCTATTGGTGAGGAGAAATATTGCTTTTTGTGCTGCTTCGGCTTTTTCTTTATTAATGTCATTTGTTATTGGAATTACTTTAATATTATTACGTGTTGAGGTACTTTAGGTTTATTTTCTTGTTGGATGTTGCAGTTATAAGGTTTTAAGGTAACTTAAAATTAAGCTTACAAATTACTGGCAGCTAAGGTGAATGCTTGTGTTAGGCTTGAATTAATATTGCTTGTGTAATGTGTGGAGATCCAACCAACGACCTATCGCTCGCAAGTTGGATATCTTATCTATCAGGTTACCGCTGCTTTAATTAATAAAACCGAAATGTTACATACGATCACATTTTAAATATGTATATTATACAATATCCGTATGTATTTATGGGCAGACCTAAAAGGAGATGTCGCGACGACCTAGACGCATTTGATAGGGATTGGCAGGGGATCTACCAACAGTGCTTATGAAGTCCAAGGGAGACGCTTTTGCCTAGCAGTGGGACACATAAAAAACTGATGAAAAATAAATGTATTTAGTTCAGCAAGGGCAAGCACTAGGGCTAGTTATGTGTAGATACATTTTATTTTACTCAACGTCGTTCTCAGCATGATTTGCATTCATGTCTTTTTCTCTTTAAGATTGTACTTTATCCTGGTGATTAGTGCCGCTCAACAATATTAGTTTAGTAGCTCAAAATACTGATTACCTGTCACTAGAGTACTAAAGTGTTGATTGCTCTTAATACATTCTTACGTTCATGTTTTTGTGTTCCTTGTGCTTTTCAATAGGTTTTACTTTATATAAACCGCTGATTGTCAAATAAACAGTTTAAAAAACCAATAATACTGTTTTAATTACATAAACACTTTATACAATAATTAAATCCAGATGTATCCATTTTTGGACGCTTTTAACAATATAATTAATTTTAAAATACAATTCAAGATAAAATTAAACGATTGCATTAAATTCAAATTTTACGTGTACTGAAAGTTGAAATTAATGTTTGTGATTTGAGAAAATATACAGTTTGTCCTTACCAAGTAATTTGTATTTATTACCATATTAAGATAACGAGGGAATGGTTTATCTTGTTTTTTAAACAAATTAAGGCCAGTATAAAAAGTTATGATGCAAGAATTCTCTTAAAACTTTAATAATAATTCGTCAGAGCTTTCATTGGATTTCAGTTACGTGGAAAATAGACCACACCCATTTCTGTTTTCTATATTGCTTTATTTGACTACCTACAAAATATAATGAGAGCACTAACACTGACGGACTGGACCTAGTATTGGTGGTTCGATTTACACACGGAACAAAATCTGTGATCCACAAATTGTTGTTTAGGATTTCGTAAAAAAATAAAATAATAATAAATAAATCGTTTATTTGAGCAAACAGATTTAGAACTACAACAAAATAGTGATTGAGGTCTCCTTTTAGGCAAATAATGCCTGTGTTAGGAAACCCCAAAAAAAAATAAAGCTTTCACCTCTTAATAACGCTTTCCGGGTGCTGTTGGGGCTGTCTGGTTTCTGCAGCGCCAATGGTATGTTCTTTGAAAGTAGTGTGGATTGCTATTACACCACCATCCGTAAAAGATGCGCATCCTTGCTCTGCACAATGCGAGCCAGCCCCAATCGCGTCTTGGCAATGATTGCTGATAGGCTTGATTCTCTTTACATGAATCATTGCTCCAGGATTCATGTAGAGAGAAGCTAGCATCAAATGTAATGTTTACTTTCTTTAGTTTTAAGTTACATTAGTTTATAAGAATCAATGTAACTTACTAACATTTTTGTATGGGTTTACGTTGCCTGAATAAAGAAAATTATTATTATTTTACCTCAATGATACTGATTACAAAAATTCAAAGCTGTCTTTTACATCTGGAATTGGCAAATAATTAGTTTACTTAATGATAGGCCATCACAGTAGCATATAATAAACCCTTGCAATCATAGAGATATCTCTTACAAGTTAACCAATCTGCAAAAAAAGGCCAGTATTTCTAGCACTAGGGGTAAATACCGTTGGTCTGCTTGCTAATAGTACACTGCTCCCCGTATGAAAGTTTAAGTACACTTATGGTATATAAGAATTTGGCTGCGAAAATTTGTAGAGTAAGGTCACTTAAATTGGTCTATTGCAGCTTTATGCGATGCCCATGTCGCAACTCTTACAAATATGTCAAGGTTTGGAATCAAAACTGGACTTTAATAGACGGATGATCATCCAGTGGCATCTAACTACGCCAAAGTTATGAAACATCAACGATTGAATCACAAACCACTTGCCGCCTGTATAATTATCTAAATTGTACCCAGCAATAAAGTATTAACTGTTTAAAATAATTAATACTTCGACGTACGAATGCGTCCAATTCTTTTGGAACGCGCACCTAATATACATACCGCATATATGATTGAAAACATGATGCCAACCGCAATAAAATGATATTTATGGAGTATTTTTAAATGCATTTACCCGCGTTATTATGGCTATTCGGTTTTCACGACTCTATTATGGAGTGCGAGTTGAAAATAATAAAATTTTAACTCGGTTCAATGAAAGATGAGAGTCTGTATGTTTGTTAATATCGTTTTCGATTGTATTTTAGCTTTTGTTCTAAAGTAATACGCCTAAGTAAACGTGTTTCATAATCAAAGTGCCTACTTAATTAGAACCAACATCTTGTCGTTAACTAGGTGTTCCAAGAAGTAAATATTTCGTAGTATTACTTTGGAGTGGAGACAGCCTTGTTATGCAACTTCAAAATTTCTTGGAAGAAGTCTATTAACATCAATTAAAAAGTTATTCGATTTCTGCTAAGAAATTTCTAAGAAAATACCAAGAAAGAAAATCAAATAAAATTTTGATTGAAGTTATAAGATTTTCTTACGCAGGCACCATAAGGTTGCCATTTGCTTTATAGTAAGTAACGTGAAGTCAAAATAATATGCATTTAATTATAATAGATTATGTTATAATTATTCATAATTATTATTGGTATAATTAGTATTGGCTTCTTGTAGCAAGCGTCCATACATAACCTCAGAACTAGGCGAACCGTCTGCTTGTGCTTTTATCCTCAAGATAAGGATAAATAGGATGAAAATGAAAATAAATGCTATTTAACAGGTGAAATGCAGTGAAAATTTTACTATAATACAGATTTTGAAAGACAAGTTTAATTTTAAGAGAATAGCTACAGTGCAAGGTCTTATAAGTTGTTTACATTCGTCTTTCAATTTAATTTTGCAATACAGTGATAGTAACAAGCTTATGAATCATCTTATAAAAAAGCATTTACGTAAGCTTTTGACAGTTGTAATACCAGAGATATCGGTTGATGCCAAATTAAAAAAACCTTTTTATGTCATTATTAGAAAATCATATTAATTGTAGGTTCTGGTAGTAAATTATGGCAGATATGTAGTCAATCCACAGTGTTAGAGATTATTACATTGTGGATTGACTTACATATCTCAGTGAGTGGAAGAGTGCGTGAGTGTTATGTTATAATCATGTGTTGTTATAACTTAATACCATAAACCGAGCAGTGATAGCTCAGTGGGGAGACCAACAGACTGCAATGCAGAGGGTCTCGGGTTCGAACCCACGTCGCGCACCTCTGACTTTCGGAAGTTATATGACTTTTCGAAATTATGTGCGTATTGATTGACAATTATCGCCTGCTCCGTGCCTCGGAAAGCACGTTAAGCCGTTGGTCCCGGCTGCCATGAACATCTATGGCAGTCGTTATTGGGAGAGTGTCGACACAAAAGATCCCACTGGGTCGAAGTGTCGCCGGTCTGCACTGACTGGCCCCCGCATAAGATAAGATAATACCGTAAATATAATACGGTTTTTACAGGCCTTTGTTTAGTTTTAAAATATCATCATAGACGTTGCAAACGGCAAAAATACTAGCTTAAAATCCATATCTATGCGTCGTTATTTTCTCAAGAAAGTTTATTCTTAACTTTACTAACTTTATTTTTTTCTTTTCATTTTATCGTAGTACGTGTTTTTTATAAAGCATTATAAACTAGACGTTTCTTAGAACATTTTAACTATTAAAGCAAGATAAGATTATTCTCAAAGAATACAAATTATATAAAACTTCATTATACTTAGCTTATAACTTTCTTGGTTTCGTTGTGGCCGAAATATATGTATATGATTTCAAGTTTACATTTTCTGTGTCACTCGAAACATAAATACGAGTCTTACAAATATTGTTTTTGGTCTCATACAACAAAGCGATTGCCGATTGCTGTATTTCTAAAAAAGTGCCGACATCTTACTCTTAAAATCTTACTTATTGCACAGGTTTTACCATTTTTATGTACCAACCACAAACAATTTGTATCTAACATTAAAATTAAGAGCAGCGATAGCTTAGTGGGGAGACCAACAGACTGTAATGCAGAGAACTTTTCGAAATTATGTGCGTATTAATTCACAATTATCGCCTGCTTCGTGCCTCGGAGAGCACGTTAAGCCGTCGGTCCTGGCTGCCATGAACATCTATGGCAGTCGTTATTGGGAGAGTGTCGACACAAAAGATCCCACTGGGTCGAAGTGTCGCCGGTCTGGAGTGACTGGCCTCCACATAAGATAAGATAAGATAACATTACAATGATGTTTGCATTTAAACTTGTATCTCATGTATGTTTGTATCTCATGTAAGTTATGATCTGCGAAACAATAAATTAATTAATTCACTCTATATTGAGAATGCCTTGGTAGAAAATGGCAATAGCCGAAACAGATGTCGAACTCGAGACCTCGTGCACACGTGTCGCATTCACGACCACTCCGCTACTGAACCACTAATGATTTGAAAACCAGTAAATTATTTCGATTAAAATCTCAAGAGCATATTTCCATTTCATTACTATATAGAAATTAAAACATACGGTGATCAATTGATATTTTAATTAGACAGGCGGATCCAAACCCTGGAATATGTATAACGGAACTCCCTTTATTCTCTATCGTATAATTTGATCGCTTTCCGCCTTTATTTATGACAGTAATAATGTCTTCGATTCACATAAATTCAGCTTTAATTACATGTTATCTGTATTATAATATCTGTACATTTATAACTGATTTTTTATTGTATCTTTTAGTGTAATGCTCTAGAATAATTATGGCGTAAGTAATTAAAATGTTATTTTGACAATTGCCGTCTTTTATTGGAAAATAGTTTTTATTTTATGTGTTTTAAAGGTGGTACTGCGTTGTTACATTATACGGCCTTGTGTCGTATTGTTGTCACAGAGTGAAAAGGTAATTGCGCTGAGCCCATTATGGTTGAATAGAAATAGTGTTTACTTTGATAGTGTATTATGTAATCTTGATTATTATGAAAACCTTTGCTACATTGTACTGAAGGATGACATGTGACTAAATCAATCCTAACTACCCACCAATACAGATTACACTATCAAAAGTAAACTCAATTTCTAATCCTAACTATTACATAAATGCGAATGTAAGTTTGTTTGTTTTTAACGCTTTCACGCCTTAACTACTCGACCGATCATCATAAAATTTCGCATAAACATTGTCACGGCAATAGAAAAGGACATAGGATACCTTTCATCCAGGAAAAAGTACTGTTTCTAATTTGTCTTAACCTTACCTACATTTACGCGAGCGAAGCCGCAGATAAAAGCTAGTTCAATCATAATTATTATTATTGGCACCAAGTTATTATCTAATTATTATTTTTATAATTGTATTGATAAAAATCACGAGGTAGGTTAGATATACTTTGAACAAATGCTTCGTATCTGTGTCCCTCGACGGAACGCGATGAAGGAGGAGTGGAATCGTCTTCCGTGCATTATTGCACTCGAATGTATAATAGAAAATTAAAGAACATTAAAATTAAAAATTAAACGTTTTTACTCATATCACTTTTTTTTTGTAACATGGCGGAATGCCTTGACATCTACCTCTCCGCGGGGCGACGGAGAGGTTATGTCGGACTCACCGGGGAAAGATGGTGAGCGACATCCCGGTAATACCGACTAAACCTACCACGGTGTTCCTCGACATAACCGGCGGAGCCGCGCGAATCGATTTCACTTGCAATTGCGATCCCGTTGAGGTTTCGGCCCGCCGTATGAAACGGCAGGCCACTACACAAATAGACTACCACAAATTTTATCCCTACTGTCCCCCTGAGAGAAGGACGGACACAATACAGAGGCGCGCGTGGGAACACGCACGCCGCCTCGGACCTGGTGCTGATCGGGTTACTGATATCGCTGTCTGATTAACCTCTTTCAATATTGTATATGATGAAACTGGCAGTCTGTATTTTAATAAGAATGCAACGTGTTGAATATTTTTTCCAAAATAAGCTACAACTACATGATTTAGCAGAAATGAAATGAAATGAAATGATTATTTATTTGCATGAAACATGGTAGTAGGTTGTTCAAATGTACATGATAAAAAATGTTCACATATTTCGCGGGTTTACCCGACATGCAAGAATTTATAATAATTATAAGTAGCCACAAACTTTAAAAATCAATAAAGGTACACATTTTAAGGTCATGTCAAAATAAAATTAGAAAGTAATGTCAATAATTCATTTAAATACAATCAAAATAAATAAAATAAAAACTAAAATTATATAATGTCAAGTAAAATATCAAATTATGATTTGTAATAATTCATCTACCTTATAGAAACATTTCTGTAATAACCAATCATTTAGTGATTTCTTGAATTTCCCATTTGGCAATTCTCTTATATATTTTGGGATTCTATTATATATTTTAACAGTCATGACATAACAATTTTTGTGAGACAAGGCAGTTTTTCTCATTGGCATTATCAGTCTTGATGGATCTCTTTTTTTGACTCTAGAGTCCACCTCATCTTCATATTTCCTAAACAAACTAGCATGATCTCTTACAAAATTACACACCTGCAGTAAGCTGATTTCTCTCTTTCCAGCTTGACTTGGAGCCGTCGGAGCAATTAAAAAAATAATTGAATTGGATAAGAATTTGTGATCATATTCGAGGTAGTAAAGTATTAACCATTTCTCTTCCATTTTTCTTTTTCGGTTGTTATGCATTTCAAAACAGAGTTTATTATGTTTAAATGTTAATAAATCATTAAGTTTCTTAATTGTCTTCTCTAAAATTACTGGATTAATAGATTCTGGTGTGCCATGTTAGTAGTGAATCACTACAAACATTTAATTCAAATCAGCCTCTGTTAATCTAAATTCACAGACAAAAAATTCTGATCTTGAAATTTCTAATTCGATATCCCAGTTAGTCATTGAAAAAATTTAAAGGAGTCGCTGTAGAAATTAAATAAATTACTAGATTTTGCCCGCGGCTTTGTTCGCGTAAATGTAGAATATGCCACTTTTTCTTTAGAAATAGCACATTTTCTGGGTTAAAGAAACCCTATGTCCTTTCCTGTACCCTTGACGACGTGTATGGATAATTTTATAAGCATGTTATGCATAAGGCGTGAAAGCGTAACAAACAAACTCATATTCCCATAGTATATAGAAGCTGCCTAGTAACATTCACCTGTCGAAAAATCCTGCGGGCTTCATATTCCAGTGAAGTTTACGTATCGGCAAGTTAGCTGTCAACAGCACTCGCCTTATCATCGTCAGTTGTCAAAAGCTGAATGTGTGCTATTGTTTCCAACCTGTTGAGATCAATTGGTACGAAATAAACTAATTAGAATTTGTAGTCAAATATATTGACTATGGTATTCTAGATAGTGGAGCATTTCTATATAGAACGTATCTCGTGTTTTATTTATCAGGAACGTGAGTAAAAAAGGGTTTTGACGGCATTGGTGGCGGTTATTTTAGTCTTTTATTTCCTGAAAGATTCCTACACTAGGAATAATTCCTGTATCGTGGGGGACTTAACAAACACTCAAACAACGGACAAAAAGAACATCCAGACTCTGTACAATCATTTGTGGATCACACAAATTTTTGTCTCGTGTGGGATTCAAACCCACCACACTCGGCGCAGTGTCGATGGCGAGGCGACCACTTAAAACACTACGTCATCTGTGTAAAAAAATTACCAATAACGTGAGTAAAAAGAGTTCTGACTGTATGGATGGCGGTTTATGCGGTCAATTGCCAAAATATGCTGGGTGTTGTGGGCTCTACCAGGTTATAAAAGAGAAGGGCTCCAACTTCGCGGATGGGACAGATAGTGCACTATCGAGACGCCAGGATAGCAAATGTGTCACCTGTTTCATGAAAATATTAATATAATAATAATACCAGCCCTGTATTTATATACGATTATATAAAAACTGTCCACTGGTAGGCACGGGTTTCTTCACAGTGTGCCAATGTGCAATGGCAGACTTCACATATCTTCAAGGACAGATAATACAATTTGGATTATGATAATTAACGTCATAATCTCGCAGTGGAGATCATCATCTAACTTTGATCTTTGGTTAACAAAGTAATCATTTTGAAAGTAAATAATTGTCAAAGTCAGAAATAAATCGACTTATATTCAAAGTAACACTTATGAACGTCAAAAAATAGTTGTTGGAGAGTTTACTTAAGTTTTTTTTATATTATAACTCATCACTGAATAGTATCCTAACTAATGTTATAAATGCGATTGTGAATTTGTTTGTTTGTTTGTTACGCATTCACGCCTTCACTACCGTAGGGTAGTGAAGGCGTGAATTTCATGATGATAGGTAGCTATCATCATGAAATTTCGCAAATACACGTTGTCAGGGGGACAGAAAAGGACACAGGGTACTTTTCACCCAGAAAAAAATACTGTTAGTAACCTAACCTGCATTTACGAACGAGCGAAGTCAAGGGCAAAATCTAGTACTAGTAGTAAACCTTTAGCGCGCGGCTTCGCCCGCATGAACATAATTATATAATAATATCAGACCTCTATAAGCTACCTGATTGCTCGGGCCCGGGCCTCCTCTTGGTATGAGCAGGGTTTGACCATAGTACGCGAACAATACCAGGGTAATATTATTTGTTTTGATCTAGGTCATTTGTGTCCCAATTTTATTCAAATCGGTTCAGTAATTTAAGCGTGATTAAATAACAAACATTCGAACGTTTATGATGTTATTAGTATTGAGTGTAACATAGAACCGATATTATAAAAAGGAAAGATTTGATTGTTTGTTTGTAAAGGATTAACCCAGAAACTACTCAAACGATTTTAAAAATTCTTAACTATAATTAGAAAGCTATATTATCAGCGAGTAACATAGGCTATATTTTCTTTAAAAAAAATTTTTATTGTTAACATAACCTAACATACTTTTACACGAGCGAAGCCGCGAGCAAGCTAGTATTATAATTGTACGAAGGACAATAATTAAATTTGAGAATCTGTTTCATCTGCTAGTAATTAAAATATTCTTGTTGGATTTACAAACAGAGAGATCGTACGAGATACCATTTTCACTATTAGAGTTACAAAGCCTTCTCATGTCACACACGAAAATTTTTATACCTATCTATTTTTATACCTATCTATTTTTATACCTATCTATTTTTATACCTATCTATTTTGTATTATTCCGTTACATAATACTGTCCGTGGGTGTCCAACGATAGGATAACATCAGATAATGAGCCTGATAACAAAAGTATACCTCATTAATTATGCAACTCACATCATACATCATACTAATGACATGTACCGGAACGAATAAACGTCAAATTGGCAATTTAATCCGAATGTAACCGAACTGTCCCGAACGTTCCCGAATGGTTTGATTTATAGCTTTATCCGATAAATATTCATTAAATAATGTACTCGTATTATTTTATTGAAGCCAGTGGACAGTTTAATTAGTTTTCATTCTTGTTTTTATTTCGACGATGTCTTAATGTTGGCTGCTAGGCTGATTGGCCGATAACTTGTGATGTTCGCGTTCGTTATTAGACTGCTTATTGTCTTGTTTGAGGCTGATAGGTCTTGTAGTTAAACAAAGGATATTAATTCTGAAGCTGCTCAAAAGTGATCTAAGATTACATTTGTGAATGTTTGGCTGAGTGGTATTTTGCGGACGTATTTACCCTAACTAATATTATAAATGCGAATGTGAGTTTGTTTTTTTATTTTTTTATGCTTTTAAGCTTTAATGACTCGACCAATCATTATGTAATTTCTCATAAACATTGTCAGGGGTACAGAGAAAGACATAGTGCACCTTTTATCCAGTAAAAGTACCGTTACTAAACTAACCTACATTTACGCAAGCGAAGTTGCGGGCAAAATCTAATCTATACTAATATTATAAAGCTGAAGAGTTTTTTTATTTGTTTAAACGCGCTAATCTCAGGAACTAATAGTTCGATTTGAAAAATTCTTTTAGTGTTGGATACCCTATTTATCGAGGAAGGGTATAGGCTATATAAGATTACGCTACGACCCACGGAAGCGGCGCAGTAACGATAAACGCAGGTGAAACCGCGGGCACATCTAGTGATAATATTATTATATATATACGTCTACCTTATCTGGGACAGTTTAAGATTACATAACATCTTCCATCTCTGTTGTCTGTAGGTGGTCTGCCATTTTTTTAAGCCTCATCTAGATGATGTTATCAATATCAAAAACTATAAACCTATTAAACAATCCATCACAACAAATAGACGTATAAATACCACCAACCTGGTCCGATTATTAGATTCAGTAACATCCACACTCGCCGATAATGATCGCAATTTATAGATCGCTCCTTAGATTAGTTATAAAATCCCTTTGATAAAAACAAGGCGGTCAAATTACTTTGCTCAAGAACTAGTTTTGATGAGTACACCTATTTATATTTTCCTATCATTATTTTGAAGTAATATAATATTATGTATTGGCTGGTTTTATTTATTTTTATATTGCAAGAATTTATTCTGAAGGAAGAATTTTAACGTAATACTGCCGGAATAATTACTTTATAACTTCAGACTAAATGAATTACTATTTAAACTAGAATAAAATCAAGGCGATTAAAAAGAGTGGCCATGAGTTTCTTGCCCGTTCTTCTCATGAGCCCTACACCCTTGCTTTGCTGAACGTGGCAGTAAATGTAAATTCACAGAAAAATAATTAGTGTAACTTTGCATTCATAAGTGTTACCTTGTAACCTAACTTGAATATATTGATTTTTGATTTTGATTTTAATTTGATTTATGAAAAAGAAATGATCTTTTGATTTGATTCGGACTGCGCATGGAATGGAGTTATTTAGTTTATCCGAGTAGGCTTTGTTCAAACTAAAATAAACAGACAAAACTAATTTATAGTTAACATTATTATAAATATAAACAAGAGCAGAGAAGGAAGAAAGGGGGAATATTATATAAAAACAAAAACACAGTTTCTGTGGGTCATCCTAATCCTAATCTTAACTTCCTAACTAATATTACTTTAGATTTCGTGCACCAGCTAGGCATCCCAGAAATCGTATAACACCACTGTACCCACCCCTGAGAAGGACTGTTCTAGGGGCAAACTCACCCATAGTCAGGATGTGTAGGATTGTAAACGGATGTAGCGACCTAATTGACATCCATTCTGATGGTATAGGCAAAATAGTAACAGGCATTATCAACCATAATAAAACATAATTATGACACATTGCTAATGATAAAATTGTCAATAATAATTTATTATAACTATGAACCATACTGTTGCTATTTTTTTTATTTTTTTTTTATTTTTTACTTGATATTATCTCTGTTCAAATACTTAATCATATACAGAGTTTCACGTTAATATTAGTAATGCTTTTATAACTATTATGGATATTATTTGTTATGTTATTTGTTAATGTTAGTTATTTTTTATTGCAATTTATTCTTTTTCTGTAATTATATTGTAATTAAAGCATATAAATATAAGATATAAATAATTAGAAATGATAAATAATTCAAAGCTTATTTAAATTAATTTAATTGTAATGCATGTGGTGTTAACCTATAAATAATTGTTACACTTGTTTATGTACTTTGTAGTTATTTAAGTTTTCAATGAATGTATGCGTGTAAACAATTGTTGGTTAACCTTATAAATAAATAAATAAATAAATAAATATTATAAAAGCGAAAATGAGTTTGTTTGTTTGTTACCTTTTCACGCCTAAACCACTGAACCGATCATCCTGAAATTTTGCATATACGTTGTCAGGTGTACAAAAATGGATATAGGCTACTTTTCATTCCGAAAAAATACTGTTTCCGAGGAAAACAACCATAACGTTCTTATAATAATAGATGGCGCCACGTGTCTTTCGGATCATGATTGAATTATATTATTAGTTTACAAGCAGAGTATAACCCGAATTGATTATCAAATTCTAAATTAACACGAGCAAAGCCGCGGGCAAAAGCTAGTATGACATTATGTCACTAGCTGAGGAGAGAGAGGACCAGAATTGTTACCAAACTAACGTCGAAGATTACCCGGTATCCTGTAAGATCTCGTTCTCGAAATTGATACATCTGCAGGTGTATCATTTGGACACTATTATTACTATATTTAGTGACCATCGAAGCGACTTTGAATTGAGAATTTTATAGTAGGGGGTAGACGATTGGCTATACGTTACAACCAGTAATGATGATTAAGATTTTTTTGGTAAATCATATTTTAACCGACGGAACGTCTACCTAAATAATCTTTTGGCTGTCCTACGTCGATTTCCGCTACGTCTTATCGCTCAACTCTTGAGACACTCAAAATCTGTCGGGAAACGTCGACAGACGAGATAAGGTGAGGCAGCTTTTAACAGACTTTACCTTATCGAATAATTCAGAGTTTTATTATGACGAGGGTGCAGATGTTGATTTGTGACGTTCAATTTATTAAGGAATGTTGACCTTTATTTTGACCGGGTTTTACGGGCTGGAAATACATAAATTAGCGGCGATGGGATGATTAGTTTTTGTAGGTTTGGAATGGATGAAGAATATTTATATAAGTAATTGAAGATGTATCTAAAAGGAATAAAGGTTTTATGTTTAGATTCTTTATTTATTACTCAGTTTTTTTATGTTCTGATAGGCAATGGACTATCAACATAATAATATATGGGTGTGTGCTATTAAATTTGTTGTCATTAAAATACGATATTTGATTTTAATTGTATCATGAAATACCTATATTATATTTTACTTCATAAAGTAGAGTTTACAGTAAAGCCGCTAAATTTTAAGTAACCGAAAATACTCAAAAAAGGTACTACACCGCCGATGACTGAATAATTATCGCCACTGCCTTATACAGAATAAAATATATTCTATAGTCATAGCGAGAGCTGAACTCGGGACCTCAATTTCTAACGAAGTTCTAATGATTAAAGAGGCAGAGAAAGAGATCGAGACAAAAAGCATTTGTGCCTAAAACACGTAATTTAACCTGATCTTCATCGTTAGCTAGCAAATTTTTACTTGTATCTTCGCTGTACCTAACCCAAATGCATCCTGGAAATATACGCAAGATAAAATATCAATTATTTTCTTTCTAATTGGTATTCTAGAAAGAGCATCATGAATATTTGTAAGATATATTGTATAACCAGTCGTCGGGCGCCAGAACCCAAATTGATCGATGTAATCGGACACGGCAAGCATCAGATGATCGAAATATTGGACCGACTATGAACAGCGACGTTGAAAAGTTTGGACATGGTTTTTGTGTGGCCAAACTTTTTAATTACGGATTATTATTTTTTATTTGGTTTGATAAATATACATTATTATATTTCTTGGAAATTTCATTATGATATTATGATATCCTCCTTGTCTTATTGGAAAACATGAGTAATATTAATTACAATAAATTATTCTAAATACATAGCTAGACTTGTTTGACCTGACGAAACTGTAGTTGAGAAACTGTGAATTTGTCAATGGCATATTTATTTTATATGGGGTGTCCTAACACTGGTATCATTTTATACTTAAAATTTTATACTACATCCCTAGATATAAGTACTTATGTATGTGATATCGAAACAAAACATTTTATTTAGTGCCACAAAGTGCCCGATAAACTTGAATGGACTTCTGTATCGACTATATTTTTAGATTACTTTAAATGTTAAGACGAGGGAATAATAAGATCTATTTGAGTGGAGTCAAGTTTTATCTTTCTTGACTGCACGTATGACGCAGTGGTATTAGTAGTTACCACTGCCAGTGCGCTTAATGGGTTTTATTCCCACACAAGAGGACACAGGACAAAAACTATGTGATTTAAGAACTGTTGTTTCGAGTCTAGGTGTTCTTTATGCTCGTTATTTGAACGCTTTCAAAATCTGCTGGGAGATAAAAATTATTACTAGTGACGTTGTCTTTTTAAAACAAACTAGCGGTCGCCTAGTGCTCGAAATTCGACCAACTGATATATATTATGTCATGTTATTATACTCGTATATTGATATATGTAACCATAGTTACGCGCTTCGACTGCGTGTGTCAAATGCATGGTTGTGTGCGTGTAGTGATTTTTCATTAATTTAATGTATTTATTATACATATTTTATATAAATATTAGCATTCGTCACTTCTTCTCTGTATAAACTATAAGTGTGCGAAATTTCATACTCCTCCGTCCGCCCAATTTTCGTAAAAAGGGATCCAAAGTTTTCACTTCACGTATTAATATATAGATAACGAGACGGACGGACTGTCTCCGTAGCGCAGCGGTCGTGAATGCGACTGCTGTGCATGAGGTCACGGGTTCGAATCCCGGGTCAGGCCAAGAAAATGTAATTAAGTTTTTCTGTTAAGAAATCTCAATAGCAGCCCGGAGATAGGCAGTTGGCGGTGTTAGACACCCCCGTGCCTCAGAAAGCACGTAAAGCCGTTGATCCTGGGTCCGATCTCTCTCCGGTCGTGTCGGATTATCCGTCCCATCGGATCATGAGAGTTAGGGAACAGAGAATGCACTTGTGTTTGCGCACATACTTGTGCACTATAATATCTCCTGCGCAGATGGCCAGTCTCCGTTAAGACTGGCCGCCGTAGCCGAAATTCGGTCTGGAAGACATTATTATTATTAAAACAAATTATTTGAAAATTAACTATTATAATTATTGTCTAATATTTGTTTTAAAGACTACCAACAAAAATTACTATTAATACAAAAATCAATATGTTCCATAGACCTTTTTTTAATCACACACAATCTCTAACATCTGTGACATGATATCAAACAAGCCTGTAGGTGGTCACTATCAGATAATGGACTGATTAATTACTCGATGCGTTATCTAGCAGGATGGACAAAGGGGTGATCGTAAACAGAACTGTGGGTGGGCTCCGCTTATTCTCAAATGGCTATTGGCTTTTCGTTTTTTTATATTTGGTCAAAGGATTCTCTGCATTTTATTGGTTGTGAGCTCGGATCAAATGAAGCTCAATGCATGTGACTTTTTAGTTTAGTAAAAGGGTTTTAGACAATTCATGATATCTAACTTTTATATTTTCGTTGTCTCTAGTGGTACGTGATGATTTGCCTGATGGTAAGTGGTAACCGACGTTGGTGGACTTCAGAAATTTGAGTTGTATGCACTACAACTAAGTCACTACCTACTGTGATACTCTTTCTGTCCAACTCTTTCTGTAAAACTCACCTAAAGAAAGAAGTTAGAAACCTTGCTACGAAAAGTAGTTATTCCAGGATCATTTGTGCAACTCTGGACACTGCCAAACTCACGGCTGAATTATTACACCCGAGTGTAATAATTTGAGCAACGATAGCTCAGTGGGGAGACCAACAGACTGCAATGCAGAGGGTCTCGGGTTCGAAACCACGTCACGCACCTCTGACTTTCGGAAGTTATATGACTTTTCGAAATTATGTGCGTATTGATTGACAACTATCGCCTGCTCCGTGCCTCGGAGAGCACGTTAGGCCGTCGGTCCCGGTTGCCATGAACATCTATGGTAGTCATTATTGGGAAGTCAGTACCCTCTAATATCCTGACACTGGTCTAGCTTTAGGGTATCGTTAGCCTTCGGGTTGCGGAGGTCAGATGGCAGTCCCTCCGTGTAAAAACTGATATCCAGTCAAATCCGGTTAGACTAGAAAGCCGATCCCAAGTGACTTGGGAATAATAAAGGCTAGGGAGAGTAAGAAGTGTAATAATTTGAGTCTTCAGTGACCACGTCACCAACAGTCGGTTACAATAGTTATTGGCGAGGTGATAGTTGAGTTTCAGATGAGTTTTTATCAGTATCACGTTTGCTTACGGAACGTAATTGTTTTCTGAAAACTTAGACTTTGATGAGATTTTGATAAAATAGAAAGACATAATATTGTCTTCTGTTTACGTGAATGTTATTAATTGAAATTTAACTACTATATACGGATTTTATCGCGTTGTTTATTTGACAATTTATTACAAAATTTTGAAAAACTGTTACGCTACTATTAATATTAAACTTTGCTAATTTTTAAGCTAATTAAATTATTGAAACTATTAAAACTATTTATACTATTACTATACTATTATACTATTTATATTTATGTTTAAACTTTCCCCGACGTTTCGGTTGCTTTTCAGCAGCCATGGTCACGGGGAGACTAAGATGGTAGTTGTCTCAATGTTCCAGTATAGTTATTTCAAAGTACCCGAATGGTGTCATGGGTGTTTCTATTTACGCAGAATGAGAAAAGACTTTGACTTTTTTTTTCTTTGTTATTTTGTAAAGGACTTAGCGTAGCTTAAGCTTTGACTGCAAGGATGGCGTAGTTTGAGTGGTCATCTCGCTGTTGCCACTGTGTTGGCTGTTGTAGGTCTCCTTATAGAAAAAATATGTGTGTGATCCATAAATCATGTTTGCTAGTTTGGATGGTTTTGTAAAGATCCCTGCGTTACCGTATTTTACCGAATGCGACAAATGTATCTATATATTAATACGTGAAGCAAAAACTTTGTACCCCTTTTACGAAAATTGCGCGGACGGAGAAGTATGAAATTTAGCACAATTAAAGTTTATATGGAGAAGGAGGGGTGAATTCTAATATTTTTATAAAATATGCATTACAAATACATTAAATTAATGGAAAAACACTACACGCACACAACCATGCATTTGACACACGCAGTCGAATCGCGTTCGTAGTATTTCGGCATTGTTCGGTTGACTTCGTAGAATGCTTCGTAACTATGCTTACGTAATATAATGTATGTAGAGTAGGTGACTAAATGAAATGTGATTATAAGGGTATAGTTATAAAACCTTAATAACAATCAAATTTAAAATCACGTTATGGCGGTCTTGGTGATTAAACTGATTAAGCACAATGAGAGAGGCATCTCCGCAACGATTGGACATCGTCGATGTGTGGGGCTGCGCAGCCAGCGGTAAACAAATTATGGGCGAAATTCGACCACTTGGCGACCTTTAGTTTTAATAAATAAGTTACGTAATAATGTTTTGTTCAGTCGTAAGCACGTCGTATATACTGGAATTGCTATCGAAGCACCTTTCAATAGACAGCAGCGCCTTTATTAACAGTTCTGAACACTACTCACAGCAGATTTAACGAAGAATGCAGTCTTTAAATAAAATGATATAATACCATATCTTATTTTAACAGCAGTAAAATCCGACCACAGCACTATCCTGTTGATTAACAGCTTAATCGAAGCACATAACAATAAAACCCGTGATTACTGCCATAAATACTTTTAGGGCTGATACACACTGTAGTCAATAAATGAGTACCCGATCGGCCATATCTCGAGACTCATTAAACTTAAAAGCAAAGACTCCATTCTTAAATTAAACAATCGTAAGTGCATTCGCATCATTCCCGCTTCGCCCACTCCTTTGTCCAAGCTATTTTGGTTTGTGGTCCAATATGGAAGAATTTTCGGTATGGCAGTTTTATAGATAATATAACCTATCCTACCCTTTTCATAAGCAGAAGAGGTTGGGCACGCCAGCAGTGAGACAGTTTAATACAGAGCTGATTTCATTAAAACACCAACACGGATTTCGAAAGTCGTGAATTCAAGCTTTGCTTCATGATTTGATTTTGCTAGTTTTATAATTTACTATATTTTGCCCCGCGGCTTCGCTCACTCGGAGACAGTACTTTTATGTAATACTAGATGTGCCCTCGGTTTCACCCGCGTTATGATTACTGCGCGAACCCCGTAGGTTGTAGCGTGATGTTATATAGCCTATAGCCTATCTCGGTAAATGAGCTATCCAACACTAAAATATTTTTTCAATTCGGACCAGTAGTTCCTGAGATTAGCGCGTTCAAACAAACAAACAAACTCTTCAGCTTTATAATATTAGTAATTATGTTGTTTGTACAGAAAAGGACATAGAGTACCTTGTCTATTAAGACAAGGTACTCTATGTCCTTTTCTGTACAAACAAACAAACTCATACTCGCATTTATAATATTAGTTAGGATAAGGAGGACTGCATCGGTTGCGCAGTCGTGTTGTGAAAATTGCTGTGCGTAAGGCCTCGGGTTTAATTCTCAGATCGTTAAAGGTGTTATCACGTTTTATGTACGGGGACTGGAACTGTGCCCGGTTGACCAAAAGGAACGCCACGAAAACGAAGAACGTAAAAAATAGTCCATGAAATGTTTAAAATTTCCTACAGGATTTTATTCAATATGATGTCATATATGTAATATTTTATGTTCAAAGCTGAGATACAACCAAATCCCTTACACGGCTGTCTAACATCAGAGATGTTTAGTATTGCAAATTTTTATCGCTTTAACAATTTTTACCCTTTTGCTGTCCCGTGATATACACAATACAAAACCTTTTGTTATGCGTCGTACATGATGCATCGAATAGGGATCCTGTTAAATGACTCATATTTGAAGAGAAAATGTCTGTCGCTCACCGCTGTCACTTCTAGCATACTCCACAAATCGTCATGTAAGGTAAGTCACGACCGGCCACCGAGCCGAAAGCGACATTTGATAAAATCGTTCTCTTTACCAGCATGACCTGGTGAACCTATACCCCGAGTTTGTCTTCCACATTGACTTGTAAATGACTGCTTTACTTACTGTATTCTGAAGTAGTTTATGGCGGATAAGTGTATGGCTCGGATTGAATTTGAGGTAGTTTGTTTGTTGAAAGTGAAAGGGATATTCGGATGTGCAAAAATTATTCCTCAGCTTATGACAAAACAAGGTGTTTTATTTTCACTGGAATACTGAGTATTTGTTTTGAGAAATGATTGAAAGTTGATATCTATACTAATATTATAAAGTTTGTTTGTTTAAACCAGCTAATATCAGGAACTACTGGTTCGATTTGAAATTTTTTTTTGTGTTGGGTAGCCTATTTATCGAGGAAGGGGTATAGGCTATATAACATTACGCTACGACCCACGCGGGCGTCGCGGTAACATTAAACGCGGGTGAAACCGCGGGAACATCTAGTTATAAATAAGGTTTCACGATCCACATTGAATTATCACTGCTGTAATGTTGGTTTTTAAGGTTTTAGTTTCTAATAGTAAAAGAGAACTAAAACCTTAGAAAGAAAATACTATGGCATTCCAGACATGTTGTCGCTACCAATGATTTGTTGTAAATTCTTTATAACCAACCTACCTATAGTATTACAAGTCTGTTAAGCTGTAGATACAGAATAATTGTTAAAAAAAATTATTTACTCACACTATACAAACAGCACATTGAATTCCCGTTTACCCCGGTCTTAGATAAGAGAAGAAAAGACTTAGTTTGTACAAAGACTCAAACCACACATGCATTTGTCAATAAATTCTTAGGACCGTATTTATATAACGAGTTAAATAAAATATTAAATATATCTAATGTCAGTTATAAAAAATGTAGTAACATGTTAATGGAATACCTAGGAAAATAAAATTATACGGACACAGAAAAATTGCTGGAAGTCTTAAAATGATATTGAAAGTAAATTTAAAGTTGTATATTACTTCCTAAACACATTTAATCGTAGATGTACCTTAGACTGTAAATATTTGTATTAATTATGCGCTAGTGTCAAATAAATTTTCAAGTGATGTCCTGAAACACAGGTTTTTCATAGTTCAGGGAGGCTTAAACATAACGTTTTGAACTTCATTTATTTTGTATACACTATATAAATTAACATAGTTTAAGAATTAATTTTAATTAAGGCGTAAATTATTTTGCCAAGTTATATTTTTTTTTTACTTGGTGGAATGCTTTGACGCGTACCTCTCCGCGGGGCGACGGAGAGGTTATGTCGGGCTCACCGGGGAAAAGATACCCCGGTAATACCGACTAAACCTACCACGGTGTTTCTCGACATAACCATAGATGGCGAGGTCGCGGTTGCATGGGGAAGCGATTCGCGCGGTTTCGGCCCACCGCCTGAAACGGCAGGCCACTGCCCAAAAATACTTCCTCCACCGTCCCCCTAGGGGGGAGGACAATACACAATACAGAGGCGCACGTGGGTACACGCACGCCGCCTCTCGGACCTGGTGCTGATCGGGTGGCGAGCAGGCACACGCAACCCACCACCCAGGTATGCTTTAACACTGTTGATGTAATATGTATGATGTAGTGTAACGATGTATCTTATTTTTCTGTCAATAAATAAATATTATTAATCTATTATTATGTTTCTCTTATTATTATTAAATAATCACCGTAAAATCCGTATGAAATAGTATAATTTCAATGTGTAATATTTGCGTAAACGTGAGACTATATTAAGGATATACGGCTTCTGTCTCTGCTGTATATTATATTATTACATGTATGTATTTATAGAACGAAGTACCAAACAAGACCCATAAAGGTCGTGAACTGAACCCGCGACCGTAAACTTAAAAGGGGTGAAGGGTGACTCATGTGCAGTAGAGAATAATTACGGTTTACTTTGATTGATTCATAGTCGTTACGTCTATGATTATCCTCAGGGTAGACATAGAATATGCTATTAGGAATAAATTTAGGGTTCACTAATAACAGTGTCCATTTTGATTAAAAATATTTTCTACTAGCTTTTGCCCGCGGCTTCGCTCGCGTTAATTTAGAATTTGACAATCAATTCAGGTCGTACTCTGCTTGTAATAATATAATTCAATCATGATCCGAAAGACACGTGGCGCCATCTATTATTATAAGAACGTTGTTGTTGTTTTCCTCGGGAACAGTAATTTTTTTCGGGATGAAAGGTAGCCTACGTCCGTATACACCTGACAACGTATATGCAAAATTTCAGGATAATCGGTTCAGTGGTTTAGGCGTGAAAAGGTAACAAACAAACAAACTGATTTTCGCTTTTATAATATTAGTTAGGAAGTTAGCATAGTTAGGATTAGGATTAGGATAGTATAGTTGTATGAATGAAGAATGTATACAAATCGTTTATTGTAGGTAGTGATAGATGCTGCAACAACATAGATATGAAATAATTAGGTTTTGCCTGCGGCTTCACTCGCGTAAATGTAGGTTATGTTACGTTACTAACAGTACTTTTTTCTAGATCGTTAGTTTTCAAAGTGGTCCAGGTAGACCCCGAGGGGTCCACGGGAGACTCGACGGGGTCTACGTTGGCGTGACAAAAAAATGGGGTCCACAATTCGTAAGTGGGGGTCCACGAGAAAATTTATTTGCTTTCTATAGTGAAGAACTAAAATGTTGGCATAAATGTAGTCAAACACTTTCACGGGTACAATCTATTATTTTTTTTATACAATAAGCTGCCGGCAGAATTTAAAACCATAATTTGTTATTATAGCTTTAAAAATAAATTAAAATCTTTGTTATTGCAAAAATGTTACTACAGTGTTGATGAATACCTCAAAGATAAGATAAGATATGATTGTAATACATTCTTTTTATATTATTTCATTTCATTATTATTGTTTATATATAAATTATTGGATTATATATGAAATAAAAAATAAAAACATGTCATTTTTATAACTAAATTTAGTTACAAATATAACATGATTTTTTTAAAAATAATATCTAACTCTTAATTGATTTAATAGACTGAGAATTCACAAATTTATATTAATTTAGTACTTAATTGCAATTGATGTTAAAAACTATTAATTTAAACAAATATGTTCAACACAATACACTTGTTATGAATAAATTAATAAATAAATAAAATAAATATTTGTACATACGCCTCGATGGCGTAGTGGTTAGTGTAACCGACTGCCACGCCTGAGGTCGCGGGTTCGATTCCCGCACAAGTCAAACATTTGTGTGCATGAACATGGATGTTTGTCTTGGTCTGGGTGTGTCTATGTATAATATGTATGTATTTACAAAAAAAAGTATATATGTATGTTTATCCATTGTCTAGTACCCATAGTACAAGCTCTGCTTAGTTTGGGCTAGATGGTGTTGTGTGTATGTGATAGAATATTATTATTATTATTAATACAATATTCTTTTCTAAAGCGAGAGCTGTCTTTTTACGACTAAATAAAGAAATACGTTCTCATTTTCCAATGCTTTAAGGTTCCTAGAGTAGGTATTACGTAACATGCTCACAGGTATAGCAAGATAGCAATTGGCGTCGTGCCAACTAGATGGTCTGACTAAGAGAAATGCCACCTCATGTAGCAATTTCTACAAGTGCTGAAAGCGAGCACGGATTGCCTTCGATAAAGGTAGATTTGCTGGTTATATATTTATCAAGAGTGTGAGTAGGAGGTAAAGAGACGAGCTATAGATTTTCATTATAAGCTTTATATATAACTAGATGTTGCCCTCGGTTTTGCTCGCGAAAACGTAGGTTAGGTTTGGTTAGTACCTAACAGTACTTTTTCTGGTAGAAAGGTACCGTATAGCCTTTCCTGTTTACCTGAGAATGTGTATGCGAGAGTTCATGATGATCGGTCTAGTAGTTAAGTCGTCAAAGCGTAACAAACAAACAAACTCACTTTGGCATTTATAATATTAGTTAGTTAGGATTAGGACTTAGGATTTTCAGCCTCCATTTGCTTGTGTCCGCAAAACTTGAAAGTAGCGGATGGATTGTCATGCAATTTTAACATAAAGACACATTTCTATATCATAGTGTTTTACATCCCATCCTAATCCTAACTTCCTAACTAATATTATAAAAGCGTAAATGAGTTTGTTTGTTTGTTACCTTTTCACGCCTAAACCACTGAACCGATCATCCTGAAATTTTGCATATACGTTGTCAGGTGTACAGAAACGGACATAAGCTGCCTTTCATCCCGAAAAAAATTACTATTCTCGAGGAAAACAACAATAACGTTCTTATGATAATAGATGGCGCCACCTGTCTTTCGAATCATGACTGAATTATATTATTACAAGCAGAGTACAACCTCAATTGATTGTCAAATTCTAAATTACCGCGAGCGAAGCCGTAGGCAAAAGCTAGTACTTTATATAGCAAAGTTCCTTCAGCAACGGGACAATGTAAGTATCAGGCTGTGCCTCCACTGGTCGGGTTTAGCTAGTATAATAGAAATAATATAAGTCCTGTATATAAACTCCTTCATTACTAAGAAAGGCAGGTCCATAGTTTGCCACGGTGACCCCAGGCGCGGCTCCAACCCTCAAAAAAGGTTGTGGTCACAGCCACCCGAAAATCGGCCAAGTGCGATTCGGAGTACGAACTCGCTCATGAACAATCATGACTCATGAACGACTTTTCAATTTGATTATTTCCTTGTTTTCGCGCATCAGGATTTTGGCCTTAGGAATCATTGGAGGAAGTCAGACCCGATTTCGTCCAATTAAATAGTCAAACAGTTTCGAATAAATTCCAAATCAATTACAATCAATTCATTATTATTTTTTCTTCTTTTCTAGTAGCCAGTAAGCCAATATAGGGACACTAGACTGGGTAAATAGGTATCTTGACGCTGTCTCAGGCGTCGTATAGCGTTTATTATCATCAGCTTATCAATCTCAATAGACCGTGAAAGTGTGACGTCACAAGTCTATTAGGGTGGTGGGCATGCCCATCGTGCCCACAACGGTGAATCCGCCCTTGGGTAACCCACATAATTCACTCTTTCTCGAGAACGTCATAGAGAACTCTCGGACATCAGGTTTTCTCCCGAAGTTTTCCGTCATCGCTTAAGAGAGAGACTATACTATTATAATTACTAGCGGTCGCCTAGTGCTCAAAATTCGACCAAAGTTTGAAGACATTGCTGATATGTCATTATATATTGATATATGTAACCATAGTTACGCGCTTCGACTGCATGTGTCAAATGCATGGTTGTGTACGTGTAGTGTTTTTTCATTAATTTAATGTATTTCTAATGCATATTTTATATAAATATTAGCATTCGTCACTTCTTCTCTGTATAAACTATAAGTGTGCGAAATTTCATACTCCTCCGTCCGCCCAATTTTCGTAAAAAGGGATCCAAAGTTTTCACTTCACGTATTAATATATAGATAATTATTATCTATATCTGCTTCGAAAAACAGTTGCGTACAGTCCGGTTATCTTAACATTTGGTCTTTAACTGTGAAATTGCCCTTTATGTCCTACATCGTATTTCGTAATTTATAAATTCATGTATATTTCGAAGAGAATATGTATTTTATCAATAATATGTATTATCTATACTAATATTATAAAGAGGAAATATTTGATTTTTTGTTTGTTTGTAAGAATTTAAATCAAAAACTATTCAACCGATTTTAAAAATGATTTTTCCGTTAGATACGTAGGTATATTATCACCTACTCGGTGATAATTATACGTTTCTAATAGTAATTTTTAATTAATGAATTTTTCATAGGCTATGTTTCATTTAAAAAAAAGTACTGTTACTAACAAAACCTAACCTACTTTTACGCGAGCAAAGCCGCGGGCAAAAGCTAGTTAAAAATCAATTTTAATAACCTTTATACAATATTGTATTAAAAGTTATATCGCTTAGTGTCTGCCCGTATTCGTTTATTTAATTCGCCATAAAAATTATATGATAGTTGATGTTTTTGTTAATTTAACTCTTAGGAGCCGAAAGTAAATTCTAAGTATTTTTAATTAGAATTTACTTTCGGCTCTTAAGAGTTAAACTAACAAAAACATCAACTATGTTTATCGAAAGAAATTATAATAAGAAGTATCTTATGTTTACAAGACTATAGCTTGCAAGCGAGGTAAGTTACATTCATACGCTTCGTCGTTTACGCATATTTGAATCACAGACAAACTTTCATATTTATAATATGTACTAGCTATTGCCCGCGGTTTCGCTCGCGTTAATTTAGAATTTGACAATCAATTCGGGTTGTACTCTGCTTGTAATAATATAATTCAATCATGATTCGAAAGACACATGGCGCCATCTATTATCATAAGAACGGTATTGTTATTTTCCTCGGGAATAGTAATTTTTTTCGGGATGAAAGGTAGCCTATGTCCGTTTCTGTACACCTGACAATGTATATGCAAAATTTCAGCATGATCGGTTCAGTGGTTTAGGCGTGAAAAGGTAACAAACAAACAAACAAACTCATTTTCGCTTTTATAATATTAGTTAGGATTAGGATAGGATTAGGATTAGGATATGATTAGGATTAGGATTATATTATAATATAAGTAGCAGCATAACAGTAGTACAAGAAAAACATTTTTTATAGAAACTCTATACTTAAATTACAACCCTTAAGCATTGTACCGTTACATGTGTACACGTCTAAATAATAATTGTACCGTTTACATGTGTACGTATAAGTAACTAGACACCTTTAGATTAATTTCCTACTTTACGTGACATTCAACAGAAATTAATATGTCGCACAAAAAGAGGCCTTAGTATGAAAGGAAATAGTTGGAACCCTTGCCAGCGACCTTACATCGACTGATGAATTAACGCCCTACGCTGTAGGGTGACTGTGGATTTTGTAGGGATACTTTTTGCAAACAGTATTACAAATTAAACTTACTAGATAATATCCTAATTAATATCCGTCAACTGTCGAGCGGTCATACGTTTTTCCGCAAAAAATGATTCACTAAAAAAAAACAGACGAACGTATGTCCGCTCCACACTTGACTCGTTAATGAGTCAAGTGTCGAGCGGACATACGTTTGTCCGTTTGTGTATTGTTTGCACAATTTTTTTTTCCCCTTGACGCTCAAGAAGTTAATAATGCGAATGGGTGTGTGTGTTTGCTTGCTACACTAGCACTCCTTAACTTCGTCTTCTTCATCACTTTATCACAAAATTTCGCAAACATGTTGTCTAGTGTGTACAGAAAAGGGCATAGGGAACCTTTCCACCAAAAAAATTACTGTATACGAGTGAAGTGAAGGCAATATCTAGTATTCGTATATTTCTAATATAGTTTTGCAATTTACATTGAGAGCAAAGGATCTAAGTTGATTTGGGAGGTCGTTCGGAACGTTAAAGCGATGAAATGCGGGTGCCAATTAGGTGTAAAAATCACATGCATAACACATAAAGCTGGCTGAAAGTATCTGACAAAAAAAGTCATTCACATAGTATATATCTTAATAGACATATATCTTGCATATTAAAATTTAAAATTATAAAAAAATGCACATTTCGAAATCAAAACGGATTATATTTAATTTTAAAATTCAATACGTTGATTAGGAAGAATTAGGGTGGTGCTCGATTTTCATAGACGAATAATTTAAAATATTGTTTAGAATTGAGGGTATATTATTCGAACAGGATTTATGGCGGCTACATGACATGCATATAAGGCCTGTATTTCTGTCTCATATTACCACGCGATTGCATTGCATTTAATCAGTTTAAATTAAGAATATAGTTATGATATAGAGTTCTCAAGGAATATTCTAAATCGTAATGGCAACATATCCAATCCATTCTTTGTATAAAGCTTAGTCACTGTACTCAAGCCCTTTGTCGCCGTCTACAATGATGCCCTTTGCGATTGATTAGTCGACATTTCAGTCCCTTTCAGTCGTAGGGCGTCTCGAAGAAGCCGCACAAAGTAGTTGGTAGGAATTAGGGTTGCGGTACGGCAGACGATTGAAATTAGATGCATCGATATTGCGAAGGGTTTCGCTACGGTATGATCGTAAAAGAGTGGATGAAGCGGTAAAAATACCTATATTTTAGTAGATTTCTCCCGCGGCTTTGCTTGCGTTAATGTAGATTTTAACAATAAATTTTAATTTTTCCCGAAAGAAAGGTATTCTGTCTCTTGTACTGTATCCCTTTTCATATGGACTGCTTCAACTATCATGCCAATATTTTATCGTAATTATACCTATACAAACAGTTAACATTTCATATTTCGTCTTAATCATTCTATTCTATTCTATTCTATCACTTACACACAATACCATCTAGACCAAACTAAGCAGAACTTGTACAATGGGTACTAGACAATGGATAAACATACATATAGTTTATATGTATGTTTATCCATTGTGTTTTTATGTAAATACATACATCTTATACATAAATTAAGTCAATGCGGCAAGCAGGTTGCAAAAAAACCGATATTACTGCAACAGATTTATTAATAGCAATTACAATTTATTTAAGTAATTATAAAATATGACAATTGTTCGATGTTTGAATCAAAAGTGTCGTAAGAACGCTTAAAATCGATGCCTTGGTTCCGGCGAGCCGCGTGCGTCACGTTGAGCCGTCTCAGCACTTTCCGGGCGGTTGCTGGTTCGTCGCTAGGCTGATGCAATATTTATTATAATTCCATCAATTTCTTAATCTGCGTATTTCGTGTATGTATTGATCTTAACACATAGAAACACCCAGACCAAGACAAACATCATGCACACAAATGTTTGACTGAATGTTTGTTTGATTTGTGCGCGAATCGAACCCGCGACTTCAGGCGTGGCTGTCGGTTATACTAACCACTATTACATATAATTAAATTGATGCAGTAGAAATATAGAGACTTTTAAACATGGATTTTTATAGAGTACTACAAGTATACTAATTATCTTTCTAACCTTTCACTACATTAGTTTTTTAAACACAAATTCTTCAGGGCGTGTGTCCAACGCATACTCTTTTAAGAAACCGGTGTAAGACGATTAACACACGGCACCACGCACTGCCGCGGTAGGCGGTGAAGCAGATCTCATGTCGCATTGGCCTCTACTAAATCCGTTGATGCCTAACGCACGTACACCGCCCGACCGCGCGGTCAAGCGGTGCTCTCACCGCCACCGGCCTCACAACGGGAAGCCGCTTAACCGCGTGGATCATCGTTAGTGCAGGACGTGTTGCAATTTGAAAATTATCAAACTGGTCAAACCATCCGCGCAGGCAGGCGCGTAAACCGCCTTACCGCGCGGGGCACCGCTACGAAATCCGCTTTACCGCGCACCGCCCTCCGTGGCGGTGCGCGGTGTCGTGTGATAATCGCCTAAGGTTGTTTAGTGTTACTGTGTTTAGTCCGGTAAGACTCTAGTAGTTTACATACTCTATCATCCTATTTTTTATCCCTTGCCATACGTTCAGCTACGCTTACTTAATACATTTGATATTGTAAGCGATTGTAGGCTATAGTAAGATGAGGGCCTCGCTGATTTCAGCATGAATGGGCCGGCTCGACCGGGGAAGGACTACCCTCTCACATAATATCGACGTGAAATACCAGTATTCCTACTGTTGTGTTTCGTTCGGTGAGTGAGAATACCAGAGGTCCAATCACCCTCTTTCTCCCTTCCCGCTCCTTCTCCTTTCCACTTCCTTTCCTAAAGGGTCGCCAACGCGCTAGTGATGCCTCTGGTGTTGCATACGTCTATAGGCTACGGTGACCACTTACCATCAGGTGGCCCGTATGCTTGCTTGCCACATTAGAAGTATTAAAAAAAAGCCATGTACTTGTTTGCCATTGCCAAAACAAAAGGCAATATTATGACAAACTTGATTGATGGTTAATATTGTATCTTTATGCGTTTGCAATGATGTCTGACATTCCAACAATTAACAGGGTAAAGCAACATTGACGCCATTTTTCCATTCGTTTTTTATATGTCCCACTGCTGGGCAAAATCCTCTCCCTTGAACTTCCAAATTTCTCTGTTGAATGTGGATATTTCCTGTCAGTCCCTTTCAAAAGCGGCCAGGTCGCTTATTAACGCCATATCATAAGTCTAGTAAGTTAGTTGTTTGCCTCGATGGCGTAGTGGTTAGTATAACCGACTGCCACGCCTGAGGTCGCGGGTTCGATTCTCGCACAAGTCAAACATTTGTGTGCATGAACATAAATGTTTGCCTTGGTCTGGGTGTTTCTATGTATAATATGTATGGATTTACAAAAATAAAAGTATATATGTATGTTTATCCATTGTCTAGTACCCATAGTCCAAGCTCTGCTTAGTTTGGGCTAGATGGTGTTGTGTGTATGTGATAGAATATAATTACTAATGTTATAAGGAAGTAATAACTAAAACTACATAAATTTACGTTCGCGCCTAGCATTTCCTCTACTAGTTATAATCGAATTCAACGCAGCTTTACACCATAAATTAAAAATAAAAACCTTAAAATGTGAGAATGGGTTTTGTTGAAAAAAGTTTTTTTTACACATGTTCCGATGGGGTCCGATAAAAAACTGACGGTAGCTCGAGAGTAATTTTTATTTCATAGAGACACCTGTCCATTTATAGTTCCCTTGTATTATAATGTATTTAAATGCATTCCCAAAATGTGTGTATCGATGCGTGGTACCAGTGAAAGCAAAAAAGTTGCTTTACATCGCGCTCTGCGTTTTGATTTTGGTACGTTTTTTATATGTATTTTAACTAGATTTTGCCAGCGGCTTTGCTCGCGTAATTGTAGGTTAGGTAGGTTAGTAACAGCACTAGTTTCTGGATGAAAAATACCCTATTTGTTCCCCTGACAACGTGTATACGAAATTTCCTAATGATCGGTCGAGTAGTTAAGGCGTGAAACTGTAACAGACAAACAAACTCACATTCGCATTTATAATGTTAGTTAGGATAAGGATTTATTGAGACGTTATTTATATTGTAAACTAGATGTGCCCGCGGTTTCACCCGCGTTTATGATTACTGCGCCGCCGTACGCCGTCGTAGCGTGATGTTATATAGCCTATAACCTTCCTCGATAAATAAGCTATCCAACAAAAAATAATTTTACAATTTGAACCAGTAGTTCCTGAGATTAGCGCGTTCAAGGAAACAAACAAACTCTTCAGTTTTATAATATTAGTATAGATTTAAACTTGAGTATTATAATATTTTAGTTTTGGTATGTATTTAAATGTAAGTAATAACAGAAATGAGGTCTGAAATTCGTATCGTTTATAGCAAAGTTAAATTTTAATCCTTGTTTTGATTAAGTAATATTTTTTGCTTTTATTGAAAAGTATAACCGGCATCGCAGGTAAAGTCAATACGGGAAGATTTATTTTGTTTTTATCTGGAATAGTAGTTTAAAATCGAAGTTCTTATGTAAATTGTCATAGTTTCTATTAAGAACTATTAATTTCTGAATCTTCTTCGAAGAGGTTAATAAAAACACTTTGTCGGTCTGTGTGTCTATCTGTTAGTAATAGGCATAGCTCCGGAACCACAGGACCGATTGACTTGTAACTTGGTGTGCAGAGACCTTAGAGTCATCCCTCGGTCGAGTTTGAATATGGGCCCTGGAGGTCAAAAGACCCTAGAGATATAGGGGTCACATATTTTAGATGGAAAAATATTGACTTGTAAGTTGGTGTGCCGACACCTTGGGGTCATACCTCGGTCGAGTTTGAATATAGGCCCTGTGAGTCAAAAGACCCCCGAGATATAGGGGTCACAAGGTCACATGAAGACGAAGAGGTTGAATCCTGGGGTTTTACACCCGTCTCGTTTGAATTGAATTAACTTATGATAGCCGACAACGGTTATCATACTTATCTTAGCATAATGGAAATTAAATAATGAATGTATTAAAAGGCTAATGTCTATTGTTTAACTGTCCATTCACGTGGTTTAGCCCTAATGAAATTTAATGGTCTTCTAGAAACAATGCATATCCTTACTAATATTATAAATGCAAAAATGAGTTTGTTTGTTTGTTACGCTTTCACGCCTTAACTACTCAACCGATCAACATGACATTTTTCATACACGTTGTCAGGGGTACAGAATAGGACATAGGGTACCTTTCATCCAGAAAAAAGAACTGTTGCAAACTTAACCTAACCTAACCTACATTTACGCGAGCAAAGCCGCGGGTGAAAACTAGTATTACTATAAATCCAAACATATATTATAATTATCTTTATCTTAAATATAACTTAATATAATTAATCTTAATTTTGTTGCCGGTGATGCAATACTTGTTAAAGTGACGCTGAAGCCATCGATTTTCAGACTTGACCAATAAAGAAGGAGCGTGCACACATAGATACTTCTTTTAATTCATGTAGCTCTCTCTCCTCATTTTCCGTGTTTTTTAATGTTTTCTATTATATCTGTATCGATTATAAATCATTCGACTATAGTTTGTAAAGTTAATCGGTAATCGATATCGTGCTGTATCGATTGTATTGGTGTCTTCACTATTGCTGTTCAACGATCATCTAACAAATGGGACTCCGTATTTGAAACAGACTATAGTCGATATATTAGTATTATGTTAGGTATAAGGGGCTTCGTTTGTGGTAAAGCTTGTATTTATTAATTATAATATGAAATAACTAGCTTTTGCCTGCGGCTTCGCCCGCGGTAATTTAGAATTTGACAATCAATTCGGGTTGTACTCTGCTTGTAATAATATAATTCAATCATGATTTGAAAAACACGTGGCGCCAACTATTATCATAAGAACGTTATTATTGTTTTCCTCGGGAACAGTAATTTTTTTGGGGAAGAAAGGTAGCCTATGTCCGTTTCTGTACACCTGACAACGTATATGCAAAATTTCAAGATGATCGGTTCAGTGGTTTAGGCGTGAAAAGGTAACAAACAAACAAACAAGCAAACTCATTTTCGCTTTTATAATATTAGTTAGGATTAGGATAGTTAGGATGATAGAATTATACGAGTAATAAAAATCATCATTATTATATCGTTATCATATCTTCCATTATTAATTTTAAAGTAGCTTACATTTTAATAAATCAATCATAGTAAACTGACAGAAGTAGGCCATGAAATCCAACACTCTTTTTTATTCTTTAGCAAAAAAACAAATGTAAATGGTGACACCTTTGGCCAACTCGTCGCTGTAACTGACACCGCGCCTCGTCGGTCATGCATGACGGTTGAAGTTAACCCGTCACTGGCCAAGCTCGCACCTGCATCATGCGTGTACGCAACAATAACCCTCAGAATATTTACATGCATTCTGTCCTCATTGTCGTTCCCTAATTTATTTACAGAATTTCCTCGCTTGTCGCTCCAAGTTCTTAAAGTTTGCTTTTTGTAAATAGCTGAGATTCTTCGTTTTTGTGAACGTTTGTTTTATGTTAGGCATTCGTGTTCGATTTACGGAGTCAGTTTGTTTGATCTTTGAGCTCCTCTTTTTCTTTTGCTTTCCTCAATGCTTTTGTGTGCAGAGAAGAACATTGTCTTGTTACCTGCCAACATTTAATAGTGCAAGTATTTGTTAGCAAGTAAGCGTGTGTTATTTTATTGCATTGTAGCTATTTTTAATTATATTTACGGAAACTGTTACGGAAAGTCTGGGTAACTTTACATATCAGTCTGACAAGGAGTGTTTTGGCAATTGTAAGTAAATTTAGAAAATTTTAGCCTAAATTACTGTCACAATAATATATTTAATCCATATCACTTAGGAGTAATAAAGAGAGGACTGATGTTCATATCATTATCAAGAAAGAGAAGTCTGTCTTATTATAGATAGGAACATGATGCCCAGAGCAATGATATTACTAGTCTAGCTAAAAGTGGAATGTTTTATTTTCCTTCCAGGCTTATCATTACTAATATAAATTCTCTTAGATGATCAGGGTTTGAATTCAGAAATCAGAAGTAGGTAGTTATATTACTATATATTTTTTCTTTTTAATTTTTGTGCCTTTTATTAGTATTACAATCTGCCAGACACATTGTATCCTAAGCAAACTTCTTCTCCGTCGTTTAGCTCTTGGCAGAGCGGTCGTGGTCATTTTGAGGCGTCCATGTCGGTGGTAAAGGCGGACACAGCTCTTCGCACGATCTCCCGCCATCTATCTAAGCAAACTACAATACAAAAAATATATTCCACTAACGTACTGGGCTACATACTGACCTTCCTGCCTCTCTTACAGGTTCGGCCCATTACTTAATGCCATTAGATTACTGAGATACTCAATTGTTTCTATAACTTGTTTGAACAATACGGATTACGTATTCACAGTACGATTCAAGTAGTAAAGATGCTATTACCGATGCACAGCATGCAATGAGTTTGTCTTCCGCACTGGGTAAATATTGGTGTGATTGTGGAATGGGATGTTTCGCGTTTGGGTGTTTATTCCTATTCACTTTCTGTATGTTGATTGAGCCAATAGTTACTTCACTACATATTATAAAACAAAGTTACCCGCCGCGTCTGTCCATCTGTCTGTTTGCGATAAACTCAAAAACAACTGAACGGATTTTCATGTGGTTTTCACCACTAGACAGAATTATTAATCAGGAAGGTTTACGTGCATATTTTGTTACGATTTTGTACTACCTCTGCGAAACCGGGGCGTTTTGTAAATGTTTTTAATAAGTTAAAGTAAGATCCATTAACTGCGAAATGATTATCTGTTGGATGTTTATTTAAAAAAGTACAAGTTCATCTTATTATTACTAATACTTTCCAAAGAATTTGTCGCTGTTTTCTACAGAGATATAACAGATTTTACAATCTAAGCATCCCTCGAATGAAGTTTTTAAAACCTTCTTTAAGCGGCAGTTCAGTTTTATGAGGCGTGAACTCTTTGGTAAATGGAAAGCTGTATAAAGCTTCAAAGTCAGCTAAGTGTTACGTAGAATCTCAAAAATTCTTAAGAAATTAGATTCTTGCGTTATATTTTAATTATTATTAAATATTAAACATGAGTAATATTATAGTGATTTCTGTTTACGCTTACTGCTAATCATGACAGTTTTCGATAGCAACCAATTTAGAACTCAACTCGTTATATAATTTTGTATACAAATTTAATTCCACGAGATTTTCGATAGTAACCAATTTAGAACTCAACTTCTGAAACGTCTATGACTCCTACGGTGGAGTCATGGACGTTGACGTCGTTGCGCGTCCGTGACCCCTACGGGGTAGTCAAAAATATTTGGTATTTTTTTCGCGACCAATCACAACGAGTTTTTTTGACTCCCCCGTAGGGGTCACGGACGCGGAATTTTTATGAGTCATGGGACATTCCTAGGGTTAAAATATCAACCGAGCTGAATAACGCTGAATTTTTTGGTTATTAATTCCCTACACCAGTATTAATTGATTAATTTTGGTACCGATGGCGTAGTGGTTAATGTGGTCACCTCGTCTCTGCAACTGTGCCAAGTGTTGAGGGTTCGATTTCCAAATCAACTAAAAAATTGTGTGATCCACTAACAGTAGTTCCAAATCTGGTTGATCTTTGTGTCCGTTGTTTGAATGTTAGTAAAGTCTCCTGTGACACAAAAATCCTTCTTAGTATTTATATTATACTAGCTTTTGCGCGCGGCTCCTACATCAATAAAAAGTAGCCTATGAATTTTCGCAGGTTATAAACTATATCTGTACCAAATTTCATATACATCGGTTGAGTGGTTTAGCCGTGAAAAGGTGACAGACAGATAGACAGACAGAGTTACTTTCTAATTTATAATATTAGTGAGCATTGTCTTTTTTAAAAACACAATAAACTTTAGTATAGCGCCCGGTTGGCTAGACTTACTTTTTTTTTACATAGGGTACAATAAGGCTGCCAAAATACGTTATTATTCTCCTCGGCCCATATCCTCGTGAATATAAAGGCGTCATTCTCTAATTATCTAATGTTACAGTTTAAATTAGTATATCTATGGCTCAACACGTTTCTGAGAGAAGTAGAGATCGTATCAGCAGCTCGGACAGTAATTTCCGCTTGTGTACAAGCCTTATCAACGTCATCAACCGAGCACCTGTCATGCATAATGGTAATTATTATTAAATGCCAACTCTGTTTGTTGTTATCTGTTACGGATAAACCAACTTATTTGTGTTGTCAGGAGAGGCGCCACTTTCTACGCTTAAATATATACAGTTTTGGTAGTTCCTTAATTTGTTAACTACACTGATAATTTGGTCGATATGTGCGGAAGTGTTTGACAGTGATGAATGTCGTTTTAGCGTAGTTTTATAGAATAAAAGTGTAGGGTTAGGGTTAGCGCTGACGGACCGAGTGGCGGCGAAGAGACTAATTCAGTAACAATTTAAATTCAACCTAAAGTGCTTCAGAATACGACTGTATTTCGTACAACGAAATAAACTGACAGCGAGCGACTCAAAGCGCGGTTATTTGTAAAGGGTAATGTGGAAATTAGTGACTGATATACTATTTGATATTGTGTATGATAGATATGTTATACAGATGCACAGATGGCGTAGCGGTTTAAGTGTTCGTCTCACCACTACACGCTGAGTGTTGTGGGTTCGAATCCCGTACGGGATAAAACTTTGTGTGGTCCACAAATGGTTGTTCTGAGTCTGGGTGTTCTTCGTGTCCGTTGTTTGAATGTGTGTTTTATTCCTAGTGCGGTAGATGTCTTTTTAGATAATTTTTAATCATAATTTTGATTGTAAATACTTATATGTTCCATTTTAGTGCCTAGTCATCATTCCGTATATGAAGTGTACGGTGTGGCGCGAGGTTTGCAGTGATTGTTGAATAAAAGATATGTTATAAATGTTACACACTAATAGTTTATTGTTCAGTTCCACAATAAGTTCTTAAATGTTAAAAATGTTAGTTAAATGGTATGTTCATGAAAATGTTATAATGTTGCATTGAATGCACCCGAATATCGCGGTCGCAAAAAGTGCACTGACTCTTTATGCGTTTGATGTAATTAGGATAACGCGTGAGTCGCTTATTGCTGACTAAGGTGTTCGGTTTCATTACACCGAACATGAGGTTTACCCAGACTTACCCTTGCATTGTTTGCGTCAGCGTTAAGGTATCTTGCAGAACTAGTTTCATACATACATAAAAACATAGATTCACGCCTGTTTCCCAGAGGGGTAGGCAGAGACTACGGATTTCCATTTGCTACGATCCTGACACACTTCTCTGGCTTCATTCACTTTCATCACATTTCTCATACACGCCCGTCGGTTCAAGGAGCTCTTAACCTGGCCTTTGTCCAGAACGCCTCCAATCTGGTCGAGAAACGTTCGCCTAGGTTTTCCTCTTGCGACTGTTCCATTCACACTAGCCTTATAAACTTTCTTAGTCAGTCTTTCCTCGTCCATTCTTTCTACATGTCCAAACCAGCTTAACATACCCTTTTCTATTCTTGTAACTATATCCACTTTCATGCCGCATCTCTCTCTAATCACACTATTTCTTATTCTATCTTTCAGAGTCACACCACATATGCTTCTCAACTAGTTTCAAGGATTAAATAAATAAAACAATATAAATTGCACAGTTAAACATAATTTATTTCATATTATTTTAAGTATCACAGATCCATTTATTTTAATAATCATCACGTTAACAAAAATATATATAGTCTAAGGGTGGTGATGACACCTATATATAGCAATATTATGTTCCAACTACGTTTTTAACTGCGATACATGATATTTACATTCTATCACTTTATATACAATACAGAAATGATCTACTGTACCATACCAATGTCGAAAGAAACTCAATATCTTCTTCTCCCTAGCCTTTATTATTCCCAAGTTACTTGGGGTCGGCCTTCTAGTCTAACCGGATTTGACTGGATATCAGTTTTTACACGGATCGACTGCCATCTGACCTCCGCAACCCGAAGGCTAACGAAACCCTAAGGCTAGACCAGTATTAGGATATTAGAGGGCACTGACTTCCCAATAACGACTGCCATAGATGTTGATGCTAGCCGGGACCGACGGCTTAACGTGCTCTCCGAGGCACGGAGCAGGCGATAATTATCAATCAATACGCACATAATTTTGAAAAGTCATATAACTTCCGAAAGTCAGAGGTGCACGACGTGGGTTCGAACCCGAGACCCTCTGCATTGCAGTCTGTTGACCTCCCCACTGAGCTATTTCTGTCGAAAGAAACTCAATACCTATAAAAACTTGTAATAATTATCTTAGTATTTATTATGTTTGAGAAACATACTGAGGAATGATTGTGAATACTGTCTATTAATTATTATTTATAGTATGCTACAGAAGTAGGCTTTTCTGAAATGAAACACTAATAAGCAATATCTCCCGAACCGAATTTTGGTTACAGCGGCCAATTTTAACGGCGACTGATGGCGCAGATGGCTTGCGCAGGAGATATTATAGTGCACAAGTATGTGCGCAAACACAAGTGCACCGTCTGTTCCCTAACCCTCATGATCCGATGGGGCGGTAATCCAAGACGATTGAAGAGAGATCAGGCGCAAGACTAACGGCTTTACTTGCTTGCCGAGGCACGGGGGTGTCTTACACGTCCAACTTCCTAACTACGGGCTGCTATCGAGTTTCTTAACAGAAAAACCTAATAACTTTTTGTTGGCCCGACCCGGGATTCGAACCTGTCACCTTATGCACAGCAGTCGCTTTCACTACCGCTACGCCACGGAAGCAGACAAAAAAGAATCAATACATTGAAATTAAACTGCTATATACGGATTTTATCGCGTTGTGTATTTGACATTTTATTACATAATTAAGATGCAATACGTTTTAATTGAAACTATTTTATCATTTCATGTATTAAATTCTAATCGGTTCTTAATATTTCATACGATAATACCAAATACCAATAGTTTTCATTCTAAAATGCTTAATAATTCATACATGCCTACGAAATATACTTTGGTATTCGGTAATGTGATTGCGTCATACTGTGAAGGATAACTTCAAATCATTGAACATACTACATAGTCAAGTAGTGGCACTGATTTTCATACAAATGCACCCAGAGTAATACTACTTGTACTGCTTGCCCCCGTACTGTACAGCTAAAGTGCGGTGTGGCAGCTGGGGCGTTGTTATATGAGCTATAAAGATATCCCATCCCACACATGGGTGAAGAAAACTTCATATTTATTCATGTTCAAGATAAATATGAACTCAATCATACATGATGTCACGTAATCAACTCGTGGCGCACGGCTGCGTGCGCGACGAGCGAGGAGGTGCCATCTCTAGTCCCCCTCCGAGCAGCGGCGGCCTATATAAGTGGATCGCGCCTGGTGCAGTGCTCTGGTTCTTCCCTTAAAGAACCACGTAGTAAGCCTTAACGAACAATGCCCTGTTTGTTGTTCGCGTAGAATTCTTATACAGTGTAATTCATATATAATTACTTGCTGTTAATTAAAAGTGTTAATTGTTGTACTATCTTTAAATCATCTCTGCTTAACATAACCTCAAGACACCACGCTCCTACAGCGTGGCTTGTCCTATTCCTATCAAAACCCTTAAGGTTACAATGAGATTTACTATATTGACTTCATATACCTACATCAAAGCTAATTATCGTCTAGCCAGATTCTATCTTGTTTGATACGCAGACAATCTTTCTTTTCTTTATTTTCGTGTGGTTAGTGGCCAACCTGTTGTCAAGAGTTATTCAAGCCGCCCGTAGGCCTCTGACATGGCTTAACGACTGCTGTCAATTTGACAATAACCGGGACCAACTTTTTACGTGCCCTCCGAAGCACGGCGACGCTCAGATGAAATACCACTAAGCGGTCACCCATCTATAGACTGACCGCACCCAACGTTGCTTAACCTCAGTAATCGTTTACCGATCAGTGAGTGCAACTGGCTATGAGCGCCAGACAGTTAAAAGTCTGAATACTTATTTCCAATAATTTATACGACAATCGTGCGATCTAAGAATTTACTAAGAATGCAATTCCCACGGCATTCGTGAAGGAACAAATTATTTCAATAGGATAGGCCGCAGCAACCGTGCACTCCTATTTATGGGGCTATGAGAGCCAATGCTGCCAATAGTGATTATGGTAATATTTCCCCAGGTCGTTTATAATGACAATCTATAGAGATAGCCTAGTCACTGAAATAATTAGTTATTTATAACTTGAGCTATCCATTTTGAGTCTATCTTTTATTATAGACTAGTTTTCACCCGCGGCTTCGCTCACGTCAATGTAGGTTAGGTTTGGCTTTTTTCTGGATGAAAGGTACCCTATGTCCTATTCTGTACCCCTGACAACGTGTATGCAAAGTTTCATGTCGATCAGTTGAGTAGTTAAGGCGTGAAAGCGTAACAAACAAACAAACTCATTTTCGCATTTATAATATTAGTAAGGATATATTTTGAAGCGTTTCATTTTGAGTTCTTTCGGCATTAGTACGGTGCTTAAAGTTTAAAAGATTGCAAGATCTTTTCTATAGAATAGATGCAAATCTAAGCGCCTTTCTACATGCGATATTGACAAAGGCAGTGTTTCTGGCAGTGACGAAAATGTACCTACTTATCTATTAGAATCTACATGATATAGAAATGTGAATAGTAGGCAGTAATTGTGACGGTGAATTTTAAGTTCGTGTTTTGAAATGAAATATCGCATATAGAAGGGTCTTGTAAAAGTTCAACTTACTTGTATACAATGAATAAGTTTTAGTTATAAATGCAGTTATAAAGTCTTTAGAGTAAAAGATAATATTAGATGAATTCCTTACTATTTTCTTGTTTCGTTTTTCGATGTTTATTGGGGTTCAAAATTCAATTTTAAATCATTCTTTACGCAATAGTTACAATTCATCTGACATCATACGTAAATAAAAATACTTATATTTTTAGAGAGTAGCTACTTAAGCTCAGAGTTAGACACGTATAACATTTTCTTTTAGATTATTGCCAAATAAATTCCGTGGCATTACAATTTTGGCACAAAGTTCGAAACTCTAATAAGCACGTTGAAAATTATTGCAAGCAAATAAGAATGAACATAAGCGATTTTTCAGTTAGGTAATAAAACACTCAAACACTATACAAAAAATAACGAAATAACCAACTGACGCCGGCCTCGAGCCGACTATGTTTCTTTAAAAGACATTGTAGGCACTATTATTGCTAATATAATATAATTTATTCATCGATCGCTTATCTACAGCATAGAATACTCTATACAAAATATACTACGAAGATTTTACAAACTTAGGCCGTTGGCCTACGAAACTATACCTTTTCTAACATAACATTTAAACTACTCATTAGTTTACCAACAATCGTCCATTACGTTCACTCGCATAGATGTATACTTTCACGCCGCTCATAACTCACAATAGTCTCATTAGCATACACACGGATACGTACCGTAGAATTGAAATCATTAATTAAAATCGAGCCGGGATCGATGATGAATTCATAACCAGGAGGGTCGGCCGTGGAGCAAGTCGGCGGCGTCGTGGCGCTCCATCTGGCGCAGCGCGGCGCCCAGCGCGGCCGTGGCGCCCGCCCCGCGCTCGCGGCACTCCCATAACTCTAAGATAGCCTCTGTTGGCGAGCTCTTCGTGGCGAACCACGTCGTGTATCTATCCACGCCGAGCCTAGCAGCGAGAGCGCGCCAGTCGTTTCCGCGTGCGTTTGGCGGGTCCAGTATAGCGCATAGCTGCCTCTTTACTCGAGCGCTAAGTTTAAATGGCCCTTCGCCCGCGCACTCGTTCACCCCCGCCTCGGTCACTGTTACGTTCCTCTTGGCGCTCCCGTCGCTGCCGTCTTCACTACGGCACATACGAGCCTCTAAAAGATTCTCGGTTATATTAAAACTGCGCTGTGACTCGGCGCGGGGTGAACGTCCCCTCGGCGATCGGCTGCGCACGTCGTCGAGAGATATTCGGAATGTCTGCTTGTATGACGGATTGGTCCTTTGACACGCGGACACGCTGAAATCGATATTGTCGCAATCATGAGTCCTTTCCAGCACGAAGCTGCAGTGAAGTGCGTTGTAATTTGAACCCCAGACGTGGTTGAAAGGTATTTCCTGGTATCCGATACCCGGTTTGGCTTTCCAGCCGGGACTGACATGTTCCAAATTCAAACAAAGGTTTGACCCTCCATCCTGGAAAAGCAAAGTTTTGGGTCGCTCGAGCAGAACTCCTCCAAGTTTCTTTTCCTGCTCCTGGCAGTAGTACGCCGCACACGGGGTATCTTCAAATACGTACAGTCTGATGCTATATTCGGGACTGGTCTCACTCAGTACAGCGGGTGCATAAATAGCTAGTTGAAGCGCTTTAACCGCTTTTCCGTTGAAACTTTCGCCGACCAACACAAACGTAGACAGCATATCGGTCACCAGGAATATTTTATCATTGTCGAGTTGAGTGAACACGGGTGTATTGATCGTTTCTTGTCCGAGACCGACAATTTTCTTCCATTGGGGTTGTGTGTTGTCGGTTTTGGCGTTATTATGGTCGATGGCATAAAGTGAGAGATTCCAGAAGCCGTGTTTGAGGCTGGCGCAGTGGGGGATTTGTAGGATGACTGACTTGTTTAATTGGAGACGCGGTGGGCCGCACTTAACTACTGGACTCAGTTGCGTGATACCTGCGGGCGAGAATTTGTTGTGAGTACTTTGTACAGTAGATACGTGTATGTTACCGACTCGGTCCGCCCAAGGCAGGCGTTTTTTCTCTCAAGCAAAAATTATACCCTACTGATACCATAGCGTAATTATACAACGTTTAAAATTACTCTTGAAATCGTTCTATCATATCGCAAAATCAATTTATTTTTATTAGACTTGAACAGAGTTAAGTTATGCAGTGTAGCCTCATAAATATTCATAACAGTTTGATGATTTAGGATATAATAAATACAAGATTGGAACAGAGAAAATATTTATCAAAATTAATTTATGTATTAAGACTAAACTTCCTGTTTTCTAAATAAATGGGCCAGGGCCGCTTTTAAATATAATTATTTACTGTATCAGCGTAAAATCTAATAACATTTTTAATTTTTTTTTATTTTGCTCGTCAATATGACCACACTCCACCTGATGGTAAGCAGTCGTGTAGTCTAAGAGCAGTGGCCTCCACACCGCCCTCATAGCTGCCGAGGCGATGTTGAGGTCTCTACTTTGACGGCTTGAGAAGGTGCTTTTTCACGCCCCGCTTAAAGAACCCAGGAGTGAAGGAAGAAGGAAACACGTGCCTTGGCAGAGAATTCCATGCCTTGGTCGTTCGGCAGAGGTATGAGGACCCAAACTTGTTGGTACGATAATAACATTTATTTTCATTATTATATTGAGAGTAATTCCTATACCAAGTGAAGTTGGAGTACCTATCTCAAAAAGACTTAACGTAAGACTAGACAATACCTTTCCCAAGCCTCGGTCGATATCTATCATCCTTGACAACTGCCACATATATCTGCTCCCGTCGTCCCCTACTAAGGGCCGCTTCAGGAATAGACAAGGCTACGCCAGCCGCTGGTAATGCTAATCTCGCTCCGGCACTCGAAACTGATAGCGATTGCGATGTAGGCGAGTTTGATACGAGTTCAGCTAGTTGGAGAGTGACGGATTCGTTCGCAGCGTCGTACATTGAGCCGGCTGGAAAAGAAGGAATTGTTAGCCATATTGCTGGGAGTTCCAATTGGAAGAATGCTCGTGTATTAGTACCTGTATATACAAACATTGAATCCATATATTGATACTTATAAATAGCTTAAGCGTAGCTTAAGCATAGCATAAGCGTGCAGGCTCTAATCACGAGTAAATCATACATGTTTCTTGCGCGAGTGGTTCGCTTCACGGTTGATAAGACGATGCATATAACACGCGTAAGTGTTAGTAAAGGTAATTAAATTATTGTAATTACAAAATAAATAAAAAATAGACCCGATGTTATTGTTCAATAAGAGCAGCGATAGCTCAGTGGGGAGACCAACAGACTGCAATGCAGAGGGTCTCGGGTTCGAACCCACGTCGCGCACCTCTGACTTTCGGAAGTTATATGACTTTTCGAAATTATGTGCGTATAGATTGACAATTATCGCCTGCTCCGTGCCTCGGCAAGCACGTTAAGCCGTTGGTCCCGGCTGCCATGAACATCTATGGCAGTCGTTATTGGGAGAGTATCGACACAAAAGATCCCACTAGGTCGAAGTGTCACCGGTCTGCACTGACTGACCCCCACATAATATACGATAAGATATTGTTCAATGAAATCGAATTGAAGAAAAGCAGGGTTACTTGGAAATCTTTCCAAGTAAAGTATTGCATAAGAAAATTATATGAGCATATAAAGGAAATTCTTTACGGTATACTTACAGCTTGTAAAACAACTTGAAGCCGAATGTTCAGACTCGCTGTACGGCTTGCTATCGTAGTCATCGCTTTGACCCTTACTAGAAGCACACGGGGTGACCTGGTGGTCCACTGGAGAAGCATAGCTGCAACAAAACGTGCCCTTAATACCGTTGTGTCCATGACTTTTCGGGTTCGTCACTCGGGTTGGACAAAGTCTTAATTTATAGAACTTTCTAGAACTTCAAAATGGCAGCCCAGACGACAATAGACTTTCAGTCTATAACATAGGCCTTGGAAACCATATCTGGTCAAATATGAAAGTAATTGTAAATTTATTTTGTGTAACACGACAATCATACATAATGCTTGCCATCAATATGATAAACTAGATGTGCCCGCGGTTTCACACGCGTTTATGATTACTGCGCCGCCTTGTGGGTCGTAGCGTGATGTTATATAGCCTATAGCCTTCCTCAATAAATAAGATATCCAACAAAAAAAAATAATCTAATTCGTAACAGTAGTTCCTGAGATTAGCTCGTTCAAACAAACAAACAATCTCTTCAGCTTTATTATATTAGTATATAATATACAGATATTATGTGATTTATGGTAAGTATGTGTTTTTTTTATTAATTCTTGTTCAGAATAGGATGTGAAGGCATCTCTGTAAATATAACGAGAATGTACATACATAAAAACCTTGCAGAAATGAATAGTAAAGAAAATAATCACCCTATGATTGTATTGTCAAAGTAAAAAAAAAATATATTAATTTAGGTCACAGAGTAACACTTATGAATGTCAAATATCAAGTCGAGAAAAAATAAATATAATATTATTGATTACAAATACTTTTAAATCTAGGGTATTTAAAATATATTGGGCGTAATCCTAACTAATATTGCGAATGTGAGTTTGTTTGTTACGCTTTCACACCTTAACTACTCGACCGAATAACATGAAATTTTGGATTCACATTGCTGGGGGTACAGAATAGGACATAGAAAGGGAATAGCCACTTTCGGCTTTGCGTGGACAAATTGCTCAGTAAAAAATCTATTTACAAATAATTATAATTAATTAATTAAAAAATATTGAACAATACATCGTTGCAGGAAATATTTCGGTAAAAAGGACAAATTCAATCAATGAAATGCTCATTTTCAGTCAATTATAAGTGACAATATTGCAATATTATTTATATCAAGAAAAGGCATATTTTAACAACTTGCTGCAGCTTTATTATCATATTTAGTTTGTTTTGGGTATAAGATATTAGAAAAGCAATGCATTTATTACTATAATTAATGTCCACGCCAAGCCGAAGCACCCTAACAAACTGAGCAATTCCCTTCATTGACAAAATCTACGTTAATACGAGTGAAGCCGCAGCAACATCTAGTAATTTACAATGCACGTTGTAATGTCATTTTGTTGGTATTGACTGTATTTAATAGCGAACCCTAACCGTAAATAGCCCTTTTCTTGCCAGAGGCACACCCAACCACGATATGATTAAACGCTTACTCAAACCAAGATTGCCCAACGGCGAAGGGTCCAGCAACACTTACCGCGTGTTTAACAGGACCCTTAATAATTAAGCTTCTATAAATTTAAAGGTCCATTAGTGTATGTTACCATGTAACGCTTCCAAGAATAACAACTTAGTTGCTTAATTTAATTTCACACACGGTGATTCCAACCAAGCACATGCTTCGATTCGAAGGTCAAATGCCATTTTTAAACATTACAACCAACCTATAATTTAAACTATGATACGCTTGTAGCATATAGCAGTTAATTTAACATACATTATAATAAACGTTGATTAAAAATATACATAATATATATTTTTTGCGTGACCATATCTGACAAACGAATATTTTGGATAGTTCGTTATAAAGACAGTATTTGTTTAACATTGTATAATTATAATTTATAGTTATTATTTATGTTCTATATAATTAGAATTTATACGCAATTAGACTATATAATGCTGACTAATAGTGCAAAAAATAAATTGTTCTTTTGATATATAGTTTTAGTCGTTTAGTAAATTAGTTTGTTTAGTTAAATTGTAATTTATGAGGCACGCCTTGTGGCCTGCGGTATGATTCTAAATTGATGTTTGTATAAGATCCTAAATTAGTTATGAAAAATGATATTGGACAACGAATAATTTGTTACAGTATGTCTTATTTTGATTACACACGCTGTATATTAAATTTGTGACATAAATTATACTAGAAAACCAGAATTTATTTTTTGTTACGTGATTCGAATACAAGACAATATCTTATTATGATGATATGTGATATTTTTAATGAGCATTTTATTATTTATTCTAATTATGTATTTGTAACAGGATGTTTAGTTAAAGAGAAAACATTTTGCAATTATTATAATATTTTATAAAATCTATGATGATAATATGATATATGTATGTATTTTGTAGTAACGACTGCTTAGTATTTTATATCCATATATAGTGTATGCAACGCATAGAAAATCACCGATATATGTTGATATATTGTGATATTGTTCTTGTTACTTTACCATGATACGCTTATTAAGTACTAGCTTTTGCGCGCGGTTCCGCCCGCGTGGTACCTACATCAATAAAAAGTAGCCTATGTCCTTCCCCAGGTTTTAAACTATATCTGTATCAAATTTCATCTAAATCGTTTAAGTGGTTTAGCCGTGAAAAGGTAACAGACAGACAGAGTTACTTTCGAATTTACAATATTAGTAAGGAGTAAGGATTATAAAATTGAATATTATCTTTTGCAATTTAGCATTATTCTTCTTCCTTCAAAATACTGAAAAACTTTTTAAATTATACAGCCATACTGAAACTCGAAACAACCATCAACGTATCACAGTTAGAAAATGAGTAGATAATAGGCCATTCGATTGACGAATCGACTAGCCCACAAGATCACCAAAAGAAAAGTTATTGAGCCAAACTTGTGTTCGCTTTTTCATACACAGTGAACTTGTATAAACCTTTTAAATACAGAACAGTCATGACTGATGTTAGTATAGTTACCTATTTGTGAGATGTGGTACGTCATAATGGTGTTCGGCCCTGGAGTCTGGTTGCGGGTGCTCGTACCTCGGCGGTCGGTGCTGCATCAGGTCAGGAGCCAGCGACAACGACTGTTTCTCCACCGTCGGGTACATCTCCGGTTGGAAATCTGCTTGGGAAACAAATGGCGAGTTCAATAATAGTACCAGACGATTCCCAATATACAGCTCACGCTAGTTTGGGAATCAGGGCTGCATAATGTTTGTATTCACCTTATGGTTTTAGATTTTTATTTCCTCATAACAATTCACAAAGATTCACTTACTGAGAAACAATTTTTCACAACATAAGCTTAAAAGAGTGTACAGTAACATAATTAATTATTACTAAATTAAAAGTAAATAACAAAAGACGTAACATAAAAATGAATATAACTAAATGCTACGAAATGGGTATATTGCAAACAAATTCTATCTAAGGGCTCGAACGTTGTCAGTACACGGATGTTGTAACTACACCGCTACTGGATGTGCCACGCACGGCTACGCACTGCTCTTAAAAATATATTACGTTTTCGTTTATTTAAACTCGTATATATATATTTTTTTTAGTTAGTTATTGACTGCTTATATAATTTAATGTTTAACCACCTTGCTGTTACATTATTATTATTATTAAATCAAAAGCTCGTGAACTAAAATCGACATGGCTTCCAACAGTCAACCAATCACCACCGTACCACTAAACATAGACCTCTTACAAACTCAATACGCAAATTGGGAGTTTTGCGGAGTTTTGCGGTGCTCGAGACATGGCTTTGCGATCACCGAATTGATAAAAATTCTATGGATAAAAAAAAAATTCATGAATAAAGTTTGATATCGTCGAATTAAATGCGACAACTACTTCTTCAATATCGTAAACGTAGGTGGTGTAGGTGCATAGACTTGTCATTGTTATTTGTGTATATACATATTTGACAATACAAGTATTAACAAATAATATTTGCAATCAAGATAAATATTGTAGCCGCGAGAATAATAATATTTAATATTTTTGCTACAATGGGCTGCAATATTTTCGGATGTCATAACAACCTGTTTATGCGTCGGCAAAGTCAAAGATTATATTCTGGCAACATTGCTAAGCCATATGCAATATTAACGTGTATTGCATGATAGGTAATATTGCTGGCAACGTTGCCGGCCGCTACATTGCAGAAAACCATTTATAAATAAAAGTAAAAAGAGTAATTCCATCTTCAAATGTCAATTAACGTCAGCATAGATACAACATTCTTTGCTAACATAAATGTCAATATGAGTGATCGTATCAATATAATTGCATACGTATCAATAACCAGGGTAGGAAACGGATTTCCGACCCGCGGGTCGTGAGTGCTTAATAACTTGCATATAATTATTTTAATGAGTTTAATTCTTAATACGCTGTCATTACTTTTGTAGCGAGAAATATGCATACATATTTAGTGTCAATACACGTTGATATCGTATTGGATATTGACCGTCTGACTCGAATGCTAAATCATATTGCGAGAATTTTATCGCATGGACGCGTCCTTGGTATTACTATGTAGTTATTTTATATGTAGCCCGTGGGCAATATTTTGTGGATGCCTCAGATATATAAATAGCTTTACTTTTTATCTACAACTTGAGAAGAATAAAAGCTTCATTTGAAATTGTTATAGGTCAATCTTATTTGAAGTGATATATTGTAAATTGTATGACGTGATGTATGATTGTGACGCAACGGTAGTAAGCATGATAGCTGTGCATGATGTCTCTGGTTCGATTCCCGGGTCAAATGAAGTGATAAGGGGTTTTTTTGTTAAATGAGGTGACATGTTACTTTTTCGTTATTGGGTATTCTATCAAGAAATTCACAGTAACAGCATTGATTCTGGGTCTGCACCCAGTAGACGTCAATAAACCCTATTCGAACGGTAGTCCGATTCTCAATGCTCATAATTGACTTAACATTTACCATATTAGTTACCATATAATCACAATAACAATAAATGAAAATGATATTTATTTCTGGCTTATTTTAGGTACAAGATTGTTACACTGTTTCCCACATTAGGTTTCCCTGTGTCGTGGCAAACAGACTCAGTACAAACGAGTGTTAAGTATCAACCACAAATAACAATACAATAAATAAAATAAAATAAAAGGAAGAGGTTTGTAATAAAATAACCAAAGAAAAAATTTAAGCATAAAATTAGACCTTACGTCTTAATTTTCTGCATAAATTACTATATTTTTGGTTAAAAACTAAATAAATATTAGTTACTTAACATCTTTTGAAAAATGATAATCTTCCTACAGTATGGTGATGGTATTGACGGAACTAAAAAAAAACGTATGCTATTAATACAAAAATAAAACAAAAAAAAATTTGAAAACAGTCTACAAAACCTAAAACGCACATATTTAAATTGTGAATCATATAAATCATACCACTTGAAACCGTTTCATAAGCTGTCCTTTCAATTTAGATTTCAAAAGGAAAGGTGTATTCTTTGGTAATAAAAAATATATTACAACTTACCAGTCCTAGTCATAGTGTAAAGAGAATGATCTCTGGTCTTCCTCTGCAGTAGTTTGTAGACCACTGCAGCTCCTGCCAGAAACACCACGACTGCTACAGCGATCCCGATGTACAGTGGTATATCACTGTGTGCTGCCACTGAGGACAAATGAAATAGCTTAGTATATAAAACATAAATTAACCTCATATTATTTAACGACAAAACTAAATATTACAATGAAAAATTAAAAAGAAAGTGAAAATGAAAAATTTTTGTTTGTCTCAAACCAGTTACATTAATTTATAAATGAGACATCCCCGGTAAGTAATTAATGATACTTGTGTTGGGGCTATCTATCTTTTTACCTTAATTATTAACAATATTGAGACTATTGTTTACAATAAAGTAAGTTAATCCTTAGAATCTTCTGATTTCGGCGGTGGGAAAATCAGCCGATGAGAATTAAATTAATATTTCAGCTTATAGTTAGACATCCAGGGTCAGAATCAATATCTGTAGACGACCCGCATATTATACTTCCTGTGAAAATGTAATCGAGTGAAATATTTACCTAATTGTATCTATAGTACAAGTAGATTCTCAGCTCAAAATCTTAGAGAGGTACCACATCATTACAGAGACTCATCGCTGTTTCCCAAAAGGTACTTTCTGGTTTATCTTATTATAAATGCAAGGACTAGAGATTTCTGTAGAGAAGAGTAGTATTATACTATTCAAAATAATATAACGCATAATGCCTGTATAAGTGACAGCCACAGCTACAGAAAAGTACAATACTTGGTTAAATGTACACCTCCATTAGTAATAAAACAAATAAAACTACACAAAGAGTAATTGTTTCCCACTCAACGCAGACCGTAAGAATATTGTCCAGTTGTCATAACAATAAAGCTAAACTTTTACTTGTCATCTGAAAACCGCAAACGCCAACAACTGAGCCATTCATCATACCAAACAAAGAAACATAAATTACAAAGTTAGTTCGCAAACTGGTATACCTCGCAACTATCCTTTTTCACACAACAAAATGTTCCATTCATGAATAAACATAAAAAAGTAAGAGCCATCAAATTATCAACCACCTGATCATTTTAGTCTCAAACTATAAAACGAATTCGTTTTTCAAAATAACGATGCGTCAATACAATGATTTCCGTTGCATCTCAAAAATAAGGAACAAAATCGTTCGGTGTTCAAAATTTTGAATGTAATCGTTAAATTTGTTTTCGTTTATGGACGTCGTCCCGTATTTGTGGCAGCACCTTAATATTATTTATGTCAACGTGTCTTGAACGATGTCCTACTGCGAGCGAAAAAAATATCTTCACATTTTAAGTTTGGAACATTTGTAGCGGTTTTGAGAAAAACAAAAATAATTTTAGGATGTCAAAATAAGGATTAGTTTATGAGCAATAGGAATAACATCTTGTGAGCCAGATTTAGGAATCAAAGAAACGGAGATTCGTACTTTGAAATACCCGTGTCTACGGTTTTAAATCCTTTGATTTTCTGTTAACAAAACAGTTATATTAAAGATCAAGTACGAAGTATTTCTAATAAGAAGCTTAACGCATTAAAATCACTCCATGACGTTAAACCGTCGGTCACGATTACGAAGACTGACAGTCGTTACTTGCAATTAGAAGGCAGTCAAAGATCTTACCAGTAGCAATATACACTAGTTAACTATGGCTGTAAAGGTTGGGTAATTTTAACGATGAACGAAACTTCAAGTGAGTAAGGCATGGTAGTTTAAAAGTTGAACTACCAGTGAGAAAATGGTGGGTAAACGACTCCATTTAATTAAATCGTCCCTTCAGATAATTTTGTAAATGACAAAGCAACTTTCATATCCGCTGCAGTTTCGAATTACGCGAAAAGATTTAAACATCCCACGTTTTATGGGACACAATCTTCGAAATGCCCCGCGGCATTGTTCAACGATTATTTTTTGTGTACAAGGACGTTTTTAACGATTATTTTTTTGTGTAAGGAGTCTCGTTATTGGGCGTTTTTTAACGATTCTTTTGATCCTTGTATAGTGGTTGTAAATGTGGATTTAAGAGAAAATTTTAGAGACATATGGCGTCTCATTTTTATTTTTAAGGAGCGATGAAGCTAATGCGTTTCACGTGTCGATGTGAACGTTGAAAGGTATTTGATGGATTTTTTTATGATTGAAGTTTGAAATGTTACTGGTTTTTTGTGACATAACATTGCGGGGTTATTCTAGCTGTTGCTTATCGTCAAAGACAGAATTAGGTCGATCTTCAAGAAAAATATGTATGTAAATAATAGGGTTATGCAACGAGTGACGTTTGTGGGCTCCGTTAAATTAAAATAGCACTAACCCTTAAAATAAAATGGGTTTATCATTATAGTATATATGTGTAACTATACTAAGCTAGAATAAGAGACCTTTTCTTCGAAAGCTGTTTTGCTTATTGATTTTAAATATGAAAGAATATCAATACATATCTTTATCTTTGTAATATTTTGAATTTAATCTAGTGCTATATAATGAACTTAACATAATTACAATTTTGGTTGCAAGGTATAAAATAGGTCCATACTTTTTGGTTTAATAATATGTGTTACTTACTTTGATTTAAATGTTATGTTATGCTCATGAAGTGGACTGAAATGTTCTTTAAGTAATAAAGATTTTAAATCTGTATTTAGTCAAGGTAATTAGCACTACCAATTCTCGACTGTAATTTTTGGACAATACAAACGTAACATTATTGAGCTTTATGTAACACTAGCTGTTACCTGCGACTTCGTCCGCGTAGATTTTAACTAAAAAGTGTTTGTCTCCGTGGAACCCTATTTTTTTCTAAAATCAAAGTAGCCTAAGTTACTCCTTATAACATCAGCTATCTGCCAGTGAAAGTCCCGTCAAAATCAGTTCAGCCGTTTCGGAGATTAGCCGGAACAAACAGACAGACAGACAAAAATTTTAAAAATAGATGTTTTCGTATATACTTTCATATGCATTAGATAAAAAGCTGTTATTTTGACATTACAAACAGACACTTCAATTTTATTTATTTGTATAGATGTATAGATTTCGCTAAAACAGATATAATCAACTCGGAGTCAATTATTTGAATCATTCACATTCCACATGTGGGAGCGATTTAAGTTCATTCTCGTCACGTGACACTAATGCGCGAATAAACAGCGTATAACGTTCATTGCTTCCTTTATTTAATGATAGTTAGAGCTGTAATTAATAACAGTGAGGATGGATATACGGTTAATTAATTTGCGCGAACGATTACAATTAAAACGAAGTAACAGTGTTATTATGTTAATAATTGTAAAATTGGTGATTATTAAAAACATTTATTCGAGTGGTATCCATGTTAGTAGTACTGTTAACTACTGCTGTACGAGATTTATTGTATAGACCACAGTTTGGTAGATATAGCATTCTTCTTCTTAGTCATACACTCTTGACAGAGTGGTCGTGGTCATGTATCGTTCAAATCTTGCGCCACCGCATCTCTCGTAATGCGACGCCATGTAGTTCTATGTTTGGCGGCCTGGGAGTAGATATTGATATTCGAGTGTGTCACAGATTTGATGATGTCCGTCCACCTTGTTGGAGAGCGCCCACGGGATCTTTTGTCATCGACTTTCCCTTGCACCACCAATCGTTCCATCGAGTCCTCGTTACGGGTGATATGCCCGATGAACTTGAGGATTCGTATTTGCACAGACGACGATAATCTCTCTTAGTATCGTTGGTCTATATATATGTATCTGCGTGTGTGTGCCTGTGTCACGCTCGTCGTGTGAGCGCGTGATATTATAATATATAAAAATTAATTTTATTATGTCTTATTATTATTGTTATTTTTTTTTATATGTATACAGGGTGTAAGTGACGGTTCACCGAAAACTGAAATACTAGCTTCGGACCATCATTCTGAGTTGGAAAACGTAGGAATTTTCCACCGGAAAATTATCGAATTTTCTTTCAACATTTCACATTTTTCTAACTGATTATGATTACATAATGAGTAAACGACCCATTATACTAGATAATACCGAAAAACAACTATGTAATCCAAACATACAAAATAAACACAGTTGAACCAATCAGCTGATCTTGCGCGGACAAGGCAATGACCAACGCAAAAAAGTTTTTTTACGCACCGGCAATAGTGTGCTGTGTAAAAACCCGCCCGCATCGTACCTACTACCACTGAACTAGGGAAGATCTACGATCAATGATCGATATCGAAAAAAGTGTATTAAACAAAGCGGGATAGGTTAATAAATAAAATAGTTGTTTTCCTTTTAAAAGTAAAGGTTACATGAACGTGTTAGCACTATTTATTATTAAATTAGTCACGTAGATTGAAAAGATTGTAATGATTAAAGTAGCCTGTAATTAAATGTTATACTACTATCACTTTACAATACCCATTTGCATTTTAAATGTAAAAAAATATTAATTGTTTTGATATTTCGTATCGTAAATGTACATGTATGAGTTTATTTAATCACTTTTAATAATAATTAATGTAAAAGAGCATCTAATTGTTTTAAAACAAAGCTTTTTGTACACAGCGATTCATACAATGTAATGTAATCTAGTAAATCTTTACTTAACTGTTAAAATACAAAACTGTAACAAAAATTTGTTAATAGAATTAGCAGTTATAAGTATAAAATTAATCGATAGCCGATAACTCTCATAAAAATATTTTATGAGAGTTATCGACTATGGATTTATTTAATTAGATAGATGTATCTCATCCCTATCTAATATGACTACAACTGCAAAAGAAATTTATTTTTGAATTCTTTAGTTCGGTCGCGCTACTGTCAGGAATCGGAAGTACTTGACGTAATCTCTCGTATTCGCGAGTGTTTACTATTTTCGTTGCATTTTGTTAAGTTTTTTATTTTGTTTATAACTATTTTGTGTACTAAATTGTGTTTATTTACTGTGTTCATAACATTTTGTTAACGTTTTTGTTTTGTTTATAACTTTTTTGTGTAACTACAAAGTTGTGCCTCGCCTTCACGCCAAAACAATCAATCGTGCGCAAGTTTGTGAACAAGTTGGAGGCAGCCATTTTGAACCATATCTTATAAGGCCCGCGAGATCTTAAGGTAAGGTTTAATTACTTTTACAATTTACTGTTAATTCAAAGAATTTATCGTAAATCACCCTACCTTTTTATTTTATAAACACATTTGGCTTTCTGTTTTTACCTACACAAACATTAACGAAATGTGCGTATAAGATTAATTTTATAAGACGTTATTCAATTTATTAAAATTTTTTGTAAGTACAATAATAAAATTGTACAATCCGATTATTAGTCACAACGTTTAAATTATTATTGTAGTAGATCACTAAAATAGGTGATCCGGGCTCCGTCAGATAATGTGAGCGCGCGTAGCGTTGGTGCGCGGGAAGCGCGATACGATAGCGCGGACGGACACATTGCATTGGTAGCGATACATTGCGTAGTGTAAATTACAATGTACTAGCATAAAACTTTAATCGTACGTTTCATTTTTGAATTGACATTTCCATTCAGTTGTGTACTTATGGACAAACGATTGTGCAACGTTTTCGGTACACCGTCCCTTACACCCTGTATATTTTTGTGTTGTGGGATCTTGTATTAGGTACATTATCTGTGTCTGTGTGTGAAGTTGATATTATTCTGTTTATAGGTATATTATATGCATTTTTTATAGTTTCTTTGATTATATTATAGATGGTTTATATCCGTGAGTCACTAAAGGACCCAGTTGAAAACCAGCGTCAGGCTTTCGTCTGACACAATGACATGCTGAACTGGGCCCTATTTGACACTACTGTTGACACTTTATATGTATTTTGTTTATTTTACTGTTTTGGTTTAGTTTCGCTAAGTTTATGTTTGTATCTAAGTATTTCTTTTTATTTTATACTTGTTATTATGTGTTTGTGGTATGTGTCAAATAAATAATTTTTCTTTCTTTCTTTCTTTCTCTTTGATACTGAGTTCTTTCAGGATCGAAACGTTGATTCGGTGCGCAGATATATAGCATAGTAGCTGTTATTTTGAATAGTTGTTCTCCTCCTTCTCCCTAGCCTTTATTATTCCCAAGTCACTTGGGGTCGGCTTTCTAATCTAACTGGATTTGACTGGATATCAGTTTTTACACGGAGCGACTGCCATCTGACCTCCGCAACCCGAAGGCTAACGATACCCTAAAGCTAGACCAGTGCTAGGATATTAGAGAGCACTGACTTCCCAATAACGACTGCCATAGATGTTCATGGCAGCCGGGACCGACGGCTTAACGTGCTCTCCGAGACACGGAGCAGGCGATTGTTAATCAATACGCACATAATTTCGAAAAGTCATATAAGTTCCGAAAGTCAGGGTTGCGTGACATGGGTTCGAACCCGAAACCCTCTGCATTGCAGTCTGTTGTTCTCCCCACTGAGCTAATTATTTAATAGTTGTTATCAGTTAGAAAATAGTTGGCGTGCCCGCTTACGGGATAAAAGTATTGTTATCCATAGTTTTCGAAGTGTGGAAGTTATTTGCTTACCATACGTTGTTTAAATGCGTCGGTGGCGAACTGTCACTGAGTATGATTGCGTTGTATGAGATCTCGGGTTTGAATGCCGGTCAAGCAACATGTTGTTGTATTTTCCCGTCATAAAATTCCTAGTAGGACCACGGAGTCTGGAGTTCTTCACGAGTACTGTTTATGTAGAGGTACCCTAATTACTGAACGAATCTATCGTTGCCTTTACAAAATAAATGAAACAAATGATTGCATGCTGCTGATGCTGCCAGTGTCAACCGACAGAAATATCGTTATGTATTCTTTTTTCAAAAACAAAACATAATTATTTTTGAAAAAAGAACTGAACAGTGTGGAACGAATGAACGTAAAGGGCTCGACGTACGCTACACAGGTCCGCCTTGTTTTTAATTACGCGCGCACCGTCCGAGATCGTTATCGAGTTATCGAACGGGCGCGATGACTTCATTCACTCGTTCGCTTCCTCAGTTCATGTTCCAAGTTATGGCGTTTGATGGAGGATTAATTTTGAATTGTAATACGATGTTGCTTTTTTTAAGAGCTATTCATTGATTAGGGTATACATGATTATCGATCTTGTTATAAAGCGCTTATGATCGGTTCAGATGTATTCCAAAGTATTGATAGCTATGCCGGTACATGTATACATGGACTCATATTTTATTATTCCCGAAAGGATAGGTCGAGGCTTTATTCTTAATTTAAAAAGACAACTTCCGCTCTAGGAATAATGCACGTGTCGCGGAGAATCTACAAACATTTATACTACGGTCACAAGGAACATCTAGACTTGGAACAACCATATGTGGATCATACATCATGGATGTCGGTCTTGATGGCGTAGTGGGTAGTGTAACCGACTGCCACGCCTGAGGTCGCGGGTTCGATTCCCGCACAAGTCAAACATTTGTGTACATGAACATAGATGTTTGTCTTGGTCTGGGTGTTTCTATGTATAATATGTACGTATTTACAAAAAAATGTATATATGTATGTTTATCCATTGTCTAGAACCCATAGTACAAGCTCAGCTTAGTTTGGGCTAGATGGTGTTGTGTGTATGTGGTAGAATATTATTATACAAATTTTTGTCCCGTGTGGGATTCGAACCCACAACAACAACATTCCGTGCAGCGGCAGTGGCGAGGCGTCCACTTAGTCTACTGCGCCAACCGTGCAGGCAATTGTGAGTTATGTTCAGATTTCGTAAGCATTTTTTAGGTACAACGTTATAGGCCTACTCCCGCCAACTATCATAATCATAATCATAACTTTATTTGCAAGAATATGGTCGTTTTATAAAAATGTACAGCATATTCTGCCACATGTGGCGTGCAAAATACATAATAATATACAATAAATGTTTGTTATATTATTACATGTCTAATATTATAATAAAAAACAAAAAGAAAGAAAATAGCTGGTCCATTAAATTAACAATACATGGAAATGTCAAGTAATGCTTCATGCTTATGCCCATATACCTTGAAAATGTCATTTATTTGATACCAATAAATAGTACTAATTATATAATTATAAAACATGTCATTTAGATTAAATGGATCCAGATAAGAATGTCGTACCTATTGTTAATATTACATACATAAGAAGTGTCACGATAATTGCAATAAATAAGATTAATATAAATTTAAATAAAAATAATGATCGAATTTAAGTAATTCAAATTAAATATTTTATAATTACATTGCAAATGTGATTTTGTCCTCAAAATATTTGTTTATAGAATAATATTGTTTCCCTATTAATATATTAAACAGTCTGCGTTGGAATACCGAAATAGGCAATGTCTTGAGGCCCTTTGGTAAATGATTAAAAATTCTTATTGCCATACAGAACACATTTCTCCTATATAGTTCTAATCTGATTTGGGGGAAATCTGATTTTAGCCAAAGTTTAAGGCTCCAGACTGCTACTGAGAATCTTTTTTAAGACTGCGCCTGCGCGAAATGTGCCAAAACAGGCGGTCACAGTTAAGTGAATAAAATCAACACTTTTTGTTTAATCTATACAAATAAATAAAATTGAAGTGTATGTTTGTAATGGCAAAATAACAGCTTTTTATCTAATGCATATGAAAGTATATAAGGTACCTATACGAATACATCTGCTTTTAAAATTTTTGTCTGTCTGTATGTCTGTTTGTTCCGGGTAATCTCCGAAACGGCTGAACCGATTTTGACGACACTTTCACTGGCAGATAGCTGATGTTATAAGGTGTAACATAGGCTACTTTGATTTTAGAAAAAAATAGGGTTCCGGGGAGACAAACACTTTTTAGTTAAAATCTACGCGGACGAAGTCGCAGGTAACAGCTAGTACAAATATAAAATATACATTTACCATAACAATGAATGTGTTTACAATTACTCCGTGTAAAAAACTTAAAATAATTAATACTTTCGCCTACAAAATTAAGTAAATTTGCACGAAAAATGCAAAAACGTAAGCTCATGTGATTTTAAGATTATAACAGTAGAAATCTATCCTATTTTACACCTTAAACGAAACATAAATAGTTATATTACAATTTGTCCGTCCTAAATATTAAAGTTATTGGTTGACAATAAAGATATAATATATGTATATCAAAAAAGCACTTCAAATCCACCATACAATTTTACTATGGCGGCCGCGAGCCGATTTGAATATGCGCCGCACAAGCTCTGTCATTATCTGTCTTACGCTCGGCGCAGTTTTCATTGAAAATCCTAATAACATTTTGCCTGACCTGATCATCAACACTCTTATGCATAGCAGAGGCACACAATGTACATTTATATCTACGTAGAACCCTATACCTCTCTGGACTAAATTCCAAACTCTCTCAGATCTCAAACTATTTGAAATTTACATTCTATTAATTTTCATTAGCAATATATTAATTCTATATAATAAACCAAAGATATTAAGGCACATCAAATTTCTCAAGGAAATTCTAATATTTCTAATACCTAATATCATAGTTTTGAAAGTTCGGTAATATGTTTGGAGATTTAAATGTTTGTAACTCGACCAACTGTTGAACAGAGGTTCTCGTTCAATCAAACTTGACCAAGACCTGGGTTATCAAATACCATATTATTATCTATTGCCAGCTAATGCAATTATCAAAAATATGAAAATGTACAACCGTGTTCAAACAAAAGACTTGATCAAAAGAAGGTTTAGTTGGTCTGATTTCGCTCGGGCGTCAGCTTCAGAGCGTTGGTTGAGAGTTCATCTTAAAAATGTTGATTGCACGAATGTCATAGTGGTTTCAATGGTCGCCTCACTACTGCCACTGCGCCGAGTGTTGTAGGTTCGAACCCCACACGGGACAAACATTTGTGTGATCCACAAATGGTTGTTCCGAGTCTGAATGTTCTTTGTGTCCGTTATTTGAATGTTTATCAAGTTCCCGAGTTCCTAAAGTTGGAAACGCCTAAAAAACAATTCTTTTTTACAACGAAACTGGCAAACAAACGTTCGGCCCACCTGATCGTAAGTGGTCACCGTAGCCTATGGACGCCTGCAACACCAGAGGCATCACTTGCGCGTTGCTGACCCTTTAGGAAAGGAAGTGGGAAGGAGAAGGAGCGGGAAGGGGGAAAGACGGTGATTGAGCCTACGGCAATCTCACTCAACAAATGAAACACAACAGTAGGAACACTGTTATTTCACGTCGATATTCCGTGACAGGATAGTCCTTCCCCGATCGAGCCGGCCCATTTAACAACAAGAATTACTACTATTTCACGTCGATATTCTGTGAGAGGGTAGTCCTTCCCCGGTCGAGCCGGCCCATTCATTCTGAAATCAGCGAGGCTCTACTACTCATAGCATACATCTATTTCGTTCCCGTAACATTTATGCGAGCAAAGCTCCGACCAGCTTTAAACTATAAAGCAAAATAATCCAGTTCTATTCAAATTAATAAATCTACCTAAATAGCTACACAATCAAAACTCGCGACTTATTTCGGACAACTAGAGTTATTAAATACAACAGGCGTATCGAATGGCCGGCATCCGAGCCGAATGTAATAAATTAATAAACATCGTGTCCATACGAATAGACAGGACCGATGCTGATCGATGTAATTGCTAGTCACGCGATGAACCTACTAAAAATACCACGTGGTTCGCGACTTAACTTGAAACTAAATAAAATATAATGTCAGCCTTATTTATGAACTGTCCCAGTTTTAGGCACGAGGGCCTTCAATCTATATTTATATTATAAAGAAGAAATATTTGATATTTTGTTTGGTTGTTTGTAACAATTTTACTCAAAAACTACTTAACAGATTTTAGAAATTCTTTCACAGTTAGAGAGCTCTACTAATATTATAAAGCTAAAGAGTTTGTTTGTTAGTTTGTTTGAACGCGGTAATTTCAGGAACTACTAGTTCGATTTGAAAAATTATTTTAGTGTTGGATACCCTATTTATCGAGGAAGGCCATAGGCTATATAACATCACGCTACGACCCACAGGGGCGGCGCAGTAATGATAAACGCGGGTAATACCGCGGGAACATCTAGTTATATTATAACCGAGTAACAGTAAGTACGATTACGATAAAATAAGTACGATTTGGAAACAAGGATATTGTACCTATATGCATAGGCATATAGGTACAATCTTAATCCTTCGTAACTAATATTATAAAAGCGAAAATGAGTTTGTTTGTTTGTTACCTTTTCACGCCTAAACCACTGAACCGATCATTCTGAAATTTTGCGTATACATTTTCAGATGTACAGAAACGGACATGGGCTACGTTTCATCCCGATAAAAATTACTGTTCCCGAGGAAAATAATAATAACGTTCTTATGATAATAGATGGCGCCACATGTCTTTCGAATCATGATTTATTATTACAAGCAGAGTACAACCCGAATTGATTGTCAAATTCTAAATTAACGCGAGCGGAGCCGCGGGCAAAAGCTTGTATCCTATAAATAGTTATCACCAGACTAATATACACTTATATAGCCTATCCCAGGCAGAAGTGTACCTATGCTTGCCCCTTATTTAAGTGTGAGACTATACATATAAACAAGCAACAAAATAAAAATATAAGATTTCATACCACAGTTCCTACAATTATATGTAGGTTGCACAAATATTTTGTTTTATGCAGGATATAAACCCACGACGACCCACTCACACAAGACGGAAGCAATATTGTTGACGAGTTCTCATAAGAGCTCTATCCAAGTTTATAGAAATGTCTAGATCGAAGATGAAAACCAACAGCAGAATTTTATCGACAGTTTAATCGAAACTTGCATTATCAGATCAAACTCGCATTATAGACATACTAGATTTTGCCAACGGCTTCGCTTACGTAAAGGTAGGTAAGATTAACAGTATGAAAGGTATCCTATGTCCTTTTCTATTCCCCTGACAACGTCATAATGATCAGTCGAGTAGTTAAGGGCTAAAAGCGAAACAAACAAACTCATATGAATATTCGCATTTATAAAATTAGAATATAGACGCATTTACTTCTCTGGAGGAGTTAGCGGAGATGTATTTCAACCATATTTTGCCAGCTCTCAATTGATGCTTACGTTGCCAGACTGACTTCATGTTTCTACTGAAAATTCGCGCTTATGCCACGGGACTAACGAGGCATGCCTCTATAATCTCGTGGCAAAACTTTGCTTCCGCTAACACTTGATCGCAAATTTTAGTATTTGATGCCCGGATAATGTTAAGTGCTATATGGTTTCATTGTTAGGAAATTATCAGGAGCATCACACATTTTGGCAACATAGACGCCTATAATATCCCATCATTAGATATGTATGTATAGATAGGAAAATGTAGAAGTAATATTAATTTGCCTATCTTTTCAAAGTTACATAGTCGAGATGAGAATGCATACACAGATGTATGAATATATTATCAAAAGAAGGAGCCATGTTATGGTTAGTACGAGCAATACGGATTTCTTTTGAAGGCAATAAATAATTTACAATCACTTCCAGCTTAACATATTGATAGTTCGAGGAGGCTCAGCAAGTTGTAAACCATATAACGGCTGAGTACAGAGAGATTCAAAAGTGAGATTATCGGGCAAAGGCAAGAAAGTAGATCTAAGAAAATAATGGATATATTTGATTACAATAGATTACAGATATATATCTACAATAATCAAATATAAAAAGGATACTTATTATACTTTATTCCTCAGCTACAGAGCTGAGAAATTATAAGTACCCTTTTTAAATGTGTAGGGTACGCGTGAAAGTGATAAACAAAAATAATTCATTATTAAAGAGGACTTATAATTTTTTATATAATTGAATTATAGACTCTGCATTATAGTTTTACGAACTATGAAACAATACGCAAAAAGAATAAAGATGGATCACCCAAATTCCAGTTAACAGCACGTACCTATGGAAACGTAAATCTCGGCTCATAAGAAATAGTATGTAAATAGGTAACTTATTATACAGTTAAACTATATTTATAATGATTGTCTACCTTCCATACTTATTTCAAATGCAACTCAAGAATTGTATGTTTACAAATCTATAGACAAAATATATGGACATATATTTCAACATCGACAAGCTCATTTGAACGACCCATCGTCCGCATGCACTTGCGTCGGCGCGTGTACGTCCATACGCAATGGCGCAACGCTGCAGTAAAACGTACTTCATATCAATAAATCTCCTTCATAAACAAGTTCCAAGTCCCCACACGTTTATAGCCCAACGATGTTTGAAACTCAATAAATCAATACATCCGCTACTTACACCGTTCAAATCAAAACCGCAGAGACGTTACCCGAATGAATTTACGTATGATTAGTACACGTTTATCGGATTAATTTCGAAATTTGTACACTGTGTAAACATTTGTCAGTGCCAACGGTATGCCGTGTCCGCTGCAGAGATCCCAGATAGGGAATCCAATCGAAATTTACAAACCCTTGTCGCTTTGCCCATAACGTGGTAGGAGGGCTTGCGGAATTAAATTCTGTGCAACAACATCTCACAGGACTCTCGCGCTTAAAACTTTTCACTTAAAGTTGATATCCGCTCGAGTGGACAGGACGATATGTGAATGCATTTTGCGATCACCCGCTGCGCTCACTCGACGAAATCACAACAAATCATTCACGAGACCCACCTCCAGTAATGATGGCCGCATCGCATATAAATTGGATTTTACTGTTGTTTGTTTATGCATTAATGTTTGATTAAAAGTTTTGTACGATTTAATTTAATTTGAACGTAAACTCAACAGTGACTGCAGGTTCTTGAATTTTGGAAGCAGTAAGTGTGATAACCTTGGGGGAGGCCTATGTCCAGCAGTGGACGTCTTTTGGCTGACATGATGATGATGATGAAGTGTGATAAAATCTGTGAATATTTAAGTACTGTCTTAAAATATGCTGCTGTCATGATTATGTAAATATTTTCTTATTTATCATGTCATCAAGGAAAAGAATATACCAATATTCTTTTGGTAAGTAAATATTTCTTGGAAGATAAATCGAGTTAACCGATTTAAAGTTAAGTGAATTTACTACAAGAAAATAATATTCTGATCCAATAGAATCAGATATTTACTATCTGAGAACCGCAATCAAAACCCACGGACGAAAAGTACCAAGAATTTCTAACTATCGAACAGACTATTCTAAAGACAATTTATGATTCGTCCTCAATAGAAGAGAACATCGCGACACTCAATTCACACGAAGATCCATTCACATTAACATAATAATACAAGTATAATTTGTACTATGAAGAGATTTTGACAAAATAAAAGTTATATTCAATAAATCTGTCAGGTAGAAAGTTTAACTGACGATAATGTTTCACAATTTCTGTTGAAAACGGTTCTTCGCTAGTATAGATGGACTGTTGATAGTAATCCGCTTATGTGCATACAGTAGCAGGTATTTGATATTTTTAGGTGTTTATTGGCTGAGATGTTCGCACGTGACCCGTTTGTGGTCAGTCGTTAAAGTTTTATAAAAATTCTTTCCACTTTATGAGTCTTTAACAGCTTGTTACTGCTGGTTATGGCAAATTTGCAAGTAAAGTCTGGGGATTTAAATATTTACCTTAGTTTAACATAGATATATAGAGATGTAAATGTAAATGTTAATTTGGAGTAATATTTGGAGTAAGAATTATTCATACTCTAAAACGAATTAATTAATTAGTTTGATTAAAATACGTAATGTCTTCTGTTTACGCGAACGTTATTCTTTGAAATTAAATTACTATATACGCATACTATATAAGCAAACCACAGCTAGACTTCATGATACTTTGAGCTCATTCTGCGTAAATAGAAACACCCATGATTAAATTATGTTCGGGTACTTTGAAATAACTACACTGGAACATCCATCTTAGTCTCCACGGGGAGACTAAGATGGATATTCCAGTTTTGAAAAACTTTGAAAAACTTTCCCCGACGTTTCGGATGCTTTTCAAAATTTTATAATAAAGTGTCAAATAAACAACGTGATACAATCCGTATATAGTAGTTTAATTTCAATAAAGTATGTAATTTCATCAAAGTTGAATGAGTCTTTAGAAAATATTCAGTCTTATCACAAAAAAGATACGTAGACAAACATGAATGCATGTTTATTTAATCTAAATCCTAACAACAAAAACTATTACAAAAAAGAAGAATCGGCACTCCATTCCAATGTTTAGTCAACAAAAGATGAAAAGGCGCTATAAAATTTCACCATTTTCCCCCTTTGTATGTGGCAATTAGGCTAATGAAGCGCTCCGACTGGCGCGAATGAATGGCCCTACTCGCGTTCCTGGCATTCAAACCTCACCTTTCATGTGGCCAATTTGCTGATGGTCTACATTATACGGTTTTACTTGAATTACTTGAAAGTAATAGAATGTGAGCCGATGATGAAAACCAGTTTGTGGATTTTGATTACGAGTTAGACATTTTTATCTATGCGTAATTTGATTTGATTTTAGGATTCCTTTCAAATTTACAGTACATAAACTTCCATTTTAATAATATTTAAGATAATTTATTGTTAAAAGAATTTTAAGTTTTTGGAAATCAGGTTAATATAAGTAAAAGTTCATGTTGCTTCAATAAAATGTAAAATTTACTCAAACTGTCTGCTGCGACAGTCGTACTTGTCTTTTCAAGTTACATTTCTGTTCAACTTTAGATATCTTTGTATTCGTGTGCATCGCACTGTATGCAGTACAGTACAATATGAAAGAGCACTCAGTGAGTGTACCACATTTTAAACAAAGGTAAGCAACGGTATAAGTATGCTTGCTAGAATGTACATTTCCTTTACATTTGTAAAGTTTACGCAATAAATTAAGTTTTAAATATATATTATTTCTACAAATTTATTTTCGTACTGTATTCTGGCTTGCTGGTGCGATATCATTGTTGACGACAAAGCAAGCTACTATTTCACCTTTATCTCAAAACTTTCAGTCTATCCATCTAGAAGCCAAAGAAATCAGCAAGCTCACACAACTGATTGATCATCGACAATAAATAACGATCAATCCACACGACGCGATAAACAAAAACAATTTACAAAGACAAGATGGCGGATTTATTTGGCGTGAAAGCGTCCGTGAAGAAGGCGCACAAAACCAAAATGGTATTACCCCAAGGCTATTTATCAAATCGTACGATAAACAGAAATGGGAAATTGAAACAGAGTCAACGGGGACCAACGAAATGATTTATTGGTATTATAAACAAAATATGGACTGATCATTTTCCATTCGGAGATTGAATTTGGACCGCCGAGGGAGCACGGTGTGTTATTAAACGTGTTTAATGTCGTGTTTAATAGCTTGTCCCTTTGAGTGATTCGCTTGATTGCAAGTGGTTCGTGTTGAGGTATTCGTAATTTTGGAGCTTTTCTTTTATAAGGACATTTCAGTTGTGAAATTAATGATTGATAGAAAGACGCCACTCCATTAAATAAATAGCAATCGTTTCTATATCAAAATTTTAATCTCTGAAATACTACTGCTTAAAAACTTATATAATATAAACTGACTTGACTAGAAAATAAAATATATCTAAACGTAATTTGAAAGCATTTAATATCCTATACCATGAAACACAAATCAAAAAAATAAGAACGGCAATTACAAACACAAAAGAACTGAAACTAAAAAGCTGAGAATCGCAATTAAAGGTGCATTTAGCATTAAAACTAAATAGCACCGCGGCATCGGAATTGGATAGAGCAGCCGAAACTGAATATTCTAAATACCGACCACTCCTGGGAATTTTTCAAAATACTTGTGTTTGCGCCAGCGTAACATATTGCTTCATGATATTAAATCTGTTTTGCTTCATGGCAGGTTAATATGGCAATCACACAAGAACTTTGTTGCTCTCTGAATAGGATCATACGAGGCAAGGATTTTAATATCTATAAGGATATCAATACTGCAAATACAATAAATGATACAACCCAATCCGCATCTACAATGAATGCTAACATCCTTAATAAATATTACGCCTCAAAAACCAAAAATCAAAAATCGTTATGATATTCTTAAATATCTACCTACATGCTGTGAAATCTCTTGAACATAGTTCGTAGTCCAGAGCACACACAAAATGAATGCTTGGCACTTTTATGCCCATTAAACCTTTGCCCATATCACGCTGACAGTTCATGATGAATGCGCGGTAAGGTGTAGTAAATCATCGTCCTATGAGTCTGTGTATACACACAAGATTTGCATGTTTCTCATGCGTCTAGAGTCTAGGTTTAATATTGATGCAAAGTTCAACAGAGTATTATTTATAGCGTAATAATTTGTTGAATTTTCATTCATTATCTGATCTGCAGTATTCATAATCGTTATAATTTATTTACGAGTAATAATGATTGCTTAGTTTTTGAAGTGAAATATTCTTAAGCGGCGTTGTGCACTTTTTTGTGATGGGTAAACAATGTTAAACTCGCGTGGACACGTGACCTGATCGAAAATTCGTAAGACGGAGGGAGAATTGTCATGTTTGTGTACGATAGCGCAATAAATGAATATTGTATTTTACCACATAAATGATAGTACTTTTATACCGATAATTAAAGCAATTCGTGCAAAATTATTCCCTAACCATTCCAAAATATCAAAAATGCACAACGTTAATATTCAAGTTTTCACTTCTGCCGGCACTCCCGGAGTGCAACCCATTGATTTTTTTAATCTTATTTATGGAAATACTAATTTAAAGCAAAATTACTACGCCATTGGGCACTTTACAAAAATTGCCACTATTCAATTATATATACAGATACAGATAATTATAGATACAGAAACATCGATTTTGATTGCACGGATAGCGTAGTACTTTATGTAGCTTGCCACTGACACTGCGCCTAGTGTTGTAGGTTCGAATCCCACACGGGATAAAATGTGTGATCCACAAATGGTTAGTCTACGAATTCTTTGTGTCCATTGTTTGAATATTTGCCAAGTCCCCCGCGACACAGGTTTCATTCCTAGAGCGGGAGTTATATTTAACACAAGGAAAAGGAAGAATGAAGTAGACTGCATTGCACTTTAGTTTTTGGCGAAAAGACCGTTTAAATAATAATAATAATAATAATTTATTGTTTCTCTCTCACATAGTTACATAATACAAAATTGCACAAAAGAAACTTATTCTAGACATGTTTTTGCTACTATGTGAGAGACTGGTATCTGTACTAGGAGACCTGTATGACAGATTACCAGCCTCTCCAAGAACTGGATTCATGCAGTACAAGAATGTCAGGTAAGTGTCTCGGTGGTATAAACATTACTACCAATTGGCAGTATGCATAAGCTTATGAATGAGAGTGAGTATATATATATGTGTGTGCGTGTGTGTGTGTGTGTGTGTGTGTGTGTGTATTGATATACCTAGGCTAATCATGACTAGTAATGACCAAAACCATGAAACAGTAGTAATCATAACAACAAAATATTTTAATGTTACGTTAACTGAAATACTGATGTGCAAATATTAAGCAGTACTGTAAATTTTCATTTGAATTTGAATAGGCGAGTTATGAATAGGGTTTAGCTTGCATTATTAGAGGTCGGTCTGAACATGTGCGATGGAAGTTTTGATCAAAAGTTTGATGTTAATTACCTGCGGTGTAGACATTTCATTGTATCCTAAATGTACTGGTTTGTTTAACCACACAGCTATAATGTTATAAACTCGAGCTTCATGTAATTTAACTTTTGAACAAAGCAACCTTACACTATCTTCATCAACTATAAAACCGACCAAAAGGAAAAGAACAATTCTAGATTTTGTCAATTATGTCTACGACACTATCGTATAAAATTTTACCTTAACATTTTTGTAAGAACACCATAAAAATTTACTCTCCGTCTTTATTTAGACGATATGATATGGCCCAGATGGTCACGCCACCCGATTTTAGTATCTCTCGAATCTTTTTTACGTGTCCACCGAGTATTGACCTTTGCTTCACCTTATTTCTAAGTTTATACTCATTACAAATTACAAAGTTACGCGGAGCGAGGGAGTTCTTACTTGTTTGGAAGGTCATAGTTACAGCCGATAGCCTGTTATGAAGCGACCAGTAACATTTCATAGTTATGGGCGAGAACGGAAAGGAAGTGTATATTTAGTACGGCATCTGTTTCTCGAGCATTTCATAGAAATTGTATTAATTAACATGTCCCATGGTGGATAGTTTCATAATTTGTAAGTCCCTTGACATGGACTCGTAAAGTTTTGGTTGAAAATGTTTGAATTTCTCGCTTGTCGTATCTATTTGTGGACTCGCTGTTATGAGATGAGATATGGCATCAATTAACGTTAAAAAATTATGTTTAGATGCCGTAGCCTTATGAGAAATGTTCAGATTATTAGCAGTGGAGTGTGGCGAGTCGCGCAATTAAAATAAAACTATACATATTTATGGTTTCACAATTTCTACAAATGTTATATCCGTAGTTTGAATTAGAAATATCAGTCAGTTTAGCAATAAAGTGACTTTGTATATTATGTTCGTAGTATATTATAAAAATATTATTTATTTAATATTATCGCAGTAAAAATTTAACGGTTTATTTTGGAGGGGAACTGAGTGAGGTGTCTATAAAATTAATTTCTATACAGCTTCGCGCCAGGGGAGCTATCACTTACGAGCAACGCAGCAACACATCAGAAATGAATAGCACCATACCCATAACATGAACAGGTAAGTAAACACTCGGTTTTAAATTATATTATGGACAAGCTTTTGCCCGCGGCTTCGCTGGCGTTAATTTAGTATTTGACAATCAATCGGGTTGTAATCGTAATAATATTATTGGAATTACTTTGATATTATTACGAGTTGAGGTACTTTAGGTTTATTTTCTTGTTGGACGTTGCAGTTATAAGGTTATAAGGTAACTTAAAATTAAGCTTATAAATTACTGGCAGCTAAGGTGAATGCTTGTGTTAGGCTTGAATTAATATTGGTTGTGTAATGTGTGGAGATCCAACCAACGATCTATCGATCGCAAGTTGGATATCTTATATATCAGGCTACCACTGCTTATATAAACATTAGCTTTTGCCCGCGGCTTCGCTCGCGTTAATTTAGAATTTGACAATCAATTCGGGTTGTAATCGTAATAATATAATTCAATCATGATTCGAAAGACACGTGGCGCCATCTATTATCATAAGAACGTTATTATTGTTTTTCTCGGGAACAGTAATTTTTTTCGGGATGAAAGGTAGCTTATGTCCGTTTTTGTACACCTGACAACGTATATGCAAAATTTCAGGATGATCGGTTCAGTGGTTTAGGCGTGAAAAGGTAACAAACAAACTCATTTTCGCTTTTATAATATTAGTTAGGATTAGGATTAGGATTATCATACAAAATAAAGTTTCTTATAACGTGAGTTATTATTTTCAAATTATTGAGTTCATATTGTATAATATTAAGTAAGCTAATTACATAGTCTTCTGAATCTTTATTTCGCAGTATAAATATCTATAAAGATCACAAATTAGTTTATAAAATGTTGGAATATAGATTTATTAAACGTACTTTACCCTGAGTACGTTTTTGTATTTATGTAAGCTAGTATTTATAAAGCACTGCCATGAACATCTATGGCAGTCGTTATTGGTAAGTCAGTGCCCTCTAATATCCTGACACTGGTCTAGCTTTAGGGTACCGTTAGCCTTCGGGTTGCGGAGATCAGATGGCAGTCCCTCCGTGTAAAAACTAATATCCAGTCAAATCCGGTTAGACTAGAAAGCTGACCCCAAGTGACTTGGGAATAATAAAGGCTAAGGAGAAGAGAGAGAGAGAGAGTATTTATAAAGTAATAAAAGATTCAATAAAACAAGATAAAAAACTTACCACCATGTACTCCGCAGTAGTCGCCGACGCAGTCTGCATGTTGTGAGTGAGCGCCTGAGCAAGGAGTATCGCCGGTGCAAGACCTTCGCCTTATCTGTCTGCAGTCAGCTCCACAGACAGACCACTCTGACCAGCTGCCCCAGCGACCAGGCAAAGCTGTGGAGAAAAATAACATTAGAACATAGTAATAAAACTTAAAGAACAAATTTCATAATAACAACAAATTAAGTTATAAAAATAATATTCGGATCAGATATCGGATCTATTTTTATAAGGGGTAAGAACTATGTTGCACTTAACATAATAAACTTATTATCGAGATTTTATAAATAACCAATGTGTTTTAGTTATTCCAAGAAGAAGAGTAAGCAAAAAAATTGTGCAATGTCAAACAGACAAACAACGCGGGCTTCAGTTTTTATTGCAAACGAGATGTCACCATTTATCACACGCAGACATGACAAATTTTTTTATGAAACCGAAACACGTGTGAATAAAAATCAAATTGTCTGAATGTGTCACATCGAATTGATTCATCATTTTATTATTCAGACTTTTGAAACTGTTTTAATTTCCAGAATCGATAACATTTCATTCAACTTGGTTAGGTTAGTAACCGAGTCAACTTACATAAGAAAAATTTTATGAATATTATTTCAACAGAAACTGAAATTGACAATTACTTTTATTACCGTATATATTCATAAAATTTAAATGTCTTGGGACAGTTAAACTAAATAAACAAGTTTCTGATAATGACCGTACTTATGTAAGTAGAATTTGATAAAAGAATATTACGGAAATATAAAGTTTTACTTGAGAACAAAATGATGACGCAGGAAATTGTTCTGCATAAAGGATTATAAGTACCAAAAGATCTTCTGAATGCATTCGGTACATTTATAATATGATACAACAAGCTGTTATTGAAAAATTCAATTGGTTTTTGATAAAATAAGATGCAATCCCGCTGGGATTATTGTACATTGAAATCAAGAACCTTTTGGAACACGACTGAATATTTTCTCGGAATAATTTATTTTACTATCGAAGATCATTCATCTATAATCTATATCAAACTTGAAATTTGTCTTTTGTCTGTATTTTGATCACTTAAACCTATGCCATACGCTTTAGTATCACGATTTTTAATATGCGAGTACTTACATCAGGAAATTAAACTATTATATACAGATTTTATCGCGTTGTTTATTTGACACTTTATTACAAAATTCGAAAACTTTACTAATTTTTAAGCTAATTAAATTATTGAAACTATTAAAACTATTTATACTATTACTATACTATTATACTATTTATATTTGTGTTTAAACAACGCGATAAAATCCGTATATAATAGTTTAATTTCAATGAATAACATTCACGTAAACAGAAGACAATATTATACTTAGGGTTTTAGTAGTAAGCTTTTAATAAATAATTTGGTTTTTGGGTCCAAATAATGAAAAACAATCAATATTATTGGCTAATAATAGTTCTTGGAACACAATACCATAATTCCAATAAACTCATGAGTCACAACTAAACATCGCCGGACTCTAAAATTCCATGTAATCGAAGCTAATTAGAATGCCTAATCGATTCGTACAGCGGGTCCATAATTTTCCTTTACCGATTTATCGTTTATTGCTCTTAACTCTACAATTACGTGTTTTAGACTTAGTCTACGAGCAATACTAGCAATTATCCCTTCGTTTACGATTATTAATCGGGCACCTAATAATAAGGCGACAGATAGACGTATCGTCCTATAAATTGAAATTAAAATACATCGTCGTAGCTTCGTCCTTACATGCGAGCAAGACATAAATCACAATGTTTTTTTACAAAAGAAATAATAGAGCGTTCATACTGTGATGGCGCTTGGTTTAAAATGTAAGGCTTTATATTTTTAATAATAATTATCTAAGAATGTTGTATTTTAATCAGTTCGTCCATTATATTATTGTTGTTGTTGATACATCATTATTTAATCTTTAATTGATATTTCTTCAGTTATATTAAATATTCATTCCAATTAGGTAATCAATTTAGTTGGATTGAATTTGTCTTTATTAATATACTGTAATAATATAAGCACCATTTGAGTCAGTCTTGTCAATACCAGACTCATATTTGAGGTTTTTTTTTACTGCTCGAAAGACCCTTCGGCTTCAATTCAAACCGCCACATGTTGAGCTTTGTACCATGCTCTCAACTTTCCATGTGTGGGTGTATACAGATATTAACTACAACAGTGTGTAACATTTCTTATTAATTAATGCGCACACACATAAATCAGTCGCGGTTCGTTAGAGTAACAACGACATAAAGGACTTTCACGTTTACATAAACTTTTTTTTTTCTTTTTCTACTTTGGTATAAGGGCCCGATCTGATTAGGATATGGGTTAATTTTGGGAAGAAATTAAAAATGAACAGTTTTAAAAATGAGGGCGGTAGGTTGTAAATTTCTATTAGAAGACAGGCGAGTGATAAAATTAATTTATTTCGTCGTTATTGTATTATCCGGTATACTAATGTTTATCTGTTTTTTTATTTGTATCAATAATAAACTAACTAAGTAGGTTTCTAGGTTTACAAAAAATATAAATACGTCATTAATATTATTTATCAATTATATATAGAATATATCTTCATATCTGTAGAAGGACCGATGGCCGTTGGAGCAAGTGAGTCCTAGAGTGGAGACCACGACTTAGTAAACGTAAGGTAGGACGCCCTCGGCCAGGTGGACCGATGACCTGAAAAAGGTAGCTGGGTCAGACTGGATGTGGATGGCGGAAGACCGGATGTTGTGGTGTAAAATGGGAGAGGCCTATGTCCAGCAGTAGACTGCCGTGGGTTGATTGGTAGATTGAAATTATATATATTTCGTATATTAAATTAAATTATTTGAAGTATCAGGAATATACGGTTTGAAGATAAATTGTACCCCTTGTGTGACATACTACTTCAAAAACACTGCGCAATACTAATAGAACACATAAAGACTGCCATATAACATCACAGTACTATCTTAACAGAACTCGTTGTCATAATTCTCACAGAAACATCACTTTTGATAAACTCGGGACTTCTATAATTACTTTTTTCTGTACGAGTTCATTCTACAATTTCTTTTGTATTTTTATTCTCTCTTTCGCAATTTCTTCTTAAGTATTTCCATTATTTTTTAAAGTATTGTTCCGCAGTGCAACCGCTCCTTAAAGCATGTAAATAAATTGTAAGTAATTGTGTCCCACGAGGCGGTGCGACAACCTAACTGAATTTTTAAGAGACGCTGCTATACACGGGAAGAAATTCACGAGATATTTTTAAAAGATACGTTGGTTAGCGTGAATTGTTTTACGGTTATGCTTTGGTATTTTTACAATGCAGTAAGGGTATTACCATAACAATCGATCGATCGTCGATCGACGGCATCGGTCAGCGTCGATCGAAGTTGTCGACGTCGATTAGTCTAGTAGAAACTATCGATCGACGTCGACTAATCCATTCTATCATCGATCGATGCCATCGATCGACGATCGATCGATTGGTCTGGTAACACCCTAAAGGTAGTATATGACAGATATTTGTATGCCTCACTGCATGTTGCATAAATCTTATTAAATGCTAGAACTGAGTAAAGTCAGTTCCACTCAGTCAGTACTCAGTTGTATGTTCACATAAGGTGGTAGAACTGAAATACAAAAATTCTCTCAGCTCGATCCAGACACCCAAGACCTCACTATCACATGTAAGCATGCATTACATTAGATCGTGAGTTGTGACTTGCTTCGTTGGTTTCATATTTAAGCTTGTAAGCACAAACTTATGCCAAGAAACAAACAAAGCAACCAAAGACCAAACAAGAAACAATAAAACTAGAAAAGAAAAATACCTTAAGCACTATGGTCCGTTATCAAACATTTTAATTTATCGTCGTACAATTTGAGGCAAAGCATTTTCAAATTAAAAAACAGACTAGCCGTTCACAAAACTAATTTAGCCCAACTATCCAGACTCGTGTTATTAAATCTAAACAAAAACCGATCGCCGTTCCGAATTCAAAAATTCTACACACACAGTTATATAATACATCTCGCAAACATGTGTTACCAATTAGCTTGAAACGTTCCGTTTCACGGTCTGAGACGGTCCCTTGATTGGATTTTATTGTCTACGCTGTTGGTCTATTTCCTTTGAAAATACGATCAACTTGATCGTTAATTAATAAGTTGTAGTTTCGTAATAGATTGATTAGTACGAAGCCTGTGATATTGGCAAATTGAAAGAATTTTAGTTTTCATTAACCTACATAAACTTTTTTATTAAGTTGTAAAGAAACCTTTAAGCAGAACGATGCAATTAAATGTTTTCAATTTTCTTTGAGATTTAATTTACTTATATAATTCGCCTACATTATTAGAACTCTGTCAAACTAAACGTGATGACATAATAATATGTGCAATAATATGAGCAAACTATCTGATCTTTAGATTTTGTACACTACTTTGAATATAAGAATATTGCATTGGGATTCTCCTGATAAAATTCTTCTTAGCAGCGTAGAGTTTTGCAATATGTTCAGTTCACAGCAATAGGCTTGCCTCCTATTACGTGGCACCCAAAATCATAGCTGGCATAAAGGCCTATTCAAACCTGAGCGGTATTCGTTGCCGCTGTGTGTAGAGGTATATACCACGCGGTTTTCGCTCAAGTAATTAGTATCAAGTTCCACGGCTAGAGCGACCTGAGCGGTATTCGCTGCCGCTGTGGGTAGATGTGCCTGTCGCGCAGGTTTCGCACAGGTATTTAGTATCAACTCAACCCACAAGGATAGCGAAATCCGCTTATTTTTTTTTATTTTGCTCTTCAGGATGACCACACTCCACCTGATGGTAAGCACTCGTATTGGTTTAAGAGCAGTGGCCTCCACACCACCCTCATAGCAGCCGAGGCGATGTTGAGGTCACTTTGACGGCCTGAGAAGGTGCTTTTTCACACCTCGCTTAAAGGACCCAGGATAGAAGGAAGAAGGAAATACGTGCCTTGGCAGAGAATTCCATGCCTTAGTTGTTAGGCAGAGGTATGAGGACCCAAACTTGTTGGTACGCGCTCTAGTCGACTCTACCGTGTAAGGTTGGCATCTGAGCCTAGCACGCGTTGTTCTGGATAGGAAAGGGGAGGGCGGGATAAGGATAATTAATTACTCACCATACCCACTCGGTTTTCTCTACCGCAGACGGTAGCGAATACCGCTTAGGCTTGAACAGGCCTTAAAGTAGGTATAATAATACACTTATGCCTACCTCTTTCAAGATATACAGAATTAAGACTATGTCTTAAAAGGCTGAGAAAATAAATGAGATTGTAAATCCACAATAATTACCTAACGGTGCTCCAAAGTGACTAGGACTTAAAAGCTACTTGAACAAGCCTATTCTTCAAAGAAGTATAGTACAAGATAAGGATACAATTAAAACAACTATTACTAAAACAACCATTTTATTACAGACCTACGTCCGCTATTCCGTGCACTTTACTCATACGATTATATATAATTACAGCAGCCACAACAGATGTATCCACTAAAATACCATCCTTTGATCTAACACTGTCATCGCCCAACAATTCGCAAGCATCTAACAAGCTATGCGAACTACTAAGCAGTATGTATACGTATGTTCGCTCTTTGAAGTTCACATTGCGTTCTATATAATCTGTGATGCAGTACTTTAAGAGTTTTATGACCATAGAGAATTAAATGGCGGCGTTTTTACGATGTAGATGTACTGATATGGTTAAAAGTTTTTTAAAGTTCATTGTGATTTGGACACGTGTTGTTTTAGAGTTCCGCAGTGAATAATTAAATTAACGAACCAATAGTTTGAATGTGCATCACATAATGCCAAGGTGCCATTGAGACAAAAACTGTCTGGTAGTGAATGCGACTGTATCCGTGAGGTCTCAGGTTCGATTTTTGAATCGAGCAAAGTGTTATTGGGATTTTATTTTAAGGAATTATCTGTCGTAGCATGGAGCCTGGGCGCAGGCTTGATTGAAGGCTTGCTGCCTATGATATAGAATCTAAAACCAAAACTAGTGAAATGCAGGTGCCATACTATTCTGCGAATCCTCTCGAGAATACAAGCATGATCACCAGTCTTGAAGTTACGTATAGAGTGTTATGCATTTGATCTGTATGCAAGATAAATGTAAGACCAGAGACAGCTTTTCTATGCCTGGGTGTCATAATTTTTTTTAAGAAATATAATTTTAAACGCCGGATCGACGTTTCGCGTGATCAGAAGGCTAGTCTTTTTTTGGCCCAAACAATCAGTCAGCCAGTCTTCTGGGCACGTTACCAGTTGACAGCGATGCTGAAGAATTCTACGATGCCTAAATCTTTTTTGTAAATATTTAGTAGTATAATTATTTCTGTTTTTGTAATTGTTACCTTTTTGATACGTTTGTAAATATATAGTAGGTTAAATCGTTTTAAAATTAATAATGTAAATATTTGTGTCATTAAATTACTTTCGTAGAAATGTTTATGGTTTACGTAATACAAAACTAATAAAACTACTGTTATAAAGTCAACAATTCTATAGTACTAACTTTATACCTTTAATCAAATATCATACAAAAATAATATGCCTAAAAATGTTTTAATGTTTATAATTACTGTGTTAGGAGACTGATATAATATGCTAATCGCGAATATCAATCTTTATCTTATTTTACGATATGTTCGGATAACAAACATACCTTCCCAGTTTCATCTATACATATAATAAAAACGTAGGAAAGTCAAAACTGTACATTGAATATTTTTTTTAAAGAATACTTGGGGCGTGATTTACAATCGATATCGAAGCCAAAAATATAGTTTTTAGAATTTTTGTCTGTTTGTCTGTTTGTCTGTATGTATGTCCGGGCTAAACTCAAAAAGTACTGCATGGATTTACTTCAAATTTTGCATGAATATTACTAACAGGTCGGGTCAACATATAGGCTACATATTATCACGCTATCACCTACGGGGGAGGAGCTGTGAATCTTTATTTTTCTTACGCATTCTGTGACAGCGTGTAATCTAACGACGCATATTTAAATGTTGTTTTTGAGTAAGCCATGCTATTATCTAGCTTTACACTATAAAAATTACGCCATTTAAGTAACTTGGGCAGAGAAATATAGTTGGGTTCCGCGGCGACAAACACTTTTTAGTCAAAAATCTACGCGGACGAAGTCGCAGGTAACAGCTAGTACTAAATAATTATATACTATTTATTACTACGGAACTCTGTGTGGCCTGGAATACACTTGACGATATTTTTTTATTTCGCCTTTTAACATGTTCAATGGTAGCGCGTGGCATTCGTCTTTGTTCTTAAGAGTCGTAAGCGCTTATTAAAAGGTCGAAAGGTTAAATGAGAGATTATTATTAGCTACAGCTGTTTGATCAATCTAAAGTTGAAGGTAATTATTACTACGCAATATAGATTATTAAAATATTTTATCTACTTCAACTAATTGTATGAGTATTTCAATTTATTGTTATGGATCTTGTTTCGTAGCTCACGATTAAAATTATTTTATCCTGACTAATATGATGAATTGAAAAGTAGCTCTTGTCCGTCTGTATGTCTGTTACCTTTTCACGACGTACCCACTCAACCGATTTTGATTACATTTGGTACAGATATAGTTTAAAACCTGAGGAAGGACATAGGCTATTTTTTATTTACGTAGCTACCACGCGGGCGTAGCTACGCGCAAAAGCTAACTTTATTATATTTTACTTGATTAGACCCACGCCTTCGCTCGTGTCAATGTAGATTAGGTTACATTAATAGTATCTTTTTTGCGGATGAAAGGTAACCTATGTCCTTTTATATTCCTCTCACAACGTGTATGCCAAATTTCATTATGATCTGTAGAGTAGTTAAGGCGTGAAAGCGTAACAATCAAACTCACATTCGCATTTATAATACTACTAGATGTTCCCGCGGTTGCACCCGCGTTTATCGTTACTGCGCCGCCCCCGTGGGTCGTAGCGTGATGTTATGTAGCCTATAGCCTTCCTCGATAAATAGGCTATCCAACACTAAAAGAATTTTTCAAATCGAACCAGTAGTAATCACGCAGAATAAACCAGGAGAAACATCGTTTGTACTATGTCTGTAATGGGTAATTATTTTGCTGCGATGTTATTTTAAAACTGCTATATCTCCTAAGATATTCATTGAAATCGAATGATGTAAAGGGCAATTTTGTTTTAAATTAAATACTTGTGATGAATAAAGTATTTATTTGGATAAGGATTAATATCATGTTTATAAAAATACCTTCGCAAATAATGCATTATTTTAGAACAAATTTCGTTAGCATAAAAATGGTTATAGTGAGCCAACCTTAAAAGATAGACATATGCTGTCGCGGACTTTTTTTTAGAACTTTTAAAGGGAAACAATTCTGGCATACATGATTTTTGCGAAACTTTAACTGTTTACGCAGCGCACGCAGCGGAAGCTCTTAAAAGGAAAAAATTGTTTGTTTCAAAATCGGAGGATTTTGAAACATTCTTCATTGGTGTTCCGCTCCTATTGATCTAAGCGTGATGATATATAGCCTATAGCCTTCCTTGATAAATAGGCTATCTACCACTAAAAGAATTTTTCAAATCGGACCAGTAGTTCCTGAGATTAGCGCGTTCAAGTAAACAAACAAACAAACAAACTCTTCAGCTTTATAATATTAGTATACATTATATTGTCTTATGTTTACGCGAATGTTAAACATTGAAATTAAACAAACTTTATACAGATTTTACCGCGTTGTTTATTTTTTATAAAACACAATTATTACATAATTTTGAAACTTTCAACTACTATTTTTAAACACTTTTATTAGTTACTGTTTACTTCTATTTAAGCTATGTAAATGATACAACTATTTAGATATTTTAATTTTATACTTTCCCCGAAGTTTCGGTTGCTTTTCAGCGGTCATGGTCACGGGGAACCAACCGAAACGTCGGGGAAAGTGTAAAAAGCTAAATAGTTGTTACTTTACGAGATATAAATTGTTATTATGACAATTTTGATATTCTTAACTGCCATATCTAAGACTTCGATTGTAATGAAATTTAATAAAGATTTGAGTAATTTTTCGATGTAAGAAATTAAGTAATTGCCTTTGAGAAAATCGTTAATGTTATTTATCCACAGAAATTTCTGCAGCTATTACTAGAAACATGATACTAGCTTAAACGAAGACGATTCCCTTATATGCTTCCTCCAGGACTTAAAAATATCTACCCACATTAAAACATCGACTTATTTAATTCACTTGCGGCTAACAACATCGTAAAGAAACCTGCGTGTCTAAGAGTTCTTCATAATATTCTCGAAGATATGTGAAGTCTGCAAACCCGCACTGGGCCAGCGCGGTGGACTATGGCCTAACCCTTCTCACACTGAGAAGAGGCCCGTACCCAGAGTGGGACAGTATAAGTACAGGACTGATATTATACATATACTAACATAAATTGAATTTAAAAAACTGATATTTTTGGGTAGTAAAGCCTCGCTGATTTCAGCATGAATGGGCCGGCTCGACCGTGGAAGGACTACCCTTTCACAGAATATCGACGTGGAATAGCAGTATTCCTACTGTTGTGTTTCGTTCGGAGCGTGAGAGTACCGGAGGCCCAATCACCCCCTTTCCCGCATCCCGATCCCTTTCCTTCCCACGTCCTTTCCTAAAGGGTCGCCAACGCGCAACTGATGCCTCTGGTGTTGCAGGCGTCCATAGGCTACGGTGACCATTTACCATCAGGTGGGCCGTATGCTTGTATGCCACCTTAGTTGTATAAAAAAAAAACCAAAATATTACTGTAAAACATTTTAATATTGGTCTGTTTGTTCGTTCACTACAGAGGATTGCTCTTCAAATGCTTTTTACAAAACGATGGACAGCCATACTTACCAATCAACAACTGTTGCGTGTTATCGTATCCTTGCAGATCCATGTATCCCTCTTCATTGTAAGCAGTAACAAATAAAGTTTATTTCAATTTTATCACAAACCATACACTTACAAAATACCAACCTAAATAGATCAATATAAAGTTCAATTTCGGTTGTAATTCTTATCACAAGTGCATAAACCTTAATAAACGGGCACTGGCCCGAGTGTTTCCGATCCAAACACGATGTTAACCGATGCTCTCTAAAAATATTCCAACCACAATTAAATGTTTTAGCATCTGTGCACTGTAAAGCACTTGTTTGTTTCATTTCGGTATTAATATTCGTATTTAGTGAAATTTGTTTTGAGTAAAAGCAGGTGGCCATGCTGGTATAATACAATGGTTTTAAAGTGGATATGTATACAAACATAACGTCATTATACATATCTGGCAGGCTTAGGCACAATTGTATCCGCAAATTGTGTTATTTTGGTTTTGGGTATCTATGTTTTGACCAGAAATGTTTAGCGTTTCTGTTCGGTAATTTTTGTTAAACTATATTTGGTCATTATGTTTGGTAAGCCTACCTATGTTTAACTATGTTATATTTAGTATTACTAAATCCTATTGCTACAGTTTTAACCTGCGCGTGCTATAAAATTATTCCAAGCATAATTCAATCATCATATAAGCTCAACCCTGTAATTAACAAGGCAAACGAATATCGAGAAACGAGTGAATGATTTAAATAATTACGCAATACAGCTGATTTGGTGTTAGATAATATGGAGACGTGCTTAAACTATAATGTCTTGATTGACAGAAACGATGGATACCATTAATATTAGTACTTCTTATTGATTCTCCGCCCGTGCTTTTCTAAACGTAGCAACAGGTAAATGTAAAGTCACATCTAGTTCGTGTAACTTTAACTTTACAATTAGCGACCAAAATAAATAAATTTATTTCGGTTTATTTTGCAATAGCAATGAGCTCTTCAGACTGCGCCGAGCGTAAGACAGATAATGACAGACCTCGTGCGGCGGATATTCAAATCGGCGCGCGGCCGCTATAGTAAAATTGTATGGAGGATTTGAAGTGCTTTTTTGATAAATACATATGTATCTTTATTGTCAACCAATAACTTAAATATTTGGTACGGACAAATTGTAATATAACTATTTACATTTCGTTTAAGCTGTAAAATAGGATAGATTTTTACTGTATAATCTAAAATCGTAACACGAGCTTATGTTTTTGCATTTTTCGTAGAAATTTACGTAATTTTGTAGGCGAAAATATTAATTATTTTAAGTTTTTTAGACGGATTAATTGTAAACACATTCATTGTTATGGTAAATGTATATTTTATATTTGTATTAAACAAAAAGTGTTGATTTTATTCACTTAACTGTGACCGCCTGTTTTGGAATATTTCGCTCGGCGCAGTCTTAACGAACCGTCAATTCAGAAAACTTATTGAAAATTATGCATGTTATAACATCTATATGAACCATTAAGTTCTTATTCCGTAAATAAGTTATTGTATATAGCTGTCAAGTTACAATAATTGCTGTAGGCTTGTTTCAAATATATTGACAGGATTAGTAATTTAATTCTTGCAAACTCACCGCTTTGACACGGCACACAGTCTGAAGTCCTCTGCACCGCTTGACCCTGGCACGGAGCTCCACCGTTGAGTGGATGAGGATCAGTACAAGTCCGAGTGCGCCTCTGACCACCAGTGACGCGGCCATTACAGCGGCACTGAGTCCAAGGCCCCCACGAACTCCAGCCACCGTTCACTGAGGAAGAACGTGGCGATTAGAAAGTGTTTACTTGTAAAGTTAAGTGAAAGTTTAGTTGATTGATTGAGATCATAATAGCTGGAAGATTTCCTTATTAGGATTATCTGGACTACCATAAAACTGTCTGTAGATTTATAGTTTAGTTGAAATCTAATTGTTGTCGACAATTTAAGGTGTTCGAATATTTTTAGTAAAATGTTTGTCTGGAATTTTGGACATCTGTCTGATTGTTTATTGGTTCCAGCATTACCGATAAATCACTAAATATATTTTTATTGGCTTTGGCAGCTTGCTTAAGCTTGGCAGCATGAAGATCAACTTAGAATCTTAGCCATTTTTCATCTAATTATGTATCGTAGAACTGAAGACATGGGGCACAGATTGATTCACGTAATTCGAATCTCAAGTATATCTAGTCCACGAAGACATAGTTGCAGGTAAATTCTGGTGTTTAAGGAAGACGTCAATAAGTGCGCAGTTTTTGCAGACCACTTTGTATATATTATTTTTAAATGGTAGTTTACGCATAGCTTAGGCAAAATTGCTGTAATGGACCCCGAACCACAAAATTATATTCACAAATTTTAAAACTTTCATATATCCATTTGTTTACAGCCATACAAAAATGTTTGTCTCGTGTGGGATTCAAACCTATAACAATATACGTAGAGACAGTGTCGAGGCACCCACTTAACCCAGTACGCAATCCGTGCTGTAAATCTTTGTATCTGCCAACCTGCCTAATTATATGGTGTCACAAGGTATAAACAAAAGTTTAAGTAAAGTTTTTTTATTTGTTTTTTATACTACTAAGGTGGCAAACAAGCATACGATAATGATGGTAAGTGGTCACCGTAGCATATGGACGCCTGTGACACCAGAGGCACCACTTGCGCGTTGCCGACCCTTTAGGAAAGGAAGTGGGAAGGAGAAGGAGCGGGATGGGGGCAAGGGGTGATTGGGCCTCCGGCAATCAAAGTAAAGAAAATAACATTAAATAAATCAATAATAAATAACAATTTCTAACACAGACTAACTTATGGACAATTTATTCTTGCACAATTACAATTGCATACAATCATTGGATAATATACGGATTGGATATAAACCTTCGTGTACGAAGGCTAGTGACTTTATTTATTACGAACTTGGAAAACTGCATTAAATAAATGACTTGTACTTCATTTAAAAGTATATGGTACGTTTACGAGTGTTCATTTGCATTGGTTTATGAAGGCCCCGCGGTTTAATCGAGGTATAAAATAGTGTAGTTAAAGCTTTTCAGCTTATAGAGTCGTTTTACTCGTAAAATCGTATTCTACCTTTGTTTAGATTTTTTATGGACGTTCATTGCTGAAACGTTTATTAAGTGAAAATCTGGTATGGAAATACATACATAGATTCTCGCCTGTTTTCCAGGCGAGTATCTATCCCAGAGGGGTAGGCAGAGACTACGGATTTCGATTTGCTACGATCCTGCCACACTTCTCTGACTTCATTCACTTTCATCACATTCCTCATACACGCCCGTCGGTTCAAGGAGCTCTTAATCTAGCCTTTGTCCAGAACGCCTCCGATCTGATCGAGAAACGCCCGCCTAGGTTTTCCTCTTGCGACTTACTAATAAGTTTGAAGCAGCGATAGCTTAGTGGGGAGACCAATAGACTGCAATGCAGGGGGTCTCGGGTTCGAACCCAAGTCGCGCACCTCTGACTTTTGGAAGTTATATGACTTTTCGAAATTATGTTCGTATTGATTGACAATTATCGCCTGCTCCGAGAGCACATTAAGCCGTCGGTCCCGGCTGTCATGAACATCTATGGCAGTCGTTATTGGGAAGTTAGTGCCCTCTGATATCCTGCCACTGGTCTGGCCTTAGGGCATCGTTAGCCTTCTGGTTGCGGAGGTCAGATGGCAGTCACTCCGTGTAAAAACTGAAATCCAGTCAAATCCGGTTAGACTAGAAAGCTGATCTCAAGTGACTTGGGAATAATAAAGGCTAGGGAGAAGAAGAAGACTACTAATAAAATTGAAATTGTGTGCGAACATGTGAAATGGCACTATTTTCACAAATTATGATCGTAAACTCTACTAAACTACATACATGTTTTACTATTTTGAACATAAAACAGTCAATCACGCAAGCAATACTAATTTTCGAAGAATTTTTAAACCGTTCAAATAATGGTAAAATGTATAATATATATAATAATAGGTAATTTAGCATTTCCATGTTTTCGCCACAATTTTGAAGTATTATTGTATGCTGTGGTTCTGCCTGCACGAATTTTCGTCGAAGTATATTATTATTTTCCATGTAAACTGTTGTTTTCTATTTCACGTGATTGGCTGCTAGAAACGGAGAGATAACTAATGAAATGTATATTCGTAGAATAGTAGACACCCGTCACGATTGAAACTTGTTGGAATAATACTAAGTAGGTAACTCACGAAACCGATGTTAAGAAAATAATAATAAAACTATTTTCGTAATAAAAATTATTTGCATATCCTTATTCTAACTAATATTATAGAAGGTTTTTTTTTGTTGCTCATCAAAATGATCACACTCTGTCTGATGGTAAGCAGTCATGTGGTCCAAGAGCAATGGTCTCCACACCGTCCTCATAGCAGCTGAGGCGGTGTTGAGGCCTCTAATTTGACGGCCTGAAAAGGTGCTTTTTCACGCCCTGCTTAAAGGACCCAGGATTGAAGGAAGTAGGAACCACGTGCCTTGGCAGAGAATTCTATGCTATCATGCATTGATCGTTCGGCAGAGATATGAGGACCTAAACTAGTTGGTGCGCGATCTAATCGACTCTACCGTGTATCTTATCTTATCTTATGTGGGGGCCAGTCAGTGCAGACCGGCGACACTTCGACCCAGTGGGATCTTTTGTGTCGACACTCTCCCAATAACGACTGCTATAGATGTTCATGGCAGCCGGGACCGACGGCTAACGTGCTCTCCGAGGCACGGAGCAGGTGATAATTGTCAATCAATACGCACATAATTTCGAAAAGTCATATAACTTCCGAAAGTCAGAGATGCGCGACGTGGGTAATACGCACATAATTTCGAAAAGTCATATAACTTCCAAAAGTCAGAGGTGCGCGACGTGGGTTCGAACCCGAGACCCTCTGCATTACAGTCTGTGGGTCTCCCCACTGAGCTTTCGCTGCTCGACTCTACCGTGTAAGGATGGCATCTGAGCTCAGCACGCGTTGTTCTGGATAGGAAAGGGGAGGGCGGGATAAGGTGCAATACCTCTTCAGAGCACTCCACGTGAACTATTCAACCGATCATCATGAAATTTTGCACACACGTTTCATTTCATCCAGAAAGAAGCTCTAAGGTTAATATTAATACAGCCTATTTTTCACTTTTAAAACATACAGCCATGTTATTGTTTTTAATTTATTTTAAACAACAACAATGACATGAGATGCACAAAAGTCGTTTATATGAATATATTAATTTCGATTCTTATTACTTATTTAATGACAAAGATATTACTTACGTGTTGAATAGCCATTAGATTACATTACCTATACATATTGTAAAACATTAATATGATGACACCTTTTAGTAAACGTTTATAAGACAATGGTTTCTTTCTAACAACAAAGCCGGAGAATGGCGATGCAATAACAGCGACGTCTATTAAATGTAGGTATTACTAAGTATTTATGAAGTAAAAGTTACTTATGAGCTTTTCCGTCGCAGAAACTTTCTCTGTGTGAAGTTGTAGTATCATTCTTTGTAGCATTGTTATGCAACGTACGAATAAAAAAACAACTTAGGAACCTACTTTACTTTACTTGCTAGTTTGAAAGTAGATAGTAGTACTCCCTATTTTTAAATTAGTGAATATGTATAAGTTATTAATAAATCCATTACATACACAAAACAGTAGAGTCTTGCAGCTTCTGCTCTGGGATCATATACATAGATTTTTGATATCATCGTCTGCGGCAAATGAAGTTGAAAAAATTACAGTGTAATTAAATGGAAGATCAGCATAGCAGCGATAGCTCAGTGGGGAAACCAACAGACTGCAATGCAGAGGGTCTCGGGTGCGAACCCACGTTGCACACCTCTGACTTTCAGAAGTTATATGACTTTCCAAATTATGTGCGTATTGATTGACAATTATCGCCTGCTCCGTGCTTCGGAGAGCACGTTAAGCCGTCGGTCCCCACTGCCATGAACATCTATGGCAGTCGTTATTGGGAAGTCAGTGCCCTCTAATACCCTGACACTGGTCTAGCCTTAGAGTATCGTTAGCCTTCGGGTTGCGGAGGTCAGATGGCAGTCGCTTCGTGTAAAAACTGATATCCAGTCAAATCCGGTTAGACTAGAAAGCCGACACCAAATGACTTGGGAACAATAAAGGCTAGGGAGAAGAGAGAGAGAGAGAGAGAGAGAGATGTAAAATATATGGTAGGTATTATTTGAAAATAAGATTGTATTTTCTCATAGCAAATCATTAAGTTTTCTTTAAATAGTAGATATTATATTCTTCTTCTCTGTCGTCACACTCTTGGCAGAGTGGTCGTGGTCGTCATGACAGGGGTGATGGCAAGCTTCACAATTCGCCGCCATTTTATATTACTGTTTGTAAAATAACTGGCTTCTATGTGATTATCTTTGTATATCATTCATTGTCATCGTACAGGTTGCCTGTCCGATGGATCACATAACATGATACTATAACAATAGATTTTCTATAACGTCTACCAAGGGAGTACAAAAGCGTTAGGGTTCACAGGATTGTAACGGAGTTTTATATACTTAACTATGGACTCGCCCTGGCTTCGCCCGGGTAGTACAAAATCTTAATAAATTACACACTTAAACCTTTTTCATGAATCACTCTGTCCATCGGTGAAAACCGCATAAAAATCCGTTTAGTAGTTTTTGAGTTTATCGCGAACAGACGGATAGACGCGGCGGGAAACTTTGTTTTATAACATGTTGTGATAGCGATAATAGTATTCCTATAAAAACGAATACTGTGTATACCATCCTCATCATCATAATATCAAATCAACAGCTAGTAAAAACATATAAGTACCTAAACATATTGTTGGATACATAAATTAAAGAAATCGGAGAAAATACATTTAGAAAAAAACGGATTGCACTCCGGGAGTGCCGGCAGAAGTGAAAACTTGAATATTAACGTTGTGCATTTTTGATATTTTGGAATGGTTAGGGAATCATTTTTTTGCACGAATTGCTTTAATTATCAGTATAAAAGTACTGTCATTTATGTGGTAAAATATAATATTCATTTATTGCGTTATCGTACATATGGCATGTAAAACATGACAAAATTCTCCCTTCGTCTTACGAATTTTCGATCAGGTCACGTGTCCTGACGCGAGTTTAACATTTTTTACCCATCACAAAAAAAGTGCACAACGCCGCTAAAGAAGTTTTCACTTCAAAAAATACATACAGTCGAACATAGAACCTCCTCCATTTTTGAAGTCGGTTAAAAATACACCTACCCAATTAAAAAACTTGTTTATAAAACAAAAGCAACACTTTTACAAACGAGTAAACGTGCAAAATTAACAGATCGAAAACGAAATCACAAACGCCGTAGCTAATCAAGATCTGAAAACTACAGGGTAACAGGCAGAACCGGGGCGTATGCTATATCTTTTCGAGATCTGCATGCGAGCACGCGAGGTGGCGTGTGCCCGGTAACCTAACGACCTAGCTAGAATTTACTTTAGGCTAGTATTACACTGCATGATACTATCGTTAGTATTTTTAAAGACTAAGGTTCTATTAGCCGTAGTCGACATTTAAGAAAAGCTTTTCAATTTAAATATGGTCGTCATAGAACAGAACCGTCGTGTCGTCGAAAAGTATTATGAAAGAAATTCGTCATGCTTTCCGACAAGTTTACAGCTCTTCGCTCTATCGTGTCAAAAGAGTATGTTCATGGCCAAGAGTTCTTCTCGAAATGAAGTAAACTTGCATAACGTGTGTAAAGCTGTTTTAGACCGAATAATGATTGTAGAAATGAGATAGCTTGCTATACGTTGGTTTATAAAGAAATTATACACTAAAACGGCCTTTTAAAGATATATAAAGGCACGGATAGTCGTAGAATCTTCTGGAAGTCTAAAGACAGTTAATTTTGTCTTCAATCTTGATAGAAATTCTTCCTTCAATGAGTTTATAGACAGTAAAGAAAGAAATAATATAACTAAATCACTTTAGTCTTCAGTTAATATAGAACATCCTAACTAATATTTTAAACTAGCTTTTGCTCGCGGCTTCGCTCGCGGCTTCACTCGCGTTAATTTAGAATTTGAAAATCTATTCGGGTCGTACTCGTCCAGAAGTGAGAAAATTTTCATACAAACTTTATCCCCCTTCCGCCCCTTTAGGGGAGAGTTTTATCCATTTCCCCTACACAGATATTTTTCAATTGTAATCGAAAACTTATGTACCAATTTTCATACTGCTAAGTCCAGAAATGAGAAAATTTCGTTACAAACTTTACCCCCCTATTTCACCCCCTTAGGGGTGGAATTTCAAAAAATCCTTTCTTAGTACACCCCTACAAATTAAAACACCCATGCTCTCCAAATTTCAAGTTCCTACGACCAGCGGTTTAGGCTGTGCGTTGTCTCTAAGTCAGTCAGTCAGGACTTCTTCCTTTATATATATAGATAGAAGATGTGGGTTTGTTTGTTTATCGTTCACGCCTTAACTACTCTAACGATCATAAAATTTCGCATACACGTATTCAGGGGTACAGAAAAGGCTATGGGGTACCTTTCATCCATAAAAAGTACTGTTCCCGAGGGGTAGTAAATTGACATTACCTACATTTGTGTGCATGAACATAGATGTTTGTCTTGGTCTGGGTGTTTCTATGTATAATATGTACGTATTTACAAAAAAATATATATATGTATGTATGTTTATCCATTGTCTAGTACCCATAGTACAAGCTCTGCTTAGTTTGGGCTAGATGGTGTTGTGTGTATGTGATAGAATATTATTATTATTATTTACGCAAGCGGGGCCGCAGGTAAAATCAAGTTAATAATAAGTTGATAGAGCCAAGGATTTGCTAAGCTAATTGCTAAGCACAACACTACGAGTATGGATCAATTTATTATTATCAATCACTATGCAGTAATAAATTCTTTACTGTCACCATTTCCATTTCAATTATTAGTAATGAATGTTAAAATAGCCGTTTAGTGCAGGTAATTGTTTATTTATGACATGCAGTATATTTTATGATAATGTACATTTATTATTATGTAACTAGTTGCAGTTCGAAATTATAATTTAGTGAAATGAGGGTAATATGGTCACCACATATAATAAACTATAAGTATAATTTAGAATAGGTAATTTAATAAAATACAGTTTGTTTGTTATTATTAGATTAATTAGTTTAAGTATTATGTGTAATTGCATGCCACAAGGCAAAATACAGTGTTGCCTAACTATTAAGTACTTAACAACCCATGTACCTGTATTTGAAAGAAAGAAAGAAAGAAAGAAGAAAGAAAAATTTGCAATTGGAATTCTAACTAATATTATAAAAGCGAAAATGAGTTTGTTTGTTTGTTACCTTTTCACGCCTAAACCACTGTACCAATCATTCTAAAATTTTGCATATACATTGTCAGGTGTACAGAAACGGACATAGGCTACCTTTCATCCCGAAAAAAATACTGATCCCGAGGAAAACAACAATAACGTTCTTATGATAATAGATGCCGCCACGTGTCCTTCGAATCATGATTGAATTATATTATTACAAGCAGAGTACAACCCGAATTGATTGTCAAATTCTAAATTCACGCGAGCGAAGCCGCGGGCAAAAGCTAGTAATAAATAAATAAACATATATAGTAATATATACAGCTTATCAACACCAACGGTTGCAATAAAAAGAGTCGGCATTGCTTTTTTTTAAATGGATGCTATGAGATCTCCGCTTAGGCTAGGAGCAGGTCCACAGGGGAAATAAGCTCGTGTTATAGTTTAGCGGTGACTAGGGTTTCTAGATCTTTTTGATTAGTCTTCCACACGGCGGCGATTCCATTGTAAAAGACAAGCAACGTGCTATTAATGCTTTTAATGCCACCGTCTATATGCAACTGTAAGTGTCATTCGTCAGATAGCTTGCTTATTTTTTGTCACTTTAGTAGGATTGACTTTAGCAATTTAATCTTATTAAGGTAGCTTGAACCGGACCAAGACCAAGGCTGGTGAACACTAACCAAAACCTTGTATAAGTGTATTACAGCTATAAATAAATACTATAATAAGCCGTTACAAAAATAATAGTAAGGATAATAAGAGTTATTCCACCTTATCCTGCCCTCCCCTTTCCTATCCAGAACAACGCATGCTGGGCTCAGATGCCATCCTTACACGGTAGAGTCGATTAGAGCGCGTACCAACAAGTTTGGGCCCTCATACCTCTGCCGAACGACCAAGGCATGGAATTCTCTGCCAAGGCACGTGTTTTCTTCTTCCTTCAATCCTGGGTCCTTTAAGCGGGGCGTGAAAAAGCAGGTGAGAACCTTCTCAGGCCGTCAAAGTAGAGACCTCAACATCGCCTCGGCTGCTATGAGGGCGATGTGGAGGCCACTGCTCTTAGACCACACGACTGCTTACCATCAGGTGAAGTGTGGTCATTTTGACGAGCAAAATAAAAAACAAGTTCCTTAATAATATTATTATCAATTTAATCCAAATGTGAGTTTATTTGTTTCACGCCTTAACTACTTGACCGATTATTATGAAATTTCACATAAACGTTGACAGGGGTATAAAAAAGGGTACATCCAGAAAAAAGTACCGTTCCCGAGAGATGATGATATAAGCTACATTTACGCAAGGCTCGTGGCAAAATGTAGTCCAAAATAATAAAGAAGTTTAGTGTTACATCAATAAATAACATTAGTACATTCTAGTAGTACACAAAACCTAAATTCTACTTTACTTGAACATATGAACCAAGCGGTATCAAATTTATTATTAGAGTAAAGCCTAGATTAAGTTATTTGCATTGTATGTATATTATATTGTGTTATTACCGGCATGTTTTATGAATAAATAAATAAATAGAAACAAAAAAGAAACGATACACAAGAAAACACTAAACGAACTGCATGTTCACATGATAAATCAATACAATAAATAACAGACTCGACTATCTAAGCTTTCACACTGTTAGACGAAGAATATGATAAGAAACAAGTGTAGACGTTTTAAATATTATTTATGTGACTAGATGCACTTGTACCACCAGATGTGTGATATTTTGGTTGGAGAATATCGGGAAGGGATGCGTTTGATTATTTACACATGAAGTCACCCGATGACTCACTTCCTCACTCGGCTTGCATCGGAGTAAGTGATGACAAAATAGTTCATAACATCATGTTGTGAGCTAATGTTGAGTTCAAATTTCGAAAGTATATAATGCTCTGTGAACTAGTCATAGAATTTGATATTCTCTCATTGATACGATAGGACTATGATCTCATTGGATATTGTAGCAGAATTAAGTAAAATTGTAAATATCCACTATGGCCATGCTTTAAGTATCAAAATAACGGTGGTAAATTAGATTGGATGTTATTTTAGATCAAAACTCTTTTTTAGTTAGTGGAATAGCTTAGCAAAATTTCATCTATACTAATATCATAGGAGGGGAAAAAATAGATTTTTTGATTGTTTATAAAGGTTAAAAACTACAAAGCCGATTTTAAAAATTCTCTCTCTATTGGAAAGCTATATTATCAGCGAGTAACATAGGCTACGACACATAAGATCTCACTGGATCGAAGTGTCGCCGGTCTGCACTGAATGGCCCCCATGTAAGATAACATAGGCTATATTTTATTTTTAGAAAAGTTTTGTTATTAACATAACCTAACCTACTTTTACGCGAGCAAAGTCGTGAGCAAAAGCTAGTAATAATAATATAATGTTTAATACAAAATTTGAGCCCTTTTGAGAGCCCTATAAGGCTAGTGTGAATGGAACAGTCGCAAGAGGAAAACCTAGGCGAACGTTTCTCGATCAGATCGGAGGTGTTCTGGACAAAGACCAGGTTAAGAGCTCCTTGAACCGACGGGCGTGTATGAGGAATGTGATGATTGAAGTCAGGGAAATGTGTCAGGATCGTAGCAAATGGAAATCCGTAGTCTCTGCCTACCCCTCTGGGAAACAGGCGTGAATCTATGTATGTATATATGTATTAAGGGAATAAGGTCATAATTTTCGGTCGAGTATATTTTTTTATTACAGATCAAAAAGTCATAATATCTGCAGAAAGTAGAAAATTTTAAAATATCTTCAGTAGGCTAAAGTCAAGCTACTGAAATATTACTATTATCTCATACCAAAGGGATTTATCTAAACTTTAATAAAAATCTTTATATCAAAGTTATTTTAATAAAACTGTATAATATTCTGGTATTTAACATAATTCTGTTGTAAGGGCCGGCTGAGCCGTGTTCGAGATATTTACGTGCGACCTAACTCACAGTTATAGTCTATTAAACATAATTTACGAAAAAGCCCGACGTTGCCCGACATCGCTTGTAATGTACCATTAAACTCATGTAAGACATGTCCAATTTACATGTTTTTTTGTTCGATCGGGTATTTTCAAGTAAGATTGGATATTAAGAACTTTTTCTTTTATGGTCATCAGCGAGTGAATTCTATAATGCTACACAAGATGCACATATTATTATATTTATTGAATAAAGAAATTACAATTATTTATCCTTACTAATATTATAAATTAATAAAAAGGAAAGATTTGATTTTTAATTATTATCGCCTGCTCCGTGCCTCGGAAAACACGTTAAGCCGTTAGTCCCGGCTGCCATGAACATCTATGGTAGTCGTTATTGGGAAGTCAGTGCCCTCTAATATCCTACACTAGTCTAGCCTTAGGGTATCGTTAGCCTTCGGGTTGCGGAGGTCAGATGGCAGTCGCTCCGTGTAAAAACTGATATCCAGTCAAATCCAGTTAGACTAGAAAGCCGACCCCAAGTGACTTGGGAATAATAAAGGCTAGGGAGAAGAAGAAGACTAATATTATAAATTCGAAAGTAACTCTGTCTGTCTATCTGTCTGTCTGTCTGTTACCTTTTCACGGCTAAACCGCCCAACCGATTTAGATGCAATTTGGCACAGATATAGTTTAAAACCTGGGGAAGGACATAGGCTACTTTTTATTGATGTAGGTACCACGCGGGCGGAGCCGCGCGCAAAAGCTAGTACTAATATAATAAAAAGGAAAGATTTGATTTTTATTTGTTTGTTTGTAATGATTAACCTCAAAAACTGCTCAACTGATTTAAAAATTATTTCACCATTAGAAAGCTATATTATCACTGAGTAACATAGGCTATATTTAAAAAAAAATAACGTACTATAACTTACTTTTACGCGAGCAAAAGCTAGTAGGTAATAAAACTGTGCCGTCAAGCAAGCTAAGCTACAGAATTATTAAAACACATCTAAAACTAATGATTACATACTGCCAAAAACCATAGCTGAAGCTGAAATGTGGTGAAAATCCGAATGTGAGTTTGTTTGTTTCGCTTTCACGCCTTAACTACTGCACCGATTATCACGAAATTTCACATATACATTGCCAAAGGTACAGAAAAGGACATACTATCCTTTTATCCAGAAAAAAGTATTGTCACTGACATTTACGCGAGCGAAGAACCAAATCAACCAAATGGCCAAAATCTAGTATGAAATACATTGAAGACCCACACTGATTAACAAAATCTATGTCTAAAATACACAATTGAAATTGCATACGATAATATTTATGGAATATAGTGGGAGAAAGACCACTCGTGGGAACTAAATGGCGGCAAGTTCTTAACACACATAAAAATGACTACAACGTTTGACATAAGCAGCTTTTATATTAAAAACTTTCATCTTTGTTCTTCTTATATTGATGGAGCAATGAACAGAGCTATAAAACAAAAATTTATGTAAATCTGCCCAAATAATAATAAATCAATTTCTTAATACTATGTGTAAGTAGGCAATTTCCTGTCCCACTGTAATTCTATTATTAAATGTAATAAATATTTAAATTAAATATCATAATTCCATTCCCAAAAGAAATAAATCCATCTTAAATCCAACTTTTATTATCAAAATCCGTATTCACTTTATTCACGCAAATTATAATTGATGTACACTATTCATTGACGCCAACAAGTTCTATACGAAAATTAAAACTTCAAACAACTGAATTATAATATTCTATTAATTCAATTTAAAATTTAAATTATAATAAAAATTCAATGATCATTAGTTGGAAAACTAAATAATTAATTTTCGTTGATAATGAGAACGTTTGACCACCCGTGGAGGTAACTTTAGTGTTTTTCTCTCAATAAAAATTGATTGCCTCGTCGCATCTCGGGTTTGTTATTAAACTATTAAAATACTGTTAATATTAATAAAGTGCCTCAGATTCTAATGGTGGTCGTGGTGTCTATAAAATTTGGAATCTGATGTCGTATAATGTTATTTAAGTCTAAGTTTGGTAATGTTATGAGTTTTGGAAACTATCGGATTTTCGTGTGTAACTGTTGTGAACATTAGTTGTGTCGCAACTGCTATAAGTAAAACTTTGGGCAGTCATGTTCATATAAGTTCTTGGTTGTTTTTGTAAGTAGGTCATTGGTTTATATGAGTTCCAGTATATGGATGTTACTTTAATGAAAGTTTACCGCTATAAAACTTTTTGAATGGTCGCTTTTAATCAACGATAGAAAAAGTAAAAAGGTATTGTAATGATTGCAATTTTTCAAAACATGTTTGTAAAAGAAGCTAGCCAGACTGTCTAATTGCTAACATCGTAGATATTTTAAATTAAGATGCAAAAACTGTTTCGACCATTAAACTGGTAAAGGTACAAATAAAATCCTATAATTTTCAGCCGTTTACATTTTACGAGCTCACAATCAATCAATCAATGAAGAACCCGTTGGGTATTAGAAGCAAGAGTCAACAAAATACCGTAAACCTTAATAAAATCGCTATAAATTTAACTTCTTTATTCAAATACAGTAAAGTTTTATTGCTTTTCGATCGGAATACGTAATCTTATAATATATTCAAGTAATTAACAGGCCAGTACGGTATCACCTTTTTGGTTGACATCGGGTCCCGCATTGTTTTTTAATAAAGTAACCGTTGTTTACTTATATGCTACGGTTTTTTTTGTAATAAACTAGGCACGTGTATTGTGTTGAAACTGTTTCCCTAAAAGGTTTGATCGGTTTGTGGAAGCTATATTGTATTAATTCTTTATGTTGAGGATTTAAAATGTATGTGACAGGACTTGAGATATCTGATGAATAAAAATAAGATAAAGTAAATAAAGAATATATTATATTTATTACCGAATCGGATATAACTAGTACATTATAAATATAGCCAAATAAATATTTACCGATAGAGATTTAAAAATTGCTTGACATGACATATAGCATTCCCGACAATCGGTTAAAATAAAGGAACACTAAAAGAAATAAATAAATGTTACCACGTTCTTAGTACATGAATAAAAATTAACATATTGTCACTAAGCGTCTCAGTATTTCTTGTTAAAGACGTGCAATACGTCAACAAATAACACAATCAACCTCGTTCATCCTACAATTGCAGTACAAAAGTATTGTGCCGATGACACTGCCGCCCACGGACCGCGGTAATGATAATATATAGGGCAATTTGTGTCTGACTCAACATTTCCTACAAAAAAACTTATAAGCATACATGAAACGTATTTGATTTGTTTAATCTCGAGAATACTGAATACGAATACAACGTTAGAAGTAGATTTGGAAATAAAGAATATAAATTATGTAGCACCAAAATAAATAAATGTTACAATTACAAATGAATTACTAAGCGAGCATAGCAAAGACCTTTTAAGTTAAGCACTTGATGTTTGGAATCAAAATACACTGTTTAAGTGCAAGTTATATCAATTTTGCACTTGCATAAGCTCTAGCATATTCAAATGCACTAGTCACGGGCCTAAAATTAAATATGAATCATGAATTCGAAAGAGAATTTTAGGACGTGCAAGTCAGAGGTGATGATTGCTATCAGTTAGATGGCGCCAAGCGCGTAGGTGTAATGACTCTCCCATACGTTCGTATAATTGCAAGCTATCGGCCCATGCCCTTTGATCTCACTGAAGTAAAGATAGTTATTACGAACAGTGAGGGTGAAATGAGCGTTAAACAGCTTGTCCGATAAATTGTACGTGAAATAATGAAACGTGTAACCATAACTTGTTTGGTGAGGTGTAGCTATTAAATTGTCTTACGCTCTTTAGTTCGTAATAGCTGCGCTTACTGCTTCAAGTTATGGATTTGATAAGGATACATAAATTCTGGGTGGCTTTGATACTTCCTGGTTTGGCTGAGCTTTGTGACTAATACACGGATTAATACTTTCTTCCTTGTTACATTTTTGTTTATTTAATAAATATTTTTCAGATTCCTTACTTTTAACGAAAACAATAAGGGTGCCGCATCATGTAGGTTTTATTTTAATTTCCATCAAATATTAAATTTCAGAGCTGTGATATAAAAAGATAGTCTAAGAATAAAAATAAACCAAGACTTTTTTAATATAGCTAGCGTGTTATTATGTTACCAACAGGATATTCCTCAATGACAATTTATCGTCGATGTCTTTAAACAAATTTTTCATTAGAGTTTTTAAACTTAGTTGTACAAACTCTCTAAATTATTATGTACCCGGTCATATTTTAGCGGGCTATTGTTATCCTTAGGTCACAAATAAGCTTCACATTGCCATTTTCTCAAACACAAGTTATGCTTGTAATGCTTCTTATTGCAGTTACGAATTTCAATTGCTAACGACAATCTCATCGAGAATGAAATACCTTCCTAAGAAATATATGTTACCAACTTAATAAAATTTAAGATGTCTAAAGTCAGTCTAAAGCTTTATAGTTCTTAATGATTGTTGTTTGACACGAAACAAGCCTGCTTACCACGCTTTCGTGATTATAAGACGTTAGTTCGTGAAGATATGGATGCAGCTGTTGTTCCTACCATCGAGTATTACTTTATTACACACAGATAATTACTTAGTTAGGAGCTAGAGAAGTCTGTTCTAAGAATTGTATTGGTACGGTCAAAGAGGAAGATAATATTTACGTACCTAATGTATCCGTATAATACGTTATATTTCATTAAGATTATTTTGCTGGGACTGCGGTAGTAAATGCGATTGCTGTGCCTGAGGTCTTTCTCGGGTTAGTTCTAAGTCATATAATAAATATTATTGGAATTTTCAGTCAAGAAATTATCAGTAACAGTACAGAGTCTTGTTACTGAGAATTCCTCCGCAATAGAGTCATAATCTAATATGTGGGATATAAAACATACCTCCGCCTATCCCATCAGGGGTATATAAGTGAGATTATTAATTTATAAATTTGCTTACCATAAACAGTCAACAGTGCGGGCTCTGAGATCCTTTTGCCAGCAATGTTTTCTGCGACACAGCTGTAGTTCGCCATATCCTGTCAAAAGAAATCATCATTAAGTACACATTTTTATTAATACTACTAATGTTCAGTAGAAACATATGTTGTAATTCCAAGCTGTCTGTTGGATCAAAAATACAGTCAAGAGATAATCTACGAGGCCATTACATGGTATAAATCTAGCTGATCTTCCAGAAACCACTAAATATAATGGCACTACTAAATCTGAAAGATCATAATGCCCAGGTTAAACTTGCGTCGCACGTGGGTTACGATGGACATTATGAGGACAATAAAGTTAACGGAGACCTATCTATTTAAGTACTACCAAGCTTGGCCTTACCTCTAGACCTAATTTAACAAACAGTAAATTTCGTTTAGTTCAACAAAATCTTTAAAAGCAAGCACAAGAAATTCCGAACGACAAAAAACAGAATTAGCACCCGCATTGTTTTAAGCACCAAATATAAATTTAAACTGTTCATTACAGCAGCCATCTCCGTAATATATTTTTACAACCAAAAAGCTGAATGTGTTAAAATTACAAAGGACGGGAGCCATTAATTTAAAAGACGTACAACACATTACGATCATATTCATTAAGAAAGTGTTCTAGACACCTTTGTGAAGATTATGTTACACACGATGCCACAATGAGAGAACGACTGACAGTGGCAGCAATTAATCCATGTCTGCTCACAGTGCCTAATTAGTGGGAGCTGCGTAGCGGAAACCGGAGATGGAATGAGTTATTTGCGATTGTGCTATTATTTGGTGATGTGGTTGTAATACGGTAGAGGGCTTTTCGGTGTCCTTTCATTTGGTTTTTATTGTATAAGTGGCAGATATTTTATTAAGATGTTTTAATTAGTTATGTCTATTTACCAATTAATGATGTTATATAGATAATTACTTAGGAGCTGAAGAAGTCTGTTCTAAGAATTGGATTGGTACGGACAAAGAGGAAGATAATAGTTACATACCTAATGTATCCGTATAATACTCAACATTTCATTATGACTGTTTTACTGGGACTGCAGAAGTAAATGCGATTGATGCGCCTGAGGTCTTTCTCGGGTTAATTCTAAGTCATATAATAAATATTATTAGAATTTTCAGTCAAGAAATTATCAGTAACAGTAGAGTTTTGCCGCAATGGAGTCATACTCTATTATGTGGGATATAAAACATACGTCTGCCTCCCCCATCAGGGGTATATAAGTAAGATTATGTATGAATTTTGGGTTCCATTCCCGCACAAGTCAAACATTTGTGTGCATGAACATGGATATTTGTCTTGGTCTGGGTGTTTCTATGTATAATATGTACGTATTTCCAAAAAAAAATTGTATATATGTATGTTTATCCATTGTTTAGTACCCATAGTACAAGCTCTGCTTAGTTTGGGCTAGATGGTGTTGTGTGTATGTGGTAGAATATTATTATTATTATTATTACCATAACCGTTCAATTGATCGATTTATATCAGTCATGTATTCAACTATACAAGGATTTAAAAATTAAATTGCACAAAACAAATTTTAAAATTTGCAATTTAATGAATTTTAATTATTAAATGTTGCGTTGAAAGTATGTTTCTCACCTACCAATTCAAAATTCTTAGAACTCTTATGATACACGATAGTTAGTCTTTATCTATGGGAAAACATTAAAGGGAATCTGCGCCTCTGTGAGACTGTCAATACTTAATAATTTTTGTATGTACAGATGTATGTGAATATTCTTAATTCGAAGCATCTTGAGAGCAATAATATTATTTGCATAAGGCAAAGGTTAGACTGATTTGACTAATCGCAAAAAAATCTTTATTAATATTGCAATTTATAAAATTTCAATGTTAGATAAATAAAAATAGTTAAGTATTCTTTTTTATTTTTGACTTCGGCAAAATATATATTTATTTGTAAAAATAAAGTCAGTCTTAGTAAAGTTAATCTATTCCATTTAGAACTTTTTCAAAGAAAAATACAAGGATACCGTAAAATTTATCACTAAAGATAAATGTATCTTCTTCCATGAAATAAATAATTGGATTAACGCAAAGCTTAAACTTTTATCAGAGGACATCCAGCAGCTTTGAAAGACTACACTGGGCTACAAAATGACAAAAAAGAAAAGGAACGTACACCCGACAGCGACTTGTGTTGCAATTAATAAACGTCTGTCGCGCTCGACTAATTAGTCGCAGTCGCAGAGATAAAATAAATAATTTGCAATCGCGCGACAAGATGATGCGATTGTGCGCGCTGACGCTTTGAACGGGCATTTTAATGAGGTGCGTGTCTTTAAGCTAGAATCCGTGTAAATTTAGATTGTAATACATTCGTACATTACAAGTAATTGGTGATTTAATTTGAAATGGTCATGTAGGTCTAACGTTGGGACTCAAGACTTTACGTAATGATAAATGCTCAACGACTTACAAGGTGTCGAGTTGCAAATGCATTTGTATATTTATTAGTAGAAATAAGTAAGTGAAATTATGATGATTATAATTTTGAAATACATACACATGATAGCAAGCAGCGATATTTTATTGGGAAAACTATCTGATTGCCAAGTGGGACAAATCCACATCACTGTTCACTTTTACACGAAGTATTACTAAAAAAGGAGTTATGACATTCTCTCGAGACTAAAAAGAAACATCAGAAGTAGCCTCAAAGTTATCTTTCGGTTCTTCCAATTGTGTACTGTAATAGCTATCAGTCAACTTGCACTTAGCTAACTCAAACAATTGTCTAGAACATCTAAAGTTGGCAGTGAGAGCAGCATGTGCTACTGCGGGACCTTTTATAGGCTAGGCTGATATCATCCACATTTCTAATATCGTCGATAATACTTAGCATTTCTAGGAAAGGACTACATGTAAAGGCTGGTTATTGCAATAGATGATACAGAAACTGGCTTTTGATTACAACTCTTTATTTATTAAATAAGCTAAACATTTGCTTTAAGTAAAAGCTATCAAAAGTGTTAAAATATTCTATCACTGCCATGAAATAGGAAATGAACGCTGATTAAATTCTTGTTTTGTAATTTAAGGAATCTTAAAGATACTGTTAGGAACAGGTTGATGCTGGATTGAAGCTTATTTTCAGAGCTCTTTAAAAGGTATTATTTTGTAGCCAGCAGTGGACCGGTCCTCTTTACCCTTGCCTTAGTATAGTGATGTCTAATTAGCTATACATTTTAAGTACACTTGGCTTTTACAAGACTATTAGTTGCCTCGAACATCAAGTATATATCTTAATAGAACTCAAGTATAGCACGGTAAAAGTTACGATTCATAGTTATTAGACGTATGACATGCTAAATAAATTAACACTTGGAAATAAATAACGTGCATAAAAACATGTTTTGCCTTTACACAAGATATGATTAGAAATCCTTGGTTCTGTTAAGTCGTTCTGACTTCTGAAACTTCACCCGAAGTTGATGAGGTTGTTTTTATATCTATCATTTTAAAAAACACTTAATTCCATTTAAATTAAAATTAGCTTTTTAGCTTTACTAAGTAACTCTTTAAGTACGAAACCTGGTGGATATTAGTACTACTAAATACTTTTACGAGTTTCTTTATTTCCTATGATCTTCACGTTCTTCGAAATTTGCCACGTGTTACTATGAATCATTTCTAGTATTAATACAACGATTTGATAATCTACTTTATACCAAGTACTTAAGTCTCAATTTTAAATGTGGCTGTTGTACTTAAAGATAGTTTTATTACTGTTCAAGTAGTTGGCCTAATATTGACATGTGTTCATGACACTGTTCTTAGATCATCTTCGTACTTATTGTTTAGATTTGTGGTCGTATTTTATATAGCTTTTAGTATTATAACATTAATTTATAGCCCATAAATGATGAGCATCTGGGAAATTAATGGTTCGGCCACTCGGTAGCATATTTCAGTGTAAGTTTGGTTTATTTTATCGTTATCCATATTTCCTACTTGAGGTAAATTTGCAGTATTTTATACTACTTTCATCTTATTTTATGTGTTGTTTTTTTACGACAGTTTCGATAAGTACGTTTTGTTCAGCAAGAAACTTATTATAGCGAATGAGATTGAATTGACTTCGCTACTTAAAATAAACGTTGCGTCAAAATATTTTGTAAACGTTTGTCAAAAGCCGCCAAAGAATATAAGAGGGGTCTTATAAAAAATAAAACAATGGGATGAAATGGATGGGAGAATACACGACAGTGAAGCAATTTTCTTCGTTGATTTTTTTCTGAACTCATCATTTCGAATTCACCTTCGTTTTTGAAGACATCTCAAGGCTAATACGATATAAACCTTCGCCTTAAAACCAGTTGTTTATATAACAGGACTGTTTTAACTTTGTTTATTTTGGGATGTCTGAAGCTGATTTCGGTTTCAGTTTTATTGTCAATATATTAATTTTATGTTCTTAGTCTGAACTGAAATCTGACCTACTGATGTTTTGACTGCGGATTTGTATAATTCTCGGTATTAGCCGGGAATATAAATCAGACTACAATATTTGTATGTATGTGGAACATTGAAGAGACTAAAATTATTTGCACTTTGTGGATAAATCGTGTTATAACTATTAGATAAAATCACGTAGGATTTCTAAACTCGACTTACTTGCAGTGTAGCTCTGGAAATCAGCAAGTTTCCTTCTGCAGATATCAAAACATTGTGATCTTGCTGTAACGGCTGTCCATGCTTGAGCCATGACACGCGAGGATCTGGAGCGGCAGCGGGAGGAGAGCATCTCAGTGAAGCAGCTGAACCAGCTTCCACAGAAGTCGGTGACGGCGATATCGCGAACGGTTTCTTTAAATCTGTAAAAGAAAGACGACGTTATCTAATATTCAACTCGTATTAAAAATATAGAAAGAAATATTGAATAATTGTGACATTTTTTATTGAGTTCTCCGAGTTACTTTTTATTGAACTTTACATTAGTCAATTTGAAAGAGAGTGTCATCCACGCAGATGTATTAAAAAAACAGATAAGAGAGACAAGGCTCAGTAGACTATGAGCAGAAGTACCGCGAAGTACTTCCAGACTATAAAAATATGTTAGCCAAATACCCATATACATTGTTACTTTCCTGCGGTGAGCATAATTTCTATAGCTCGAGGAAAAACTTTACGTCGTAAGCACTATACATATTTTTGTCCTATTCAGATACTAAGAAAGTTGGACTTATCCATACAATTTTAACTGATCCTATGTCCGATGTCGCAAAAAAGTTATGTATTTTGGTGACATACATTGATTGACGACATAGTTTTCTCTTTTTATATAGTTTAAAGTATATATATAATAGTTGGGCCAAAATACGTTAACGTATTCGAAAGAATAACAACATCGAATTATAAAAAAGGCACTACAACTGACTTCTTCTTCTTCTTTTCTTTTCGTCTGGTTAGTGGCCAACCTGTTGTCAAAAGTTATTCAAGCCACTCGTAGGCCTCTGACATGGCTTAACGACTGCTGTCAGCTTGACAACAACCGGGACCGACTTTTTACGTGCCCACCGAAGCACGGAGACGCTCAGATGAAATAACAGTAAGCGGTCACCCATCTATAGACTGACCGCACCCAACGTTGCTTAACCTCACTAATCGTTTACCGATCAGTGAGTGCAACTGGCTATTTATATAACAGAACAAATTTATATAAAAGAAAGGTTTACTAAGCAGTCAGCAGCAAACATTTAGTCAGAACCCGTTAACACAGAAGTAACTTTATAAGTAGTTTTAAAAGATAAGCCGTCAGCTTGTTTACCACTTCAGCAGTACCAACATAAATAAAGAGAAGCGAACAGCAAAAACAAATTTCACATAGAACACTATGGAAAGCTATGGATAAGTTTTATCGATTAGCACTCAGAATTAGATGTGATATAGCTAAGATGATAACGATAATGAGGACGCCTTGCCTGGTGAGGTGCAAATAGCATTTAATTTCCATTTACGACTGCAAGACCTGTTTTAAAAGCTGGCTCATTATAAATTAGTATACCTCTGGGTACCCTTGCATGGATTATAGGATTGCCACTTTCCAAGAATATTAATGGTATGGTCGAATTCATAAATCGACTTTGTTATCTTTCATTATAATTTACGAGTGGCGTGGCTTTTAGCGTGGCTAAGTACGAACATTATGTATGTGCCATCCGTATATATTCATATTACTGGCATATTTATGTGCCTACGTCATCGTTAGACTTATGAGCTTAGCGCGACATTTAATGTCCTAGATGTGTATAAATTTTAATACACGCGAAGTCGTAATAGTTGATGGTGTCATACTGTAAAAATATTAGTATAAAATGTTATTATCAGTAGTGGGTTTGTTAATGGAGATAATGGCTTTAGTGGTAATAAAATGATTGTTGTCTTTAATAGTTCATTCAATTGTACCTAATGGATCTATTAAATACGATATGATGACTATATCGTTACTATTGTGATATATTCCTTACCACTTGAGTAGTTTTGAATGCAAAATATGCTTTAAAATTACTGTTATTACCGAAACGAATAGCAAACAACGTGGATTACACTATGCGACTCTGATTTTACTAACCAGCATTAAACAAAACATGACCTAGTTTTTGAGTCGAACTCTGTTCTACCAAATCGCAAACACTGCAAACCATGTTCTGTGGTTTTTGCGTGATACTGAAACAAATAGATACATCATTCTAGTATCATGATTTGCTTTGCACGATTTTTACAATGATTGTCTGTCTGTGGGTCAGATGTCATAATTTAGACAATTAAAATAATATTTTAATAAAACTCCAATAGAAAATAGCCATTTTACAGCAGTTAAAAGGGACACACTAATTGTCAACTCTTAATTGTGACTCCACACTACAGCTAAGAATTTAAAAGGAATTTATCAATTACACATTGTTCGATCATTTACATCTTTGTACCTGCAAGTAGTCAATTTATGGGTATGTGTATCGAATTAGTAGACGTGACAGATGTTGTCGTGCACAAACGATAAAAAAATTTAGAATCCGATCGTAGCGCCACAGGGCCAAATTATGAATCTAAAACAAACAGCGACCCACTTAAATAGACAAAATATTTGATCTAAATCGGTTCAGCCGTTAAGGAGGAATTTACTGGCATGTTCACCTACAGAAGAATTATATATACAAAGATAATACAAGATTTAATAAAGTAGGTACCATTTAATTTGAACCCGCATAAAGTTTTTCGATACTGCGCCATTGTTAGTAGCCCTATAATATTGTATAACAATTAAAAACTAATAATAAAACAATCGAACGTCAATAACAATTTAAGTACGCGACGGTTACTGCGAAAAGCTTTTGAACTAATTTAATAATTGTTAGAGTACATTGTGCAAAGTAAGTTTGTATTAAGTTATAAAGGATAAGCGTGTTCTCAAACCATTGATTTGTTACGTGAGCTAAAACTAATATTAAGTCAATATAGATGAAATATTACTGCAAGGTACCGGTACCAACCTCGATGGCGTAGTGGTTAGTGTAACTGACTGTCACGCCTTAGGCCGCGGGTGCGATTCCCGCACAAGTCAAACATTTGTGTGCATGAACATGAATGTTTGTCTTGGTCTGGGTGTTTCTATGTATAATATGTATGTATTTACAAAAAGAAACAGTATATAAAATATGTATGTGTATCCATTGTCTAGTACCCATAGTACAAGCTCTGCTTAGTTTGTGCTAGACGGTGTTGTGTGTTTGTGATAGAATTTTATATGTTTCTGTCAAATTAGTAGGCGCAAGCTACTTTGTATTAGGCTTTTTATATTACAAGTCTCTCGGACATTTTATCTTCACATTGATTTAAATTACTGATTTATCGTACCTGGTATGAAACAGTATCTTTAACTGGACACAGTTCCATAGCCTTCTATTGAATGGGTAGGCCTTAGTTAATAATCGGTTAACAATAAATTTGACGTAGATGTGCAAGGGATAATCTCTTTATATATTTTGTTTTTTGAAGTGAAAACTTCTTTAGGCGCGTTGAGCACTTCTTGGGTGAACAAAAATCATGGAACTCGCGTCATTGTCACGCTTCCACGCTTTATTATTTTTTTTAGAATATTGACAATATCTGAGAAATGGTGCGTCCCACGCAAAAATATTACCCCCGTGATAACCCCTAAGAGAGTATCTGGCACTAGCATCCGACCCGACACTTGTTGATCACAATTTTTTTTATCACGTGTAGGATTCGAACTCACAACACTCAGCGCGTCGGCAGTGTCGAGGCGACCACTTCAACTACTATGCCATCAATTACATACATACACATACTGAACATAACTCACTGTTCTTACTAAAATTCTAAAGGCATTTGGTCAACTAATAAGGCTCTTTATACATACATAATTATATAGATAATAATAATTGTTGAAACTGTATGCAGCTTATTTTTTACCTAGTTTTCGTCACGCAAGCCTTTGGATTGAGATGTTATTCTGTCAATGCTGTACCCAAAACACAATTTTAAAAGAAGTCATGATAATGTCGATAATTACTATAAATCACGCGATTAGAACCACTTAAGCGATGCGACCGCATTCACGGTGCTGTAGTTTCTGTAAACATCTTGACATGATATAAAAAATCTGTGGTTTGTGAATAGTTGTGGTCTTGGTGTTATTAGGTAGCCTTATTTTATAATAGTACAGTTTAAAGGGACACGTATGATAAGTTGGCTAAAAATACTAATCGGTGACATTAGTGGGATGGCAATGATGAAGCAAGAAAGATATGTCAGGATCGTCGTAAGTGGAAAGCCTTAGTACCTAAGTATATCTTCGGGAATTTTGCATAAGTCTATGTATGCATTAACAAGTTAATAATTTCTTGTTTCTGAATTGAACTCAAGTGGTTTAAAGGACGATTAGAAATATTCTAGGGACCTCATACATTAGTTCAACATACTAGGTACTATGGCCAAAGCCATTCATTAAATATACGACGCGAATAACATGCGCAATTTCAGGCATATGCACGTCATGTATGCACTATGTTACATGCAGAAGCACTCGGCCAGATTGCGCATGGAACCTTCGCTAGCATCGTCAACTTCAAGCAAAATCAAATATGTAATATAAAAACCGTACCGCTGGAAAGATGAACTAGCTAAAGACCTGAAAGAGATGAATGTGCTCGATTTTTTTTTTATACAACTAACCTGGCAAACAAGCAAACGGCCCACCTGATTGTAAGTGGTCACCGTAGCCTATGGACGGCCTAGGAATACTGCTATTTCACGTCGATATTCTGTGAGAGGGTAGTCCTTCCCCGATCGAGCCGGCCCATTCATGCTGAAATCAGCGAGGCTCTACTACTCATAAATCGATTGGTCTGACTTGGCACAAATTAGAAAAGAATGCCTTTAATGTCGGAGGTTAAGATCCAATTTGAGTCGCTGGGCAAGCGAAGTAAGTAAATAATATATAGGTATACGGCCAGATCGCTTCATACTATGACATACACCATAATGCCTTCTCACGTCAATCTTCATATAAAAATTAAACGAGACAGTCGATTATGTAGTTTGTGCGACAGACTACCGACTCGACCCACGCCGATAATTGTCATTCATTAAACAATTTAACGCTGTTTTGGTGCGTTTCCACCGTATAATTGTGCGATCTTAATTGTCTCGGTTTCATTATATGAACGAACGTGTGTCGCTTTTTTCATTAAGGTAAAAGGTTTTGAGGTTTTGTTGTAGGTATTTTTCCGGTTTTAAATTGATTGAGTGTTTTTGATTGATGAATTAAATTTTTATTTTGATAGCTGGCTGGATGGAGGATTAAAATGTATTTTGAGATAAAAATATATTATTGGAGTGTGTGGTGTTCGATTTCTGGAAGATATTAAAAGTGATCTCATTACTCACAAGTTAGGTTGGACTTAAATTAAATACTTTTAATGATTATTTTTATTTACAACTAGCTATCCTTCGGGAACAGTAATTTTTCTACGAATAAAAAGTACCTCCTTGTATTTCTTTTTCTGTACCCCCGACATCGTGTATGGGAAATTTCATGATGATCGGTCGAGTAGTTAAGGCGTGAAAGCGTAACAAACAAACATTCGAGCTCACATTCACATTTATAATATTAGTTAGGATGATTTATTATCTAGTTTACATACAAGATTACTGATGCAAGCCTATGGGATTCTGCAAGCCGAAGACAAATATTTGTGTGTGAGTTGTTTTGCTGGAGTAATAATTAATTAAAGGTACAGATATAAGTACAAATAAAATGTTCGCCTTCTAGGCTCACATATTATTCTATGTTTAATTAATATTTTAAAATTGCTCCTTTTCGCTTTATACACTCTAATAGAACTCATAATATACGCATATACAGAATGTCCCAGAATATGTGAATCAAATTGTAACGGGAGATTCCATAGGTAAGGACCTTTTAAATAAGCTAAATAATAAAATAAGAAAATTATGACCGTTGTGTAAAAATAAAAAAACAAAGTTTTTAAAAAAGTACGAGTTTTTCAGACTTTCAACTACAGGTGCTTCGTATTTTTATATTAATAATTTTAATTTTTTTTGCACTAGGTATTATTATTTGTGAAGAATTCATTGGTCAAACTACAAACGATATTTTTTTAAACTGACGTGGTTTTGAAATCGCAGCATTATTCTGGTGTATTTTTTTGCACCAAAGAAAATCTTGTACGATTGACCAACAACACAACATAATTTATTTTTTTATTTAGCACTTTTGGAAGGTCCTTACATAGGGAATCTTCCGTTACAATATGATTCACATCTTCTGGGACAGCCTGTATATATAAAGACTAGCTGTCCCAACAGACGTTGTCCTGTTTTAGACGAACTGTCTAACAAACGAGGTTAATATAGTCGCTAAGTTTTTTGAACTTATCCAATTTTCTGCACAATTTCCTTCATTTTCTTCCCAAATAAAAAGAATAAAACAAAGAGATAAATAAAATTGGTACAGTCGGTCTCAATTTATGGCGTGACCAAGGAAAACAGGGATAAATTTTTGAAGTGAGAACTTCTTTAGGCGCGTTGAGCACTTCTTGGGTGAACAAAATCATGGAACTCGCGTCATCTTCACCAAACGCTTTCCATTTTTTAATTATTTTTGGTTTATAAAGAAGTGTTTATGATCAAGGATCAAAGTTTTCACTTCTATCAGCAGTCTCCAAAGACTGCCCCAAATTTTTTATATATATTTATTTTTTTATTGCTATTGGTGGCAGACGAGCAAGTGGCCCACCTGATGGAAAGTGGTAACCGCTGCTCATGGACTTCAGCAATGTCAGGACACAGCAAAGCCGCTGCCTACCGTGAAAGAAGAACTCTCTTTAAACCTCGTTTGAAGAAGGACATATCATAGCGCTCGGGAAAAATGTTCAACAATAGTAACCCAACAACTTATCTCACTAATCAGAACTAACACTAAATAGAGCGATCACTCTTACCCAAAACTCTAAACCACGAAACCAAACAAATGTCTGCACTACAAAATCTAATACCGAGTACAGTCGGCACAAAATGTTCCGCCCTCAACTCCAAAGAGGTTTAACGTAGTGCACCCATAAATCTGTTGAGCGAACGCTCCATTACTCGCACTTACAACTAAGATATTGTAGAGGTGAAAACTAGAGTATTTTCTGCAACTGAAACTTATAAACATGTTGAAGTGATACTATTTGTCAGTATTTTTCAACAGTACACGGTCGCAAGCATATGAGCAATTTTATAAGGAGATTTCCGTCTTTTTAGTACGTGATTCCACAATTTTCTACAGACATTTCAAGTATTTTTGGTATGTAGTTTTGTTATTGTAGACTTGTGTTGTTGTTTTTTGGATCCTTATCGTAACTTATATTATAAATGCCAATGTGCGTTTGTTTGTTACTCTTTAACACCTTAACTACTTGACAAATTATCATGATATGGTTAAAGAAACACATTGAGTACCTACCTTTCATTACCTTTCAATTTGATTTCAATACATGTATGTCTATATTTTTAAAGGATATAAATGTGCGACTTTGTATGTATGTAGTTCAGTATGCCTTTTGACATATCGCTTATTAGAAAAGCAAGACAAATCAGTCTCGTGTTGATCAGCTTTATAATATTGGTATTTAGACTGAGCACATGTATCTATCAATCACAGGAACTTTTGCTCTCGCGATCGAACCCGTAATATTTGCCGCACTAGTCAAGGCGAAACAACTATATTCATAATCAATACGCCATACCGATTTTATCATCAGTCAGTTACGATTATATCACTGGCTCTACATTTCTTCAAGTGTCGATGCCTGTGTCTATCTAAACAATATTTCTTTCGTAAACAAATAGCTACAAACATAAAAATAATCTGAAGGTAGAGTTTCCCTTACAACTTTAAACTCTACGGCTGATGAGCGTAAATGATAAGTGTTAGGTAGATCCGGCGGAGAGTTCGTGTAGAGTCATAAATTACCGAGCGCGTTTCATTTCCTCTACGAAATTCGTACCTACGCGGTTATGAATATAGAGACACTGGATGCGATAAAAGCCCAACCTTTTGTGTTTTTATTGCTAGAGTTTGAATGGACGCTTTTATATAAGTACATTTTAATAAGATTTTGTGAGATAAAAATGAAAATCTCTTTATTTATAGCCTCATATTTTCTGAGTTTATATATAGGTACAAAATATACAAAGTACTACGCGTATATTTTCTTATTAGATTACGCATATATAGCTCAGTGGGGAGACCAACAGACTACAATGCAGAGGTCTCGGGTTCGAATCGACGTCACGCACCTCCTAATTTCGGAAGTTATATGAGTTTTCGAAATGATGTGCGTATTGATTGACAATTATCGTGCCTATGCCTATATTAGCCTTCGTGTTGCGGAGGTCAGATGGCAGTCGCTCCGTGTAAAAACTGATATCCAGTCAAATCCGATTAGACTAGAAAGTCGACCGACAAGTGACTTGGGAATAATAAAGGCTAGGGAGAAGAAGAGATTACGTAGATGTTTATTAGATCTAGAGGGCAATCCTATAGACGTCTATGGACAATTATGTAGGATTACGAGCTGCGAATAAATATTTCTAAAAGAAAATCATGCACAACGATTATTGAAAATTAAGATTGTAAATGCTGCAGAACAGTATAATAATAATAAACTAGCATTGATTTAATTATGTAATACTTAAAATTACATACTGGATCTATCGCGCTTTGACGAAATATCCAACGTGCTATATTTCGTCAAATTAGCTTCAGTAAATAAGCCATTAATTATAACGTAAAGTACAGACAAAGAGACAAAGCAATTTTGGATTTATAACACTTATGCATGAAATCTTTTGACAACGTAAATTAGACAAATATTTATTACATATATACCCAAAGATTTAAAACATAAATGCGCCTTACTCAGTATGCTTACGGTCACCTTACTGGATGTTAAGTTATCATCTGATATACAACGCCATCGTGACATCCGAATTATAAAATATATAAGTACAGTGTTACCACACTTACTCATACTGAAATTGCACACTAAAATTGTCTATCTAATATGTGAGTTCACTCTTCTTATTGTGGACACTTTTTCGTGCGACCGAAACACGATAAGGGCACATTTAATTTTATGATTTAAACTCTTACCTATAACCTCGGTGTTTACAATGTATGTGATGGGATGTTATCGAAATCAAACTTACTTAAAAAACCTTCTTTTAAAATCTCAGAATTATATTTCATTGTTAAAACTTAAGCAATTCAAGACACAACAAGCGGTTACAATTTAAACCGAGTACGTTTTATACAAACACAAAAATTATGTAAGTTGTCATAATAAAACTTTATATCTTTGTATTCAAAAATTCAGGCGAGCCACGGTTTTTCTGTCCGTTAACATTGAATTACATTTGCAGCAACACTGTTTTTGTTCATTCCCCTACTTTTTGCAACTAGACACTTCTATTCTCTGGCAAAGTTAGCTGTTTGTTTTAAATGATAAATTACACCGGTTTTGGGTAGGGCAGTATAATGCAGATGACTTTTTACCCAAAAAGTTAGACTGCAGTCACTTTACCTATTTTAAGCGAGCCTGACTGCGCTGGAATTATTTTCATTATTCATATAAAAATGTCCTGTAATCTGTTCTTGCATATTATTGTATTCAACCGTATAATAATGCAAAAATAGCCACAACTGGTGGAGAAGGCTAGGGTAATATATTTATGAGAATATTTAGATACACTGTGGTACTTTATCCAGGTTTAACTATTTTATAGTTTAGTTTACTTAGCTAAACTCAATAACTATTAAACTTTGACATACATTATGTATGTGTCACTCTCTGACCTAAATGAATAAGTGATTTTTGATTTTGACTTTGAATAGTTTTAATAGATTTTTTATTGACACCTATAATGAAAATAAGTGTTAAACTTAAGACAACCCTTGCATCTTGGAGTAGTTTATACACATTGAAACAATAGACACAGAGAACGTCCAGATTTTCTGCAAACATATGAGTCATATTTATTTATCCCGTGCAGTATTCAAAGCATTACGAGTGGAGATATAAACAACTATAGGTGGTTGCTTTAAATAAACGATCAAAATTTACTAGTCTATTAAAGTAGCCATTATGTTAACATAGTACCTATTTAGTATCCAGTCTCTTTATTATTCTCGACACTCTATATCAGCGTACAACCGAAGCTAACATTACCTCAATCAATGAAATGTTAAATATAGACGCGACGATCCATTAAAAGCCCCTACCACGGTTGTAAACATGAAAACATCACATTCCAACTTGGATACAGTAAATCGTGGTAGGAGACTTAACTGTGACACTTTTACGCGCACTTACCATTCATCCATTATTGTTAATAGCTTCATAGATACTGTTTCGAGTATTTAAGTAGAGGAATACTTGAGTGAATTTATTTTTGGAATAATTCACCGTGATACAGAACATTTTCCATTAGGAGGTGAACGCATACTGTAAGTGCATCAATCAAGACAGATCGATCTGGAGTTATAAGTCTGTCTGTTAAACACAAAGCATTTGCAGGAGCAATCATTTGATTGAAATGAAATGATTATTTATTAGCATGAAACATTTCTGATAAATCAATAAATTATACTTATGAGGATATGGATTAACTGGTTTTGTTATAGCAAGAGAAATGTTTGAACGATGAATGTTTGGTTTGCATTTGGTCGATTGCTTTTGCTAATCAATTTCTCGGTCTTAGTCGTTTTATCATACCTCAGTACTTAAGTAACAGGTTTGATAAATAAGTATGTAGAATATAAGTGTACGTTTACGAGTAGCTGTGGCTTATTATTTGGTGTAAGTGCCAATGATACGGCTTGCCCGAGGAGTTATTATTTTCCTACAGGCAACCGGCCTAAGAGTAATAACAGTATTACTGCGTCTCGCCCAATGAAAAAGATTTCTGGAGGTCCACTTCTCTGCCTACCACTACGGACATCTCGTCTTTTTTCCCGTAAGGTAGGTGACGTGCTAGTGATACTTCTGCTATTGCAAGTAGTCATAGACTGTAGTAATCGCTTACCATCAAGCAAGTAAGCTTGTTTGCTGCCTTATATAACAAATGCATTATTTCTTTTTCTCCCTAGCCTTTATTATCCCCAAGTCACTTGGGGTCGGCTTTCTAGTCTAACCGGATTTGACTGGATATCAGTTTTTACACCGAGCGACTGCCATCTGACCTCCGCAACCCGAAGGGTAACGATACCCTAAGGCTAGACCAGTGTCAGGATATTAGAGGGCACTGAATTCCCAATAATGACTGCCATAGATGTTCATGGCAGCCGGGACCGACGCCTTAACGTGCTTTCCGAGGCATTGCGCAGGTGATAATAATCAATACGCACATAATTCGAAAAGTCATAACTTCCGAAAATCAGAGGTGCGCGACGTGGGTTCGAACCCAAGACCCTCTACATTGCAGTCTGTTGGTCTCCCCACTGAGCTATCGCTGCTTAAATGCATTATTTAGAGAATACAAATATTATAGTAGAGATATTAGGTAATATATCAATAAATTCTTGGAAGCAACACAGTAGAGAAGAAATATTTTGCAAGTAGAGTCCAGTTAACGGCAATACGGACCTAAAGACCTGGCGAAATATAGGTGTGTACATCTCTACCTATCTCTACTCCTAGGCATATAGGCGTGAGCATAGTATGCATGTATGTAATATTAACAAGAAATAGTTTACATTTGATAAAGAATACCATCATAGAAACTTAACACAAAATAAATATCAAATAAAATGTAGTGGCACCAATCGAAAAAAGAATAGTAGATACACTAAAGACTAACACAGCGTTCTACAAAATCTTTGCATAAATAGACTTTACATTACTTGTTAATTTTTTAGGTCATGTCGCGTTTTATCTGATACTAGATGTTCCCGCGGTTTCACCCGCGTTTATCGTTACTACGCCGCCCTCGTGGGTCATAGCGTGATGGTATATAGCCTATAGCCTTCCTCGATAAATGGGATATCCAACACTAAAATAATTTTTCAAATCGAACCAGTAGTTCCTGAGATTAGCGCGTTCGAATAAACACACAAACTCCTCAGCTTTATAATATTAGTACTTATAGATTTAATATTACATCCCTATACTCATACTAAAATAGCTTCTCTTTAACCATCAAGTAGGTACATAACACATAAAGTACCGTCATCCACAAATATTCAGAGTAACCTCATAAACGTCTAAATTTACACAATACAGAAATCGAGAGGAGAGACATAACCACTGTTCTTAATTGTGCGAACAGACTGTACGGTGAACACGCACTAAATCTACCTCTGACGGCTTTAATTGTTCGTGCACAACTTCAGAAATAGGATGGCTATGTCTGGAAGGCATAATAAAAACGGGATTTGGTGGTAAGCTGCTGTTTAGTCTTTTATGTTCAAACTTGACATCAACGGCCGGTTCAACTCAAAACTTTATTTGATTATAATCAAATCCAATATCAATGAGAAATTGGTAAAAAGTTCCTCGTTAATCAGCAAGAGTTGATTTGATTAATTATTTAATATTAGATTTTGCCCGCGGTAGCGCTCAGGTAAATGTTGATTAGGATAGTCCTTTTTTCTAAATGAGTGTCCTTTTCTGGTCCACTGACGCCGTGTGTGTGAAATTACATGATGATTGGTCAAGTAGACAAACAAATAAACAAAATATCTCACTTTTGCTTATAATATTAGTAAGGATACTTTATACGTAAGATTGTTAGCATTAAATACTAATATGTGTAAAGAAAAATAAACATAATTATTAAGTTATAAGACTTGTTCCTAAGAAACGTGCCCAATATCTAAAACTATAATAATAATATGTGTAACTACAAAACCTGCTTCAACTTTAAAATATTGTTCGTACCGTTGCTACACGATCGCTAAGTTTCATTTACAATGAACTTTATATTTAATAACATGAACACGGCGTGCAATTGCAGTGATCATTGAATGCAGTGAATTACGTTCTGATCTAATCTCGGTTTGCGTTGCTAAATACATAATTCTCGCTCATGGTGTTAATGTTGCGTAACGCATGAGGCGAGATAATGCAAGGAATTACTGTGGTCTGTCACGACTGATATAATATGCTGGTTTTCTTATTCAACGGTCAAATGAAATTTACATTCTTGAGTAAAATATCAAATTACAAATAGCGATTGGGTACATTAGATTTATTGACGTAAGTTTAATTATAGGCATTGTCGCTAAAAAGCTGTCATAGTAAAAGTACTCGCATAATTCTGTTTAATAAATTTGCTGCGTTGGCTCTAAAATAATGGTATGAAGATGGTTACTTGGTTACAATCCAATATATTGAACATTTTGGGTTTTGACGTAATCTGGGTAAAAAAAGCTGATCCAAAGATAATTGCGCTCAGTTTGGGTGTTGTGGTGTCCGATATTAACATAATAATATAAGTAAAATCCTTCACCCTACAGGTAATTATAAAATAAAATCACAAATATTCATGCCTTAAGCGATACATCTAAAAATCGTATAAGATGTCATCTGATTAATTATTCATTTTTAAGCTTTTCATATTAGTTAGGTCAACCTATTGTTAAAAGCACCAAATATCCACTGTCGGTTTTCAAAAAATCATTAATGTTAAGACAAAATCTTGTTTTCAAGACCGGTTACTTGCATGGTTACAAAAAATACATTGCTTGATAACAATATTAATAAACCAATTTAAAAGTTCGACGAGCTAGTTAGTTAGTGACTGCAACTAGATCAATTAAAGAAGAAAGGCACACATACATATGCTACATAAAATCTTCCTACTCGCTCTTGACCATCTCAAGTATTGCCCAACAGCCATAAATCCAGCTAGCGGTCATTCCGACGTTTATTTAATATGCATAGAAGATTTACCACGAATGGGTATTGAATTTAATCGAGCAACTGTCCGTAATACAGTTTATGAACGATATTAATGGTGCCATACATCACCGGAGTTTGATGGTGATGGTACTTTGTCTTGTCAAAACATGGTCTTTTTGGTGAGTTTATTTTGGTCACGATGAAAGTACTACTGAAATTGTTTTGAGATGTAAAGCCGCTATAAATACTGCACAATGTTAAATGAATCTGAGACTTACGTACGTAAAATGTGTAATGGATAGTTGGAATACACGAGTAATAAAATTGAAAGAGAACTCTGTAACAGTTTTGATTCAGGTTACTGATAGAAAAAGCTACGGAACAAAAATATTTTATTTGAGATTTCCAAAATGTATCTTGACATGGGAAAAGAACGCTGATCCGAGGCTATTAACGTAATGTCTTCGACCGGAGATGGGCGTGCAACAATCCCAACTGGGTTAGTCTAAAATTGTCCACGGAAACTGGCCACGAATTATGAGTTTTGATGAAATGCACCGCACCCAGCGTGCTAGTCCGACAGGAAATAATATTTTTTATAACTATCCTAATACCGATGATGCCACAAATATGTAGGTTATTGATAGAAATGTCGATTCAAGATTGAGACAACATAAAATTGCGGATGTGCGTGATTAAAAATTAGATAAAACAGATAAAAATAATTTATATGTAAAAGTTACCTCATTAATATTGAGATGAGATGGTAGAATATAACCGTGATCGGTAATATTCTTGCATCATACTAGTTTGGTGATCTCAAAAATATCTTAAGAGCAACCGATGTTACAAAACATTTCTCAAATATACTTGTACAGGAAAATGAATGCCAGTCCCTTTAAAATAGCTTATTGATTAAATCTCATATATCTCCTAGCTGAACACCATCTTTATGAATATATGGTTGTAAACTGCAGGAATATACCTCGGAAAATCTTAATTTATCTTAATACTTCATGTAATTATTGATATCCAAGACTTAACAATGGGGAGATAAGCATTAAATTCTGCAAACATTAATCTCGAAATTAAGAGAATGCAATGGTTTTATTTATTTTTCCTGATAAAGTCACTGTATTGTTAATGATGAAGATAAAAAAATCCACACAAAAACATTACATATAAAAAAGACTCATTACATACAAAAATACTTACATGCCAATTCAATAACTGCGGGTTGACTTTTGATATCGCCTCTACTGCTCCAAGCATTACAAGTACAAGTGAATCTATCTTCACCAAAGTACTCGTCTAACTGATCTCTGGTCACATTACATTCAGCCTCTACAATCCTCACACCGCTTTGAGGATCAACGAATTCAAACTGTGAACTGGCAACAGATCTCACATCATTACATTGAAAGTACACTTGCAGAGCGTTTGCTGCGCGGCATCTTAGGATAGCAGGCTTATTTCTGACTACAAAAGCATGCTGAGGTTCAAGAAGAAACATTGGTAGATCGTCTGATGAACTTTGTAAAAGATGATCTCCAGAAAGAGATGGCAGCTCATCTGCATCTTCTCTATGTTCATGTTCATCTTCTTTGTTTGATTCGTGATCGTAGTCTTCTTCTAAATAATCACGGTGATGTGGCGGTGTATGGACCTTTTCAGAATTATAGGGATCTAGAGCTTCTACACCAGCAGGGTGAGCATATTCTGGTCGTAAGGGGATTGATGGTGTGGGAGCCGCTGTAATATGTTCCGCCTCCGTTGTATTTGACACCTCTGTAACAAAAAAATAAAAAGGTTTGTTATTATGTTTATAGAAAAGCATTAATTAGCTGCAATAATTGAAATGACCATTAATAGACAGTAACATCAATAATCACAAAATGATGAATATGAAAATACATTTTCGTTTGTCGATATTATAGTTTTTTTTTGTTACTAGCTATTTGGGTTGAAAATTGGTAATATTCTTGCTAATCTCTCGAGCGATACTACAAGACTAGTGTTACGTGTGGGTTCATGTTGGCAACGCGGTGGGTAGGGATCGAATCCACAACTTCTTTATCGGTAGTCCAATGTATAATCCATTTAGCTACCTATAATAAATAATATTATTACTTTAAAATTGTTGGCAATGTACGCCATTTAGAATTAAAACTCAAATATAATTATGTATACTATTAAAAGTTTTAGTTCTATCGTGGGAACAAATTAAAATAGGTACACGAGTCTGCTCTCGCTCCTCAAAAACGTCACAAACAATTTAAAGACCAATTAAAACTTTACGAAACACGAACGCTAATAAGACTAATAGCTTTCGCTTACGTACAGACTTATTCTAATTGCGAAGTTAAAATATATTCCGTGTCGCTCGGGATAAATAGCAACTGTCATAATAACATGTACCCTCCAAGTTATGCCATCGATTTCACTCCAAGTCCGCACCTGGCTTGAAGCTTCACTCGCGCCTATTTACACGCAAAACATAGATATTTGGATATCGTACACCCCACTTAATAAATTCAGCTACGTTCAACCTAAAACCGACTTTAAATGAACCACGCAAGTTTCCATTTCCCTGAGCATTAACATTAATTCTTCCCTCTTCAGCATTTCGCCTAAAATCGCTATCAGCACATCAGTATATGTTACTCTTACACTGTTGACAGTATTACTATTATTTGAACTAGGGAATTGTACGAAAATAAACCGCAACTCGAGCGAACCGTGGATAACTTAATTAGTTTCACTTCCGTTGAGCTTATTTCTATTTCCGTTTTCGTAGGGGCCGAACGATATTTCCTTCTTGAAATCTATTTTTCCGTAATAGAATTTGTTTCGTCGAACATTTTCCGCTACACGGCTCGAGATTGTGTTGAAATGATTAAAATACCAATTTGATTTGGGAATTCTCAGGTGTTCCTTGACCTACATGGGAAACAATTATTTTCTTGTTATTCCAGGTTTGTAAGATTTTATTATTTAGATTGATTGATTATCTTGAGAATAAAAAGCCAGAAGCTATAATTTCAAATCAAATACGCAAATTTGTACTAGGTATATAAATTTAAGGTATTTTTGCAGTTGTTGATCAAAAATATAACTATTGTAGTATAGGTGCCATAAACTTCAAACACTACTAGACTAATTATATTTGCCTTAATTAACCAAATAATTTAAGTGACCTGCATCTTATTGGTAATCAATTCTAACTCATTTAAAAATAAATATCCTTATAATAAAAATACGTTCACTAAACTTTTAAATAAGATTATCATACAAAGATTAGTCTATTATTTCCATTTGAATAATTTCTTATTTTTATTAATTAATAACAAACGAAACAAGTAACGGTAATATGGTCTAAAAATCGGCATCAATGGCTACGTCGTAACAAAGGTGAATTAATTTCCTATTTTTAAACATATTCATTAGTTATCCACGAAATACTTACTTAACAAATTCTAATAACAAAACCTTTTCACGCGGAACACTTAATTACTATTTCCATCCACATATAAAAACAATCTTCATGTCAAATTGACGAAGGTGAACTCAATTATATATTCTATTTGGTCTCGAGCCTGTCCATCCCGATTGTGTAACTCGCCTGTCAATTTTAATTGGTTTTTAGCACTTGGAATTTGATTAACTGCATTATTAGTATCAAATATTTCGTAATCATCACCAAGATTCTATGCTTTATCACAATTTTAATTAATGTTAGATGCAGTTGCTATCGCATTTCTATTGATATATGTAGCCGTTGCTATTGACTGGTTTAAATCAATGCCTTTGTTATGTAGGTCGGTAGTTAGGGCTGGTTACGTTCAACTAACTAGGTATTACGATCGCGTGTTGTTATTTAATAGACGGAGACTGATTTACAGTGTAATATGTTTATTAATTTAAACGGTAACTGTGATAATGGTGATCAATCAAGTATTGTAAATAATATACTGTCTGTTGCTGATTGGATAAGTTATGAAAATACGTCTTATTTACCTTTGAGTAAAAGAAAATATAAGACAGACAATAGAATAATTATGATATGATATAATAGATAGCATTATTTAACATATTATGATAGAAGAATAAAATATTATACGTTTTACCTAATATTGAGTACTTTTGGTATTCATAAAGTTACTAAAACTGTACTACTAAAACAGTGTGTGAAATGCTTTCGTAAAATTTAACTGGTTGTAATTTCACGATTTCGGCAGCCCTAACAATTTTAACCAGAGAAGCATTCACGATTTCGTACAAGTGTTATCTATAGTGATGAAACTGTATTTAAACGTGCTCACAAGAAGCGTAACTAAACCGATACCCGTCACGACGTTAGTAAATTATAAATAAATGTCTAACGTTCGTAAGGTCGATGCTTTGATGTTGTTGGTATGGATGCTTTAAAGTCACCTTCTTCACTTGAATCAAGTTCTTTAGATGATCTACCGGGCTTTGTATGAATGTAATAAATTTAGCAATAATCTGACTACCTACCAGTTATTGCTATAACTATAATTTTTAACAAAACTATAACGTTGTGCCATTTGCGGCTAGTTCTTGCTTTTGACCGCCCGTAGTGTTTGTCATAGACGTTAAACTGACAACCGAGATCGACACAACAAAATGTCAGATATTTCAATATAATAAATTGTCTGTTTTAGCATAGCTTAGTAATTTACTCCTTCACGTCACAATAAACAAATCACTTACAAGACTCTATTCAAATATATGGTATGTTTTCTTTGTTTTAAAATACCTTAAATGTTTAGAATCATAGAATTTTAAATGGGGCGAGATGAGCCGAGTTGTAAGAGCAGTGATGTGCATGCGGTTGACGAATGTTCAGATTCCTGCCGACGAATGATGAGATCTAAAAACGAAATGTCGTTCAGTTAAATATAAACAATACTGACTCATATTACGTATGTTGAGTGAATTTTAGGGAGGCTGATAATTTATTTGATTGTTATAGAAACGATTTCTGTCTTTTATATATTTTTTTTATATCAGCCCTGTATTAAACTGTCCCACTGCTGGGCACAGGCCTCTTCTCACTATGGGAAGGGTTAGGCCATAGTCCACCTCGCTGGGCTAGTGCGGGTTGGCAGACTTCACATATCTTTGAGAACATTATGGAGAACTCTCAGAGATGCAGGTTTCCTCACGATGTTTTCCTTCACCGTTAAAGCATAACACATAACATAGAAATAGATGTGATATATGTATGTATATTGCAACTAACAAAATTAAGAATGATATCGATATAAAGAATAATAGTACCAAAAATACTTCCAAAATCAAAATCAAATCAAAATGCTTTCTGCTATCCGACAAATATAATTAGCGTCCAATTGTCTCTTACAACATCAAAGAGTTGGCAGTGGTCTATTTACGTCAAGACCACACACTATTCCGCTTCAGTTACAAGCATATCTGGTAGCTAGATAGCCTATACAGCCGCTTAGAGCTCACTGAAATCAATACGGCCTCAGTTATACAAATTGAACGTATTTCATAGGCATTAAATTTCAGCCAGAGCCACATCTAAAGGCTAGTACAAAATAATTAATGTCGGCATTGATGTTATTCCAGATAGCAGTACTTTATTGATGGTCCGTTCTTAATCAACGTCGACTGAAGAATTCTTGGCTCGTTTCATTCGAACTAGAGATGCGCTAACAATTGGTTTTATTGATGGCACCAGACAATTATGTAGTACGATACCTTTTATCGGTGAATAAGTAGAGTATTTCCAAGTCTTAACAAAAGGAGCAATGATCGCGTATTTGTAACTCACTTGTCGCGAGCTTTAGAATCAATTCATTCTATGGAGAAGAAGTCAAGTTTCATAGACAATGTTTAACAGCTAAGAAAAAAAATACTGGCAGTCTTTGGGGACTGCCGATAGAAGTGAAAACTTTAATCCTTGATCATAAACACTTCTTTATAAACCAAAAATAATTCAAAAATGGAAAGCGTTCGATCACGATGACGTGAGTTCTATGATTTTTGTTCACCGAAGAAGTGCTCAACGCGCCTAAAGAAGTTTTCACTTCAATATTCTGGCTTTTCACCGTAAACACGGAACTTCAAAAGTTTACTATACCTAAAACGATAAGAAAAGTAATGTTAAAAACATTCTAACAGAAAAAAGATATAACTGAAGATACGTGTTTCGATACAGATGTAGTAGAAACGGTATTCATTCAAGTTATGACCGTGGCATTAAAGTAATTTAGTCACAGGCGCACCAACCATACACTAAGTACAAACATTCTTGATTTACATACTCTTAGCCTTATATAGGTCTGTTATCGCTCAACGGCACCAGCCGATACCGAAGCTATTACGGCCAACTTTTATAAGCATACTGCTACTTACGACAACATCTGTTAAGTATCAATGATAGAATCCCGTAATAAATTTAATGGGAGTATTTATATATACATAGAGCGTTTTAGATGCGATATTAAGATAATGGAATATTTTATTGAATGAGTCTAATTTTATGACGTCACGTAAATTGATGATAAACTTTAGTAATGTGTGGTCTGCTTTGATTGGGATTTTAGTACAGTCAACAATATCAGTTACTATTTTAGAACAGTCAGCAAAAGTAGCTGAACATTTTTCAATTTTTAAAGTATTTGTATATAAACCATTCTGTTTATTATTCTGAATTTATAACTATGATTAAATCACTTACCTGTACTGCTAAGTTTTACTATAAAGGAGAAATTAAATCGAAATCTCGCTAGTGCGTATCGAATTATGTTGCTGCTTTTACTATTCAATTTCCATTCGAAATTGACTTATTCACATGTGTTTCTCAAATTAAACTGGACTCCTTCGCTTCCCATACATACATAATGGATAAATCTAATTCTAGAAATAATATATCATGATACTTTCAACCGAGGCAACATCCTTTATTTAGCCAATAACTTGAACATAATCTATGATACATTGCCTCAATATATCGGGCTTCCGATACGGCTGACCATAGAGATGCCATTATGAATATTATAATGGCAAGCATAGCAGCCAGATTATTGTTCCTAGCACAGCGTTATCAGAACAGAAGTGCTGCTGCCCATTTCACCGTCTATATTATCCTAATACAGATAACGGGCGTCTAAGTCACTATCTACAAGTAATGCAACGGTCTAGTCTGAACCAAATGACATGGCACAACGTCGCATTATAATATTACTTTATGTGTACTGTTTGTCTTGCGTAAAATTTGAGCTGCGAATTCCTAGATAAGTACTACGTTAAGAAAATTGTGTGTTTGATAAGAAATTTAATGTGCTTTACTAAGTTTAGTATTGCTAAATAACAAAAGTAAGACTACTTAGGCGATTATCACACGGCACGCCCCTCCGCGCGGACGGCGCTGGCGGTAAAGCGAAAAAGCACTGTTCGACCGCGCGGACGGGCGGTGTACGTGTGTTAGGCATCAACGGATTTAGTAGAGGCCAATGCGACATGAGATCCGCTTTACCGCCTACCGCGGCGGTGCGCGGTGCCGTGTGTTAATCGCCTTATAGGTTGTAGACTGCATATTAACCAGGTTAATGGAGGCTGTCTCGGCGGTAGCATGTTGTGTTCACTGTCACAAGGCGGACAAAGGCAAGATTTATTTTCTTCTTCTTCTTTTCATGTGGTTAGTGGCCAACCTGTGGTTAAGAGTTGTTCAAGCCGCCCGTAGGCCTCTGACATGGCTTAACGATTGCTGTCAAACAACCGGGACCGACTTTTTACGTGCCCTCCGAAGCACAGAGACGCTCAGATGAAATACCACTAAGCGGTCACCCATCTATAGACAGACCGCACCCAACGTTGCTTAACCTCGCTGATGGTTTACCGATCAGTGAGTGCAACTGGCTATGAGCGCCTGATTTGTTTTGAATTTTGTTGTATAATCTGTCACATCCAATTTGTGAACGAAATAAATAAAAAAAATTAAAAAAAAGGTAGTGCATTCGACTGCTATCCATGGGCTCTAGGGTTCGATGCCCGAGTGGTGTGAAGTACTACTGGGTTTCTGTCAAAAAAATCTCAGTAGTACATACATACATACATAGATTCACGCCTGTTTCCCAGAGGGGTAGGCAGAGACTACGGACTTACGAAGTTTGAAAGTATTCCAAGTAGAGGACAAAAGTTTTACCTTTTGTCGTAATCAATGAAACCGATGTTTTTTAATAACGTATAAAGATTCAATAGTATTGTCAGCTACATAAATCGATACACGCTCGCCAGATTTTTATTCGCTCTATCTTCCAGCTACAAGTACCACGTTATAAATTAGTACTGATAACTGGCCAGATAAGGGGGTAATGCACGTATGTCTGGCTTTTCGGGAATATAAACGTAAAAGCATGTGTATTAGACTCAATTTTTTTAATTAGTCTCCAGCTTTCATAATAATAATGTCCTCCAGACCGAATTCCGGTCACGATGGCCAGACTTCACGGAGACTGGCCATCTGCGCAAGAGATATTATAGTGCACAAGTGTGTGTGCAAACACAAGTGCACTCTCTGTTCCCTAACTCTCATGATCCGATGGGACGGTAATCCGTCACGACTGGAGAGAGATCACGCGCAGGACCAACGTCTTTACGTGCTTTCCGAGACACGGGGGTGTCTAACACCGCCAACTTCTTAACTCCGGGCTGCTATTCAGATTTCTTAACAGAAAAACCGAATAACTTTTTGTTGGCCCGACATGGGAATCGAACCCGAGACCTCATGCACAGCAGTCGCATTCACTACCGCTGCGCCACGGAGGCAGTCCGTGCTATGCTTTCATAGGACAACGTCAACAAGTACCAAACAGAATTGGTACAGATTTAAATTATAAGATATGTGTGTACAATATTAATGAACAATTGTACTGGTACTACATCTTGTTGAATCGAGGCACTTACATTGACACGTCACGTCATGCATTTGCTCTTCCTTTAAGAGGAAATGAGTAAGAAGCGACACATTCACTATAGCTCGAACATATGCATTGCATTATGTCATAGCTTTGAATCGAGCTATTAAAGTTCGGCGTACATACGATTATAGCAGTTCTAGTGCACATTTGTGACATCAAACAAGAATAACGGTTAGTTTACTTTCACACATGTTTTGATCGGTGAAGAAACATAATATAATAGTGGTCATTACAGAATTGCTGTTCTATAATCAGCTAGGTATCGTGATGTTGTCAGTTTGTACATTAAATAACAAAAATATTTGTCGGCCTCGATGGCGTAGTGGTTAGTGTAACCGACTGCCACGGCTGAGGTCGCGGGTTCGATTCCCGCACAAGTCAAACATTTGCGTGCATGTATGGATGTTTGTCTTGGTCTGGGTGTTTCTATGTATAATATTTATGTATTTGTAAAAAACAGTATTTATGTATGTTTATCCACTGTCTAATACCCATAGTACAAGCTCTGCTTAGTTTGGGCTAGATGGTGTTGTGTGTATGTGGTAGAATATTATTATTATTTGTTCATATTTAAGCAATTATAGTTAATCCTATTTAATCCTATGTTTAGGAAAAGGCAAAACGTAAATGCAACTTTTATTCGCTGATACATTGACTAATACATTCATTATACTATGAAATTTACTTTACAAAAATAATTTGTGAGGAATAATTACTTCTATGTTAAAAAACCCTGGATTGATTAATGGCATGTGTGGATTCATTTAACAAAGTTCACGGTAAGATTAAGGAATGAATATCGTGACATAATTATTTGAAATATGCTTATTCTATCAAAGAAAATGAGAAAATAACAATTTATCAGAATAAAATTAAAAAATAGTGCAACTGTGTATATTTTTAAATTCGAAAGTAACTCTGTCTGTCTATCTGTCTGTCTGTCTGTTACCTTTTCATGGCTAAACCACTCAACCGATTTGAATGAAATTTGGTACAGATATAGTTTAAGACCTGGGGAAGGACATAGGCTACTTTTTATTCAAGTAGGTACCACGCAGGCGGCGCCGCGCGCAAAAGCTAGTATTTATATAAAAATAACGTTTTATGAACTGGCAACAAAAAATTGCTCATTAGAAAAATATTAAGTAAAATTGTTTACTCATACACAAATTATAAAGCTGTGAATTATCAAAGTATTCAAAGAGTTAGTTAAATGGCTCTGAACTGTTCAAGTAGCGTTTACATCCTACATCTTACTTATATGATACGATGGTAAAACGTGGTTTAATAGCGGAAATAGCGAGGCAATTTCCAGCAATTAATACATTACAATAAACGGATGCATTACGTGAAGACACGTTAGTCGACGATGCTTGATGCAGTATACTAGTAAATGCACTTAGCGTTGAGAGTAAAAAGATGCGCCCGATCTATTTAATGGTATTGTGGGTGGATGCGAGCTCGAAATAGATGCCACGATGTGCGCTGTTGTGCAGATTTACGCTTGTAAGTTCTTAAAAATGATAGATGAGATAATTTAACAGTAACAATATTAACACAGGCGAAATTGTAGAGGATGTTCAGGTAAATAAAATTATTTGGCGAGTACCGCATGTTAAATTATCAAACAAAGAAAAATTTAACTTAAGATTGTTACTACAACTGCAATTATGAATGCGAATGTGAATTTGTTTGTTTGTTACGCCTTAACTACTCGACCGATTATCATGAAATCGCGCACACACGTTTTAAGGGGAATAGAAAAGGACAAAGGGTACCTTTCATCCAGAAAAAAGTTCTGTAGTCAATCTAACCTACCTTAATCTACAGTTGCGCGTGTGAAGCCGCGGGCAAAATCTATCATAAAATAAAACCTAGCATATAAATGTACTAGCTGTGCCCGCGGTTTCACCCGCGTTTATAGTTACTGCGCCGCCCCCGTGGGTCGTAGCGTGATGTTATATAGTCTATAGCCTTTCTCGATATATAAGCTATCCAACACTAAAAGAACTATTCAATTCAAACCAGTAGTTCCTGAGGTTAGCGCGTTCAACTAAACAAACTCTTCAGCTTTATAATATTAGTAACTACAGAAATATTTGCTCGTGACTCTGGATACATTGTTACTCTAGTAGAATTGGACGTCACAATTACAGTTACAAGAAGACTGAGAAAAGTTTGCAAGCGACAACACAAAAAATGGGACCACAATTTTATTTATCTTTCGCATTAACATCCGATAAGCGACCCAAAAAGCGAAAACTCACGAAATCTCAAGACGAAAAGGAGGCTAATGCAAAAAATGTACCTATCCATACATCCATTAAAGTTGAAATCGGAAACGACCACTCGACTTCGCAGCTGCCCGCGTCAATGAAATACAAAATAATAGCAAAAGACTCGAAAGAACCCGTAGAGCATTATAACCCGACTAACAAAGGGATTATCTTGTTTGGGAACCTCTTGACTGCTATATTCTATGTATCGTGTTACCATTTAAGTTTTTGTGGGTGTGGCTAGCTAGGGTGAGAATTCGGCGGCTTACAAAGATATTCTGAAGCACTTTTTGCACCTTGTTCGAGTATTGCGAATTAACGGTTGAATTGTTTCTGTATTTGAAATGTATTATTGGTAATTACCAGTTTCTTGTTTTGTTCAAAGACGTCTGAATGTAGGTATTAATATTGAATTTGATAGTATTTATAGTTTGGGATAAAGACTTTTTACATGCAGCTATTACTTATTTTCAAGTCATACTATGTAATATGTATACTTTCAAAATATTACGTCCTTCAGATTAATGAATTAATTAATATTAAATCTGTGTTTTTCTTCCAAGTATAAAATCATCTAAGGTATTACAAATATAGTGTAGCGAACTGTTTTATGTGATCATTGAAGTGAACACGTATTATACTCTAAACAAAAGGCCTAATAACAGTCGTGACCAATGGTCATCGGCCGCCTTCTTCAAATACGATCTCGCGTGAGTATCGATTCTCTTTTCATTAACAAATCATAGTTTTCACACGAAAGTACATATTTTGACCTGGATTCTTTTGACTTTTGGGCAAGACAATGTTATGTAAGATCTTTATGTGAACTCTGTCACGAATTTCGTATCAGTATCGTTTTAAGTGACGGGTATTGTATTCGTATTGCGGTCTGCTCTACAATTAAGTATGAGTTGTGTGAAAGCTTAGTATAACGGAAGAAGATGCCAGCTATAGAAAATTAAAATGCTGTTCTTCGTTTAATATATTATTTACTGCAAATAGGTAACATAAATATTCGTGTATTTCTGTGCCAACGATTTACAGAAAGCTTTGACGATTGTCACTTACATGATAGTGTCAAAATGAAGTTCCGGCGCCAAACAATACAGTATGATTAACTGTACTCGCATGTAAATCTTAAGAAAGTTTCAACAAACATTCACAATATGATTTGTAGCACTTTACAACACACCATCAAAATTGACGCCTCGGATAGATAATTCGTGTTTGTAAGCTGCAATATCTCCGTGACGAGAAACTGTTTTTTCTAGTTCTTGAGTGTACCATTGTATCATCTTTTTTAGATCAAAGATCCGTTGGTGACAGTTACATTTTTTGCCGTCGCTTATCAGATTCAAGATTAGGTGCAAACTCAGCTTTTTACACGACTTTTTTGTTGCCCCACTTAGATATATTTGAGGGTCATAGATAAACGAAACGTTTCACCGGGAGAAATTTAGCCAGTTCATAAATCATGCGCCGTAATTAACCGTGAAGATATGAAATTTAAACTTTTTAAATTAAGTGTTCGGCTGTGACCTAATTCTTGCAAGTTGAGATTACAATTTTATGAATATTTCGTTTGAACTTTTGAAGAGAAACATGATCGACAAAATTGTAGTTATTTCGGTGTCATCAGAACTGTCGCCTGTGATAAAGTTGTGAATTTTTAAAAGCTGGTTTTTTGGATATACAAGTTGTCCGGTAATTAATGGATAACCTTGAAATGTCTTATAGTAGAACTAATTATGGTCGTTCAGAACAAAATTAAGAAAAATCTATCCTAACTACTACCTGAGATATAATTTATTTTTAATTACCTTATTTAACTTTCTTGTACTCTACGACCATAAATTTTAATGAATGAATTCCATCGGTTTTTTGTTGTTTTATTATTAAACACTAATTATGCTAATAGATAGACAGTCAAAATTATGACTAGCTATTGCACTTTTCAATATATTCTTTTCATTTTTTTTCTGAACGGCCATAAGTTCTATTATAAGACATTTCAAGGTTATCCATTAATTACGGGACATACTGTATATAACAAATTTGTTCCTGAATTGAAATTACTTACGAAACGGTTTCTACAGCTTTTACGGCCAAACCCTTACGTTAGCCATAAGTAGGATCTTCACGTTAATTTAAACAATGGTATACTTAACAGTAAGAACAAAAAGACAAAAGGCACTCACCATGTTTGTCAGCGGCGACGGCCACCCATAGCACGAGGAGCACGACACCCCCCCGCGCCATGTTAGGTGCGTACGCGCATCACCTAAAACAATAAAGAGATGATCAATATTTGCTCATTATGTTTGCCTTGGGTGATCGTAGAGAAATATCTTCAAAACATACTGTAAGTCTATATTTGTGATCTTTTTACTCAAAAAGTATTTTTCTCTTTAGATTTTTATTATTCCCAAGTCACTTAGGGTCAGCTTTCTAGTCTAACCGGATTTGACTGGATATCAGTTTTTACACGGAGCGACTGCCATCTGACCTCCGCAACCCGAAGGCTAACGATACCCTAAGACTAGACCAGTGTCAGGATATTGGAGGGCACTGACTTCCCAATAACGACTGCCATAGATTTTTACGGCAGCCGGGACCAAAAGTATTTACAGCGTAATAAATACCGGGTAGTCTTATTTAAGGTTTATATCCTGCCACCAGTAAATAAAACAAATCCCAACATTTTGCTGATCATATAAATATATTTTCAGATGATCAACCGACACAAAGTAGCTATAAGTAATAGAACCAGGAGTATGATGTTGGAGGATGCATCTGATGGCATTGGCATATCCAAATCCTGAGGACTTCAGGCATCTCCCTCTGAATTGTACATTGCGGCTAATGTAGTACATTCATAAGGAGATAGCCAAGGGTTAAATCTTAGGGCCGACACAAAAGATCCCACTGGGTCGAAGTGTCGCCGGTCTGCACCGACTGGCCCCCACACATAAGATAAAATAAGATAAGATAAAATGATGCTGGAGCGTCATATATAAAATTTTAAACAGTTCCATAATAATAATAATCATTTACTTGTAAAAATATGAGTATACAGTTACAAAAAATTGTAATGTAGGGTGTTAATATTTTATATGGTACGTTCATGTTTTGCCATTTAATTGGCGTACAAATATTTTACAAGGCAGCAGCGTCGACGCCAATCACAATCAACCTACAGCCGCAAAATCTTATTTTTAACACGCTTTTAATAGCTTGGTATGTATCTATGAATCTATGTAACGGAATCTTTGAACGTAATTTTCACCCCTTTCAAACCGACGGATTGATTTGAAACTTTGCACACTTATCGAGGACCGATGACAATACAATAATTTAGAAAAAAAATAGTTTAAAAATAAAAATAAATACATAATAGTTAAAAAAACTAAAAAACACGCTTTATTAAAAAAAGAAGAAATAATTTAATAATTTTAATGTAAAAAAGCATGGGTTATCAAAATATCTTAGAAAGCACCCCACGCTTTTTTACATTAAAATTATTAAATTATTATGTACTTTATTTAATACAGCGTGTTTTTTAGTTTTTAAACTATTATTTTTAATTTTTTGTACATACGCGATTTTGAATAATGTTAGTTACGCGGTATTGGACTATCAACGAAGATATATAAAATTTCAAACAGATCAGTTCTGTTTTAATTTAAACTGGTTAAATTTTCCACAGCACAAAAATTTACAAATGTGCTTAATATCAATCATAAAGTTCTAGAAAAAAAAAACAAAACACTGCCATATTTCATCCGCCCAAAACTTTGAAATGCCGATAGCCCATATTTCTGATTATGTACCAAAGTACAAGCCCACCGCGTCATTAGCCAGAACACTTTTGTATGGCACCGCACCGTGACTAATAGGACCCTTTAGGGCCATTTTTGGGGAAAAAATAAATGGCCCTATTATAGACCGGTAAGTAGAGACTTGTGGTAAAAAGCCGAATTGGTGTGACGAAACATATTTTATAGAAATTGGACATGTTGTGTGAATAATTTCTGGCAGAACCGCAGTTCTGTTTACAAAAACTTTTGGGTGTGATGAAAGAAACCGCAAAAACAATAGGTAGTACCTATATTCGGATTCTGGCCACAAAACATATAATAGAATATTTTATCTGTGTGAGTAAACAATATATTCAATGTTGAGATACTGTAGGTAATAATATAATATTCTATCACATATACACAATACCATCTAGCCCAAACTAAGCAGAGCTTGCACTATGGGTACTAGACAAAGAAATGAATAAACATACATAATATATATTTTTTTGTAAATACGTAGGTACATATTATACATAGAAACACCCAGACCAAGGCAAACATCCATGTCCATGCACACAAATATTTGACTTGTGCGGGAATCCAACCCGCGACTTTAGGCGTGGCAGTCGGTTAAATTAACCACTACGCCATCGAGGCGGCCGATATATACAGTAACATAATACTTTAAAGTTACCGTTGATATACGAACTATTAATTAGAACTCGAGCCAAAGAAAAAATCAGCTGCTTGCTCTCCCACGCATTGCCAGAAAAGTTTAAGTTTATTTATTGTAAAGATCTATTCAAAACTGCAGCACCTGTCCATGTAAGTACTTACTGTTTGAAGCACGTTACAATTCAAATACAGTCTCTTTTCCGTTATGGTATAAAGAAACGTAGGAAAGGCCGAAAGCATTGCAGATCAAAATCAAATTCAAATCATTTATTTGCTAAAATTTGGTTTTATATCATGTCTTCCAGGCCGAACTTCCGTCACGGCGGCCAATCTTAACGGAGACTGGCCATCGGCGCAGGAGATAATTATTATAGTGCACAAGTGTGTGCGCAAACACGAGTGCACTCTCTGTTCCTTAACTCTCATGATCCGATGGGATGAATACTCCGACACGACCGGAGATCAGGCGCAGGACCAACGGCTTTACGTGCTTTCCGAGGCACGGGGGTGTCTAACACCGCCAACTTCCTAACTTCGGGCCCGTATTGAGATTTCTTAAGAGAAAAACCCAATAACTTATTGTTGGCCCGACCCGGGATTCGAACCCGAGACCTCGTCCACAGCAGTCGCATTCACTACCGCTGCGCCACGGAGGTATATATTTATATACAGGTGTTGTGATACAACATTAGAGCAACACATTTGCCATCAAAGTCACATGGCATGCAAATATAGTTTATACAATTATGTACCTACATCACTTTTTAAAATTATTATTAACACTAAACGTTTTACAATTTAAGTACTCGTTCATAGAATAAAAACATTCTTGAATGAGCCATTTGATTAAATGAACCTTAAACTTACAATTTGGTAATTCATGAAGCTGTTGTGGCAGGTGATTAAAAATGCGTACCATCATAGAGTAACTATTACGGCTACACACTTCTGTTTTTATTGGAGGTAAACAGGTTTGTTTGGATATCGGGTATTAAAATATCAAATATATCTTTTTAGAGTAAACAAATCAGAATTACATTTGACAAATGATCTTTTATTATACTGTTACTTACTGGATTCAACGGATAAGAATGTAAACAATATTACCGACTAAAACACGTTTTATTCTAGCACACAATTAAATTTAAAACACAAGAAACACTATACTACACTTTTCTACTGTAATTGCTTCAAACTCTGTAGTATTTTCGCTTCCGTTCGCTTCGATGAATACTTGACCGCTTACGATTATAAACTGACTCGGCGAGCGCTAGCCTTGCCCCTTTTATACGCGGTTAAATCTCTTCTGGAGTTTTCTAGAAACGCCATACCCGGTATGTAAACAGTACAAAGATACGAGAATGTTCCAGTGTTATCTCTACTATTCGCGTACCTACTACGTAGTTCCGTAAGACCGAAGATTCGAGAATGTTCCAGTGTTATCACTGCTAGTAGCGTACCTACTACGTAGTTCCGTAAGACGTCAATAGATGGCGTTGTAATAAATTATTAGTACTGAGCTGCTGAACTGCTGAGTCCGGGTGTAACAATACGTCGAAAACAGTAGTCAACTTTTAATATAATATGTTTAATATACATGGACTCCTGTTTATATCTATAAGGTAGGTAGGGTAGAATAATTATATTTCGCCAGCTATGTATAAATTAGTTCCCTTGTAATAGGGAGCGAGCGCATTGTCATCTATCAGTTATATTGCCAGTCCCCATACTTAAAATAGGGATCAAATATAATGACCACCAAAAATACTAATTGCACAGCAAAATATGCTTACTAAAATATATCATACAGAGTAGTAGAGCCTCGCTGATTTCAGCAAGAATGGGTCGGATCGACCGGGGAAGGACTACCTTCTCACAGAATATCGACGTGAAATAGCAGTATTCCTACTGTTGTGTTTCGTTCGGTGAGAGAGAGTGCCGGAGGCTCAATCACCCTCTTTCCCCTTTCCGCTCCTTCTCCTTGCCACTTCCTTTCCTAAAGGTGCGGCAACGCGCAAATGATGACTCTGGTGTTGCAGGCGTCTATAGGCTACGGTGACCACTTATCATCAGATAGGGCTTATGCTAGTTTGCCACCGTTGTTGTGTAAAAAAAATCATAACGGGCACCTATACGCCTCAAATCACTGCATTCCGTCTCGGAAGGGTTAGGTTCTGTTAGGTTCCTTCTTAAACCCACCCAAAAATAGGAACCCCGCGTAGCGGCTAGTAGTCGACTTAGTTTGATCTCTTTAAAATATTTTAGTAAGCATATTTTGCTGTGCAATTAGTATTTTTGGTGGAACTAATGCAAAAAATTGAGGTACAGTTAATTACTACCCCTTAAAATTTCTTAACATCCTAATCCTAACTAATAATATAAAAGCGAAAATGAGTTTGTTTGTTTGTTTGTTTATCTTTTCACGCCTAAACCACTGAACCGATCATCCTGAAGTTTTGCATATACGTTGGAAAGTGTACAGAAATAGACATAGGCTACCTTTCATCCCGAAAAAAAATACTGTTCCCATTTAATAATAATAACGTCCTTATGACAATAGATGGAGCCACGTGTCTTTCGAATCATGATTGAATTATATTATTACAAGCAGAGTACAACCCGAATTAATTGTCAAATTCTAAACTAACGCGAACAAATAGTCCAATAGATTATGATTATGAACGATTAATTACGTGTTTACTTTGTTAGTTAAAGTAACGTAAATAAATGTCAAACACTGATTCCTATCAAAATTGTTATGACACTAAATGAATACTTAAATGTTGTATACTAAAGTGATTAAGCACTTGATAATTATGGAGATAATCAACCGGTAGCCACTGGCGTTAATAAAGTTTGTGATGAAAACAAAGATAGGACCGAGATTTTACAGATTGTGTGTTTTTGACAACAAGCTTAAGTGACCATATAAAAATCTATAGTAATGATATAATTGCTTATCTATACTAATATAATTATACTAATATTATAAAGCTGAAGACTTTGTTTGTTTGTTTGAACGCGCTAATCTCAGGAACTACTGGTTCGATATGAAAAATTATTTTTTTGTGTTGGATAGCCTATTTATCGAGGAAGGCTATAAGCTATATAACATCACGCTAAGACCCACGGAGGCGGTGCAGTAATGATAAACGCGGGTGAAACCGCGGGAACATCTAGTTCTTAATATATTGTTAGATAATGGGTCTTACTCGCGATAAAGTATTTAAAAGGTAATAAATAGTTGTTAATTGCCCTAATAATAGTGACCAAGTGCCGTATATATAGTTGCCGAAACCCGCACTTCACGAAGGCATTGTTGAGCTCACATCAGTCAACCCGTGACAACGATCGATGCAAGTCGGTCGAAACGTCGGGCAATAAATGGGTATTTAAATACTTTATCGCGAGTAATTATTATATTAAATATATATGTTTACAAATCGACGATCTGCGATAGACTGCAGGGAGATGCTGGATGCGGCAAGCTGAAGACAGGGCGCTATGGCGCTCTTTGGGGGAGGGCTATGTCCAGCAGTGGAGTATTTATAGCCTGATGATGATGATGATGACAAATCGCGATAGTCTAAAAACTTTTATACTTGCTTATTGTTAGCAAATTTGTATATTTCTAAATATAATCTATATATTAATACGTGAAGCGAAAACTTTGGATCCCTTTTTACGAAAATTGGGCGGACGGAGGAGTATGAAATTTCGCACACTTATAGTTTATACAGAGAAGAAGTGACGAATGCTAATATTTTTTAAAAATTATGCATAAAATTACATTAAATTAATGAAAAAACAGTACACGCACACAACCATGCATTTGACACACGCAGTGGAAGCGTTGCTATGGTTACATATATCAATATAATTAATGACATATATCAGCAATATCTTACAGGCAAACTTTGGTCAAATTTCGAGCACTAGGCGACCGCTAGTAATAATAATAACCTCCAGACCGATTTTCGGTCACGGCAGCCAGGGAGACTGGCCATCTGCGCAGGAGATATTATAGTGCACAAATGTGTGCGCAAACACAAGTGCACTCTCTGTTCCCTTAATCTCATAATCCGGTAGGACGGTAATCCGACACAACCGGAGAGAGATCAGGTGCAGGACCAACGGTTTTACGTGCTGTCCGAGGGCAAGGGGGTGTCTAACACCGCCAATTTCCTAACTCCGGGCTGCTATTGAGATTCCTTAATATATAAACCCAATAACTTATTGTTGGCCCGACCCGGGATTCGAACCCGAGACCTCATGCACAGCAGTCGCATTCACTACCGCTGCGCCACGGAGGCAGTTAAACAGTTAACGTAGTAATCATTCAATCAAGATCCTATTTTATTTATTACAAAATATATGAACTTTAAAACACATGTATACATCACATTTCTTTTAAAGCGAAAGTAAAGAACGTGTACTTCTATTACCTTGATAGGCTATGTACTAAACAATTTCTATGCATGAATGTGACAATAAACTCAACAATTTACCGAGAAAGGAGCATCTTAGGTACTAGACAAGCCTTAAAATCAAGTAAGCCAATTTATTGAAATTAAACTACTATATACGGATTTTATCGCGTTGTTTATTTGACACTTTATTACAAAATCTTTTTGAAAACTGTTAGGTACACTATTATTACTACTAAACTTTACTAATTTTTAAATTATGATTAAATGATGTTCGGGTACTTTGAAATAAGTACACTGGAACATTGAGACAACTACCATCTTAGTGTCCCCGTGACCATGGCTGCTGAAAAGCAACCGAAACGTCGGAGAAAGTGTAAACATAAATATAAATAGTATAATAGTATAGTAATAGTATAAATAGTTTCAATAATTTAATTAGCTTAAAAACTTAGTAAAGTTTGATAGTAATAGTAGTGTAACAATTTTCAAAAAAGTTTTATAATAGGGGTCAAATAAACATCGCGTTAAAATCCGTATATAGTAGTTTAATTTCAATGAATAACATTCGCGTAAATAGAAGACAATATCAAGCATGCCAATATAAAATCGAAACGTCGTAAATAATAACATAGAAATTGTAGGAGCGCTAGAATAGAAACTTGTCAATGATAGAAAAACAATACAGCTAAAAGCTAAAACAACGTCAGTACTATTTGAACATACAATGTTGAAAACAACATTCCCGCGACATAAAACCTTGTATTGGATTATAAAGACGTGCAGTGTTATTGCTTTGCAACAATGTACTCCCAATAGCATTGACTGCTGAACGAAGTATTTCAAACGACCTGTCAAATGTGTTATTGTTATGTATTTGATTAATGGTAATAAGATTTGAATGTACAAGTTTCATTACACATGGAATGTTTACAAGTTCTGTAACAAAATATAAAATTGTGTTATGCCAGTATTACAGTTTATTATCTCGATTTGGATTGCGTGTAAACAAGTCATTATATCCAATTATGTTTAATTAAGAGCAGACCCTATATAAAGAAAATGCTCAACAAGGAAATTTCTTGCTTTATTTATTCATGCTTTTAAATAGCTTTCCAACTACAACGGCAGTGATTTCAACTGACAAACTTTAACTAACAATTTACGTACTCTGAAATAGAGTCAACTTTTTGTTGGAGTTGTGTCAGTTTTAATTAAAATTATACAAGATTTAAACCGGTGCTAAAGAGCTTTTGCTTAAATCTTTGTGAAAAACTACATTACGTGAACGCTACAATAGCTGCAGCAGCTTAAAATCTGTCTCAGTTATAGTAAATTATTTGCCCTGTTATTATACTTGATTGTTTTTTGATTAGAGCCGGGGTCGTTCGGAAATGTAACACAACATTAATTAATTATATGTAATATAACGTCTTTATTATTATTTTCTTTTATTATTTTTATTTTTTATTAGTTTCATTATATTTTTAATTCTATAAATATGTGTACATCTAAGTATTATATAAATACCAATATTATTATTTAGTATAAAATTACTTTTGCCATCTATGACCACCTTCTGCCTAATTTATTTAAATTGTTGTCTTTTTAATTGAGTTATGTATGTATGTTACTGCCTACATGCACCGAAATCATGCTGGCTCTGCGAGAATACTAGCCTTGTGGATATACTGCAACATTGCTGACGCAGGACCTTATTTGTACTTATACATGGTTGTGTTTCCTGTTACCTTATAAGCGTAGCACAAATAATATTATTTTTCTTTATTACTTTCTTATTAGGTAATTTAAGTAACAAAGTTTGTTTTTTACTTTCCACACGACTTACAATAATTAAATCACTGTGGCCATGTAGTTCGTTAAAGAAAATTATTCTGCGTAAATATTTATAGCACGCAACTGGAAATTCTGTTAAGCTGAACAGTAGGGAAACACCTACATCAATATTAATACTCTATTTTTATATTTAGGTAACATTTTTGTAGGCTGATATTTAATGAACTCATTATAAAGCCGATTTAAGCCTTCCGTTTGAGAACAAATAGCATTTACTTTGTATATTATTATAGGTTTATTTTTATGTTATTATAAACGTTATCTTTGCCTCAAATAGTAGGACAGTCAACAAAAATATGACATGACACAGTATTAAACTTTTATATTATATCATAACGTCAGTACCGTTTAAGATCAATCAAAACGCGTACAATCAAGGTGAAGCACTGGCCCAAATTCCTAAGAGCATTATGTGTTTAGAATTGTTAACTCATAATGATGCTGCAAGAACTGATGAACTATCAAATAATGAATTGGCTAGTGTGGTTTAGATGAAAACGATGAGCGTTATTTAGAACAAGTACTTTGTGAGTATCATTTACGTTTTTTGATAAAGTCAAAAGTGTCATTTATGTCATTATTTTTCAAATGGATTCTTGTATTGCGTTCGCTACATGCAATGAATAATTTCGCATTAATTTAACAATGCTTAGATAGGTGAATTGCTAGCTATAATATACATAGGTATGTCATCATTTTGGCAAGTGTTACTTGATTTTAGAAAATACATAAATATGTAAACTCATAATCTAATATTTTATCGACGAGGCAGTCGTATCATGTTAGAAGTCAGACGGCTTGAATTCCAATCTCAAGATCTCTAATTACTGCCTTCCACTATTTTATCTTCGCTCATATCAATTTCGTAAGCTTAATATACTTAATGATTATGTTTGGAAATTTTACGTGTACATGTTTTTTTATTGAGTGTCTTGACATAGCAAGTAAATTATCTATGTACTTAGATTTATACCACTCGTTCATTTACAATTGTTTTAATACGAATAATACTCTGAGAGCTCGATTTATAGTATTTTGATACAGATCTGAGTTGCTGGATGAATTATAGTGACTTCACGAGTTTACTTATTTGATAATGATCTATGTTATTCAGATCAATATATCAAAAGCGATTATTAGTGTCAATCGGTTTTATATCAGTTAAATTGGCAATACAAACAGTATTGTATCATTCATCATTAAGAATTTTATCAATTGTGCTTTGCAAACAAAGGTGGTCCAACAATCTATGTCAACGTTAGCATTTATACAGCCTTCTAAAAGATCAATGACAATAAAGTTTACAGTATCATAACACTCATCTTCATATAGATATACTGACATTCTTTGTTTCTTTATTCCGTTATCCTATATCAAATTCATTCAATATCCTTCTATTAAAAATCTTTTCATAATCCGCTACCGTCTATAATCAAGACCAGACAGCACCAGAAATCGAACTAAATGAATTGTTCAAACATCCTCCGTCCAAACTTCCGATCATTAGCTGAATAAGATGAGCATACAAATTGTAAGGTTACAAGGTGAACCCGTATTACTTAATGTTCTAACGTTAATAAGGTAGGCCTCGTACGTGAGACTGATTTCGACTTCAGATAAGTTCGTCCTATTTTCTATTGCGACATTTTTGTCTTGTGTTGCGGCTTTCTCTTGTGGGTGCGTGTTGTACGTTTTGTAACTAAGATACTTTATCTCTTGTGTTGATAAAATTAGCTTTGGCAAAATATATTTGATGAAGTTAAAGTTCTTTATTTATTAGATCGTACGGAACTTGAAAAATCTAAAAGGTAGTATATCAAAGCAGGTCTTAATATAAGGCTAATTTTCAACAAAAACAAAACGGAAGAGTATTGGTAGGCAAAACGTAATTTATAACAATTAATTTGTCAAATTGCATTTTTGGTAGATGGATCTGAAGAATACTATTGCTATTTCTAGTTCACTTAGGATGAAAATGTGAAATAAGGAAAACATAAACGATGATAATTACGATGTTTATTTAAAAAATTAGTACGTGTGTATTTTGCAACGATTAAAAGATGACATTCAAAATATCATTCGGTATACCACATAACTTAGTAACTTCAAGATATGCACCTCCGTAATCTTATCGGTTTCGTAAACAAAGTAAGATTTTGCATGTTTAATGAACACTTGTGTTACGCCAAGAAACCGTTCTGTGGGTTTGTGACAAGTTTGATTGAACTGAAATGTCTGTCCATATGCAATAAAGTAGCAAGATGTACCTACTGTAGTATGAATGAGGTGACTACATCTGGACATTTTATTTTATAAAAATTTGCACAGTTTTCATTATGAATCATACGACCACTCCCTTTTGTAATATAACGTAGTTCACTGATATTTTATAACTAGTTAATATAATTCACAATAAAATACTTTGTGGTTCTTTTTACTTTACTGTTGAGGTAATGGTTTCAGTCGTCACTTTGTTTTTTATACAAAGTCTTAAGAGTTCGGTCTCAGCACAGAACAAAAATTTGTATGATTAAAAAATTGTGTCATGTCTAGCTATTCTTTGTTTTCATAATTTCAATATTTGTAAAGACAAACGACATAGGAATTAAATTAAGTACGGAAGTCGTATCTAAAAAATTAGGCTCTAGTAATACGACTAAGCATTATTGAGAAGACGATCCGTGGATGCCTGCCTCAAGCGAATTCAGTGCTATTAAGGTAATAAAAACTTAAGGTATCGATCGAAATATGATAAACTAGTAGTTACTGTTATATAATTTAGCAATAAAATAACACATAAATCTTTGTTCTAACATATATCCATTAAAGTTAATACGAATTTCAATTAATAATCACCTTGGCCAAGTTTAGAAGGGCTTATACCTACAATTATCTGTGATAAATTCTTATATCAAAATTGTTGTAAGCCCGATAAAGAGGTCAGCTTTGTCATAGAAATAGATTGAAGTCTTAAAACATTGTCACGTTTTGCTTCACTCTGGAGATTATGGAAATAATTAAGTAATTTTTGGAAATTTTGAATTTTAAACTATTATTTTATATTTAATTGGCATTGCAATATTATGTTATTTTGTATTATTATAAGTATATAAATTTTGATTTAAAGGACACAACTCTACTATTTTGCATACTTCTTGATAAATCTTTTGTTTAAAAAGCGTCCATCAAAATATGACTCAACCCTTAGTCCACTTTTCAATACAAGGTACTACTTATATATTTATATAAAACCACATTAATCAATGTAATGTGTACGATATTGCATATTTGTTTTAAATTAGTTTGCTTTATTAACGCCTTATATGTCTATATAAAGCATTATCATTCAGACTTCAAATGTAATTATCTTGTAATCAACTATAAATCGTTGAGTAATTTGCACCTTGTAATTATGTAGATATAATAAATGATCGCTACACTATACGGTCAAATGCTTATTAATATTTAATCGATACATATTGAGCGTACTTCGGCCGTCGTTATTTAATATCATATTTATATTCACGAAGTTCACACTTCATATACATCGTTATAAACTAGTACTTTATCTACACATGTATCAGAAAATTTATTTGCAAAAGTAAAGAAGTTGTTTAGTTGTCTGCATTGACAATCATCTTCAATTCATTAGCAAGTAAGTAGAAGTATTAGATAAAAGCTCATCAAAGCTTTGTCTCTCAAACTAAGCTACTAAGCTCCTCTAAACGAAGGACTTTATAAAGTTGCAATCACTTCACAATTACCCTTATCGCGAGTAAAATCACAACAAATCGTTAGAGCTTTTCCTTTTGTATCTCCTGGAACATCTTCTACACGTGACAAAGCAACGTAATGGGAATCGACATTAGCCTATTTATGCCTTTCCACCTTATCTGATGATGTCTCTCCTACCGTCACAATTGCTGCCGCTTTTACCGTTGTAGTCGTAAAAAAGCTACATAATAGTTTGGTGCCGTCGTTGAGTAAGATTCTGATAAATCCGTGACCGACTTCCATATCTCCTTAGACGTAGTTCAAGTCATAAATCTTACTTTATCAGAAGTATCTGTCATATAATTGGATGGAAAGTATATAGGAACACTTAAGACAAAGATAAGAATTGTTTTTATTGATGTGAACAAACGCAAGAAAGTAAATAAAATGTCATAGGTAATATATTTTATATAGTGTTGCAACTAACTCGTGATAAACTTGCGTGTTTTCCGTATTAACTAACTGTCATTACAAATTATACCAAAATAGTTACCCGAATAAAACAGCCGAAATAGAATGCATCAGCGACGATTTACTAAATAAAAACAAATCCACAAGAGGTTCACTTTTAACGTAAAATGTTTCACATCCGTCAAAGTTGCGAACCAACAATAAATCGCATCACAGTTGCCAAAACGAAATCAGTTTCACTTCACGTATGCAAATGACACTAAGGAAAACAGTTTTCACAAACGCGTAATCGTACTAAGCGCGGTTCGAAAGCTCCCGAGCCGGCGTCCGTCTCCCACGGCAGCCCGACTTTAACTGTCGCTACAACAAGGGACCCGCGGGGGAAAGGGACGCAGAGGTGAAGGGGGAACCTCTCCAACCGAGGAGATAACTTTTGATCTTTTTGGTACCATAGAAGATTTTAATGATGCACTCACATCTGGAGATTTGACAGAAAAAGTGCGCGTCGATGTTAGGCGTTAATGCATGTCAAGGGCTTAGTTGGAAACGACGTGTCAGAAAAAGCATAGTCGCGGTTGCGGGTGACATTTTTAAATATAGACAAATGGTCGAATAGTGAAATTTTAAAGTTTTAATCTTGTGAGATTTTAGATTAGATTCCTAGCTTATATTTTCAGGAGGAAGGAACGCGTTGTTCTGATTTGATATTACGCTTTATATTCTAGAGTATTATTTTCACATCATCCGATGTCTTGGGGCAGACAATATTGCGCAAGGTTTTTGTCCCTGCCCCGCACATGTCAGGGTACAAAGGGGCGAGGAACGGGGCAGGTACAAAAGATCCCAACCCCGCTTCAAGTTACAACGGCCATAGATTAATGACGGGAACATTGTGGAGTTAAGAACCCAAAAATTTACAACTGCATTGTATTCGTCCCGTAACAAAAGAGCACAAAAGATAGGATCGGCTTCTGTTATTACCTTATCGTTTATCTGAGTGCTGATTTCTCTCACTTTTCAAGTAATACGAGTAACATTATCGATGCGGATTTCTTTTTTCTTCACTGCTACAGATGTTTAGAGGGCGTTCCGTTACTGCATACAAATAATCTTTGTGATTCTGGAGTATTCTTATAAATTTATAACAGTTCAATAGGATTTGATACAATAGAAGCTTTAGCTGCATTTGTCAATAATAATCTGTTGGAGGCTAATCATTTTTCAATTTATAACTTCCCAAATGTATTATTAACATATATATAAGTAGGTCTACTTCCTTCCCAAACGCCATATTGAATTTTTATTTCAGTTTTTATCGACGTTACGCTAGTATGATGATGTCATATAATCCCACTCCTGAATGCTAATGAAAAGATCAACTTTCAAAGACTTGACTGTCTCTTAAAGTCAGTCATTTCGCATTATTAATGAAATCATATTTAGGTCGTGCTTATGCTCATGTAGTTAAAATTTATTGCTAAGTCGTTTCTTAATTTTGTTCTTAGCTTTATTCTGTTTCTTGTAATTTAGTGCTTTAAGACAATCAATGGCTAGTTATTATTCAAGTATATTAAATTGTAATTTAGTTTCAACAAGTTTATTGTACCCTAAATACATGAACATAATCATAGTTGGTACGATTTCTCTTCTGTTATGACAATATTTTGCATGAGAGTATACCCATAAATGTTTGATGGGCAATAACATCGTGGTTTATAAAACATTAACTGGTAACATAATAATGCTACGTATTAATTTCTAAAGCTAAAACCTGATTGACAACTGAAGTATAATAAAAATATGACAAGACATAAATCATTCGAAACAGTAGTTCGGCGTTGAAATAAAGGCCCCGACACACGGGCAAGTCACGGCCGGTAATGAGTAATGGGCGAGCGTTCATTACTCAACGACGCCCCGCAGTTTACGCGTCATCTGTCGTCATGTCTCATGTATAAGGGCAGTAACTTCAGACTTGTGAAGTGTGTGTGAAATGGGAAAAGACATGTTTTTGGGTTGAAGATTGATTTTTGGGTTTTAAATAAATGTAGTGGATAAGAGGGCTTATCTTGCGTATCCATCCTCACAGTGTGGTTTACAAAAATGGAAATGGATATAATATATGATTTATAATATATACAACTTTACATATTCTGTGCAGAATTGCTATAAAGGTGTGATTTCTTCTAAAATCTGCGTTCTCTGTTACGGAAAAATAGCCAATAATATTATTATGGACCCCAAGTTCAAATCCGTAACCTCAATCAGACAATTAATTCCATGCCAGTTAATGAATTATTAGAGGAGGCAATTAATTATTATTGTAATAAAAATTAATAACGTTAGTTTTATACGACATGATTATTTCAAAGATTGATCCATATCGGACCGTGAAATTACGTACATTTAAAATGCACCTACCTCATTAAATACAAAAACATAAAGTTAACAAGCAAAGTGACAAGGAAAGCATCGAAAGGGTTGACAATATATTCCCTTTAAAAATATGTCCATCAATTTTTACGGCAATGTCGTAGCTTCAGGGCACCGTAATTTTACAACCGCTGTACCCAACTGTACGCCATATGTGTTGATCGCAATCTTATGGTGTTCTCAAAGTTATTGCTAGTACTGAGCCCTAATTTTCCGATGTTTTATGTATGTATTTGGTAATTTTGTTTAAAATATTTATACCAGAGCCGTGTGGTTAGACCACCGCATTGCTTCCTGTGGGTGATGTAAGAGGCTATAAGGTTTACATTAAAAGCTTAGCGGTGATGTTTTTAAACCTCGTAATATTATTGCTTTCTAAGACTGGGCCCAAAGTGGTACCTTGTGCAAATTTAATTCATATGAGATTATGAACGCATTATTCCGCCTTGGTCATTCATTTACTAACTGCCTATTTTAAATTTTATAATTAAAATGGCGATCTCCGTTTAGATCCTTCGCTAATTAATCTTTACAGATTGTTTTTGGGGTGCAACCGCAGTTCTGATTGCCTAAAACGCAGAAACTTGAAAAGAAAATTAAGCTTAATCGCTTGTTGTTACGTGATTTTACGAAAACCTATTTTAACATCGGAACATCGATGTCATCAAAATGTACAATACAAATTTGTATGAATTATTATTGAATTGTTAAAATATGTTGTTTGTTTTGAATTCGAGCTAAATTAAAGCAGACACTCGTAATCATTGTAATATCGTTTATTTTGTTAATTATTGTACTTTAATTATATTTTTGGCATCCATCAGTCAATATAATTTAGATTACATTTCATGTAATTGCTATTCAGATTTGTTATTATATATTTTAACAAATTTAAGTTTCTTTTTTGGACCCTTGTGCTATTTCGTTTTATTTCTCTTCCCAAATTTATCGCGCAATTAAAACGTCGCCCGTTCTGCTAATTAATCTTTACAAATCTGTGTTGAACCACAATTCTGATTGCTTCTCTCACCGCAACTTGTACCATCTATTTGTTATTCTAAGGCCGTGCGCTACCGTCCGTCCGTTGCGATGCACTTCTTAGATGCGACCCGCGCTTACAACTTTAAGTCGCATTGTATTGCGATTGTGCGCATGAATTATTTATTTAATTGCATGTGAATTGATTATGATTGTTTAAATTTTTATGGTTGTTCTTGTGATTGTGTATTGATTATCATGATATTTTAGACTCTGTCTCGTGTTATCTGAAATCAGAATCTTGATGCTAAAAAGGTACCGATTGTGATCAGTCATACCACGCATAACTACAAGACTGATGGACACGTTCTAAATTAGTTCTAGGTTGAAATTGAACTGTTTTATCGCGTTGTTTAATTTTTAAAACTGTTATTAGTTAGTGTTTACTTCTAGTATAGTCGAGTTTTTAAAATTATGTAATAATTGAGTTTTGAAAATTAAACTAAGTGATAAAACCCGTATAAAGTAGTTTAATTTTAATGTAGAATATTCGCGTAAATGTAATACAATATTATGAATGCTAGGTGTATAATAAATCTTGTATGGTACTCTTCCAAATATCAACATATTATTGCTTCTATAGTTTGAATATTATTCTTTTTTGAACTTTTGAATCGTTTCAATTGTTATCTCTATTTATACTGCGCACTAGATCTTATTCATACCTAGCTTTACACTCACGTACTACGGGCTGACGTATAAAAGTTCGTTTACGGCCAATTTACGCTTGTTATCGAATCGAATAAAAGAATATACTTGCGGATCTTTACGACTATAGTCATTGCACTGAAATGTAAGAATGCATAGGATCTATAGAGGTGGGAGCAATGAACGATGTTATGAGATTTGATATGAAATCAGCCAACAGACTAATCAATGTTTTGATGGTCTACTGTGATATACTGTATGGAGGTTTCCTTATAAAGTCAGAAGTACTGAAAGCGACTGCTGTGCATATTCGGGGCGGGCCATAGTGTTTTCTTATAAAATAATTCCAAATAGCACGAAGTCTGGAACTGTGCGGGTGAACGGCATTAGGCTCGCCCACTATAACTTTCTATCTTAAAAATAATTGCAAAATATGGGTGGAATTAATGATATATCACATTCACATTTTGCCAATTAAATAGGCAGAGGTTTGCCTATTTCTTAATGGGCTTTTACAATATACAAATCAAATCAAATCAAACATAGTAAACACAGTAGCTTTTACAACATACTAAAAAACATAGTACTAAGTTTGTGTGTATGTTGTAAAAGTTTAGTATAGTTTTTGAATGAAGGACACATTCTAAAACAATAATTTAGGAAATTTAATTAAGATGAAGACAGTTATTGCCGTAGTGTTATTGAAAGCACATAAAAGGTATAGGAAACTATAAATACAGCTATAAACTTGAATGATATAACGCTGCAATTTTTCACATTCTTATAATGTGTCTTGCAATTGAATCAATGTCCAAATTAATTGATAAATGGACGCTTCAATATTGTTCTCCGGGTCATCCATTACTAGCTTTGTACGACACCCACGGGAACAGATGATAAACGACTGAAACTTTTATTAATATACCAAAATACAAGTAGCCCCTAAGAGACCATTGAGCGTTAAGAAAACCTAAACTTTTAAATTAGGAAAGTTAGCTACTGGCCTACTTATACGTGTTTAGTAGTCAGTATTAAGACAGACTTTCTTTTTAATTTATATATTGTTAACTTTTGCCCGCTGCTTTGACCGCGTGAGTCTCACGGGAACATATGTCAGGATAACATGTATCTTATATACTGGGTGTAAGGGACGGCGTACCAAAAACTTTAGCAGGACGTTTTTCTATAAGTACTTTATCACGACGCAAACTTCAATTAATAAAAAAACGCAAGATTTAAATGTAATGTAGATTAACATTATTACGCGGTACGCAATGGATTGCTACCAATACATCGCACTCGATGAATGAACTCTGCGTTCCGCGCGCATAAAAACAGCTGATCTATTTAAATCACGACCATTTAATTACATTGCTGTATTGTAGAAAAATGTGACAGTCAGAAAAATGAAAACTACAGAAAAGGAATTGTGATTGTTGAAAAAAATTCCAACGATTTTTAACTCAGAATAATGGTCTGAATCTACTATTTCAGTTTTCAGTACACCGGTTACCCAGTATTAATTAAGTTAATGACATAAAAGAAATTCAGAAACTTGAACACTTATAATATTACTTAATTTATATTATTTGTTTGAAAGATTTAAAAGATTGTGAATGGGGATTAAGAATGAATGAGTTACTTGTCAAATGTCTTCTTTATGCCGATGACCAAGTAATACTTGCATCATCAGTGGAAGAGTTGCACGCCATGGTAACTATTATGCATGGTGCTTTTGAGAGTAAAGGAATGAAAATAAGTGTAAGCAAGACGAAAGTAATGGTATTTGAAAAGGAACAGTGCGTGACGATGTGTAATATGATTGATGGAGAAAAAGTGGAGCAAGTGAAAGAGTTTGTATATTTGGGTACTTTGTTTACAAGGGATAGTAAATATGACGGAGATATTGAAAGGAGAACGATTGCTGGCAACAAAGTGAATGGAGCTCTACGCGCTTTTATGAACAGTCGAAATGTATCCGAAAAGGCACGTTTGGCTGTTCATAGAGGACTATTAGTGCCCACACTTATATGTATGGAAGTGAAAGTTGGGTATGGCAAAAGAAGCATGAGAGCAGAATAAATGCTGTAGAAATGAGAGCGTTGAGAAGCATATGTGGTGAGACTCTGAAAGATAGAATAAGAAATAGTGTGATTAGAGAGAGACGCGGCATGAAAGTGGATATAGTTACAAGAATAGAAAAGGGTATTTTAAGCTAGTTTGGACATGTAGAAAGAATGGACGAGGAAAGACTGACTAAGAAAGTTTATAAGGCTAGTTTGAATGGAACAGTCGCAAGAGGAAAACCTAGGCGAACGTTTCTCGATCAGATCGGAGGCGTTCTGGACAAAGGCCAGGTTAAGAGCTTCTTGAACCGACGGGCGTGTATGAGGAATGTGATGAAAGTGAATGAAGCCAGAGAAGTGTGTCAGGATCATTGCAAATGGAAATCCGTAGTCTCTGTGTACCCCTCTGGGAAACAGGCGTGAATCTATGTATGTATGTATGTACTAGGACTCGCTGTTACCTGCAAAACTATTTTCTTTTTATTTATTTAATTATGATTAACTGCTTACTGCACCTACAGTGTTAAACAACGCATGCATGGTTTAGAGGTAGGCTAAGAGAGTAATATCATATTTTTAAGACATCTATCTCACTAAGGCTTAGACCATATATTGAAGCGGCTCTTTATTTTCTTACTTTTCTATTACTTAGACTAAATCAATAATTTGTAGAAAACAAATAATTATCTGGATATATAGAATTTATCGAGATGCTTAAATTATTTATCACCAAGTTTAGCCTTTTAAATGTAATGTCCATGTATAATAATAGAGTCCATACAAGAAGAACCATTGATACAAAGAAGAAGAACGTAATGACAATAATAAACAACAATATCTTGTATTAACAAACAACATCTTAGGATGCTATATTATCACAGTCATAAAATCTAAACTAATTTACATTAACCAATACAAAATTCAGATTCCAGAAGGGTAAAATTAAAAATCGTGATCGTAAAGACAAAAAAGACGAAGAAGCCCTTGATTATAGCGATAAGGCAAAGGAAGGAACAATGGTACGCGGTGTGGAAGCATCTAGGCGTGGTCAGGATGCAAATTGCGGACTGCGGCCTGAGGGGATAGACAAATGGCGTCGTGAGCCGACCGCACCGGTAGCACACGAGCCCAGCCTAGGGCGCGTGTTTATTTCTAGCTCGACGATATGCGGTAAAGATTTTTGTTCTTAGTGAAATCAAGTTGATTTTTATGAACAAAAATGATTCACGATATATTTCGTAGTATTGAATAAAGACTAATTAAATCGTACTAATTATTATAAATGTGAAAGCTTATGAGAATTTTTCTAGGTGTGTCACTGAATCACATTGAAAACTTTAAGCGCATTTGGATAAAAGTTAGTACATGTACTGACCATAATTACTTTTATACTTTCGCATTCTCGGCATTAATATAAAATTTTTAAAGGCTCGATGTGCCGGCTATTTTGCATTGGCACACACCACAGGTCACAAGGAGAAGAAGTAAATACCGTACATGATCATGTTTATGACCTGATTTGAGTTATATAGACTTATATCCTAGAGTAACAATCCTACCTTATAAAAGCGTAAGTGAATTAGTTTGTTTGTTACGTTTTCACGCCTTAACTACTCGACCGATCATCATGAAATCTGCGTGCGTATACAAGTCAGGGACAGGGGTATAAAAAAGAACATAAGGTTTCATCCAGAAAAATACTGTTTCCTAGCCAACCCACGGGCAAAAGCAAATAGGTATATTATAAAAAAAAATACATTGAGGTTGTTATAGTAAAATGTATTTAAATGTTTTTCTGTCAAATTTCAGGAGAAAAGTTGACTACGAAACTACAGTTCAACCTCGAGACGGTCTTTCAAGCGAATAAAACTACAAGAAACTTCAAACAAGAACTATGAAGAAGTAAAGCGCACCTATTAATCAAGTACAAAGTGAAGTAGATCAAGTGTGTAATGTAAGATGCAAATTCTGTGCCACAGGACAAATTGCTTCTTGTGCCAGTTTATACTCCAGCGCTTTATAATTCAACGTAAAAATCCCCCATATTGGAGCTTCGTAGATTTTATTAGGTACAATAAAAGATCTCGTGCCAATTTTATGTGTTATCCCAGGAAACCTCTTATTCAGGTTCTGTTTTCTTGGCGTAGAAGCTAGAAAGTATAGAGTAGGTAAGTCGATTTATAATAGATTCGATACAAAAGACTTTTTGTTTTTTTATTTATATCTGAAATATCAATCCAATGATCAAGTGTCAATCAAAAGTTAAGTAATTGAAATGTATGTTCGATCTCCAGATAAAAAATTGTGTGTTCCACAAATAGTCACACAGTCCACAGTTGTTTCAATGCCTGTAAAAATCATCGCGATACAGTAAATATAGCTTTAGAGATTCTTTGAACGCAAAATAATAATATTTATGCCAATGTCATGGTTGTACATATTGGAATGTAAAATTCTAGACCTTTATCAGTTACTAGTTCAAAAGGAAGTACATATTCTTATTTTAAATAAGTAGTAATTTTATTATTAACATATGACTTGTCGTCGGTTATATTATTTCATATCAGTCTGATGTGATGCCCTAAAATTGTATTACAAAGATTTAACATGTAAACATGCTTGCATATCTAATATTTAACTTCAATCGGTAAAGGGTCGCGACTGCAGATAACATTGTGATAAACGATGATGCAACATTACCAAAATAGAAACTATGTTGTGTTATTATCGTCTGAATAGTTTAGCTAACATCAATGGCTAGCTTTTGCCCGTGGCTTCCCTCGAGTAAAAGTAGGGTCGGTTATGTTAGAAGCAGTACTTTTTTTTAATAACTTATCGACGCTGGAAAGGCAAAATGTATTAACAGCCAATTTGGTCGAATATGAGTTATATACATCGTTGGAATCGCCTGATTTTGGCGATTCCAATGATGTATATAACTCATACTCGACCAAATTGGCTGTTAATACATTTGCTTTTCCAGCGTCGATATTGCCTATGTTACTCGGTGATAATAGAGCTTTCTAATGGTGAAAAATGTAAAAATCGGTTGTTTAGTTTTTGATTTAATCCAAACAAACAAACAAACAAAAAATCAAATCCTTCCTCTTTATAATATTGGCATAGCTAGATATAGATAGACGATACTTGATTCATTCTGTGCAATACATCTCTATCAACTTCATGTAGATACACTCAACCACAGTTTTTATGTTGGCGTTTTTTCAAGTAGTAGGATTAAAAAAGACAGTTTATTATATAACTACAAGTTGCTTCTGCCCGCGGCTGTGCCAGTGTAAATCCCTCGGGAACGCACACTCGGGTATAAAGTATCCGATATGTTAATATAAACCAAGACATAGCCTAGCTGTGTGCCAAGTTTCATTTAGATCTGTACAACGGCTTACACGTGATTGAGCGAGAATCAACCAAACCTTACCACTAACATTCTCATTTAAAATATTAGTAGGTATACTAAAATGATACAGCATAAAGCATTACTATATTCCCGTTCCGCAAACATGTTAATAAAATATGCTTTCCAATAACTGTAAACATATCTTTGATACCGAGTACTGCTGTAAAGCGGCTACAATTCAAAGCTCACATATTATCAAAACGCTGAAAATCATGGCGTGTAGCGCAATGTAATATCATTTCCAACGTTATTATTACTGTACGGACAGCAAATTCTAAAATATACTCGCAAGCCGCGCGAGGTATTCCGTGTAATGGCATTGCAACTTAGAAATGATATCTCTGGCGACTGTTGACTCGAGCCGCGGGCGGAGTCCATCGCTCATTGCTCAGTACTACTCAAACACCAAGGAAATTAATCCCAAGTTTACATCGCTAACCGTCCGCTTTTCAATTCACTTCTTAGCAGATCGTGTTTCGGGATCGAATATCAACGACGTCTAATATTCTACGTGACTTCTTCGAGCGATAATAGATCGACTTGTAAAGATTCCATTAAGCTTCGTCGAGTTCTTTTTTTCTTCATCGAGTGTCGTGTACCTTGTCCTATTGTTAGAGAGAAATCGTTCGTAACGGTTATGCTTTTCCGTATTTTCTCAGTTCTTATTACGTGTTGAATCCGTTTTTGCGAGAGTCTGTTGGAAATTCAAAACAATGTTTTTTTTTCGTTTCTGGCAATCTCGGAGCTTATCACCAATTTTGTCATGCTATATAGGAAACGAGATTGGAATGTTTTTAGAATATAATTCTTTCATGTTGCGTAATACTGGATATTTGTACATAAATCGAAACTCGCAGATGTTAACATTTTGGTTTTGAATATCATTATTTTTGCAGGTAAATATAATTCAAATAGAAACATAGCTTTTCAGTTTCTGTCAATTCTAAGAGTAAGTATTTATTCAAATATCTAGACAAAGTCTTATGTATGTATTATGTATTTATCTTATATTCTGTAAGTACACTAAGCTATCATTACACAGTAAACACTTGAGAAATAACCACAGGCTGTGGCTAACTTAAGTGGTGACCATATAAAAGTACAGTTCTCTACGGTTTAGAATTTTTAAATACGTACAGGCATCACTATCACAACTGTCAAGAATATGATTCTCACGCTGATATGTACATAGAGTTGCATTTCATCCACATTTCACCTGCTTTGGTTTTAAGACCCACGTGATAGGGGGCGAGCTTATAACCTTTTTCCAGAGAAGTCACAGACACCGCGCTGCTCTACAAAAAATAATCTTGTCGATGAACTCAATATCACATCGATCGCATACACTATCGCTGTGCCACCGAATACTATAATATTCTGGAGTCTGACTAATGTATCAAATAATAACATATTATTATGTGTTTGTTTTCTCGTCTACAGGAAACAGTCACTATAAGCGACAATCTATACTATATTATTATAAAAAATTCTCGTGTCACGATGTATGTTCGGGATAAACTCTGAAACTACTGAACCAATTTCGATCAAACTTCGTAACTATCTGTAATTTGGTCCAACTTAAAATATGGGATAGTTTTATCTTAATTTATTTTTTTCGTGTGTCTAGGACAACGTCTGTCGGGGCAGCTAGTAATATTATAAATCTGAGAGTTTGTTTGTTTGTTTGAACGCGCTAATCTCAGGAATTACAGGTTCGATTTAAAAAATATTTTATTGTTGGATAGCCTATTTATCGAGAAAGGCTATTAGGCTATATAACATCACGCTACGACTCACGGGGGCGGCACAGTAACTATAAACGTGGGCGCAGCTAATAAAAATATAATAAAACAAAATTCTGCCTAATTTAAGTATTCTATGACTAAAAACTGACCTAAATTCGTTTCGGAATAATATGACAAATAAGACATCGCACAAGGGCAGTACCTTCAAAAAGAATTTTGAAGAAAACCGGTGGCTCCACACTACAAGCGCCTTATTTAATCTAATCACCTAACATCTCGAATAAAACAGGCTATTTTCCGCAATTGCCTGTAACAACATCGACGGTATGATAATGAGCTATAGCACTTACTTTTTCCTTCACAGCAGTTAAACTGAACGGATACATTTAATTGCTTTTATAGGGAAACCTATTATAGTCATTCCGTTTTTTTTTTTCTAATTAGGATCATTGCAATTTCTAAGACAGTTACATGTTCTAGGATACTTTGGCATTGCTGTGTTCTTAGGTATGGGAGAACGTCGTAAATACTTGGTGGAAAGAAATGGTTACAAGACTTTTGCACTCCTCGATTTCATGACATCAAATAACTTAAAAGTTTGTACTGGACTTACACAGAAGCTTGTCTATTTAAATTTTAGAAAAAACACTTAATAGCCTGTATTCCCTTCGAAGGTTAAGCAGAGTTATATTATAATTCCATTTAACCAGTTTTGATTTCAGTCACACATATTTAGGATGCCAGTTTTTGAAGTGAAAACTTCTTTAGCGGCGTTGTGCACTTTTTTGTGATGGGTAAAAAATGTTAAACTCGCGTCAGGACACGTGACCTGATCGAAAATTCGTAAGACGGAGGGAGAATTGTCATGTTTGTGTACGATAGCGTAATAAATGAATATTGTATTTTACCACATAAATTATAGTACTTTTATACTGATAATTAATGCAATTCCTGCAAAATTATTCCCTAACTATTCCAAAATATAAAAAATGCACAACGTTAATATTCAAGTTTTCACTTCTGCTGGCACTCCCGGAGTGCAACCCGTTGATTTTTTTAGGGATTTCTCACTAGTCTGCTTTGCTGCGTACTAGGTATATTTTCAAATATGGCGTTAAATCGTGCCTGGTAGTTGACAATAGGCTGCAATACTACCTATAGAAAAATCTTAAGCAATTAAAGTGAATTTAACCATTGAACCTGAGATCTCAGGATTAGGTGCAATCGTAAGAATGTAAAAGTATTTAGTAAGTAGTGGCAGAGACTTATTATAGTCTATCAAGTTTTTTAGAAGCAGTAGGTATATCTTCTTGAGCTGTTTCCAGTAGTTGGCAATGAGTTCGCCCACTAGTACATGTGACCTAAAAACCATAGCTACCAACGTATTAAACTTTCCCACTGCTGGGCACAGGCCTCTTCTCAGTGTGAAAAGGGAGCCGTAGTCCACCACGCTGGGCCAGTGCGGGTTGGCAGACGTCACATACATATTATCTTCAAGAACATTATGGAGAACTCTCAGACATGCAGGTTTCCTCACGATGTTTTCCTTCAACGGTATGTAATCTTTACTTATTCTTTTGGAGATATAGTCGTGAGACTATGTATCTATTAAACAGCACATTCTACTAAACAGTCAGTACTTATACGATCTTCGGTAACGGTATTCACATAAGACATTAAATGAAAACACACGCTGAGCTGCTTAATTAGCTTTTATACAAATTCGTAATTTCTGTCATAAAAAGGCATACTTACTAATCTAAGTGCCAATTAGTTATATTATCGCCTTATTATCGTTAAATGTAATCCAATGATGTGAATGTTAGCAGGCATTAGGATGATTAGTTTTTGATATAAAGTAATACCTCGACTTATGCTATCCCGACATACGCGAACTCGGAGTTATGCGATTTTCAAATCTCTTCGATTCGTATTTTGTTTGATCATCGCACAACTCTCAAATATCAATTTAGACCTACTATCCCTGCACTATTGTTCAGGAATTGAGGGGATAATGCGTCGTCAAACTACTTTCTTAGATTTTATGAAGGCTTCTACATCACAATAACGACAGTTGGCGATTTTATATTTGTAAAATCCAAGATATATTTATATGCTAAACTATACCCCGACTTACGCGAATTCGACTTACGGGGTTATTTAAATAATAACTATCGTGTGTGGTTTTCTTAATAAAAAGTTAAATTGATTTTTGCTGCTACTTTATTATTTCGGAATGCATCTAATCTAGACACGCGGCAGCGTGTCTAGCCAATTCAAGCAAAGGAACTGGCTAGCCAGCACCGAGTGTAATATTACACGAACCACTTGGTGCCACTTTTGACCCTTCTATAACTCAAAACTTCTTTAACGTAAACACATAAAACTACGTGTGTTTAATTATATCCATAAGGACATCTAGAAGTCCAAATTTCATGAAGCTAGCTCAAACGGTTATAAAGATATGAAGGTCAAAAAGTCGTAAATTTTAGCACTGACTGACTGACTGACATATAGTACCTAAACCTAACCTACTTCCAGATAACCTAGAAGGATGAAATTTGGAATCTAGCTCGGTAATTGTGTGTAAGCGTAGGAAAAAATCTAAAAATAAAAATAAGTTAAGAAATAGGGGGGTCCCCATACAAAAAAATAAATAAATATTGTGGCGTTGGAACCGTTACATTCAGATATTTGAAACTATCCCAATATATGTATTATTATATTTGCTATATAACAGAAATATAAAAATAAAGTTAAGTCAAAAAATAAGTGGTGTCCCCATACAAAAAACTTGTAATACGCGCTAAACAACCGGCCAACGGTGTGTCGTCGGCGGCGCGCGGCACCACATAATTATACACAGAACAGAAGTAAATCTAAGTTTTCTTTACAAAAAGTAATGATATCCCACCAAAAACATTAATGTAAAAAAGGAGAGCCAAGTTCAATACAAAAATTATGCTTGGCTGTGGCCTTCGCCGCAAAAAGAATGGAGATCTAAATGAGTGCCAAGTTCTATGTAAAATCCAAATTTGTTTTTATAGGAACAAAATAACATTCATAATGTTATTTTGTTCATAACAAGTATTAAACTCTATTTGTTTGCTTTATTGGATACCTATAACAACTACCTGTTATTTAAAAATGTGAGATCTTTAAAGTAGGTTAGATTTGACTTGGTCAGTTTTATCAGAATTAAAAAAATATATATATATGTTGAATAACTTTATAAAATGACTGATGTAATGAAAACTGGCCAAGTCAAATCTAACCTACTTTAAGATCTCACATTTTTAAATAACAGCAGTTGTTATAGGTATCCAATAAAGCAAAGAAATAGAGTTTAATACTTGTTCATAATGTTATTTTGTTCCTATAAATACATATTTGGATTTTGCATAGAACTTGGCACTCATTTAGATCTCCATTCTTTTTGCGGCGAAGGCCACAGCCAAGCATAATTTTTGTATTGAACTTGGCTCTCCTTTTTTACATTTATGTTTTTGGTGGGATATGTATAATATTGGCTCTGTGTTAATAACAGATAATAATATCAGGCCAGTATTAATCTGTCCCACTGCTAGGCACGGGCCTCTTCTCAGTGTGACAAGGGTTAGGCCATAGCCCACCTCCCCGGCCCAGTGCGGGTTGGCAGACTTCACATATCTTCGAGAACATTATGCAGATCTCGTAGACATGCAGGTTTCCTCACGATGTTTTCCTTCACTGTTATAGCGAGCGATAATTAACCATTTAATAAGCACTTAACTTCAAAAAGTCAGAACCGTGGAATCGAACTCAAGGCTTCTCCTTGCAGTTCAATGGTGTCCCACTAGGCTATCGCTGCTATAGTTAATCTGTGTTACTCTGTGTTAACTGAATAGAAATACCGAAAGCACTATATCGTCCTTCGTGCTCTATCCTATTTAAAAGTCCGAGGGTTATTCTGATATCCGTCTGGATGCCAGTAAAGGTCATTTGGATATGCGACCACGGTTTCCCAAACCAGTCCATGCCACGTTATTTGTATATATTTATTTTTCTATGAAATATTATAAGGTTTTATATTAATTAAGGCTCATTTCCTAAATAATGCCGGTCCCTAACAGTTTGGCATAAGTTCGGTCTATTTCAGTCGCCAATATGATTTGCGGTGAAGCACAGAATAATCATGCATATTGCCGTTCCTCTTGCATTTACGACATACAGTAACTTGGTTGTGTATCTTTGACCTTGTTACAAAGCCTAAAGATTAAAAACAGCTAATCATGAGAGGTGGTTTTTACTTACCAACAGTAGCTCGACTATATAGTCCAAAATATTCAAATTTAAACTACTCACACAAACTAGGAACAAACCAACAGAAAGTTAAATAAATAGAATATTCATTACAAATACAATTATGATTAGGTGTAAGATATTTTATCAAAATATTGAAATGAATACATTATTGTTAAATTATTTTTATAATATTAAGTGTTCAAATTTAGTATTTCCCCGAATATAATATAATATAATATTCTATCACATACACACAACACCATCTAGCCCAAACTAAGCAGAGCTTGTACTATGGGTACTAGACAATGGATAAACATACATATATACTTTTTTTTGTAAATACATGCTTATTATACATAGAAACACCCAGACCAAGACAAACATCCATGTTAATGCACACAAATGTTTGACTTGTGCGGGAATCGAACCCGCGACCTCAGGCGTAGCAGTCGGTTACACTAACCACTACGCCATCGAGGCCGATCAATATTTACAATTTACTTGCTTTTCAGCAGTCATGTTCACAGGGAGACCAAGATGTTGACCGTTTCAATGTTTTAATGCATAGTTATTATAAAGTAATTGAGTGTTTAGGAAAAATGTAAATAATTATTAATTGCGAGTACAAAATATATGTCACAATATTCTATTGAAATAATTAACAAAACAATTAGTAGAATACAGTAGTTCAATATCGCTATGCAATATTCACGAAAATGTTACACAATATTAATTTAAGATTTTATTCCCTGTGGTGTTCGAACCTATGACCCTTGAAAAACTGGCCGTGGCAAGTCCACCACTTAAACCGCTACACAATCAATGCAGTCATGTAACCAATCCTCTCTAATCCCTCACTCAAAGATATCGCGACTGTAATCATTATAAATAGCGAACAACAAATCGCCCGCCTCACAAATTCACATCATGTTACGCTCAAACATTTTTATCTTCAGCCTCATTGCGTGAAAAATGAATGTTTGCTGTCAAATAAAAGTATTACGGGCAACGACGGCTGGTATTATGATTTACGTTTTGACGCGTTCGTGCTAGCTTAAGATGAGCCACGCGCCAGATCTCAAATTAGCAATGTTTTGTGGCGTACTGCACTGTACTTTGTATTTAATGGAAAGGAAATATTAATCGTCAAATTAAGGATGTCGCCTGCTACAGTTTGACTTGTCTCGTAATTCCGTTGGTGTGTTCGAGATAATGTCTTCAGGCTGTCAATATTTTGTGAATATTATTCGTAACTTGCCATCTGCAGCTTTGCCTGCGTATTTTTACATAGCATTGCATATACTTTTAATAATCGGGATCGACTAAGAATCTGAACTAAATACCATGCATTTATAATTTTACTAGCTTTTGCCCGCGGATCGCTCGCGTTCATTTAGAATTTGACAATCAATTCGGGTTGTACTCTGCTTGTGATAATATTTTTCAATCATGATTGAAAGACACATGGCGCTATCTATTATCATAAGAAAATTATTATTGTTTTCCTCCGGAACAGAATTTTTTTTCGGGATGAAAGGTAGCCTATCCGTTTCTGTACACCTGACAACGTATATGCAAAATTACAGGATGATCGGTTCAGTGGTTTAGGCATGAAAAGGTAACAAACAAACAAACTCATTTTCGTTTTTATAATATTAGTTAGGAAGTTAGGATTTTATTTAAAAAGACAACGCCCGCTCTAGTAATCATTCCCGTGTCACGGGATATATGTATGTCATATTCACGTGAGTATGCATTACTCATGTAGATATTATATAATCGAATGGGTAACCAAAAGTATATGATACTGACATTTCTTTTAATATATTGAAGTACCACGTGGTAGGAGACATGCAAACCTATTATATATACATTCAGATTCCGTGTAGGTATAGAGAATTTTTATCAAAATATCCTTCATTACTTTGCAACTCGAGACTCGAACATCAGTCACAAATTTAATACCCCATGCTTACGTCAGAACACCAACCACATATTTAAATTAAGAAAAATATTTCCATCTAGGCAATCATAATATACGATTAAAAAGTGTTTTTGTTTCATAAAAGGAACATATTATAAATTTTCTAAATGGCCAAAATTACACATATTGAACACGCGATAATGTGATTTTTATTTTTAGTAGCGTAAATTTCGATATTGCAGCTATTAATCAATTTATAATTAACTAGCGACATGCAACATTTTGCAAGCTTTTCAGACATTATGTTTCGTACACGGACACCTGATAAATTACCATCTGAAATTGCTTTTTATTTGGCTGTAAAAACACTGATTATTACAATATTATTAATATTTAAAACAATTAAATGAAAATATGTATGTCGTTCTACTTCAACCTATTGAGTCGCAGTAAAGCATAATAGGTTTTCAATAATGTCTGGCATTCAAACAAATGACAGCTTAAAAAGTGTACCTATAAAAGATTGACCAAGAAAGTATAAACGGAATATCGAAAGAGTAGAAACCAGGCAAATGTTCTCTGACCAATTCCAAAGACATTCTGGCAAGAGGCCAGGCTACCAGTAGAATGTGATGAAAGCAAACAAAGTAAAAGAAATATGCCAGGATAAGCCAAGTAGAAATCCATAATCTCTACCATCTCTACGGAAAATAAACGTAAATTCGTATATATTATTATTTCACTAGCTTTTGCCCGCAGCTTCGCTCGGGTTAATTTAGAATTTGACAATCAATTCGGGTTGTACTCTGCTAGTAATAATATAATTCAATTATGATTCGAAAGACATGTGGCGCCGTCTATTATCATAAGAACGTTATTGTTGTTTTCCTCGGGAACAGTAATTTTTTTCGGGATGAAAGGTAGCCTATGTCTGTTTCTGTACACCTGTCAACGTATGTGCAAAATTTCAGGATGATCGGTTCAGCGGTTTAGGCGTGAAAAGGTAACAAACAAACAAACAAACTTATTTTCGTTTTTATAATATTAGTTAGGTTTACTGATAATCGGATTTAATATAACAGACAACCTCCTAGAAATATCTAGAGGTGCAAAGTTAGTCATCCTTTTGAATCCATCCAGTTTTAAATAAACATTTTGTTCCTGAAACATCAACACAAAAATTTGTTAACAGCCGATCAATTGCTGTGATTAGCTAAATGAATTAGCATTGGTTAATCAATTCATTTGTCATGCATTGACTAATAATTCTGAGCGTTCACGTTTATAGTAGAAAATGTCGAATTCAAAACTACGAACTTTCAAAAGCTATATACCCTTGTCTTGAGCCACCTCTAGTTATTAGTGGAAAGCAAAATAAGGTTTCTTAAAAACTTATACACGGCTTAATACGGAAGCGGTAATTGCCCAGTAGTTATAACGACGCACTTGCTACTGAACGATTGTGGGCTCGATATCCAGGCGACTATTTTCTAACATGAACCCTATCCAAACACAAGTGTTGAGCTTATCTAGAAATGATATTGAGCACTAGTAACACAAATATAGCAGCGATAGCTCAGTGGGGAGACCAACAGACTGCAATGCAGAGGGTCTCGGGTTCGAACCCACGTCGCGCACCTCTGACTTTCGGAAGTTATATGACTTTTCGAAATTATGTGCGTATGGATTGACAATTATCGCCTGCTCCGTGCCTCGGAAAGCACGTTAAGCCGTTGGTCCCGGCTGCCATGAACATCTATGGCAGTCGTTATTGGGAGAGTGTCGACACAAAAGATCCCACTGGGTCGAAATGTCGCCGGTCTGCACTGACTGGCCCCCACATAAGATAAGATAAGATAAGATAAGTAACACAAATAGCTACAAATCCTAATCCTAACTAATATTATAAAAGCGAATATGAGTTTGTTTGTTTGTTACCTTTTCACGTCTAAACCACTGAACCGATCATCCTGAAAATTTGCATACACGTTGACAGGTGTACAGAAACGGACATAGGCTACCTTTCGTCCCGAAAAAAATTACTGTTCCTGAGGAAAACAATAATAACGTTCTTATGATAATAGATGGCGCCACGTGTCTTTCGAATCATGATTGAATTACCCGAATTGATTGTCAAATTCTAAATTAACGCGAGCGAAGCCGCGGGTAAAAGCTAGTAATAGAATAAAAACGTTCAATAATTAAAAGTATTTTCATCAGTAATACATAGTATTCTTCTTGGTCACGTCAACGATTGATGGATGTTCGTTTATTTCAATGTAACTTAGCAACAGTACGACTAAGTAACCGTGGGCATCAATCAATCAATCAACCGGCTACAGTCCACTGCTGGACATCGTTGTCTTACTGCAAACATTATCATACATTTTAATGACATTTCCCAACGTAAAGCTTATTTTACATACACCGGAAAGAGATGAGACAGTCTGTGTGTGTGTAAATTACAAATTAAAACTATTAATAGTCTCTTCATGAATAAAATGCTTTCTCCGGGAATCGTATTTTATTGTTGCGTATTAGATTTATGTTTCTGCCACAAAAGCTTGGAGTAGAAAGGCTTTGTAGGACTTATTTATTGAGAATTGTAATCATACATTGTAATGAGAATTGCAGACGGGCTGTGTATTAGGTTTTAATTATATTTTACTAGCGACCCATTCCGGCTTCGCCTTAACAAATTATACAACTAAATCTTTCTCATAAATCACTCTGTCTATTGGTGAAAACCGAATGAAAAGCCGTTTAGTAGTTTTTGAGTTTATCGCGAACAGACAGACAGCTAGACAGACGCGGCGGGGGATTTTGTTTTGTATTTGATAACTTATTGGCAGTTTACTGCGTAACAGTGTTAGGTATGAAAGGGGAACGCCCATCTGAGGCCACGAGTGGACAAGAGGCTAGAAAAAAAAATACTTTCCAGTTGATTTTGTCGTAAAAAAATATGTATTTACTTTTATTGAAATTGATACCACTGCAATTTAGAAAAAAAATTTAAAAAGAGTAAGTCTATTGGGCAAGATATAAATCATGCCCTCCTGCGCCTTTTCTAGATGATTTGTTAATAGTATATGACAATGAAGAGAATATAGACGTTTAAAATAACAAATGTGTTTTTTTTTCATACCCTATTAAGTATAACTGGATAAAAATATATTACAAACACACCTCCTATCATAATTAAATAATAGAGCATTGAAAAAAGAGATGTTTTTGAAATTATCTCACAGCCAGACACATTTTCGTATAGAAAAATAACCTCAATACATTTTTTTTATAAGTATTTTTAAAATAGTAGCGCCAATTTGAAAATATTTTTGAAGTGAAAACTTCTTTAGCGGCGTTGTGCACTTTTTTGTGATGGGTAAAAAATGTTAAACTCGAGTCAGGACACGTGACCTGATCGAAAATTCGTAAGACGGAGGGAGAATCGTCATGTTTGTGTACGATAGAGCAATAAATGAATATTGTATTTTACCACATAAATGATAGTACTTTTATAATCATAATTAAAGCAATTCTTGCAAAATTATTCCCTAACCATTCCAAAATATCAAAAATGCACAACGTTAATATTCAAGTTTTCACTTCTGCTGGCACTCCCGGAGCGCAACCCGTTGTTTTTTTAGATATGTAATACTGTTAAGATCTTAAAACACTCAATTTTCATAGTAATTTTTGATGTCCACCTTTGGCCTGAGACACTATGGAGAATAGGCATTTACTTTTGCCATAGAAAAATTGCTTTCTGTCACACATACACTATGACACTAATACACTAGTAAGTCTAGTACTAGTACAAAAAATTGGGTTACTTACTGCACGGATGGCATAATGGTTTAAGTGTTCGCCTCACCACTGCCGCCACGCTGAGTGTTGTGGGTTCGATCCCCACACGCGACAAATCTTTGTGTGATCCACAAGTGGTTGTTCCGAGTCTGGGTGTTCTTTGTGTCCGTTGTTTGAATGTTTGTAAAGTCCCCCGCGACACTTGCCCTCGTTATAAAGATAATGTAATAATATTTATTGGCACTTAGAACTTATATAACTAGCTGTCCCGACAGACGTTGCACAGTACACGAAAAATCTCAAATCCACTTGAACACACACAAAAAATTACATCAAAAGCGGTCCAGCCGTTCAGGAGGAGTTTAATTACAAACACACGCACAAAATATTTATAGGTATTATATAAAGATTATGAAAATTCTATACTAATATTATAAAGCTGAAGAGTTTGTTTGTTTGTTTGCTTGCTTGCTTGAACGCGCTAATCTCAGGAACTACTGGTCCGATTTGAAAAATTCTTTCAGTGTTAGATAGCCCATTTATCGAGGAAGGCTATAGGCTATATAACATCACCCTACGACTCACGGGGGTGGCGCAGTAACGATAAACGGGGGTGAAACCGTGGGAACATCTAGTAAAATAATAATTGCATGATTTGTTCAGTGGTGCAGTTGACACTACTTAGGTATGGGGTGTGCATGAGGTCCCAAGTTGAAGGCTAAGTCCGAAAAAGCGTTATTTGAGTTTTTCTGTTAAGAAATTCTTAGTGGCACAGAATTAGAAATTGTGTTCAGTACACGGCTATAGGCTCGTTCCCTATGACGAGTGACCACACGATAATTCGCAAAATGTGAGTATAAGAAACTTTTGTGGGCACAAGTCCTTTTAGGAATATGGACGTGAGACTATTTATGTATGCATAATAATCTATATCTATACTTATATTATATCTATACTAATACTAGCTGTCCCGAAAGACGTTGTCCTGTACACACGAAAAAGAAAAAACAAATCTGAGCCATTCTCGAATCTACTTGAACGCACACAAAAAATTTCATCAAAATCGGTCCAGCCGTTTAGGAGGAGTTCAGTGACATACACACGTACAGTAGAATTATATATTTAAAGATTATAAAGAGGAAAGATTTGATTTCTTATTTGTTTGTAAGGATTTAACTCAAATAATACTAAACCGATTTTAAAAATTCTTTCAGCCTTAGAAATCTGTATTATCACCGAATTTCAAAGACTAATTTTTTTTAAAGTACGCTTTCTGACATTATCCTAACTTACTTTTACGCGAGCGAATCCACGGGCAAAAGCTTGTGTGTAATAAATTGGAGTAGTTTGATCATTTCTGTACGGATGTCGTCATGATCTAATTGGTTGTCTCGTCACTGCTAGTGCTTTGACAGTCGTGGGTTCGATTCTTACATCAGCAAGAAATTAGTAAAATCTTGGCAAAGTCGCCAGCTTAAAATATCAAATTTCAATTATCAATCAAAGATACAAAAATTAAAAAGAAATGCATTGTTTTGTGTCGAAAACGGGCAATGCTTCTTCGTTCTGTATTTTCTAGAGTTTACGGCAAAAACCTTTATTTCAAAGTTCCGTTGTGCGTGTACACTTTAATTCGTAATTATAAGTACTAGTCTATGTGTTGGACAGAACAAGTATTCTCATTAAATCCTCTAACTAAGCTCCCTTGTACTAGGAGTGGGTTCACGTCAAAAGTGAAATGGGTAAGTTTGAGCTCGCAACCAGTTAATCGCCTGTCCGATACCTTATCTTAGCCATTGGGATATCCACATTTCAAGAATTTTCTCTTAGCACGATTGTTGAAAGTATGATTTAGATGGTCTTGGATCAGCGTTGTAGCATTACGGAGGCGGCATAAAGACAAAATGTAATATTGTCTTCTGTTTACGCGAATGTTATTCATTGAAATTAAACTACTATATACGGATTTTATCGCGTTGTTTATTTGACACTTTATTACAAAATTTTGAAAACTATTACACTACTATTACTATTAAACTTTACTAATTTTTAAGCCAATTAAATTATTGAAACTATTTATACTATTATACTATTTATATTTGTGTTTACACTTTCCCCGACGTTTCGGTTGCTTTTCAGCAGCCATGGTCACGGGGAGACTAAGATGGCAGTTGTCTCAATGTTCCAGTGTAATTATTTCAAAGTACCCGAACATAATTTAATCATGGCTTTTTTTAATTTACGCAGAATGAGCTCAAAGTGTCAAATAAACAACGCAATAAAATCCGTATATAGTAGTTTAATTTCAAAGACAAATAGTGTTTCCATTACAATATCTTGACATAGTTAAGCTGGGAGGTAAAGTTTTTAAATTAGCTGGTCTACAGTTAGTTCTTTAGTTTTTGATATGTAAATGCTAAATTATTTGTAATAACTGCAATGTATAACTGTTTTTTGTCCCAAATATATAAAATAAAACATTAGCAATAAGTGCCGGGAGAAACTATAATCTATACTTAATATTATAAAGCTGAAGAGTTTGTTTGTTTGTTTGCTTGAACGTGCTAATCTCAGGAAGTTTAATTTGAAAAATACTTTTAGTGTTGGATAGCCTATTTATCGAGAAAGGCTATAGGCTATATAACATCACACAACGACCCACGGGGGCGGCGCAGTAACGATAAACACGGGCAAAACCGCGGGAACATCTAGTTACATTATTATATTTTTACCCGCTTTTATCGTTACTGCGCCGCCCCCGTGGGTCGTTGTGTGATGTTATATAGCCTATAGCCTTTCTCGATAAATAGGCTATCCAATACTAAAAGAATTTTTCAAATCGAGCAAGTAGTTCCTGAGATTACCGCGTTCAAACAAAGAAACAAACTCTTCAGCTTTATAATATTAGTATAGATGAAATCATACCGTCATATCTCTTTGGTTTTATAGTCAGCGACATAAATAGCCGTACGTGCGTCTTATTAATTATGAATTCTGTGTAAATCTTTTATATTCTTACAATAACTGCTTTATGAGATTCAGAATCATCATTATTTTATAGGATTTACCAATTCATAATCTCGTAATGTGTGTTATGAAGTGGACTGTGGTTAAAAAATCAGTTGCCAAGATAGATAAAATTTAAAAAGATATAAATTGGAAAATTCACCACTATGGATTAATTATTATACTTAAAGTACATTTAACCTAACTACCAGCAATTTTAGGACATTTAATAATTATACGTATTAAACAAATATACCTACGTACTAAATAATTACACAGGGTGTTAGGGACACGGTTGTCCAAATGAAATAGAGATCTGGTTTGGGCTATTGCCAACGCATTGGACCCAGGCATGCGCCGGTAGACAGTACGAGGAACTATGAGACATAGTTGGCTAGTAATTTCACTACAATCAAACCTGTTAATGCAAAAACCATGCAGCGTCATGACATCAAGTAACTATGAGACGTGTGTGTATAGAGCAACTAGTCAATGTAAAGAAATTGCTTGAAGCTCACACACGGTAGTAAATCACTATCACTTATTCAAACTAAGTTGACACACGGTGCCTTCTCCGTATACTATTTCCGTACCCAATTCAAAATGAGGTCTTGTAGAAAAGGACCCAATTTTTCGACAACAAGCGAGGCGGATCATGACTGAATGCCCTATTCGAAGGGCCCGACTCATGCCCCGGAGGGATCATGTCCAAACTTCGTCACGTAGGCCGTCGTTATGTTCCAATTTTTCGTCCTTGACAATCGGTATATATCTTTCGAACAATTTGAATGTTATTTTTCTTGTCCTTGGTTGTTTTTGTCGGGAATTTCGCGTAAAAGTGATGTAGATTTATATTGTTGTCATCATTTTATTGTCCTTAGAAGCGTGATGGAATTACATAATAATTTTGTTACCTTATCACGCATAAACCACTGAACCGATTATTCTAAAATTTTGCATATACATTGTCAGGTATACAGAAACGGACATAGGCTACCTTTCATCCCGAAAAAAATTACTGTTCCCGAGGAAAACAACAAGAACGTTCTTATGATAATAGACGGCGCCACATGTCTTTCGAATCATAATTGAATTATATTATTACAAGCAGAGTACAACCCGAATTGATTGTCAAATTATAAATTAACGCGAGCGAAGCCGCGGGCAAAAGCTAGTAAACAATAGTCAAAAGTGAAAATTATTCGGCGATTTAAGGCACAAAATTATACTTAGGATGGCAAAGGATATTGGTTAGTAAGTTTACTAAAACTAAGTTGAATGTTAATTGTTAGGTTCAAGCAAAGGGTTCAGCTTATGAGAAGATGATGATTAACTTGCGTATGTAGTTCACACAAGCAGCTTGCGCATGTAGTCCGCGCGAGTTGTCTTGCGTATGTAATCCATGCGAGAAAATTGAGCATGTAGCCCGCGCCAACTATATGCGTTGCAAGATAAATATATGAAAGGAGACCGACCACCTTGTATGGGATTCTGGCCTTGGCGTGAACAATTTTATATTGTAATAACAATATTAATTTTTAGTAGCCTAAACTAAGTAGAAAACATTATTCTTTGAAGTTTAGTATCAAGTTCGTTAAATAATAAAATAAAATACGTTGTTTAAAATAAATATTTATTTTCATGTGTCACCATCACCTGTGAGCACAGCAACCAACAGTCCTTCGGCCGACTATGCAGTTGCAGTAATACTGCCTTATTGCTTCCAGGCTGTGCTTTATTTTGATATAATATAGAAATAAAATAAGTCAATTTCATACTACTGGATGGTAACCAACATTTTTTATATATTAAAACAAAGCTTTTAATATTTTACTTTGTTTATAAAACGATTGTCCACGTGTAAGCCGAATATGGACGGTCTCCTTTTTGATTATGAATAACAATGGTTGGAATATGTCTCACTTATTTAAAGAAAATGTACACTTAGACACACAACATTTAGAAACTTACAATAGTCCTAAATATTTGTGATGCGAATATCCGTTGCGTCATAGTCTGCAACAAGCGACGCAGTTCATTAACGTTTATTACAAAACATATTATGCACACATAACATTTGTTATAATAAATACACGCATAATGCAGTGGTCCGACCGCCGGCGAGAAAACGACTAACTATCGGCGATTTTCTCTCTCAAGATACGCACAATTAATATACATTCCGTGTAAACGAAAGAGATGCATATATTAAAAATTGCTCTCTGACTGTTAACACTGCCGGCGACGACTCGCTTTACTAGTTTTGTCGCTGAGCGACAAGAGCTTTCAAAAATAAACTCGCTCAGCGATACTCGTCCAGCGATGCTCGCTCGTCGCGCGCACAGATTTGCACAGGACTGAGCGACCGCGGGCGAGTGGCGCGAGTAATCGCTCGTCGCACTTGCACACTCGCTTATAGCCCGGCAACAAAACTATCGAAACTACACACTCGCTTCCCGCTGATCGTCAACTCGTTTATAGTTTCTAGTTCTACTCGTTTCTCGTTCATCGTCGGCGGTCGGACCACTGTCTAAAGCATATAAAATAGGGGCGAGCATACCAGTCGGCCTATTTGCAAAGCTAACCAACATTGACGATGTCACATTCCTTTGAGCGTGTCATTGGCAATTTTGGTTATCTTCACAGATAGAGTGAAGGAGTCAGCCATTGCCAGGTAGGTGACAGAATAATAGCCAGAGAAGTATATAAAACCTCTTGCAGGAAACCGGCGTAAGAGTAGTAATACTGATTATACCCTTGATCATGGCTGCTGGAAAGCAATCGTAACGACAGGCAAAGTTTAAATATTAATAGTTTAAAAGAAGATAATCGCAATAAAACAAAATAGATAATAGTTGACTATGACTTAAAAAAATAGACATTAGATAAAGAGCTATCTTATCTATCTTATCTTATGCGGGGGCCAGTCAGTGTAGACCGGCGACACTTCGACCCAGTGGGATCTTTTGTGTCGACTCTCTCCCAATAACGACTGCCATAGATGTTCATGGCAGCCGGGACCAACGGCTTAACGTGCTTTCCGAGGCACGGAGCAGGCGATAATTGTCAATCAATACGCACATAATTTCGAAAAGTCATAACTTCCGAAAGTCAGAGGTGCGCGACGTGGGTTCGAACCCGAGACCCTCTGCATGGCAGTCTGTTGGTCTCCCCAGTGAGCTATCGCTGCTCGTCTAGATAGAGGGCTAAATGAAAATACCAAAAAATATAGATATGGTCTAAAGGTTGCGATCGAATCGCATCGATCAATGAATCGCAACCGTGGATTCGATTATAATCACTATTAGACTATTACTATTAGATTGCCCTGTTTGTTGATCATCATAAAATTTCGCATACATATACATATTGTCAGGATACAGAATAGGCGTATTTTACCTTTAATCCAGAAAAAATATTGTTTGCAAGAAAAGCTATAGGCAAAAGCTAGTAGGTAATAAAATACGAATCATTTATATCTCAAATTGCTAGAAATCTTTGAAAATAATCTGTACTTATACCAAATCTATATATTAATACGTGAAGCGAAAACTTTGGATCCCTTTTTACTAAAATTGGGCGGACGGAGGAGTATGAAATTTCGCACTCTTATAGTTTATACAGAGAAGAAGTGACGAATGCTAATATTTTTTAAAATTATGCGTAAAAATACATTAAATTAATGAAAAAACACTACACGCACACAACCATGCATTTGACACACGCAGTCGAAGCGCGTAACTATGGTTACATATATCAATATAATGACATAATATATCAGCAATATCTTACAGCCAAACTTTGGTCGAATTTCGAGCACTAGGCGATCGCTAGTATGAATAAATTCCGTAAGTCTCCTTTCATAAAATTTTCGTAAATGGAGTGGCAAAGGCTGAATAAATTAAATTTAAACTGTTTTTAACGACTATAAAACACACGCTTGCCCATGAGAATCGCGTCAATTAAATCTCTTTTAAACAGCTTTACTGTGTGTTACGGTACGTACGTACGAAATATTAAAATTAAAACGTAATTAATACAAGATACGCTCTGTATAGATTACAAAGCTGAGCGGCTTTGGGCCTCATTATTGTAATAAAATCTTAATTTATCTTAATTGACTGCATGGAGGGCTCAGTGGTTTAAGTAGTCGCCACGCGACTGCTTACGCCGAATGTTCTGGGTTCGAATCCCATACGGGACAAAAAAATGTGTGATCCACAAATGGTTGTTCCGAATCTGAATGTTCATTGTGTCCGTGGTTTGAATGTTTGTTAAGGCCCCCGGGACACAGGATTTATTTCTAATGCGGTGCACAACACCATCTAGCTCAAACTAAGCAGAGCTATGGGTACTAGACAATGGATAAACATACATATATACTTTTATTTTGTAAATACATACATATTATACATAGAAACCAATACCAAGACAAACATAGAACCCACAACCTCAGGCGTGGCAGTCGGTTACACTAACCACAACGCCATCGAAGCCGCAAAAATTAGTATTACAGTTTTATAATAACACTAATCAATCTTAAACTAACCATTATATCCTGCTTCACCTATATTTTTCTACACCTAATAACCCTTACATAACATAACAGTAGCTTATAAAATCTTTCTCAAAACAAAAATATTTATTTTCAAAACAAAAAAGACGCCAGAAGTTCTAAGATAGTTTTTATTGCATATTTGTATGGGACAAAGGGTCGATTTATATACTTGTAGCTGGGGGCTAGAGCGGACATTTTTTGTTATAACTTAGCGTTCTACGACTTTTTGAGTAGTTTCTTGATGTGTATTTGTGAGTATAAATAACTGCACTATGCATATTATGCACATGTTGATATTTCATAGATACAATTATAGATATCAAACATTAATTAAGATACATTGTGCATAATGTAATAATTTACTTTATTCATTTAGGTTTATTCACAACGCTATATTTCACATTGACTTAGAGTTAATTATACAGTAAAGCAGCGACAGCTCAGTGGGGAGACCAACAGACTGCAATGCAGAGGGTCTCGGGTTCGAACCCATGTCGCGCACCTCTGACTTTCGGAAGTTATATGACTTTTCGAAATTATGTGCGTATTGATTGACAATTATCGCCTGCTCCGTGCCTCGAAAAGCACGTTAAGCCGTTGGTCCCGGCTGCCATGAACATCTATGGCAGTCGTTATTGGGAGAGTGTCGACACAAAAGATCCCACTGGGTCGAAGTATTGCCGGTCGGCACTGACTGGCCCCCACATAAGATAAGATAAGATAATTATACAGTAAATGACTGATACAAAACTTATGTATTTTGCTTTGAGCTTATGTATCTGTTGTTTACACTTAACAGGCATAAAATATGAGTAACACATTTAAATATGAAATAGGTATATTATAAAATATATTTTAATGTTCACAAAATCCTAACTATAATATCCTAACTAATATTATAAATGCGAATGTCAGTTTGTTTGTTTATTTGTTACGCGTTCACGCGATATTGTCTTCTGTTTACACGTATGTTATTCATTGAAATTAAACTACTACATACGGATTTTATCGCGTTGTTTATTTGACACTTTATTACATAATTTAGAAACTGTTACATTACTATTACTATTAAACATTACCAATTTTTAAGCTAATTAAATTATTGAAACTATTATACTATTTATATTTATGTTTACACTTTCCCCGACGTTTCGGTTGCTTTTCGGCAGCCATGGTCACAGGCAGATTAACTTCTTAACTTTCACGCTTTAACTACTCGATCGATGATCATTTTGCATACATGTTGTCAGAGGTACAGAATAGGACCTAGGGTACCAGATTTCCCGACAAAAAGTAGATACTGTTTTGAATCTAACCTAATCTACATTTATGCAAGCGAAGCCGGCTAAGTCAAATAATATTTTAAATAATATAGGGGACATAGGTTAAAGAAAGAAAGTAAGAAAGAAAAGTAATTTATTAGACACACCAAAAACACAATATATTAACATAAAAACAAGAAGAAAATATAAAAAAATAACATAAAGAAAAGTTAGGTACCTATCATGTATAACTGGCGCTTAAATTGCATCACTTCTATAATTTTACCAAATTGACGCTATTTTTTACACTGGCAACAGAAAAAGAGGCGACTGTGGCGCCACTAACAATCTGTCATTTTGTATCGACGTCTGACAGGTATTACGGTCGTGAGAGAAAAAAAAATATTTTAACCTGTATCGATGATAATTTTCTTTGTGTTCTCTAAGGACATTGTTCATTGTAATGATAAGTTATAAATTTGTAAGATATTCCATAAGAAAGCATCTTTTATACTGTTTTAAATACCAGCAAATGAACACGAATCTGTAGAGGTTATGTTTATATTTTTTATGACAATTTGTAAATCTATCATGGTTCGTATATTGGACCACTCCTAAGTTCCTAAATTGCACCTGACAACTAACACTGACATATGTGATAATTGCTTGAATTAATATCATAATTATTATTGTGCTATTCAGAGTTATAAATTCTTGTTGATTATTTTGTATTTTTGAGTTTATAATGACGTTATAATTTATTAGAAAGCTTTTAGATATTGTGTTCACGTTGATTATATTATATAGGTGTTATGTAATATTGTTCGTATTTGAAATACTGATTAAGCTCAAAGGATAAAAACTGATATATTTATATAAATGTTTTTTTAAATGTGATGATACATTGCCGAAATCGCGAAAAAATAATCAGCTGTTCCATACATTTTGCTGAGATCAAAGTCCAATTTTGTAAGGATCAGCTGATTTGTTTTCGCGATTTCTGAAATGTCACAGAACAAAAGTTGTTTATAATAAAAAGTACAATCACCCCCTGAGAGGTTTGCACTTTACTAAGAATAACTTTGTATATCATTATATCAAAACTGGTCCAATATATAATAGGTAACTCTGCACTTTTAGAGTTCGAAAAACTTTTATACAACAGCTTAGTCCGTCCGTCCGTCTTCAACTCAAGAACCGTACCGTAAGAACTAGAGACTCGCGGACAGCATAGTCGATATACCCCGATATGACTAAGATCTTTGACCTCTGACCTCAAGGTCACGTGATACCATTTTTTCGAACTCTTTACGGTAATTCATTGCCATTTCTCACTTGTATTTGTTCGTTACGTTTCTACGGCTAAACGTGTAAAGCTTGACAGCACGAATGAAACCAAACCACTAGGTTTAAGTGGTCGCCACGCTACTGCCGCCCCGTCGTGTGTTGTGGGTTCTATCCCCACATGGAACAAAAATTTGTGTGATTCAGAAATGTTTGGATGTTTTTTGTGTCCGTTGTTTGAATGTTTGTAAAGGCCTCCGCAACACAGGACCTATTCTTAGTGCGGTAAGTGTCGTTTAAAAAGAAAAGTTTTAGAGTAGTAGAGCCTCGCTGATTTCAGCATAAATGAGCCGGCTCGACCGGGGAAGGACTACCCTCTCACAGAATATCGACGTGAAATACCAGTATTCCTACTATTGTGTTTCGTTTGGTGAGTGAGAGTGCCGGAAGCCCGAACACCCTCTTTTCCCCTTCCCACTTTTTTTTTATGCATTAGTGGCAAACGAGCAGACGGATCGCCTGATGGTAAGCGATTACCGCCACCCATGGACACCTGCAACACCAGAGGAGTTACGAGTGCGTTGCCGGCCTTTTAAAAAGGAGTACGCTCTTTTCTTGAAGTGTTGAAGGTCGTATTGGTCGGGAAATACCGTAGATGACAGCTCATTTCACAGTTTTGTTGTGCGAGGCAGAAAATTCCTGGAAAAACGCACAGTTGTGGACTGCCAACCATCTAAATGATGGGAGTGAAAATGCTTCCTTTTTTCGTAAAGGGTCGGCAACGCGCAAGTGATGCCTCTGGTGTTGCAGGCGTTCATAGGCTACGGTGACCACTTACCATCAGGTGGGCCGCATGCTTGTTTGCCACTTTAGTGGTATAAAAAAATCGAATTTGAAGAATGTTGGTATCAAGATAGGCATAATTATAGTGATGTAGAAGTAATACATTTCTATATAACAAAAGTGGAAAGTACCAGCAACAGGAGTTGCTGATAACTAAACAATAATATATAAAAACATTATAAAAATATTTACTTACAGCAATAAATAATTCATTCGATAATGTTACCCAACATTTCACAACACATATAAATTCAATGTTGATAATTTATAGTTTCTCCCTGTGATGTTTCTTGGTTAAATAAAGATGTCAAGCACTGACCTTAAGTTCAAACCAGCTGGCTGATTGAAATCATGATAGATATGCCGTTTCAATATACTTATATTCAATTGATCTATGAGCTCAACAACTGTAAATGTTTGTGAGTTGCGGCGTTTATAAGATCTAACTAATATTATAAATGCGAATGTGAGTTTGTTTGTTACGCTTTCACGCCTTAACTACTCGACCGATCAACTTCAAATGTTGCATACACGTTGTCAAAAGTACAGAATAGGATATATGGTAACTTATATCCAGTAAAAAGTATTTTTATAGAGGATAATTTGTTGATAAAATACAAATTAACGTGAGCGAAGCCACAGGCATAATCTAGTTATTTCACTCGAGTTTATGGTTACAGTGCCGCTCCCGTGGATCGTAGCATGATATTATATAGCCTATAGCCTTCCTCGATAAATAGGCTATCCAACACAAAAATATTTTTTTAATTCGAATTCCTGAGATTAGCGCGTTCAAACAAACAAACAAACTCTTCAGCTTTATAAATTACTAGATATTACTAGATGTTCCCGCGGTTTTACCCGCGTTTATCGTTACTGCGCCGCCCCCGTGGGTCGCAGCGTGATGTTATATAACCTATAGCCTTCCTCGATAAATAGGCTATCCAACACTAAAATAATTTTTCAAACCGAACCAGTGGTTCCTGAGATTAGCACTTTCAAACAAACAAACTCTTCAGCTTTATAATATTAGTATAGATGACTCGACACGAACAAGCCAGCCGTAAATTATATTAGTAATATTTTGAAATCGAAACCTTTGTTAATACTGACAGTAAATATATTATGTTCTTTTGTCCAAGTATGTTTTGTTCATAGTAATATTATCAAGCATTCTAATACTCTACTCCTAAATGTCATAGTTAAGCAGTAAAGTTTCTCGTAGATGCTTAATATTGGATACTAAAATTACCTAATAAGTAAATATGGTTGTATACATAAGGCATTTATATGACACTAGATGTGCCCGCGGTCTTGCTCAAGAAAGTTGATTCGCCTAATTGTGAGGTGTGTGGAATCATTGAAGATGTCCAACACTTGCTAGCTGAGTGTGAGACATATCAGAGGCAGAGGAACTCATTTGTGTAATTATTTGAAACTAGCTGTTACCTGCGACTTCGTCCGCGTAGATTTTAACTAAAAAGTGTTTGTCGCCGCGGAACCCAACTATATTTCTCTGCCCAAGTTACTTAAATGGTGAAGTTTTTATAGTGTAAAGCTAGATAATAGCATGGCTTACTCAAAAACATCATTTAAATATGCGTCGTTAGATTACACGCTGTCACAGAATGCGTAAGAAAAATAAAGATTTACAGCTCCTCCCCCGTAGGTGATAGCGTGATAATATGTAGCCTATATGTTGACCCGACCTGTTGGTAATATTCATGCAAAATTTGAAGTAAATCCATGCAGTACTTTTTGAGTTTAGCCCGGATATACATACAGACAAACAGACAAAAATTCTAAACACTATATTTTTGGTTTCGATATCGACTGTAGATCACGCCACAAGTATTCTTTAAAAAAAAATATTTAATGTACAGTTTTGACTTTCCTACGATTTTATTATATGTATATCTATACATTTTTATCTAATCGGCAAACGTAGTGTAGGACGCCCTCCGACCAGGTGGGATGACGATCTGCGAAAGACTGCAGGCAGATGCTGGATGCGGCAAGCTGAAGACAGGGTGCTATGGCGCTCTTTGGGTGAGGGCTATGTCCAGCAGTGGACTATTATAGCCTGATGATGATGATGATGATGATAGATAAATATAAAAGATATTGTAGCGTTTTCAAATGTTTTAGCTGAACCTACATCAAAACCAGCTGTAGCTATTTATAACATGTTTTTGCACAAATGATTTCTATCTCTGATAGTTAGATTAGTATAGGGAACGATAGGGCTGACATTTTATTATTAAAATAAAAAACCCTTAAAAATAAAAAAGATTATATATATAAAAAAAGAAAACCCACGTTTATAGTTACTGCACCGCCCCCGTGGGTCGTAGCGTGATGTTATATAGCCTATAGCCTTCCTCGATAAATGGGCTATCCAACACCAAAATAATTTTTCAATTCAAACCAGAAGTCCCTAAAATTAGCGCGTTCAACCAAACAAACAGACTCTTCAACTTTATAATATTAGTGTAGATAAGTTTTGTGTGTCTATATACAGGATGTTTGGTAATTAATGGATAACCTGAAAATGTCTTATAGTAAAACTGATGGCCGTTCAGAAAAAAAATAAAAATGAGGTGAGCCAACATAGGCGCATGATTAACTCGTGCATATAATCGGCGCAAGTGGCTTGCGCATGTAGCCTACGCTGCTCGCATCGTATTCAAGCATTCTTAGTATTTCTACGTTGTGAATGAGATTTTATCGTCGCTACACCAAAGGTCACAATACGCCGACTGATTTAAACCAGATCGATTTGTTAAATATTACAGTACATTTTTGACATAACATGTAAGCGTCTTGGTGCATAAACTGTAAGCTTATATTGTTTAAATAAATAAATGAAAATTCGATCTAAATATGATAAAAGATATCTTATCCAGATATTCTGAGTAGAAATATACTTTTCGGGACAATGAACATTAAATAATTTGTTAACCATCTTATTAATACTGTTTTTTATTTCGTATTAAAGGATTCATATGTAAAAAATAGGCTTTGGTTAAACCATCTTTTACCGATAACATACTACCTATTTTTTACATATTTTACTTATTATTTTAAACATGCATCCAATTAAAAATTAAAAAGAAAGAAACAGTCACAAAACAAATAATTAAAATTGAAAATTTATCGAGCCATTCAATCTATAAAAACCTCAACATCGACGAAACCCCACAGATTATCTAAATGAAGATACAATAAACTTTAAAAAGATTTTAAAACCGTAAATCCATAAAAAGTATTTATACTAGAAAAAAACAATACCCCTGCTATGCTTCTCATAGTTGTGCCATAAGGTTCAATCAATCAATGTCCTTAGGAATAAAAAAGGTGAGCTTGTACGACCCACGTAAAGTTGGGGCTCCAAAAAACTTTGACTTGTATATTTTTTGTGTTCCAATACAACCACAGGAATTGTTTCTGATGGTCTAATAGGGATGTGGGTTTGATTCTATTTCTGTTTGGTTGTTTATTTTGAATGTGCGCGGGTTCACGATGGATGAGCTATCTGACTAGAGTATCTTAAAAATGTCTGTTATTTCTAGTTAGAATAATGAACATTTATTAGTGTATCTAAATCATATATTTAAACTACTGTAATATTCAAACTAATAATAATAATGTCCTCCAGACCGATTTCGGCCACGTCGGCCAGTCTTAACGGAGACTGGCCATTTGCGCAGGAGATATTATAGTGCACAAGTTTGTGCGCAGGCACGGGGACGTCTAACACCGCCAACTTCCTAACTCCGGGCTGCTATTGAGATTTCTTAATAGAAAAACCCAATAACTTTTTGCTGGCCCGACCCGGGATTCGAACCCGAGACCTCATGCGCAGCAGTCGCATACACTACCACTGCGCCACGGAGGTAGTTATTATAAGTAGTTAAATATTCAAACTATAGTCTAAATATCGCTACCAAATACCTGGTTTAATTAAACAATTTTGATAGTTATGAAAAACTGTCTGTTTTCAATTAGTTGCTTGACATGTCGTTTATTTTAGTGCATGTTGATGCTCTGATCATTCATAGAGTAAATAGGTTATTAGGAAACGAGAACGGAAATACGCTATACTAACATCGTTGTATCACAGAAAATACTTCTATTGTAAACATTTATTTATACGATCCTAATATATTTAGCTTTAGATACCACAACGAATGGATTTTTGATGTGAATATCAACAAAACTGCGTTACGTTAATTATGACAAATGATTAATGCCACCGTATATCAAAAGATCTTAGTGAGGCGCTTCCATTAAATATAAAATATTCCGCCGATTTCAACTCAGAAACATAAGCGTATGATAAAAAATGCCTCACATTATTTATCATGCTGTAATCTCATACATTCCCTGCACATTCATCAGGGAGCGTCTCAGATGTAAATTGTGGCGCCCTACACATACGGCCAAGATTCACCATAAAAATTATGATTACCTTCCACTTTGACAAACCCCATATTTTCGGCACTTAGCATCCTCTCCGCTGCACCGTGATCCTCGGAAAGAATGAATATTTATAACCGAAAGGGAACATTTTTATCGTTTTCAAACTCAGCATTTTGTACCTGCAAGAATGAAGCGAGATGTCCAAAAAAGCGGTCGGTTTCATTAGAGGTATAAATTAGAATGCGCATGCGGACTCCATGCTCCCAAATTTGGAGGTACGGTTTCGGACGTATTTTTGTGCATTATACTTTCAAATTGTAAAATTTTTGCAAACGATCTGGTCTGATTCGGCATCATTATACTGACAGTTTCTTCTCTGTATTGTCATTTTGGCAATCGGCAGTTAAATCAAAATGGGCTACATATTTGGTCTCGTTACTTTTTAGATTGTACGAATAGATTGTATTATTATTTAAGCAACAGCGTAAATTTTTCGAACAGAATCGTAACTGTGTTTCTTCTTATTTTATTTCTAAAACTGATAGCCCTAAATTCTTGTCATAAGGGCACCGTTCTAAAGCTGTTGTTGATGGTTGGAAGCCGCGTAGTCGCGTGTGCCAATGTTTTTAAAACATGTGTAAACTATTTAAGTCTAAATTTATTGCCTTCAAACGGTGAAGGGAACGTAGCTAACAAGTCTGTACATTAATGATAATAGATTCTAAGCGTGAGTCTTGGGAACAATGATAAAGTACGTCATGTCACGTTGGATCAAAGTAACATGTATTGTGGTCACCATGGTCAATTGAGCATTCACAACGTCGAGTACTTTAGTCAAGGAAATAGTAAAGATTTGTTTATTATGTACCAACATTGTTGACATTGGTCATGTGTTATTGGAGTTTCCCGTGATCAATTTCTAAATGGAAATACTGCTTCTTATTTTGTATGTATAATATTGTTTGATTATATTACCGATGCAGATCTACCTAAAAACCTGACTAAATTATAAATAATTACTTATTATAATAGGAATTACACAATTATCGTTCTAATTAATTACTAAAATATTATTGGCTAAGCCCTTTTCACGGCTTTTCTTTCATGAGTTAATAATAAAATTAATTAGAAAACATTTATAATTTGCGATTTTGAAATTATGTGACACTATTATAACACATTAATTGGATATTAAAATTTCTTAAAAAACACTGTCATAGACTATCAAGTAAAAAGCAAATAATTTTCTGGCATAAATTATAAAGTATTTATCATCTTTTTGCCTATCCACTACTACACAGTTTAAAAGTAATTAAACCTTAATCAGTGATTTTGATTTTAATTCGTTATATTATTATATTTAATAAATTAAACATTTAATTAATTATTTCTGTACCGGCTGTCTTGCTGTCAGTTGGTATAAACGTGAGTGGCCTCATAACTATTAATCGTGAGGTTTCGAGCTCACGAGAAATTCTCAGTAGCCGTCTGAAAAGTCTGGAATGGTTGACGGTAAAAGGCTTTCCCTGTATTACGTAACATAAAATATAAGTAAAAATAATATCAGTTCTATTTGTAAATTTCGCACTGCTGGGCACAGGAGCGAATGAGAAGAAAACGTTATTTGGGCGCAATATTACATAATATATAACATCATTATATTTTGTATAGTGTAATATTTTCTTCTACTCTTCTCCCTAGCCTTTATTATGCCTAAGTCACTTGAGGTCGGCTTTCTAGTCTAACTGCATTTGACTGGATATCAGTTTTTACACGGAGCGGCCACCTGACCTCCGCAACTCGAAGGCTAACGATACCCTAAGGCTAAAGCAGTGTCAGGATATTAGACGGCACTGACTTCCCTATAATGACTGCTATAGATGTCCATGGCAGCCGGGACCGACGGCTTAATGTGCTCTCCGAGGCACGAAGCAGGCGATAATTGTCAATCAATACGCTCATAATTTCGAAAAGTCATATAACTTCCGAAAGTCAGAGGTGCGCGACCTGGGTTCGAACCCGAAACCCTCTGCATTGCAGTCCGTTGGTCTCCCCACTGAGCTATCACTGTTATTTTCTTCTACAAATTAATATTATAAATGCAATTGTGAGTTTTTTTATGGGTTTGTTTGTTACGCTTTCACGGCTTAACTACTCGACCAATCATCATGAAATTTCACATGCACGTTCAGGAGAACAAATAAGGACATAGTGTACCTTGCATCTAGAAAAAAGTTATGTTACTAACCCAATCTACATATACGGGAGCAAAGCCGCGGGTAAAATCTTGTTACTAATAAATAGAAAGAGATAAATAACATAAAGCTAAAGAGTTATTACAAATCAAACATATCGTACAAAAACCTTCTAACGGAGAAGAACCGTTACTTTAATACTATCGTGCTGTAACTATTCGTAAGTATATTATAGTGATGACATTTAAACATAGGGCGAGTCGACTCCAACACATTGCCCTATAATTTCGTTATCTGATCATCTTGGGCGCTCAGTTTTTGTGCCTCTCACGAACGTCATTGTTTCCATATAAGCTTCGATTCGAGCTTCTTTTTTTATTTATTTTAAGTTATATGACTGTGCTTTGAGATTAACATTGACTTGTTTATACATATTAAATGCAAAGGATTGTTAGCTAAATGTAAAGAAAAAGATCTTTATGATTAATTATAAAGATGTTGTATGAGATTGTAATATATAACATGTTTTATAGTACAAAGCCACGTAGAGCTATAGACACATATTTTATGCTTTGTTTATGTTTCAAATCGCAATCGTATCGTATACGCTCAGATAGTTTCTTAGTAGCGGTTCAATATTGCTTACGTAAGCAACATTTGTGCCACAACTGGGTATTTCTTACCAAGACAGCCTACTTCGCTATCTGCCTCTCATCTTCGAATTTGCCATAAGGAAGTTCTGATACATTGGTTTGTGTTTTGAAAATTGGCACTTAAACTTTTAGTCAAGTAATGCCTTTGTAAACACTAATTTCTTTAGAATTAAAGAAACACATAGCGATACATTATATGTACAAATAAAACATAAATTGTATTACAGTATCGTATTAGTATAAAAGTGCAAGATACAATTTGGATCTATATTAATTTTCTAGATGTTCCCGCGGTTTCACCCGCGTTTATCGTTACTGCGCCTCCCCCGTGGGTCATAGCGTGATGTTATATAGCCTTCCTTGATAAATAGGATATCCAAAACTAAAAGAATTTTTCAACTTGAATCAGTACTTTCCGAGATTACCGCGTTCAAACAAACAAACAAACTCTTCAGCTTTATAATATTAGTATAGATAGAGTTTAATGGGCAATCTTAGATACTACTAACCAGATTCGATACAGTTTGCGTTAACAGACAGATTGCTGAGAAATAATATGTTATGGCATATAACATAACGTTAAGACCCACAAAACATAAAAGTATCCATATAAGTTTTTTAAATTTTTTATTGCCATTGGTGGCAGACGAGCAAGTGGCCCACCTGATGGAAAGTGGTAACCACTGCCCATGGACTTCAGCAATGTCAGGACATAGCAAAGCCGCTGCCTACCGTGAAAGAAGAACTCTCTTTAAACCTCGTTTGAAGAAGGACATATCATAGCGCTCGGGAAACACCGAAGCTGGCAGTTCATTCCAGAGCTTGCACGTACGAGGGAGAAATGATCGCTGAAAGCGTACCGTCTTAGAATTGAACGCTTCCAGGTGATATGGATGAACGCTGCTTCGGTGTCGAGTGGTACGGTGATAGAAAGGGGCCGCTGGTACCAAATCAAATAGTTCTTAAGTCATTGAATGCGTGTGAAAACGTGAGGCACATCAAGTCATTTACAATGAGATGTGTAAGTATAAACGTATTTTTATATAGCAATTTAAAACAGGTGCTACTATATAACAAGCCTCGATCCTAAGGCCAGTTTTAGAGGCCAATTATATCCTAGTAAGAAACATCTCTATAGACATAATTACAGGCTATTACCAAATAATGATAGCCAAAAAAAATTGACGAGGGAACATCTTATAACTTTGGAGACCCTAATCAAACATCGTCTGTGTGTTTATGGACAGTGTTACGTTGACACTTTATGGTGTAATTACTTACTGGCTACATACTCGTACATTAATTGTTGGTGTCGTGTATCTAGATGATGTATTGGTTGTATCAGTCAACGTCAAAGGTCAAGGGGTTAGAAGAGCTTGGTGTAATTAAATTTGGAGTTAATTGGAGGCTTGGAGCCGATGAGTCAGAAGATTAATTATAATTATGGGCTGTCTATATTGATATAGATGAAACAGGTTTTAATTAAAGAATGTTATAGCTGCTAGTTGTAATTGTTATGAAATTGAATTATATGTCTTTACATGTTATCCTCTGTCCGTAGATTTGTTTAACGTTCTAGAAATGTTACACATTTTATCGCAGTAAGAAAACTTAAGTTCAAACAGTCTTTAAATTATTTTTACTAATGGTGAAGCAGTGCATAATTATCTTTAAAACTAAACTTAATTTTATAATCTTTATGAATACGTAGATATCTGCTTAAAGATATTTTATCTACACTTTTCCCGACGCTTTGGGTACTAGTCCATAGTTACTAGTAGATGAAGCATGAAAAAGTAAATTTAAATAATATTAGTCAAATAATTTAATTGCCAATTCATAAACAACTCATAAATATTTTCATTTAAAGAATGCCACACTGATTCAACAATTTTTATCACAAGCCATGCCCTAAAATTAGAATCTGCAGTTAACAGGAAATGCTTCCACTAAAAATCTCAAAGTATAAAACCACATAACGTCACAAAGGAACTTCATTTTAGAAACAAAGATAATCCAATTTTTCACCACGAACACTACAGTATATAATCTGGAGCTAAAAGAGAAATGTTCACGCCGCGCTGGTTAGGTCTTTATGATGCACGCGCCTTAATTGGACGCATTTACGCCGATGGCTTTTAGCCGATAGCGTCACTTTCGACATTTCCTTTGATAAGGCACGTTCAGTTAAAAGGGTGCTAAAACAACACACCAGTTTACAGATTTAATTAAACGTACGGGAAAAAATTGCGGTGAAATTTTGCTCGTGCTATTGTGCACCAAATGGAATTTCGATGGCACTGAAATTAAATGATAGGGTTTGAGTACATTTTTTATTAACATCTGCCAATTATTTATTTAAATAACGTGTAATGAAAACAATTCGTCATATATGAGAGTCATCGCATATACATACTAGCCTAAGTGTAGCTTAAACCTCACCCTCCAAGTTAGTAATTATACTAACTTGCAAGATTGGCATGATAGTCCACACTTTGTCGACTATAAGATTTACTTCTTCACGCCCCTTAATAGAGCCTGGAATTGAAAAGTAGCAGGATACCCGTGCGCTAGCAATGCGTTTCGGAATTGTATGACATAAACAAGAAGTGTTAAGGTTGCGATGGGTTGTAGTAATGACACTTCATCCCTACACGCATTATTATGGAGAAAAGAGAGAGAGTGGTATTAGTTGGAATGCTTTTTCCGAATTCCCCTCATGATATAAGCCGTAGATGTCAGCTAACGAAACAATCTGCCTACTCAAATATAAAGGTTCTAGGGTATTAGACCTCTGAGCCACCAACACTCCGTAACAACCTATCGTAAGCTTATAAAAGGTACTTACATACGTACAAATAGTCCAGAAATTAGATCATTACTTATATACAAGAAATTGTTTTAGGAAGGATTAAAAGACGATAATCTTGAAGTAGGTACCTCTTCTAGTTTATGTTGCAGTGGATAACCACATATTAAAAGTTACATTATTCTGCCCCAAGGCCAAGATGGTAGGTATATTATAACCATAATTACTACTTTTACTTCTGCAAGTAGGTTACTTTCAGAATAAAGTATCATACTCAATATTTAGATTAGCTTAAAAAGCTTTATTGTAATACCTATACATAAAATAACTAACTTCATAACATAACTTATGATTATAGAATTTTTATACTTTAGTTTGAGATGAATAACTTGACTTTATATAATAATAATAATAATAACCACCTTTGATTACACCTCTCGAAGGGCTTCTTCACGTTGGATCCATGTCTCCGTGTAAGCCTCCCAAAGGGCCGGGTATTTTCCTAACGTATTACGAATATACCCGTGAAAGAGAAACAAGAATAATAATATATCTTTATTATCTAAAATCAAATCAAGCAATACATAAATCCATTTATAACACTACGTAGTTAAATCTAGGTCTAACTGCAACAGCCATCAGAGCTAACCCCTTCCACTCCCGTGCTAGTTGTAAACTGTGTTACAGGAATGTTAAGGATAATCCCAAACAGCAAAATTTACAGCGTACAGTGCTATATTATAGTGGATTTTGAATTTACTGAAACCCTAAACCAGGCTATAACTATATAAGCATATAACTAACACATTAATAGTAAAATAAGAAAGATTATTTATGCCCAATAATACCCCTTTGTCTAAAATTATCTAGTACAACATAAAATCTTCAGATATTGTTCCAATTAAGAAACCAGAACAACAACTTTTTCTGTAGTATCGAGACAGCGCACTCTGCACAGTCTTATATTTCCTTTTTCATTGGTATCTTGCCAAATGTTATATCGTAGCCGTGTTTTTACCATTGGCCAGAAATTCAATTTCTTAAATTTTTGCTTGTTCAAGTAGAATCTCGTTTCATACTGTCCTAGTTTTGTTATTGTTCCTATATTTCACTTTAACCTCTTATGCTATACTTGTTTTTATAAGAGTTCTTCGGTTTGTTTTGTCTAATCGTTGAAGATGTTGAAATTCACATAGCCATAATATTGAATATTTATAAAAGTATCAGGTGGAAAGCAATCGTCCTCTATTACTTATAGTCTTAAAACATACTTAGCAAAATGTGGACCAATTAATGCCTTACAGATGCTTGTGTAAGTAAGTATATTCACGAAATATTTATTTTTAGAGTTCTAAATAACTCTTGTACAACCGTCCGTCTGTCTGTTATACAACTTTCAATTCAAGAACCGTAAGAGCTAGAGACTCGCGGTTAACGCCATTCGACTCAGCATAGTTGATATACCCCGAAATTACTATGTCCTTTGACCTCTGACCTCAAGATCACGTGATACCATTTTTTCGAACTCTAAGATTTACAGCAATTCATTGCCATTTCTCACTTGTTTTTATCTAAGTATTTTATTTTTGTTGTGATAAGTTTGAGATTGTGCCAAGTATAGGGTTCACTTATTATTATGTGAGACCTGATTATAGTTAAAGATATGACGCTACCTTATTATTCTGACGTCATACATATTCACAAATTATTTGTTATTTTGTAGTATAATATCGACTGTGACATGATGACACTGATGCTCTAAACACGTATTTGTAATGTGTGTTGTGGTCTATAAAATGACGATGAAAGAAATTATGGCATTTCGATGCAGTGTATATTATACTACGTGCTCAGAATATATGAATGTCAAAATTGAATGTTACCAAATAGTCACCAGTTATTTCCGCAACTGTCAACAAATCTAAGGTTACAAATATTTAGAACCATCAAATTGCTTTACAATGAGAAAAATATGACCAAATTTTATGATGAAATTAACACTGAGATATCAAATTCAATTTTATGTAACGCGCTCAGCAATAATTTTGTCGTATCCCCTTTGTAACCATACACTCGTATCGAGGGACTCATTTGGACACAAATTCAATATTTTCAATGTCCATCCCAATAAAGTACGTTATTAAATTTTACGTTTTATTAATGTCATGTATTTTAGTAAATTTAGCTTTTTTATTTCTGTTCCGACTTCTTTATGTAATACACGCTTCGATATTAACGACTTTTGCTAACTACTTCTTGAATCTAGGTCGGTTCGTAACCTAAATTTTAATAAAAATGCGCCCATGAGTCGTCCTTAGACATTCCAATTAACTTAAAAGTAATCTACTACGAAATATTTATAAATGTAATTAGTATGGATTTAAAGAAGTAGAAAGGTATAAGTAATTAACCAGTGGACAATTCATATTGCTATTCTTAATCTATTTTTTAAGAAAAATGTATTAAAGCAGAAATGCCTCTTAAAATCTGTAACAGCCTGACAGTGGAAGTTTTCAATGATCAGCATAGCCAGAAAACATTGTTTCATTTTTCTAGTGATAAGTTATGATTTCAAACCTCTGATGCAACGCGTAAGCGACTAAACGTATAAATATTGTCACAACTATTGATGAATGCTGGTTAATCTGTAATTGGCAAATGTTTCAGCGTCCATACTTTCCTTGTTATCGTTGATGTGAATTTGTAAACATTTATTATTGATAAACCATAATAAATAAATAACACGAGTCTTGGAAGCATCTAGATGCTATGGTTACCGTAAGCATACAGTTTGGCATATCGTATACCAGTCTTGCCACATATATGTGTTATAAAAAAGAAACAAAAAGGTCATGCCTCTTCAATTTTCCTTCAATATTATTGCGTAAGTAAAACTCAGATTCAAAATGGAAGAAGGAAAAATAATGTCGACGGTACACCATTAGGAACATCGAACCCCCAAGCACTCTGACTCATGACGAAACAAAATAAAAGCGTGCTTAGACCAGTTTTTGAGTGTCTCAAATGCGATTTACATTTATTCATCTTCGTTCGTCCCCTTTTTTGTTTGTCTCTTACATTGTTGGCTGAAACAATGGCTTTGGTATCGTATCCGGAATTTATCATTCTAACACCATCGACGGAAACGCTATCCGATATGTGTTTATAATATGGAATCATGACGGGTATCATGGCTATTTTACTCTGTAAATGTTTGTATAGATCATAACAATGATGTAAGCGATTGTTGTCTACGTGGAATGCATGGTGATCGTGGTAATACTTGATGGGAATGGATATCTTCGCAATTTTTTTTGGTGACTAATCTTTAAGGAGCGTACTGATTAAGAATTGGTTTAAATTATACACAGCCAATACTGCTATATGCTCTGCTTAAGCTATACCATCTTTTCTAAATGTTGTCTAGATATACGATCTAGACATAATTTGATATGACTCATAGATATAACATACGTACATATGTTCCAGTTTTGGGTATCTTTGAATACGTTGCGTTAGTGGTTATAAAGCTTCTGAATATACAGAAAAATCCGTAAAAATGTTGTAGAACTGTGGTTGACTTGTGATAAAAAAACTTATACGTATCGTAAAATCTGTTGCTCCGTATCAATGTCTAATAATGTAATGTAGTATAGAAATTACAAGCTACAAAAATGGATTATAGGTACCTTGCAATTTATACATGCTATTTGTTTCGAATATTATGATTTCCTTTGTAGTTAGTTATATAATACATTTAATAATACATTTGAAATAAATTCTTACACACCTTGACAGGTACAATGCAATGTTCTCTCCGCTGCAAATCACTAATCGTCACTAAAATATCTGAAACAAATAAAACAAATTGGTTAGGTTTTTTAATCTTCTTCTTATTAGGCCTAACCAGCGGCTTTACCAACATCTTTTAAAGTATTGTCGTCGCAGACTCAAAAATGAGACATCACGATGCAGAGTTTATAGCTTTGTCTCGTTCTCGCGTATGCAATGACTATGATTTAAGAGATCGTGATAAGGCTCCGGGTATCGAATATAAGTTATTCTACAAGCGAAGGATAAAGCAGAGCGATGGCTGCCTGACCTCCGTAACAAAGAGGCAAGAATATCAAACGACAAGATTAGCTGTCAGAAGGCATGAGGGTATCACCAACATATTTAACAAACGTTACAATTACACTGGTTTATGTGATTTTAAATAGACTTTTAAAAAGCGTGTAATAATAGAGAGTGACGTAACGTTGTTCTTTATAGTCGTTGATTTCAAAATATATGATCTTGATGTCTGACATGCGTCGCATTATCATATTCCAATTTCTTTGTCGGAGATCAATTCCAATGGGAATTTTAACAAGAATAGATTTTACTTTAATAATATTATGACGATATAAAATTTATTTAATAGTAGTATGGAAATTCTTATAGTCAATAATTTGATATAGAAAAGTTGTAATATAGACGCCTACGTACCACCAACGTCGAAATCATGTTATGTATCCTTGTAATGAATTTTTACGAAATAAAGCAACTGGATAAATGTGTAGAAAATAAGGTCACACGTGGATGGCAAACCAACTCAATATAGCTCGAAGAAAAGCACAGAATGAAATAAAAGAACTTGAAAATTATTTATTTGATGGACTGATTCGACTGTGGATTCGACGGTCTCGTAGGTTAAGATGCACAACTGCAAACCAAATAAAACTCTGGGGTCTGCAATGGAATTATTGGAAGTTTCAACAGCAACAGAACTTTTAATACTCGATAGATGGTTTTAGACTTTAATTAAAGTGGCTAGTTGGCTCTAATTATGGTAGCAGTTTGAAGCTATATCAGCATCATCTATGATTTTCTAGTATTAAATTAAGGTAGACATTTAACAACACCATACTGTATTGTACCATTTTTTGCATTTGACATCTAACAAACTTTGTTGTTTAGTTTGATTATAAAAAGTCTATTAAATTAATCAACAGACTTTGAAGATAAAACGAGTAAATATTTTCGAACTACTGACAGTAATCTTAACAAAACTGAACATATTTATTTAAAAAACAATACAGGGGAGGGTGCTAAAATTTGTATTTGTCCGGGACACAATTTTACGATCAGGGACGTCCGCCCACGGCCCGGAATCCAGGCGCCACTCGCATTAGACAATCCGATATTGGAATCGTATTCAACATTAACTAAACATAAAAATGTTTAGCGTCACATAAATTATTCTCTAAAGGAGCCGGCCGTTTTCACAGATCCACGCCACTAATGTTTTATTACTAATGGATGTCCATTGACTGCGTAATTTTAGGTAAATTTATTAGACTATTTGTAATTTGATTTTTATCGTGGGTACGGTAATCGTAAAACGTTTTGTGGTGACGTTATGAATGGTAAATATATTTTAAATTGCTGTAAATGCAGCCCTTTTAAGGACTATAGACCCACGCGGTGTCTTTAACAATACTTTTACGCGGGGCATGATTTGGAGGACTCTGAATAACATAGGTCTCAAAGGACCAACACAATGCCCCGTGTATAATAATAGTTGTAGATTTGAAACTGATTTGAATATGAATGGGCACCCTCCCGCGCTGGCTCGTAATAACAAATATGAAGTGTTGCTTTTAAACTTACCCCTCATGATTTTGACTCACTTCATAAAGAATTGATTTAGAACTGTTATAACCAAAGTAATTATAGATATGGTTGTAATAGTATATTTTATGTATTGTTTTGATCTGCGCGACCGTTATTTTGGTATCATTGTGATATATTGTGACTACAGTTCAAATAAATATTCATTTCCACACGAGTAACTGGAATGTAACATTTGAAGTTGAAATTTGAATAAAATATGCTCGAGAGGCAGAAAAAGTTCTAAAGGATTGAATAAACATAGAGTGTTTGCTTGGTTAAAGAGTAAAACCTTTAAGATTGTTTCTTTTGTCGCTATGTATATTTTGGATATTTGGTAAAATCACTGTTTGGTTATTGGTCATGTTAAGTATTGTACCGATAAATGTGTCTCTATATTTCTCTTAAAAGCTGTTAAAAGCCGTTTAGATATTTGGTGTCCATAAAACATGATTTTTGTTAAGCTTCACTTTATCTAAACATAATAATGAATGAATTGCTTTAAGCTGATTGTGATATTATATTATGTATATGTGTAATTACACAAAAGCTTAACAACTAATCTATAATATTGTTTTTTTCTCACCCTTGAAAACTGCCATAAATAAGTACAATTAGGTACCCTCTATGTACACACATATCATTATATATAAATCCTGTTTGCTTTGCGAGGGCGTAACCACCCCTGGACACTGGGCAGATATTGATCGTGGAATGAATTTTTGCAACACGTCCATGTCACATGTGGTCGTTTTCCATATGCAAATTAGTGTTTCCCCTTGGTTTTAAGTGTGCTTTTTTATGTCTCCAACATTTATTTGTAGGCACTTGCTCATGGTCAGAACGGGTGACGTTGTTAAAATAACGTGTACGAATGAATTTGCGTACATTCAAAGTTTAAATTGTTTGGTGATTCACGACTGGAAAGCGTAGCATATATTAATTGCTTATAGTCACGGTCAAGAGCACGACTTGCTTTCTATTATAAGAATTAATGAACCCCTTACATTTTAGATCTCTAAGTGTTTCTTCCTAATATGTTATTTTGATTATGTTTATTTGATTTGTAAACTGTCGATTTGCCTATTTGATGAATACTGTAGCGACACTGCTGACGCGTTAGTTTTGTGTAGTCAGGCGCAAGTATACAGTAGCGCCGCGCGGCAGTCGTCTCCCCGCAACCACTCAGTTAGGTCGTAGTGCAATATGTATTTATAGTATTTATTTCTGGTACCAGTAAATATATAACCACATCTATCAAGAAGTATTTTATTTGGACTCCACAACAAAAAATTTCATTTACCCCCACAAATACTAGCTTGTCATTTTGATAGCTAGGATAGACAGAAATTTATTAATGACTCATTAATAATGAGGCTATAGAGAACCCCTAAAATCGCTAACAATAAATCAGAATCACTCATACTCTCGGACTGTAAGAGACTAGATCCCACGACACAGGGGGAACTGTAACCTTTCTTGAACAATAAATACTTATTATTATTATTATTATTATATATACTATCATAATTGACATTTAAATCAAGAAAAGTGCAGCAATCTTATTAATTGGCGATTCTTTCAAATACTAAGCCTAATTTTTTTGTGCGCATGCATTAACTGCAGTATCTATCTTTGATGTATGGGTTAGCTTAGCTGGCTATTTCTAATACTAGAGGTCTGGTAAATCATACGGTTTTAAAATATTTAGGCATATAACCGAATGGACAGGATAAAATATTCATTATCTCATACGTTACCAAAAAAAATTTATCTATCTTTATAGCACACAAGAAAAACTTAGAGTTTGATTCGGTAATTGAATAATTGCATTCAGATTAAATCAGATTTAATAATATTTTGATAGGGTAATAATTAGTGCAAAATAAAATCGATCAACCGCATCGATTAATTATCAACTCATCAATCAATAATTTTTCAATCATATGATTGGAAATATTAAGCCATAAACGAAGATACTCTTTTTATTTTGTCTTTATGCGAGTCAGACTCAATAATAAAAGAAGTAACCAGAGAAAATAATTATTCCCCTTCTATTAATAAACGGAATCGAAACAGTGTTAGAGCACGCCAGAAATAAGCTGTCACGCGTCATATCAAATCGAGTGTCATGGCGCGAGACACAGTAATTTAGCGTGTTGCGACCAACACCACTTTTAGCTTTTCGATTTGAGAATCGAGATACTGTACCGATTGTTTTGCGAACAATTTTCAATGTTTGTTCGTAGTTGAATCTGCTTATCGAATTTGTTGGGAGAATTATGACAACCATAAATAAGTAAAGTTTAAAGGAGTAACTTTATGAGTTACTTATAAGAAAGGCTTTTGAAATAAAGTCCTAAATAAATTTTCTGATCGACTAAACATATTGATGAGGATCTTCAACTTATTTAGTTTATTTATGGTCTATTTTGGTTAGATAATCATAAGGAGTCGTAATTTATAATTAACTTAAGGTAATTTAGCTACATCGTTTCTCTAAAATTTATTGAATTGACAATAGAATAACTGTTTATTATCGCAAATAATATGCAATAGGAGACCGTGCTATTTTTCACTATGTAGAACTACTTTTAAGTATACTGCCGTCATAAGGTAAAACCAATTTTTGAAGTGAAAACTTCTTTAGGCGCTTTAAGCACTTCTTGGGTAAACAAAGATCATGGAACTCGCGTCATCGTCACCGAACGCTTTCCATTTTTGAATTATTTTTGGTTCATAAAGAAGTGGATCAAGGATTAAAGTTTTCATTTCTATCGGTAGTCCCCTAAGAATGCCCCAATTTTTTTTTCGAATTTAATATTTTACCTATTCGGAATCAGTAAAAAAAGACGCATATTTTATGCCAATATTTTTAGATTTTTTTGCAGATACTTATTTTTAGTTTACGCAGTATACTTTATTGGAGTTAGTAAAATTGAATATAAAATACATAATAGTGATGCATCTTAATGCCCTTTTATTAATAGACTTATTAGTTACTCATAGATAGCCTTAAAAGGACAATCTTCAGACGTCAAAGACAACGGCGGCTATCCAAAATATGAACAAGCTTCCAACCAACTAGTCCAAAATGATTATTACAATAGTTCTTCATCAAATGAACAAACGCTAGGTAAATTGACAGTGCATCTGTGCACGGAGTCGATCGCTGCTCAATTTCATTCCGCATGAGTGATTCCGAAGCCAATGCGTTAACCAAAATGCTTTCATCAATTCCGTCATTTTATGTTTACCTACAGGTATGTGTAATCGTAGTACGGGGAAACTGAGAGAAATGAATAATAAAGATTCCAATATTTTGAAAAAGCATAATGAAGGTAGAGCTGGAACGACAAACATCAGAATAGCTATAAACATAGTTCTTTATAGCTATTCTGATGTTTGTCGTTCCAGCTCTACCTTCATTATGCTAGTAATGTATCACTCAAAACGCAAGCACGCTTAAAAATAAAAGATTATTGTAAACCTTATAAATCTTGTGGCATATTTGCGCTTACGTTTCAGCCGATCGTGAGCTGGTATCAGAGTTAAGTCTCAGTTTAGGCAACATGCAATTGGATTTTAATATTGGAAAATTCTCACAAAAGCTGAAGTATAAAGATTATGTAAAGAAAACAATATTTAAATAGGTATAGGCACTTAATGGTATATTAAACTTATACAAAAAGAAACATTAGTCATCTATACTATCTAGAATATTATAAAGAGAAAAGATTACATTTTTTGTTGGTTTGTAAGGATTTAACTCAAAAACAACTTCACCGATTTTAATAACTCTTTAATTATTAGAAAGCTGTATTATCAATTTATCACCGAGTAACATGGGCTATATTTAATTATTTTTAAAAGTACTGGTTCCAACTTAACCTTATTTTACGCGAGTGAAACCGCGGGCAAAAGCGAGTATATCATAAGTTGGTTCTTATGTTTGTATGATTACCCCGAAGGGGTGAGCAGAGTTCTGTTTATCCTTTTGTATGTATGTAAACTCACACAAACAAAAAGTAGAAACATCGTATCATTACGACACCACGCTTAAGTAACCCAAACGTTTCGATAACTAACAACGCCACGCCAGTGTGTCGTGTAAATGGTCGTGTCGCTGTTGATACGCGACGTGACACATGACACGTTGCTGATTGCCGACGTGACGGGGACGTGACGACCCGGCTAACTGGGTGCGGGCTACGTGTAATTTTTGTTTAGATGTTAATCTCGTTTTGGCGTGTTGCAAGAATATGTTATGAGATTTGTTACTTGATACCGTAGTTGGGTGGCAAAGAAATGTGTCATATGTCATGTGTATTATTAAAACGTATAAGGATTTACGTCATTAAGGGTAGTTAGCGAGGATTGACACCCGTATTGCAATGACTATTAAGAATTTTTTAACACCATCATATAGTCTCCCCGTGAACATGGCTGCTGAAAAGCAACCAAAACGTTTTTATAATCTAAACAGGCTAAATAGAAGTAAACAATAACTAGTAAAAGTATTTAACAATAGTAGTTTAAAATTTAAAAATTCAAAAATATTCGTAATAAATAAATAAAATTAAATAAAAATGAGTTTATTTGACAAAAAGGGGATTGTACAATAACACTAAAAACTAAGGTAAAAATAATCAGATACAACTAAAATGATTATACATAAGTGTTAGGTTGAATTCTGATACCCGTGATAAGAATAAACTTGTGCTCTCTCAGTATGAACTAGTTGTGAAATTGATACTAAAACGAGAAAATAGACGTGTTATTGGATAATATAAATAGATGCTTGTAAAAATATACAAATTTACAAAATAATTATGTAACGGGTCGGGTATTAACGCGATCATGCATAATCTTTATCTTTTTTAAGCTTGATGTTTCGACCAGGTTACACCGGCCGTGGCAGGCGCGGATCCAGCCCTCAAAAAAGGTTGAGGTCACACCGAAAATCGGCCAAGTGCGAGTCAGAGTACTCGTTTATGAACAATCATGACTCATGAACGACTTTTGAATTTGATTATTTCCTTTTTCCCGCGCATCAGCACTTTGGCCTTAGGAATGAAAATAATCATTGGAGGAAGTCAGACCCGATTTCATCCAATTAAATAATCAAACAATTTCGATTAAATTACAATCAATAAATTATTATTTTTTCTTCTTTTCTAGTAGTCAGTAAGCCAATATAGGGGCACTAGTAAATAGGTATCTTGACGCTGTCTCAGGAGTCGTATAACGTTTATTATCATCAGCCTATCAATCTCAATAGACCGTGAAAGTGTGACGTCACAAGTCTATTAGGGTTGTGGGCATGCTCATCGTGCCCACAACGATGGATTCGCCCTTGGGCCGTGATCACTAGATGACTGACCGATCAGTGGTCAGTCAGCTTGTGACCACGGCCGGTGTAACCTGGTCGAAACATCAAGCCTAAAAAAGGTAAACGTTATGCATGATCGCGTTAATACCCGTTACCTATCTATACTAATATTATAAATACGCTAATCTCAGGAACTGATCTGAATTGAAAAAATCTTATAGTGTTGGGTAGCCCATTTATCGAGGAAGGCTATAGGCTATAACATCACGCTACGACCCACGGGGGCGGCGCAGTAATCATAAACGCGGTTGAAACCGCGGGCACATCTAGTAAAAAATAAACAACGCCTTACAATAGGTATACAGTTGTTTAATTTCCACCACCATATAGCCTATGTCTGACTTGGAGATTCGACCAGCGACTTGAGGCGTAACAGTGCCATTCACTAGCGCTGCGCCACGAAGGCAGTCACCGTGTCTACCAGACTGTGTGACCTACTGAAAATAGACTAACCTAATAATACTTTGCCCGACCCGGAAATCGAACCCGATCAGCATGCGAAGACATACTTGTACTACTGAGCCAACTAGGCGGTCTAAAAATACGCAGCGCATAAAAATACTTTCTGCTACCAAATCTTACTTCTATCTATACTAATACTAGATGTTCCCGCGGTTTCACCCGCGTTTATCGTTACTGCGCCGCCCCCGTGGGTCGTAGCGTGATGTTATATAGCCTATAGCCTTCCTCAATAAATAGGCTATCCAACACTAAAATATTTTTTCAATTCGTATCAGTAGTTCCTGAGATTAACACATTCAAACGAACAAACTCTTCAACTTTATAATATTAGTAAGAATAGATTATAAAGCTGAAGAGTTTGTTTGTTTGGTTGAACGCGCTAATCTAAGGAACTACTAGTTCGAATTGAAAAATTATATTTTTAAAACACTGTTATCCTAATCCTAACTAATATTATAAAACCGAAAATGAGTTTCTTTGTTTGTTTGTTACCTTTTCACGCCTAAACCACTGAACCGATCATCCTGCAATTTTGCATATACGTTGTCAGGTGTACAGAAACGGACATAGGTTACCTTATATCCCCAAAGAAATTACTGTTCCCGAGGAAAACAACAATAACATTCTTATGATAATAGATGGCGCCACGTGTCTTTCGAATCATGATTGAATTATATTATTACAAGCAGAGTACCACTCGAATTGATTGTCAAATTCTAAATTAACGCGAGCGAAGCCGCGGGCAAAAGCTAGTATTACATAATTTTGACGCTACTAAACGTACATATTAAGTAGAAAGATTAACTTTTCTACTATTGAAATGATGAACTGTTTAAATTTACACTTTTCTCGACGACAGGCATGGCAGCTAAGAAGCAACCGAAATGCTTTTTAGCTAACATGGTCACGGAGAGAGAGAAGCGATAAAATCCGTATAAAGTAGTTTAATCCTTTCTTGACCACTGTTCCAATTTTTATACCTTTCGCGTATACGTAAGACAATATTATGAAACTTGAATTAACTTAACTTAACTTAAGTATGTTCTAAACTATGTTTGTTCCAAATGTAATGTTCGGGTGGTCGGAAGGGGTCTTTATCAATTAATAAGGCAGCGATTACGTATTTAACAATATATTTTAGAAAGAAAGAAAATACATTTATTTGCAGCAGATTATGCATTACATAAATCAGACACAGTTAATTACAAAAAAAAGAAAAACAAATCTTAGTGCAAATTGGTCGCAACTCAGCAAAATGCTAGTTTTGAAAAAACTAGCACTGGTCTTCCGTTGCGACCATGTTTGTAAATAATATATCTAATAAAGTTAACACAAATAATACAACAGACGATATAAAATAATAATAATAATAGCGTTTACGGTAGCAATATGTTAACAATACAATATTTATTTTTGCACCTCAGTTAAATCTAACAATTTCATTATTTCAAAAATAGACATTAATGTTAGCGATTGTAATTTCTCTACATAGTTATGTAGCACTTGTGTCATACAGCTGTTTCCTGGCCTTTTTGGTGATCAAATAAATATTTCTTTAGTGTTGCCCTACAACGTTGAATATGTTGCAGATTTCTAATCGGGGGTGGAATGATGTTCCAACATTTAGTTGCAGCGTACCAGAAACTTTTTAGACTGAACCGAGATGGTACTCGCTCGACTAATCGGACAAGACTCTGTTTTGATGGGGTTAGAGGATGCTTTCTTTATATATGCTATCACAATTAACAGGATCATTAGGAACGATAGTGTACATATTCAAAGGTCACAACAACAACTTAATGGAATATTAATTAAACCATTACCTAATGAGATGAAAACAGTAAACAATCGATTTGTTAATGCTTAATAAAACAGGATATGAACATGGATGTTTGTCTTGGTCTGGGTGTTTCTATGTATAATATGTATGTATTTACAAAAAAGAAAGTATATAAGTATGTTTATCCATGAGCAGCGACAGCTCTGTGGGGAGACCAACAGACTGCAGGTCTCGGGTTCGAACCCACGTCGCGCACCTCTGACTTTCGGAAGTTATATGGCTTTTCGAAATTATGTGCGTATTGATTGACAATTATAGCCTGCACCGTGCCTCGGAGAGCACGTTAAGCCGTCGGTCCCGGCTGCCTGCTACATCTATGGCAGTCGTTATTGGGAGAGTGTCGACACAAAAGATCCCATTGGGTTGAAGTGTCGCCGGTCTGCACTGACTGGCCCCCACATAAGATAAGATAAGATGTTTATCCATTGTCTAGTACCCATAGTACAAGCTCTGCTTAGTTTGGGCTAGATAGTGTTGTGTGTATGTGGTAGAAAAAAAAGAATATTGTTACTATATTTTAATTAAAGTTTATTTCTAAATACAATTTCCTTATAAATCTAAATATAATCTCTAAATACAATTCCAATTATAATTTTAATTTGTTTTTAATTGAGCAATTCTAGGGCTTATACGCAATGGTTTTACAATTACATCTTCGTTTGAGCTAGTCGATTGTATTTCTTGTAATTCTATGTCAGTATTATTATTTAACTTAAGAGTTATACAATTGATAATTCTAGAGCAACAATTCTTCGAATCTTCTAATGTTTACAGTCTTCCTCGACTTGTACAAAAGAACTTACAATTATAAATATATTTTGCTAAACAATACAATATAATATAACATTCTAATATTTTTACAATTGAAATAAATATGTACACAAAATAAACATTATGAACAACTTTATTTTAAACTGTCTTCTTCTATTTTAGACATTAATTCATCAATTTGGTCGATTTTATGACTTGCTAAATTCAGACTGTCTATATCTAATTTCTAGTGAGTTTTCAATGGAATAAATTCTATTTTGGTTACATTTTTATCTTTTATTTTTTTGCAGCAATCATCATTAATCATGTGAATTACAGGTAAAAATGAATTACGTTTGCTTATTAATCCATTGATCTTGCTTTGGAGTAGGATATTATTTGCAGTATACAACTTACAACTATCTACAATTCTTAATATACCATATCAATTAAATCAAAGTCAACAGGTTATTTATTCTTACAACTAAATGCACCCACTGTTTTGTGTGGTACAACAAATAACCAATTATTCACGTTATGCAATTTATACCGTTGCTCATGTGTGATGTAAGCTATTCTAGTATCACATTCTAGGGAAACTTTTTGATTTTCCAAACATGAGTTCAGTTTCACATGTTAGATTACCATGTACAGAATATAAAGGTGAATTTAATTTACAAAGATTATCGTGACAATTTCTTACAATCATTTAAATTTTCAATATAAGTGTAAAGCATTTTATTACTAGAAATCATAAAATGGTTTTTCTTGGGTAGTATAAATATAAAAGTATTATCTCTATTTCTTAAATTTTAAATTGGGTAATCAAAGGTGTTTTAATAACAAAAACAAGTTTACCATTCATATAATAGGATACAAAATTCACTAACGATAACAACTCTGGTGCATTCATTGTTAAACTTAATGGATATTTCTTTTATTAGCGTTGAAGTGAAATCTGCGCTTTTTTTTATTTTGCTCGTCAAAATGACCACACTCCATCTGATGGTAAGCAGTCGTGTGGTCTAAGAGCAGTGGCCTCCACACCGCCCTCATAGCTGCCGAGGCGATGTTGAGGTCTCTACTTTGACGACCTGAGAAGGTGCTTTTTCACGCCCCGCTTAAAGGACCCAGATGTAATTTTTGTTGTAAGCTTGTCCAGATAAATGGCTATAATTACTAAAATTTTCGATAAATCTCCTATAATAGCCTGCTAAGCCTAAGAAACCTTTTATATCCTTTGGTATTTTTGGTACTGGATAATTTAAAACTGCTTCAATCTTTTTCGGATCTGGTTTTACCCCATCCATGGTATTAAATGCCCTAAATACATTACTTCGGTTATTAAAAATTCACATTTGTCTGGCTGTAATTTCAAATGGTGTTCAGACAATTTATCAAATACTTCTTTTAATTTTATATTATGGTCTTGCAATGAATGCCCATAAATAACTATGTCGTCTAAATAAACAAAACTTTTAATTCCATGTAACCCAGTTAATACGTTATTCATTAATCTTTGAAACGTTGCTGGAGCATTCTTTAAACCGAATGGCATACGAGTGTATTCGTAATGACCTAACGGAACGCTAAACGCAATTTTCATCTGATCCTTAGGATCCATTTTGATTGGATGAAACCCTGATGCTAAATCTAGTGTAGTAAAATATTTACTATGACCTAATTGATCCAATAATATGTCGTTAATTTGTAGCAATCGATATACGTCACCAACGCTTATTTCGTTTAATTTCCTGTAATCTACTACAAGACGCCATTTTTCTTTCCAGATGCATCTAATTTTTTAGGTACTACCCATACTGGAGAATTCCATGGACTATTTGATGGTTTTATTATTTTATCCTTTAAAAGTTTATTTATTTGCTCATTAACTTCATCTTTAAATGTTTCAGGATATCTATACGTTTTGGCTTTATTACTAATTGTAGCTATCTCATGCATCACAGTATCCGTTGCTATCAATGCGACACCTTCTAAATGAAAAATATGATTGTATTCTTTACATAACTCTAATAATAACGTTCTTTCTTCCTTATTTAAGTGATTAGTTCTTATCGTTTTCTCTAACTTATTTAAACGACCACTTTCGTATAATTTACTAACTTTATTATTTTTACATAATGCTTATCATTTCGTTCTTCATTATCTAATGGTTCTTATCGTTTTCTCTAATTTATCTAAACGACCACTTTCGTATAATTTACTAACTTTATTATTTTTACATAATGCTTATCATTTCGTTCTTCATTATCTAATGGTTCTATTTCCACTTTCATATCGCTTATCTTAATTTCTTTGTCTGTAGTATTCGAGCATACTATTAATGCTTTCTTATCGTTAACTTTAACAATACTTGGACACAAATATACTCCTTCTGATAGCGTAATAGTTTCTGGAATAATTCCTACTTTATATCTTTATCGCAATCTACACAAATTGAAATAATTTTTACATCTTGGTTCTACTTTTTTTTTTGGAAATTCAAACTTTCATAACAATTCTCTTTCTCCTCATCATTATCTCCATATTTTATATCGTATTCTTTTCTGTATATACTACCATCACTTTCATATTTAATTTCGCTATTATTAATCATTTCGTATTCAACAGAACTATCCTCTTTATTTACATTATTTTCCATTTCATAATTATTCGTCTTATTATTCTCGCATTGATTGCTTTCATTATCTATTTTTAATTCTAATCCACAAACTTCAATTATATTTTCCTTATAATTTATAATCGCGTTAAACTTTGACATAAAATCACCGTCTATAATGCCATCGCATTCTATAGGAAAGTTGTCAGGTATCACGTGTAGTGTATGACGAACTCTGTCAGATCCTATATGAAATGACGTGTAAGTATAGGCAATCGTGGTGGTTGGTTCGGCGTCTTTTTCTATTCCTTTTAACTTTAATATTTTGTCATTATATATAATCGTATCTTTATTTAAATAATTAATTTTAATTAACGTAACTTCGGCTCCCGTATCAATAAGAAATCTACCTTCTTTTTCTAGGTTAAGTTAATTTAATCTTACATAAATGGACGTTTTTGTATTAATGTATCTAATTTGGCCTGAATTATATCGGTGGTCTTTAGACTGGCCAGCGTCCTTAGACCATTTTAGTTTAAAGGCTTCATGTTTTCTTGAGCATTATATAACCTACTATTGTTTCCTGGATTATTATTATTGTTATAACGATAGTTAAATTTATTATTATTTGGAAGACCTGCTGGTCGCAGCTGATAATTTTGGTACCGCTGTTGATTCATTGGACTTTAATTCCAACAATCTTTTGCATAATGGCCTTTCTCTTGGCAGTTAAAGCAAGTGGTTATATTTTTACTAACCTGCATTTGTCTTATATTCGGTTGATACCTACTTTGGTACATTAGATGCATCGGTTTATTATAATATTTATTATTTATACCCAAATTTTGTCTATTATTAATTTCTTGTCGGGATTTTATTTCTTGTTCCTCTGAAATAGCTATCGATACTGCTTCTTCAAAAGTGTTGGGTTTTTGTGACTTCAGTAATATGTGTAAATGAGACGTAAGACCGCTAATAAAAATAATTAAAGCCTGAGTTTTGAGTAATTCTATATTAGCCTCCCGTGCGCTATTAATTAATTTTGGATCGAGAGATTTTATTAGTTTTATAAGGCAACCTTCAACTCTATTTGAATAATTTAACACTGGCTCATTATTACCTTGTCTACATGAATTAAGTTCTAATTGCCACTTTGCAAAAGTAGGTTTTTCTAAATAATTTTCTAGTAAATGATCTTTAAGTTCATCCCACGAAGGGAATGATCGATTTAACAAAGTTGATGTTATATTACCTTCGATTTTAGAAAGCACTACTGATACAAATGCAATTCCATAAATAGGATTTAAAAGATTATATGCGTTATTACAATTATCTATAAATATATGCAAATTTGCCTTGTCACCATTGTACTTATTTATCATTTTTTCAGCTAATGATATATCTATAAAACCGCCACAGCTTTTTACATCTTCTGTGTTAGCCATTATAATTATTTAAAAATACAGGGTAATATACCTCACTTTTCTTCTTTCTTCTCTGATGTACCGTGGAGAGCGTCAACTTTTTGCCTGGAGAACGTCGGTTGACTATCGCGAAGATTGAGACTGTGCAGTGGTAGCAACTCCAAGTTACCGAAGAACCGCTGATACAGCTTGTTATATACGCTGATGAAGCTTGGTCAAGTCTCGAGTGTATTTCGCCTCGACTATTGACAAGACCTTGCTGCTACTGGTTTTACTTCTTGAACCGCCTTACACCGCGATGCCGTATTACGCTCAGCACTCAGTGGATACTGCTTTGAACACAATGCCTTGGACCGAGGTTGAAATACCGCAAAGTATGTATATTCGCAGGATTTTAACGCTCGCGTTTGACTTGTACTACGGATTTCACGCACGCTCTTCTAACCCGTTTTGTTTGGATGACACTATCATCATCCCACTTCTGACACCAAAATGTAATGTTCGGGTGGTCGGAAGGAGTCTTTATCAATTAATAAAGCAGCGATTACGTATAAAACAATATATTTTAGACTGAACCGAGATGGTACTCGCTCGACTAATCGGACAGGACTCTTTTTTTGATGGGGTTAGAGGATGCTTTCTTTATATATACTCTCACAATTAACAGGATCATTAGGAATGATAGTGTACATATTCAAAGGTCACAACAACAACTTAATGGAATATTAATTAAATCATTACCTAATCAGATGAAAACAGTAAACAATCGATTTGTTAATGCATAACAAAACAGGATATTTTGATATACTAAATAATAATAATAATAATAATAAATGTATTTCTTAATTTGGCACAAAAATACAATAACAGCGTCACAAACACGATATTTAGTATTTACGATAAACTCTGGTACCCAGAATAAGATTCAACTTGTGTTTAGGGTACCAGCGTTCTCGTGCACACTATAAACACATTACGTGAGTAGTACTCATAAGACGAACCGAACAAATGAAGAACAAAAGTGTGTACATTACACAAATGTTTATGTAACAATTTTGTATCATTTATTTTTGGGAAGGAACTGATTGCCATTATACAGCTCACGCTAGTTTGGGAATCAGGGCTAACACTTTAATTGTATATACCTTTTTGTTATAATAAAGAATTTATTATTACAGTAAAATCTCGATAGCTCGAATGTCAAGGGAAATGCTAAAAAAATCGATATATGAGATTTCGATTTAACACGAATTTCAAGATATGAAGATTTTAACTGATCAAATTTCGACATAAAAGGCGCAATTTCTAAGAACATTTATGAAAACAAATGACCCAAGTTACCAATAATGAACAAACCCAAGTGACCAACAGTGAAAACCTAACATCTGTGTTTCTTAGGAAGTTTAATGAATGTAGTCATTTATTACACGTGTCCAAGTCAATCAATAGATTAGAGGCCGCGAATATTCCTTTTCGATTTTATTGCTATGAGCTCGGGGAATCCCAAGTAAGAAGTTATTATATGTATTTTATGAACTACGACTTACCGAGTTAGCTTTTAGCAATTCGATTTATAAAATATTAAAATGTACTATTTTACCTCACAGGGAAATAACATTTTATTCAAGTTACTAAGTCTAAATAATTTGATATACTGCGTAATTAGGGATTAAGCGGAAGGCAATTGCATTTATTTTCAATTTACTAAGGATTACGACTTAACGAGGTTCGAGTTATAGAGATTCCACTTATTATAATATTATGAAATTTGAATTAGTTGATTGATTAATTTTGATTAATTGAAGTAAATTTTTGTTAGAATCGAATTATTTTTATTTATTAAAAGTAAAAATGAAATATTTAGTCTCAGTGTAGCTAAAAGATAACGGTCGAAAATTATAATGAATCGCATCCATAATTTTTGGACCTTATAGGTTCACTTTTGATGACGAAATATTACGATGATTAGAAGATTTTAGATCAGAAGATTACTTATTTAATTGGAGAATAGTAATTAAGAATAAAAGAGAATAAGCATTATTGTAGACCAATCCAATTCAGTTTACATCAAAAGTACAGCATAATTATTAGCAAAATAAATTGAAGAGAATGCCAAATAATATATTATAAATTCCTTAGTCTGCCAATATAATATTATGTAGAAGCTATGAGTACTTTTCTCAGTAGACTATTTGATCGTTGGCTTTCACCCCTCAGCTGCATTCTGTAGTGTTTATAATACAAGTTCTAAAGCTATCTAGAGATCGCAGCAATCGTTGACCTATATTTCTATTTAAAACATGGCTACTACAGCGATCGAATCGTCTCAAGCGCGACTTTCCATCTTAAATCTAAATACTATTATTCCCAATTTAAAATCATAATTTAATTTGATCTAATCGTATAAATGGGTCCTTAATACTACTGAAAATATATATTACACTACTCTGCCTTGCATGAGGTCTCGGGTTCCCGAATCGGTCAGAAAGTTAATGTAATAGGTTTTCTGTAAAAAATTCAGTTAGGACGTCTGGAAGTCTGGCACTGGTCTTGTAGAAGACGGATGAGGCCCGTGCATGTGGTTATTATTAACCTCTGAGTCTCCTTAGAATAGGTTAATGAAAACACGATGTGTGTCTGTGTGTCTGCCTGTTAGTGACAGATTGATGTTAATGACAGGCATAACTCCGGAACCACTGGACCGATTGACTTGTAACTTGGTGTGCAGACACCTTGGTCATACCTCGGCCGAATTTGAATATGGGCCCTGTGAGTCAAAAGACCCCCGAGATATAGAGGTCACAAGGTCACATGTATTTTAAATGCTTTTACATTTAAGACCTTGTAACTTGGTGTGCAGACACCTTGGTGTCATACCTCGGTCGAGTTTGAATATGGGCCCTGTGGGTCAAAAGACTTCCGAGATATAGGGATCACAAGGTCACATGATGTACATTTAAGACGAAGAGGTTGAATCCTGGGTTTTTACATCCATCTCGTTTATCTTACCCACATTTTGTCAGAAGTGTACCTCTACGTTCCTTTTTGGATATGTTAGCGTAAGACTATCTATATATTATGTATGTAAAACAATTGTCTATATGTCTGTAACATATAAGGCCTAAAATTAAAACTAATTTCGATGCTACATTATTGGCGAGTATTTTGTTTACTTTAGAGAATGTTTTAGTGCTGTTAAGTTTAGGTTGACTGCTTCAAGTTTATTAAACTGTACTCACTGGGAACAATGATTATATCGAAACAAATAGAAAACCGACACAAGAAACGAAAGTAAGCTTATATGCTATAAGCTTACTTTAGATATTTGTGTCTATTTTTAAATCCTGATTTTAAATACCTTTTTTTATTTCAGAGTAATTTGATGAACTTGTAACATTCTGAACTTTTGAAGCAGACTTGAAACCGAGCTCACACGAGTGTCACCGGAGTAGGTTCGGAAGCGCTGTTGACATGATGCAAGTAGTGTCTTGAGTAGCCGTCGCGTCCGAGTGTACTCGTATCGTACTCGCTAGACAAACGATTAAGAATGTTTCAATACTTACTATTTCTTTCAACGATGACAAATTATTGTTCTGGATTTATCTCATTCGAAATTTTAAATGTAATCATAATATATGAATATGGTTCACAAATGGTCGTTCCGAAACTGGCTATTCATGTATCCGTTGTTTGAATATTTGTAAAGTTACCTGCGACACAGAAATTAGGCCTAGTGCGGGAGATGTCTTTCTGAAAATTAGAAGTTCATTCTGAAGCTGCTTTTTCAGGCAATCGCCTCATTTAGATTACTTACCAATCTTTCTACTTTTTATAACTTTTTAATTATTAATATTTTCCAAGTATGCTCTAGCTACAATTAAAATTACGATAATTCGGCGAATTTCAATGCATTCCTTGATTATGTTCTAGAAATTTGGTTTACAAATTACTAGTTTTCTTGAGAAACCCTGCAGCACACGGTGCGAAGAAACTATGATCAATTCAAGCAAGTTGGACGCTATTACCATTGAGCTACAGATGCTCTCTTTTCATAGAAAGCAAGAACTATAGGTATTTTTTTTAGAAATATACTCGGGTATATATAGTATTAGTTATTTTGGATAAAATGTGGATTCTATCCAAAATAACTATACTATTTCAACGTTCAGGAAATACAAACAATAAATGTATAGGAGAACACTTTGTTGTCTATTTATTATTATTCATTTGTTGTCTATAATTATTATTCCTTCTACGGATATTGTATGATTGACATGTTCCGATACTAAATTAACCAACAATCTTGACATTTGGCGAACTCAGTTTATCAGTTCAATATGAATCATAACATAACAATTATGTTTGTATCTTGCCGAAAGGTTAAACTGGGATATGCCGCTTTCATATTTTGACAGCTTTGTTTAGTTTTTCTCACAAAATAAACTGTTAGTTTATTGCCATTTAAAAGACGCAGCTCTAAGCTGTGTGTACTGACAGTTTTCTCATAGAAACACTTAAGACTGCGCCGAGCGTAAAACAGATAATGACAGAGCTCGCTCGGCACATATTCAAATCGGCGCGCGGCCGCCATAGTAAAATTGTATGGAGGATTTGAAGTGTTTTTTTGATATATATGTATCTTTATTGTCATTCAGTAACTTAAATATTTAGGAAGGACAAATTGGCCTAATATAACTATTTATGTTTCGATTAAGCTGTAAAATAGTACTTTCTACTGTTATAATCTAAAAATCACGTAACACGAGATTACGTTTTTGCATTTTTCGTGCAAATTTACGTAATTTTTTTTTAGCGAATATATTAATTATTTTAAGTTTTTTACACGGAATAATTGTAAACACATTCATTGGTATGGTAAATGTATATTTTATATTTATATTAAACAAAAAGTGTTGATTTTAGTCACTTAACTGTGACTGCCTGTTTTGGCACATTTCGCTCAGCGCAGTCTTAATTTAAAAATAGCATTATATTTTCTACACACGTCGACAGTGCAATGCAACTGGAAGGGTTAACCGAAATACTAGTATTATAAACTTTCGTACTACCAATGCTTTTATCCTAGTAGATTGATAGTTCCTGACAAATCCTATCCTAATCCTAATCCTATCCTAACTAATATTATAAAAGCGAAAATGAGTTTGTTTGTTTGTTACCGTTTCACGCCTAAACCACTGAACCAATTATTCTGAAATTTTGCATATACTTTGTCAGGTGTACAGAAACGGACATAGGTTACCTTTCATCCCGAAAAAAATTACTGTTCCCGAGGAAAACAACAATAACGTTCTTATGATAATAGATGGCGCCACGTGTCTTTCAAATCATGATTGAATTATATTATTACAAGCAGAGTACGACCCGAATTGATTGTCAAATTCAAAATAACGCGAGCGAAGCCGTGGGCAATAGCTAGTTATTAATAAAAAGAAAATACCGGACAGGCATATCCTATATCGGCTATTTGAACCCTAGATGTTTTGGCAGTTGGTTTGTTTTTGCAAAGAATCATCATAAATTGATTACATGTAATCTCGAATCAAGGATATTACACCGGCGTCTTGCAAATTTGTGTGTGGTATGTGTTCTATAATATATGGATTGCTTTAAAGACAACTTTGGCACCTAGAATAATTATTATTCCAGTGTCGCGAAACCTCTACAAACTTTCGATTAATGGACCTAAAGAACACCGAATAACCTAAAATAAAAATGTTGTCCCGTGCGGGATTCAGACCTGCAATACTCGGCGTATTGACAGTAACGAGGCGAACATTTAAACCACTACGCCATTCATGCAGTCAATAATTTCTGGGTCTTCTCCATAAAAATAAATGATCCTGAAATTACACCTATGTATTTAATTTTAGGAACAAGCCTAAAAATTCCAAGTCACTTAACACCTACAGAAAGTAATGAATTATCGAGCCTCGGCGAATCAATTACAGCTATTGACGACCTAAAATGTGCGGAGGCGGTGCGTGCTACCTTCCGCGCTTGGGGTCGTGAATTCGATTCCCACGCTGAGCTATAAATATTTTTAGACAGCTATGTATTACTCCGTTAATGCTTCCATCCATATTTCAACTTATAAATTTATTTTATGAACAGGAGTATAAATGGAGGAATGATAATTTAAATCATCAGAAAATCGATATAATATTTATTTCTTACTAGATGTTCCCGCGGTTTCACCCGCGTTTAGCGTTACTGCGCCGCCCTCGTGGGTCGTAGCGTAATGTTATATAGCCCATAGCCTTCCTCGATAAATAGGCTATCCAACACCAAAATAATTTTTCAATTTGAACCAGTAGTTTCTGAGATTAGCGCGTTCAAACAAACAAACTCTTCAGCTTTATAATAATAGCTTAGCGATGTGATCCTTATTGCTAAACATAGGATAAAAATTTCCAAAGCAATTGTTATTATGTTGCTAAAATTAAAAGACTTCCAACAAATGAGATTTGGTCATCATGTTATTAGGTTCTTTTTCTTGATTAATGCATAGTTTACCAGCTTACTATCATTTCAACTTGCAGATCATCGTGTATGTGTCGTAATACCTTTTCGATACAGTTAGTTTTATTATAACAAAAACTTGCGGGATACGCGGCATATTACTATTAGCAAACGGTAGCAATACAATATTAGTAATACCAAACGTTACACATCGTCGCACTTCTGATACGTTATCAGCAGCCGAAATTACAATAATTTTCCCAGAACAGGGTGCCAATATTGGCATGTTTGCACGTTCTATTATCAGCCCCATCTAGTGTGTGCCTAGTTTTACGAGTGGGATTGATTTTGTGGTTATTTTATGCACAGTTTTATCTCCGTCATTAGCCTAAATGTTTCAATAGAGCAAGTGAGGTAGAAATATTAGATAGACTAGATTTTGCCGATTACAGGATACAATAAAGTATTCCCTGACCTAACAATGTCTAATGCCTATTATCTCCTGCAATATCAGAATTATATGATAATAGCTTCTGGATTCAGGAAAAGCTACAGCTTTTCCTGCATGAATCCCTACGCCAGGATAAAATGTACCTAATGGTCTATATGTTTTACAAGATTCATCCAAATCGATTCCACGGTTTTGGCGTGATTTAATAACAAGTATCCAAATATCTAAACTTCCAAGCATCTTTACAAACATTTAAGATTTTATATAATACTAGCTGTTACCTGCGACTTCGTCCGCGTAGATTTTAACTAAAAAGTGTTTGTCTCCGCGGTACCCTATTTTTTTTCTAAAATCAAAGTAGCCTATGTTTATAACATCAGCTATCGCCCTCCTTATAACATCAGCTATCGCCAGTGAAAGTTCCGTCAAAATCGGTTCAGCCGTTTCGGAGATTAGCCGGAACAAACAGACAGACAAACAAAAATTTTAAAAATAGATTTTTTCATATAGGTACCTTATATACTTTCATATGCATTAGATAAAAAGCTGTTATTTTGACATTACAAACAGACACTTCAATTTTATTTATTTGTATAGATGTATAGATTTGTATGATTCAAAATGTTTACTGCCTGAAATACTTTTTATAAACTGACAGTTTTGTAATAAGGCTCTTTGTTTTTGGCACATGTTGGCAAAGGTGTTTGTGTGTTTGATAAAGATTTTATACGGATAAAATGTTGATACAACAGCTGCTTTTTATGTGTAAGTAATTTTTGATTATTTTTCATATTGAAAATTAAGTACAACCAGGCCACCCAACAATTAACGATACATAATTTAATAAAAAGTTTTGTTTTGATGACTATTTATAGGGAAATTATCATCGAGCAATCTAACTCAAAGTAGTTTTGGTCAACACACGCGTACTAAAGTATTAATATTCTAAAGTTAAGAACCTTTAATTTTTGTTTAATAGGATTATTTATGAATAGTTAATGGTGTACAGAAACTAAAAGTAAATTGAGTATGATCGCATTAGATATCCATGAATCATTAATAATAAAATTAGGTTTTCAATTATTTACAATGCTTAATTTCTCAAGTTGGTGAGTATCAGTATTCAAGAGCATTACGAAAAATCGGGATGAAATGTATGATACATAACTGGAAGCATTTCAAGTTGTAGCTGTGTCTTAAACTTCAGTTTCCATCTCGTATGCTGCACTAAGGTTATCAGTTAACAGCTTACAATACATTATCTATGCATTTAAAGGAACCAACTTCTAACAAACTAGCCAAATGCAAATAATTGACGAAGTCACTTTAGTCAAAAATAAAGAAAAATATTCAACTGGAAATCGTCACGTCTGACGGCGAGTGGCACGTGCGATTACGCACACATCTCTTTACAAACACCCCTTATATGCAGCGTGAGATGAGAACACTCTGTCTAATGTGGGAGCTTTTTGTTACGCTTGGTGTTGCGACAGGTCTGATTGCACTACCGGGGTTTAGCGTATATGAAAATATGACAGCTGTCAACTTTGACTAAAAACATACTTCATAAAATATAGAGTGTTTGGTACCTATTGCATTTGTATATAAGTGGAGTCAGTTCTGGTGATGATAATGTATGGATTCAATCTTCGTATAATTGTAGATATTGATACTGCTAGCGGCTATCTGACAAAATATATTATTTATTACACGGCAATAATAGTATATTTCTTAGACAGTAAAATGAATACCTATTCAATTAAATGGTAAAATCACCTTGGATACTTAGCCTATTTCTATTGGTACTCTGTCAAGATGAAATGTTATATTTTGTCTTTCACTTCGCTTAAAAGTGGGCGCACATAGTGCAATAGATGGTCTATTGCACTAAGTGGGTCCACTTTTAAGCACAATTAGGAATAATATTATTCATATTTTGTCACTGTATATATAACAGTTTCTTTCCTTTAATATGACATAAATAAAATTTTCGAAGAATACGATTACCTTGTATACAATTTAATATGATCCTAAGGATACACACAAGTGTACCCTTATCGTAGATTGTATTAAATTTTATATCAATCACAAGAATAATTTGTGTCGTGTAAGTCGAAAAGCCTTCCATTGTTTAATGATTTGATAACGATTTGAGTGGACTGGGTTGCATTGAGTAGTATCGAAGTACCTACTAACATAACAGTCGTAACTGTGTTACAGCGTTTTACTCGGTAAATAAAATTGCCTGTGGCTAACATATTTATGTTTTCCATTCCCTGCATTCATTTTCATCATCTACTCTTTAAATAAGTCATTTTCTTTATTGTCGGCCACGATACCTGGAGTAATGCAAGCAATCATAGATAATCTTAGTATCAGGCGTATATAGTTTGCCACTTTAGTTGTAAAAAACACTAGTTTCGTTTTCTTCACTCATTTTAAAGGAAAGAAAATATCGTGAGGCATCATTTACTTCTGAAAGTTCTCCAGATTGTTTTCGAAGATGTGTTGATTCTGTCTATGGGCATAATGTTATTCTAACGAATGTAAGTTCGTTTGGTTGTTACGATTTCACACCTTAACTGCTAAATAAATAAATAAATAAAATGTCTTTATTTCGGACATTAATGTCGGTATGTACATAAAAAAGTCTATAGATTGTTTAGTAATGGGTTAGTAACAGAATGTACTTATAGTCTAGTTAGTTAGTTAGTAGTTAGTTAGTAGTGTAATCATGAAAGTTCGCATACACGCCGTCAGGGGTACAAAAAGGGATCTTTTATCCAGAAAAAGTGCTGGTTCCAAGCGAGTGATGCTGTAGGCAAAAGCTAGTTACATACAAGTCAATTATTGTTACTTGCTGAATTGGAATAATTATTTTTTGCCCGCAATGTAACTTATCTCTTTGATCAACAGTGTAGTTTGCTTTAAACAAATATGTACTATCAGTAATTCGTGAATTAATTTTCACAAATTGAATTTGCTGTGTTTGCTTATCGTTGACAGTTTATTTGGATAGAGTGTGTCACTGTAGATAACGGTATGGTATGATTAAACTTAGAAACCGATTTATTTGTTGTACTACAAGTAAAACCTTATTCATATTAGTGCGAGAAGCATATAGTAAGGTTAGAATGTATGATAGTCGCATTTCGCCAGCTGCATTAAAAACCCAGATTTGCTTTAAAGTAAACACCGTCTTCTACTTCGTAGTAAAATAAATTCTCTGTCAAAAATTCCAGAAAATCTTTGCTTGTCTGATGAAATTAAATCTTTGCTTGTCTGATGAAATTAAATCTTTGCTTGTCTGATGAAATTAAATCGATGCCAGAGCCTAAGAATCAAGTTGTAAATGCACTGTCACTTACGTGCTTATGTTCAAAGGTGCAGTCATCCAATAGGCAAAGACTTGTCTATTAATGTACTGTGGTAAATATTTAAAAGTGTTTTGTATTATAACTGACTAAAATTTACACAACAGAAGACAAATATCAAAATCTTTTTTAAATTATTTACGTATTCGTTCATTTGTCAGTGTTGTCAGAAGCCCTCCCTCTCGCCAGAATTGATAAATGTTTTTACCTTAAGACAGTTGAAGCAAGCTCCAAGTTTTTCCCACAAACAAAGATATTGCACAACTTCTCCGTTGAAATCCGCAATATTAATTAAAGTTGGCAGATTGTAAAAGTCACGATATTGCAGTAACAGTTTTTGCAGATAATCCAATACCTAGTTATTATCGAAAGCGTTGAACTCGTGATTTAATGAAGTCATTATAAAGTTGTTTTGAGAGCTATTTTGTTAAGAATTTTAGAGGATTTCTCATACGAGTGTGAATGTACGAATGGAGTAGATAAGAGTGAATAAGAAAATAAGTCAAAAGTTATAAGCTATGAAAAGGAGAGGTAGGCAAGAGAACAGTATATTTTACCTGCATTACAATTCTTTTGTAATAAATCAATGATACTATTGTAAAGTACAACTATAATGATCTTGTGGCATGCAATTATAACAAATAATCCTTATTTCCTTTATTCCTGAATCCTAAATTAAAAGGTTTTAGCAAGTCTTAAAACTTTACATTTTATTTTGTAACTTTTTGTTCCTAACCATAAATGCGTAATAATAAAAAATTCAAGCTCTCCAATTGAACAAAAAAATTCACACACTCAACCGCAAGGGTTCCGCCGCTAATTAATTGAAGGAGACTTTTCATTTGTCGATTGAACCCACCGTTACTCAACTCACCTTGGGGTGTAAAATCGTACACGTGACGTAGACGGGTGGAATTTTACCCCGCAGGGATATTTGGGGAGCTTTATCGTATTGTTTCAAATAAAAACGGGCTTTTAGTGGTTGTAAACGTCGATCGTTGGTTGGTTTGTCTTCTATTACAGATTGAAATGGATTTCGTGGGATTAGAAGAACATCTGCGCTACGCAGCAAGTATGAAAGGTCAACTAATGCATTATTTGTGTATGTTGTTAAATTGATGTTTGCGTCCACAATGCAAAAACATTTTTATTTCATATAAAATATGTGTTGTAGCCTCATAAATTTCAAATGTGTCGGACGAGACTAGCACTTTCATTAAATTACTGAGAGCAAAGTTTCAGGCTACAACTTTATTCCACTCGTATTTGAAACAGTATTCATCACAAAATGTTACATTTCTGTTCGTCGTTGTTTATACCCCATCTGAATGTTCCGTGTATATCACACATACAAGACAAATGTGTAACAGCCAGTTTATGGATAGCCCGAGTGAATTTAGTTTTTGAACCGCTAAATGAATTAATGTCGGTGTAAATTTCGCAGCAGAGAATATTCTGAAATCTCTCTGCATAAAGTAAGCATAAATATCAGCAGTTCTATCGATACGGGTGTGAACTTTGTACGGGGTAAAAGCGATCTTGTGGATGGTAGGTATAATTGTAAAAGTAGTTTACTAATATATACTTATAACAGCAGATTCTAGCGTAGGTCTAGGTTAAGTTAAACCTAAAGCTAATAGTAAGAATAAACTTAGAGCAGCGATAGCTCAGTGGGGAGGCCAACAGACTGCAATGCAGAGGGTCTCGGGTTCGAACCCACGTCGCGCACCTCTGACTTTCGGAAGTTATATGACTTTTCGAAATTATGTCCGTATTGGTTGACAATTATCGGCTGCTCCGTGTCTCGGAGAGCACGTTAAGCCGTTGGTCCCGACTGCCATGAACATCTATGGCAGTCGTTATTGGGAGAGTGTCGACACAAAAGATCTCACTGGGTCGAAGTGTCGCTGGCCTGCACTGACTGGCCCCCATATAAGATAAGATAAAAATAAACTTATAGCTTATCGTTTTCAATTGACGGAACTATGCATAGAATAAATTGAATGTTATCTTATACTCATAGGTGCCATATAAGGAAACTACAAAATCAACCGAGAAATGGGCAGCTGCATTCAATCCATCTGATCCAATGGAGTCATCTGCGCAGCATAGTAGTTAAAGCATACTTTCTAATGGAAGAATTCCATATACAGTAACAGTTGATTAATTAATATGACGATTCATTTTGAGTTTAGAAATACAACAACTGTTAAGGATATTACAGATTTAACAAAATTTGGCAAAGTTAATCTTTTTATAATACTTAGGTGGAAAAATAACATAATTAGTAATAATAATAATAAATAGAGTTCACTTAATTATTTACGGATACCCCAGCCTTTAACTACTTATGTATGATAAAAGTAAATGCGGATTGCTGGGTTGGCAATTAGTATTTACTATTTTACTTAAAGAAAGGTCATTGTTCCTCTAATGCAAGAGGGAAAGATAACTTCTCCTCTGCAGACACGTGGTGCATTGGTCTTCATGGAGGATGACAACTCTACTCATAGCAAGAACGCAACATAATATGGTTATTTGGCAATAACATGATGGTGAAGACTAGGAGCCGAGCTGCACCAAATTGACCAACCATGTTGATTTGAACGAAGAATTAGCTACCAATAACTCTTGAAATGGTAAGCAATATACAAATACTTGATGATGATATAACATAGTTAAGCATAAGCTCCAGCAAAGATGTAACATTAAGCAAGTATGTGCTGCATTCATTAAGACCATGAGAAGTCATTGATAAGTTGAGAATAGCCTCTTTCTCACGCCATTTGAGGCATAATCTCACCCATTGTGCTCTGCGCAGAACAATACATTGCTTACTCATCAATCAATTATTTATCACCTATCAACTGTATTGTTATTATCGTAAGCTTTTTCGTTTCATTGTTTTGTGCAGGAGATTAGTTTTTAGTTTAATATTTATACATCACTTAAATGTATTTCACTTTAATTTGCCTTTCTATAGTTTCTTATTTTGTTACATAAGTTAACGCATCACTTGATCATTTGTCGTAAGTTATAGCAAAACTACTTTTACAATCAACTTCCTTTATTTTAGTCGTATGTTTTTTAAATTTTGCTTGTTATTTTTTTAAACCATTGATTTATCTACGTAGCTTATTCTAATCACCCTATTTCTCATCTGAGGTCATTATAAAAATATTAATTCTGTTTGGCAAAAAATTACTTGGCGCTGGAACTAACCTAGTTGAACGAACTTCGTAAGGTGCTATTCATAACATTTAGTTTTTTTTTATACAACTTAGGTGGAAAACAAGCATACGGCCCACCTGATGGTAAGTGGTCACCGTAGCCTATGGATGCCTGCAACACCAGAGGCATCACTTGCGCGTTGCCGACCCTTTAGGAAAGGAAGATGAGAAAAAGGAAGTGGGAAGGAGAAGGAGTGGGAAGGGGGAAAGAGAACGATATGGCCTCAGGTACTTTCACTCACCGAGCGAAATACAATAGTACGAATACTGCTATTTCATGTCGATATTTTATGAGAGGGTAGTCCTTCCTTGGTCGAGCCAGCCCATTCATGCTGAAATCAACGAGGCTCTACTACACATATATTCTGATAGGTTATCATTTAACCTCTTTAGAGTGTATGAATTTACTCTGAATGACATGCATATTTAAAATTATTCTCTCTAGCTGTATTTTTATAGAACAAAAGTGGTAAGTATGTGGCTTAACTGAAGATAAGCAGTATTCGTTGTGTAAGATCGCCTCCAATTTAAAGGGTATAATTTGCGTGGTACTGACCCTAAGCAAAAGGAATTAAAGATTGGAAGAAAGGAAGGAAAGAGGTAGGTATATGAACCTTCGCAACTCGTACTTGCCTGATACTGTGTGACGACTGTGTGTGTCTTTTATTTTTATTTAAATTTTTCTCCAGGGAAAATACTTCAGAGTCAGCACCACACAAAAGATACCCTTTATATTATGAGCGGCGATCTTCGACAGCGATTACCGCCTATTTTCAGTTAAGCCATATACTTACTTGCTACTGTGTGGCTACTCTTGGATACCAATTACTCTAAACAATAATGGTGAGCTCATCCATTTTGGGCTTGCTTACATCTAAGTAGGTCTCCAGTTGTATTTATGTGATCGTTATTTTTATTATGATTTGCGTCTTCCTTTAGAGTATCCTTTAGAGTATCATTTTTCTTTTCGCTCCTCTCATGCCCTATGCCACCAGTTCTCTTCACTAACGCTTCGGGCCTGTATATATCACGGGCGGTCTGCATTTAATAGCCTAGCGGGTCCCCGATAATTTTATTATTGGTGGATTTTTTCCTCTGGCAATGACGTGCCGGCGATTCTCATTGAAATAAAAATAATAGCGTTAGTTTAGTGAAATATCTTAGCGGGGGTTCGTTTTAATGGCCCTATCTGAATTTTTTGCGATCTATTTTGTCTTTCTGTGGAGTATTAATTTCTGGATGCAATTAGTCTGGTTTTTATAGGATTTTGGTTATAAAGGGATGGTTGATTTTTGTATGTGAGTTATTGGGGGACCCCCTGTGAGCCTTGTTGTGTTGAGGTTAGTTATATTGCCAGCTAAAAGCTGCATTTGGCATATTTTTATATAAAGATTTTAAAAAATTTGTCTTACAACAGCAGTAACTTATGCTAAGTTATTTCAGTGCAGCCTGAATTTTATAAATATATTGTTTTGGTAACTATTATAACCATATTTGTAAGCAGACAGATCGATAATAAAGGACTATCAGCTCTAAGAAAATACAACAAAAAACGAACTTGTAAACCAGCTAGTATGCATAGCATAATTATGTCCTTTACCTACACGTTGTCCAAAAAAATAGTAGAGTTAAGCAATGAACGTCTTGTGCGCCTGTTAAGCATATGATTTACGTGCATGGGTCGATCTATTACATGATGCATAAAAGCAACACAATCGTTCCAACTTTTTTTTTATACGACTAAGGTGGCATACAACCTTACGGTCCACCTGATGGTAAGTGGTCACCGTAGCCTATGGACGCCTGCAACACCAGAGGCATCATTTGCGCGTTGGCGACCCTTTAGGAAAGGAAGTGGGAAGGAGAAGGAGTGGGAAGAGGGAAAGAGGGTGATTGGGCCTCTGGCACTATCACTCACCGAACGAAACACACCGAACGAAATACTGCTATTTCACGTCGATATTCTTTGAGAGGGTAGTCCTTCCCCGGTCGAGCTGGCCCATTCATGCTGAAATCAGCGAGGCTCTACTACTTACAACTTGCACATTTTACATAGCATCATGTTAAACAGCAGCCTCTGGTATATCTTAGTAATATGATCTGCCAGTTATAATTAATTGTAAAACATTTACCACCCCTACTCATAAAACACTTTGTATTTAATTTTCACACTATTCCATGGGAACTAAACATTTTTTACGTATAATACAAAAGATGACTCCATTTTCTAAATTAACAAACATGACATAATCAGACCCCTTTCTCAATTCTAAATTTGTTATGATATAATAAACCTTATCGTGCACGTAATAAGGGTTATTATAGGGATAATGGGATGTTGTAACGGTATAGTAGTAACGCTGGGGGTCGATATGACGAGTGTGGGTTTGAACAATAAAATAAAACGGTTGAATAGCGCGATACGGTACTGCAGGGTTCAAATCGATTAGTGCCGTGATAATAGTCTTATGGTAGGGTTACCATCGTTTGTGCTTGTTTGGGATAGTCCTAATAGCGAATGGTTCATTGTTATATAATGGATTTTCGATAATTCCATTGTTAATTGCATTGATCTATAACTGCAAGTTTTAAACATCGCTTTTAGTTGTTTATTATGGTATGATGTAATATGTTGTTTTCTAAAATATTTTTTTACTAATAATAATGACTTTATTGCCAAGAATATGGTATATAGGTTGATAGGTGATATATAGGCTCTTAAATTAAATGTTGTACAGCATATTCTGCCATTACAGGCGTGCAAATATAGTTTGTTCAGACATCAAAATTATTTATTTATTACTTTCTTATTATAATCGTGCAATTGTAGTAAATTACACCTAACATTTATTTATATTCCACAATTAAAATATAGACAGTCATATTATTATATTGATAATGTCCAAATTTAAAATGTCATAAATATTGAAAAATAATACAAGATTTCTCCTTCTAGTAATTTTGTAGATGAATACATTAACAATAATTAAATTCGTAGTATATTTACAGTGTACAGCTCCAGACTCTTTGGTGCAGAATAGAAACACCCAGACCAAGTCAAACATCCATGTTCACGCACACAAATGTTTGACTTGTGCGGGAATCGAACCCGCGACCTCAGGCGTGGTAGTCGGTTACACTAACCACTACGCCATCGAGGCCGACAAAAGACTTCATACTACAAAAACTAGACTACATAAACTGAACTACAATAATAAAATAAAATTAGTCAACTGCCGTATTAGAAAAGAAAACAACGGGTTGCACTCCGGGAGTGCCGGCAGAAGTGAAAACTTGAATATTAACGTTGTGTATTTTTGATATTTTATTGCTTTAATTATCAGTATAAAAGTACTATCATTTATGTGATAAAATACAATATTCATTTATTGCGCTATGGTACAGAAACATGACAATTCTCCCTCCGTCTTAGGAATTTTCGATTAGGTTACGTGACCTGACGCGAGTTTGACAATTCTCCCTCCGTCTTATGAATTTTCGATCAGGTCACGTGTCCTGACGGGAGTTTAACATTTTTTACCCATCACAAAAAAAGTACACAACGCCGGTAAAGAAGTTTTCACATCAACAAACCACACCAAAAATTTAACAAAACAATATAGTCCGACTGTGTCCGCGTATTCCGCGAAATGATGGTAAGCCTTAATCCCCCTTAATCACTTGATCAATTTGCACTGAGCTTCGTCTATCTTACAAATGCTATCTTAATCGCATTACGATTTTTGTGAACGACTATGTCTATAGTTATAAATGCCCTATTATTTCAGTCAATTTCGTAACGATTTAATTAAAATCTTTGAAGAAAAAGAATACTTAGAATGGTCCTTACTTTGTTTAACTAATTTGAAAACATTTTATACTGGTTGTTTCAGTATCTTAGTTAAAATGCTCTAAAAATACGTAAATATGTTTTTTTTGTTTTTTTTTATATAGATAATTCACGTTCATAACGTCATTTTGTCGTTAGCAACACAGTCCATTGTGATCATGTAGTGTATATATAGTTAGGAACTTAGTTTAGAACATAACTGTAATAATTATGTATTTACGGTTCGGTCCGGCACTGTACCTCCTTAACTCAGGCTGCTCAGTAGCCTATCTAAGAGAACAGTACTCCACCCACCATTATTGTAGTTAATGTATACTGTCATCGTGTATAGCAATAAGACTGTGTGTAAAACTACAATGTAATTTCATTTTTATAAGTAAATAAAAAAAAATTCAAACCTACTTGTACTTTGTTCTGTTTTGTGTATCTAAAAATAAAAAAATTAAAAAAATGTTCGAATTTTATTATAAAGCAGCTTCAGATAAAAAATATTGATATTTCTGATTTTTTTCTTTTTACAAAAGGCATTTCCTGCACTAGGGATAATTCCTGTGGCGCGGGGGATATAATAAAGATTCTAACAACGGATACAAAGATTCACTCAGATATTTAAAGGTAAATAAATTCCCAGTGGCGACCCGCGTATCGAACCCGATACCTTACGCTCAGCAGTCGCATTGCACGGCAACACCATCGTTATACTATACGCTATTACGAAGCCAAAAATATTTTTTGTTTACTTCGACATCGTTATCATTCTTCTAATCCTAATCCTATCCTAACTTCCTAATCCTAACTAACATTATAAAAGCGGAAATGAGTTTGTTTGTTTGTTACCTTTTCACGCCTAAACTACTAAACCGATCATCCTGAAATTTTGCATATACGTTGTCAAGTGTACAGAAACGGACATAGGCTACCTTTCATCTCGAAAAAAAATACTGTTCCCGAGGAAAACAACAATAACGTTTTTATGATAATACATGGCGCCACGTGTCTTTCGAATCATGATTTAATTATTAGAAGCAGAGTACAAATTCGAGTTGATTGTCAAATTCTAACTAAACGCAAGCGAAGTCGCGGGCAAAATCTAGTCTAATATTTTTTTTTTCTGCATCGACTTCATATTTTACTTCAACATAACCATATTATCATTCTTAGTTCCGAGCTTTTTTTAAACAACATAAAACTACATTTACGTTAATAAACACAAAAATTTCTGCACCAATTCAACTTACTTAACCCAATTATTTGCCAATAAAAAGCCATTTAAAAACACGTTAGTCATCTAAATAACATTTTGACACCGACATTTCTATACAAAGGGAATTAAACAAGCTAGTGCTGTACAAGAATAAAAATAAATCATTCATAACGCTCAACACTTCGAATCGATTCAAAAAACTACGTTCATTGAATCGATAACAATGAAAATCGTTATAACAAAAGCATCCGCTCCGTTTGTTCTGAGACATGGGAGGGATGCGAGTGATATTGTTGGGTTATTTCTGTTAATGGACCTTTTTATGTGAGTGACAAAGTGAGTAGGGTATTGTGAAAAAGTGAAGTGTAGTGCAGAAAATTTGTATTACTATTAAACCATCCCACTGGCAGGCACGGGCCTCTCATTAAAAAATAATTTAATTACTATCTATGCGAAAATATCAAATGCCCACGATGTATCTATGAATCTATGTAACGGAATCTTTGAACGTGATTTTCACCACTTTCAAACCGACGCGACGGATTGATTTGAACACTTATCAAGGACCGATGACAATACAAAAACTTAGAAAAAAATTTAAAAAAATCTACAACAATCTACTACTACAAATTTTAATGTAAAAAAGCGTGGGGTTGGGGTTTATCACAATATCTTAGAAAACACCCCACGCTTTTTTACATTAAAATTATTAAATTATTTTCTACTTTTGTTGAAGCGTTGTTTTTAGTTTTTAAATTATTATTTATTTATTTATTAGAACCTCTTCGTAGCTGGCAAACTGTCGGTAAAATCTTTCTATACCTATTTATAGGGATGAATAGGCTATTTTGCGACATTCTTTCTCATCTTACTCGTAAAAGTATTTAAGAATATGTTTGCAATTTCTTCAGTAGCGTACTCCAAACGTAGATACTTTGAGGATTATCTCAATAAACTTGAAATATATTGAATAACACACAAGGCAATTTATTCCTCGATTCCAATACTATATGTGTGGGAACTAGAAATCTGTTACGCAATAATATTTTATTACAGCGTGCTGCCCGCGGTTTCACTCTTAGAGCAACCTTATCATGGTAACGATAAAGTAGGGACAGCCGATCCAATAATTTATTTTCTGCTGTAATAAATTGAGGCATAGGTTTACGCGCGGTCGTAAGATTCAAGATTCAGGTAAAGAGTTAACGCGTTTTTCTAGTTCGAAATTCGCAGCATAAAGTATGAAATCTGAAAACGTGCCCGGCAGAGGACATTTTGATTGCTTTTTCTTACGTAGACCTAAAAGTATGGCTGTTAAACTTTGGATATAATAAACCTTTATCTACCTTTTCGTGGCAATACAGACATGAAGCTATATAACACTAAATTATATTCATAATTACCTTTATATAACAATAACACGGTACATATCGGTTCCTAAAATCGTCTTACGTTTACGCAAGTGATTAATATTGAAATTAAACTACTTTATACGGATTTTCACGCGATGTTTATTTTTTAAAACGCTGTTATTACAAAATGATGACACTTTAAACTACTGTTGTTAAACAGTGTTGCTAGTTACTGTTTACTTCTTTGTGCTATTTAATTTAAAAATCTATTTAGATTTAATTTTACACATTTGCCGATGTTTCGATTGCTTTTCAGAAGCGACGTTTACGGGGAGACTCCCGGAGTTTTTCAAAATTATATTTTATTTTAAATAACTATTATTAAATAGTGTTTTAAAAAATAAATGCGTTAAAGTCCGTTTAAAGTATTATGTTTAACTTATCACCAGATATAGTAAAATATAACAGTCTGGAATAGTAAATGATCACCAAAATTAAAACCGCATTTTAATACCAAAAATATTAATTGCACAGCAAAGAGATCAAAGTAAGTCGAAAATAAGGGGTAGTAGGTATTTAACTGGTGAACCTCTCACAACACAGCACCGCTTACTGGTTGCCGTATACGTCCTCCCAAAGCCGATAAAAACAATAGTCGACAGGACACCTAGAACAAAGTGGAAGGAACTGTATGAACCTAAGGGCGAACTGCTAAAGGCTGTTGTAAAAGAATATCTTGAAACTGATTTTAGTGTCACTTATAACACGGCGGACGATATGTGGTCTAAATTCGAAATACAGTGCAGAGCAAAAGCTACGGAAATCCTAGGGACTTCTAAAGGACCCATTCAAAACGGAAAAGATCCAAAATGGTGGAACGATAAGGTAAAAGAGACCCTGACAAATAAAAGTGCTTTTTAAGAAATGGCAAAGCTCGCAACTGGAAGAGGATAAGGATCAATATAAAGATGCCAAAAAACGCTCAAAAAAGTGTGTTGCACAAGAAAGAGCAAATAGTAACCGAAATCTTTACAATAATTTGGAAAACGCTACGACCGCAAATGAAATAATTAAACTAGCAAAATGGAGACATAAATCAACTATGGACATAAAGGTTAATAACTATATAAAAAGAAAAGATCAAATTGTGTTAACTGACAATGCGCAAATTAAAGAGAGATGGGCCGAGTATTATCAACATCTTTTAAACGAAGAATTCCCAAATGAAGACCCCATGCACTGTGATCCTATTTATGGACCAATACATGAAGTAGATATTGCTGAAGTTAAAAACGTGATGATGAAAATGAAGAACAGAAAAGCTACAAGCCCTGATGAAGTCCCCGCAGATCTATGGAAAGCTCTTGGCCCGATAGCTGTTTACTGGCTTACTAAGCTATTTAACGTCATCTTAGTCACAAAACGCATCCCAAAATCATGGCGTGAAAGCTATCTACTCCCCTTTTACAAGAATAAGGGGGATGTTGCACAGTGCGAGAATTATGGAGGTATAAAATTGACCTCACATACACTTAAAATATGGGAAAGAGTTATTAACAAGCGAATCGCCAACATCTCACAAATATCGCCAAATCAGTTCGGATTCACAGCATCGATATCTATCGACGCAATACAGACGATCAGGATTATGATGGAGAAATATAGAATTAACAGCAAAGACCTACATCTTACGTTTATCGACCTCGAAAAAGCCTTCGATCGAGTACCCCGTAAATTAGTATGGCAGGCTCTACGTGCTCAACTTATACCTGAATACTACATCGAACTAGTACAAGACATGTACAACAATGTCAGCACAAGAGTCCGAAGCCTAGCCGGTGTTAGTGAGGCTTTTGAGGTTAAAGAAGGCGTCCATTAAGGATCCGTGCTCAGTCCACTCTTGTTCAATCTGGCTATGGACTACCTTACAAAGGATATCCTTTCTCCATTGCCCTGGACAATTCTATACGCGGATGATATAGTGCTGGCTGCAGATACCGCAAGTCAACTGCAGGAACTTTTAAACAAGTGGACCCACGCTCTCGAAAAGTACGGCCTGAGAGTGAGTAGGAGCAAAACCGAATATCTGAAATGCCCTTACAGCGGCAACACTAGACCTGAAACCATCTCTATTGGAGCTACACCTATCCGCACTGGTGAGAAATTTAAATATCTAGGCTCCATACTTACACCCGATGCCAATGTAGACGCTGATGTGACCTACAGGATAAACGTCGCATGGCAAAAATGGCGCTCACTTACTGGCGTACTATGCGACCCACGTATACCCGTCAAAATTAAGGGTAAAGTATATAAAACGGCAGTCCACCCGGCGTTATTATATGGGTCTGAATGCTGGACAACAAAGAAGATGCATGAACAAAAGGTGCATACCAGTGAAATGAAGATGCTCAGGTGGGCGGGAGGCGTGACGCGACTGGATAAAATCCGCAATGAATATATAAGAGGAAGCTGTAAAGTTGCACCAATCGCAGATAAAATCACTGAAAACCGCCTTCACTGGTATGGCCATGTCAGAAGACGAGACGAAAATCATGTGGTTCGAACTGCATTAAACCTCCCAGAACAAAAGCGAGGGAGAGGCCGCCCGCCGTTGACCTGGTGGAGCTCTATTGAAAGAGACCTCAAGAAAGCCCAGTTGCACGAAATGACAACCCAAGATCGTTTGACTTGGCGCAGGAAAGTGAGGAGACCCGACCCCAAATAATGGGATAAGGAGAGGAAGAAGAGGTATTTAACTCTTCCTCAATTTTTGCCTTTGTTCCATAAATACTAATTGCACAGCAAAATATGCTTACTAAAATATTTTAAAGAGATCAAACTAAGTCGACGGAGCCCCGCTACGCGGAGCTCCTATTTTTGGGTGGGTTTAAGAAGGAACCTAACATAACCTAACTCTTCCGAGACGGAATGCAGTAATTTGAGGCGTATACGTGCTCGTTAAGTAAGCAAATTTTGGTGTTCAATTACTATTTTTGGTGGTCATTATATTTAATCCCTTATAATATTAATATAGTTAACTGTGGACCAATCTTCAAGAAACAAGCAACAGTAGCAGTTATCCTGATATTTTTAGATAGTAACAAAAATAGACCCACATAATATGAACATTAAGATTATAACCCGCTATAACCCGACACTCGTACCAAACATTTATAATGAAAATCGCCATAACAAAGCTGGTGCTTTGTGCAATAAAAATATAAATAAAGTGTGGAACAATAACTCTTAAACGCATTGTTTGATAATCGGACTTAAATGGAAGTTTTATAGTGCGTTTAATGATGCAGTGTTTGATCATTATTAAGATGTCGAGGTGAAGGTAAAATGTTCTCGCGATTTATATCAGAGATTTAACTGGTTTGGAAGTTCGTATGTTTTAAAAACATGGTCATGCATTTATTTTGGGAATGTCGTCGTTGTAGATCGAATTGTTCTTTTTGATGATAATCTTTCTGACCCTGTGTTTTGACCTAATATGTTTGATCAGTATTACTTAACGCTTGCTTAAAGTTATAAGTACGGTTTTGTATATACCGAAACGGGTTAGCAGAGAATATGATTATAATAAAAATATTGCTATTTAGGTATGCTAATAATGGCTAATTATGGTTTCCCGCATATTTCTAGTTTTCTAGGTGATACTGAGAATTTTATACTCTTTACCTAACCAAAACCCAAGAAAATACATATATACATAGATTCACGCTTGTTTCCCAGAGGAGTAGGCAGAGACTACGGCTTTCCATTTGCTACGATCCTGACACACTTCTCTGGCTTCATTCACTTTCATCACATTCCTCATACACGCCCGTCGGTTCAAAGTGCTCTTAACCTGACCTTTATCAAGAATGCCTCCGATCTGATCTAGAAACGTTCGCCTTGGTTTTTCTCTTGCGACTGTTCCATTCACACTAGCCTTATAAACTTTCTTAGTCAGTCTTTCCTCGTCCATTCTTTCTACATGCCCGAACCAGCTTAACATACCCTTTTCTATTCTTGTCACTAATTTTGTCTCCCGAGAAAAATGTCTTGGTAACAACTAAGCAATTCTAGACTATTGTTTTATTATAAGAAGGTTGTTGGCAGAAAGCCATAATGTTATTATTAATTATAAAGTGTTTATTATGCAAGAACTGCCACGGTGTCGTAGTGGTAACGAATTCAACTGTCGTGTGTGACCGGGTTCAATTCTCAAAACAGGCTAAGTAATATTAGGATTTTTTGTGAAATTCTCAATAACAAGACGAAGTCTGGATAGCCGGTGGATGACAATAGGCTCGCAACCTACGTGGAACCTAAAAACGGCTTTGTTCCGCATTCGTCCGTCATGTTTCGTCCCAAACGTAGAAATACGCATTCGTCCCAAAAATTGTTCCTTATATTTCCCTAAATTTAAAACATTTGGTCAGCTGAAAAATATTTTAACATACCTCGTTGACCTCTCGGCAAAACTTTGGGCTTATGATTGCATGACAACACGAGCCCGACAGCGAAAAGATTTAAAATTATTTTAATAATTATTTTTTGTGCTAGCCATATGCACAACAATTTAGGATGAAAAAGGAATAATTTAAAAAGAGGGGCGATTGAGGAACATTTTGGATTATGGGACGTAATGCAGGGTCAAATGCGGAACAAACCCTTAAAACATTGCTGGTGAATTGCGGATGTTATACACATCTGGCTAGCATGGGGTAGGCATTTCACCATTAGGGATATAGAGTTGAGACTATGTCATTGTACGTATGTATACGATAAAAACATGCATAATAGGCTATTACATAAATATTACGCTGGTATATTTATTAATGACTTAGCACATGTTACCAAACTTACGTTTCACCAGTCATGTTAGGTCTTATATAACTTTATGCTTCTGTAAACTAAACTTGGCATCTCACAGACGGCAGTCCACAACATCAGCGGTTATAGCCTAGTGGGAAACTGTGTGACTGCCACGTACAGGTCTCGGGTTCGATCACAAGGCGCGCACCTCTCATATTTCGAAGTTATCACTTGCTTTAACGGTGACGAAAAATATCGTAAGGTAACCTACATGTCTGAGAGTTCTCCATGATGTTCTTAAAGATATGTGAAGTCTGCCAACCCGCACTAGGCTTGGTGGACTATGGCCCAGCCCTTCTCACACTGAGAAGAGGTCCGTGCCCAGCAGTGGAACAGTTTATAAAGTAGGCTGATGTTATATAGGCACACATATTTATGTTTAGGCTTAAGAAACTTTATCGACAAAGTATTTAACAACAGGTAGTATTAAATTGCACAGCAAAAAGTACTAATTGCACAGCAAAATATGCTTACCAAAGATACTAATTGCACAACAAAATATATTTAAAGAGATCAAATTAAATTGACGGAGCCCCGCTTTGCGGGGCTCCTGTTTTTGGGTGGGTTTAAGAGGGAACCTAACATAACCTAACCCTTCCGAGACGGAAAACAGTGATTTGATGCGTCTGGGTGCTCGTTATGCTGTGCAATTAGTATTTTTGATGGTCATTATATTTAATCCCTTTAACAACACGTAATCCTCAAAGGGGTAGAAATACACCAATATGTCGCCAGATTTTGTTTAAGTTTCAACGTAATGACAATGTTCCCATCAACCGAGCACAGCTCAAAAATCAGCGTCACCAGTGAGAACACCCCTTTTTTACTGAAAAAACCCTGAAAACACTTTGTCCGACCCAGGAATCGAACCCGTCTCGGGTTAGGTCAGGTACATTGGTCACATTTACTACCACTTCGCCATCGAGGCCTATAGATTTACATTCTTTTAACGTGACTTTGCCTGCGTGAATGCTAAGCGAACACATACTTGGAAACTAAGTATTCCATGTGCTAATCCAGCATAGTGGTCTAACTGTGCGATGCTCTGTCCAAGTGCCAATTTCCATTCAAATACGTTTAGCGGTTTATGCGTGATTAAGTTGGGAACATCTTTACAAACGTTCACATTTATAGGATGAAAACTCTCGTTATGGGAATAGTGCGTTATGAATTTACAATCATTACAAATACGACACAAAAAAACCCAGATTTGGAACAATTATGTGTGAGGATCGAATCCATATTAGTGCGTGTGCATGCGTGTTTATGCGCACTGACGTGGCAAAACTATAACGCCAAACAGATAAATATTAGTTAACTAGTTTATATTTGGCTTGTACGGACAAAGCCAAATATAATTCAATTTATAGATTCACACGGGTGAATCTCACAGGAACGCAAACCGGGTAAAAAGTATCCTAAATCGTAATCTAGAGTATTAGGTTCTATTCGTGTGCTAAATTTCATCCAAAAATTCAGAATTGTAACATTTATAATATGAATAGGTTTAAGCATTAGGCAATAGGTTATATTGGCCCTAGCGGCGCACGGTCAGACATAATAAATTTTCAATTATATCTGGCATTCCAACAATTGACAGGTTAAAGAAAGAAATCCTTGACATATTTCCAAAGAAAAACATTGATGCACAAATAAAGCCTTAAAAGTCACGAACGATAAACGACTTAATAAAACGTAAAGTTCTTTGAAAGTTTCGCGAACAAATAACAGAAATTAGCAACATTTTATTATCGCCAAACATGGAATTATAACATAAAGCAAGAAAATGTTGGACGCCAACGAGCGAGTCGTCGAAGTATTTACAGTGAAAACATCACGTGTTTGATGAATAAACATTCGACTTGGGAAACTAGAGAGCCGTTATACAGGTGTGACTATAGTGTACTGTTGTGCGATAGTTGCCAAATTATTGTTCAGAATGTTAAGTGGGAAAGTCTTTTGTATAAAATATTGGCTGTTGACTGTGACACTGTTCACATTTTTAGAGTGAGACATTATTCCTCTATTTCAAATCATATTCTGTAAGTTACTTGTTGGAATAACATACGAATAGCAGACAAACAAAATCACTTTCGTATTTACAATAAAATTTGTACGTACAAGATTAATATACATATTTAATTCTATGTATGTAGCAGCGATAGCTCAGTGGGGAGGCCAACAGACTGCAATGCAGAGGGTTTCGAACCCACGTCGCGCACCTCTGACTTTCGGAAGTTATATGACTTTTTGAAATTATGTGCGTAGTGATTGACAATTATCGCCAGCTCCGTGCCTCGGAGAGCACGTTAAGCCGTTGGTCCCGGCTGCCATGAATATCTATGGCAGTCGTTATTGGGAAGTCAGTGCCCTCTAATATCCTGACACTGGTCTAGCCTTAGGGTATCGTTAGCCTTCGGGTTGCGGAAGTCAGATGGCAGTCGCTCCGTGTAAAAACTGATATCAGTCAAATCCGACCCCAAGTGACTTGGGAATAATAAAGGCTAGGGAGAAGAAGATTTAATTCTATGTCTATTTTTCCGAAATACTATGCTAATAACGCTACATTTTGTTATTTATGTTTACAGGTTCCATGTAGGGAGCGAGCCTAATGGCTACTACTCCAGACTCAACATAATAGAAGTAGCAACACACTCAGAATATCTTGACAGAAAAATACAGTAACAATTTGTCTGACCGTGATATCGAACCCGAGACCTCATGCCCAGCAATCAAATTCACTAACGTTGCACCACCATAGCAGTATATAAGAATTAGCAATACAAAAACGATTACTAAAATACCAAATGTCATTCGTGCCCATAAAGAAAAGTAGCAAAATTATTCATGTCATCATTTCTTGATATCTTGCAATACAATAAGGTGCATAAATACTGTTTGAACTAAGAAATTCCCATCGAACCGGTTACAGACATTTGTATAACAGTTGCAAACTATTTATCTATAGTTCAACAAGAGCAATAAAAGTCTACAAATAATTATACACAGCACTAACATTTGCATAGCGTTAGCTCTGTACACGCGATAGGCCCATCGCGAGCTGCAACTTTACTTAAACGGAAATCCATTAATGTTTTTAGTCGCTCGCATGTCTTCCTTATCAAGAACGAGGAAGCAATGTATGCTTTACATGTCAGTTCAGTTGCGAATGAGGTTTCGATATCAGTGTATGGTGATGGGATTGCGAGCATCTGCATTAATTTGAAAACATACTGAAAGGAGGTGGGTTTGTGCCTGTATTTTATTGGTAATCAATGAGGTATGTTCTAGGCGACGTTAAGACTTGAATATTCATCAGGCTTCGGGAATACTCTAGTAGAAATTTGGAAGCAAAAGAATGTAAGTAAGACGTTGGTTAATCAAGTAATATACCTAAACCGCCTCGGTTCTCGCCATTGTCTATTAATAATCACCGTTATACTGAAGTTATAAGCAAGCATTATACACGTTGCAGTTATAACCGAAATAACGAATAGATAATAATTGCTAGACGGACAAAGCATCTATCATTTACTGTCTTATCTTTGTCCAAATAAAAAGTATTATAAAAGAAAAGTACGGTATATTTTGGCTGACGCCAATCATGCAGGGTATTTTAAATCATTATAACAACTAATACAAAGGTCACCTAGACTCAGAACAATTATCTATGGATCACAACATCATGTCATCAATGTACACGATGTAAATGTTGGATTAATCAATATTTAATTTATAATTACGACCATGTTTATTTCGAGCATTATCCTCGTGTGTTTCCATACCAAGCGTTATCGAGCCCTTATCTGGCTTACATACGCACCATGGAGCTTCGCTAATCGCTTCATCGCTTTACTCCCCATAGATGCCAACGCTGATAATAACCTGAGGGTTTTATATCCGGATCCCATAGTAACAGATTAGGAGCAATTTGCCATGACCTAAAATAAGATAGCTTTTATAAAGGGTTCAGCTATGAATTAAATTGGTTAGATATAGATGAAATACCTGATATGGGAATCCAGAATGGTGTTTTGGTCATTACGTTCAGTAGTTAATGTTCGTTTGTATGGTGTCATTACAATATCTTAACGCTTTTGTATAGCTTATATATGGTGTGGTAGTATTAAATGTTGCTGTTTATGTTTCCAAATTGCAGTAAATTTTCCCATTGGGTTGCTAGTTACATTTAATATTAATTTATCAGGCCGTAAATATATTAACTAGCACCAGATCTCAAATCTAAAAGATCTTAAGCTAAATAAGATTCGCTTTCGGTCGGTTTTGGATGACTTAAGATTACTTGTTAGTTTGGCTTTGCTGGGATTCAGTATGTCGTGTTATACATCTATTGTTTTAAGAGTATATACATACAATATATACATATATGTCACCGGGATACAGGAGTAAATTCTTACTGCGCCACTACCTACAAAGTCTTGTAATAAACTGAGCCCAAAACTATTTTCAATCATACCAGAACCAAGTGCCAAGCGTAACCGAAAATCTACCCTCATTACACAAACGTATTTCGTTCCCGGGCATTATGCCAAACATTCCTGGATTGATTCAGATACAGGGCAGGTCGAGTTGAATGCATAATACATGTGACCTTACGATCATGGTCGCTGAATATGTGAGCGGTTGGCGTGGCCTGAAGGGTTTTGACAGACTCCGCTGTATTATCCTCGCTACAATTCACATGGAAATTCTACCAGTATTTCTGTGCTCGGGTAGGAATAAAATATTCGTGTGTTGGAGCAGTTGGAGTGACGAATTACCATATTCTTATTATTTGATGAGAAATTGTAATGTAACGGCTGCTAGTCAGTAGAATATGCAAGAAGGATATTAGAAGTTTAATTTCTGATGTACCCGTACATGTGCCATTTAACTACATTATTAAAGGGGAATTAATCTAGCTGGAAGTAATTTTAAATTTATAGAGCTGTACTTGATGTTACATCAAAAATTTAAAGGTACTTCCTGCCAACATCTGAAGCAGTTTCAGGAATACGTGCAGTATTTTGTTCAGTTTCACTCAATATTTCAGAGAACCACTCAGAGATGACTGAACAAGGACTACATTTTTCACTATATATTCATATAGTGACGATGATCGGAAGGAATTATGAAGCCGAATCGGCTTGTCATTATTTTTAAGTTGCACGAACAAGCTGAATTACTGAAACGAGTAACTCTTAGCTCTGCCACGGTTGGTGCCAAACATATTTAGTAAGTGCTTGTAAGTATCTGCCATCATCATTTTTTTGATTGAATTTAATTCTCATCTGACTTGATATGAATTTTGATATGTGACACTAGTATTTTTTTATTGAAATGTTAATAGCAAATTAATAAATTGAAAATGAAAGATAGGTGCTAGGTTCATCATTAAATATGTTATTAATACAAAACATTTAAACAAAAATATTGAGGTAAAGACTTGGCTTTGAAAGATCGAACGTAACTTTATCTTTAACGTTCTACAAGGCGCTTCAGAAGCATATATCATTCAAATATAAATTTATGTCAAGTTAAACGCATTGCTGTGCCTTTATGTGATTCTGCTATACGTATTTATGCGAAAAATATAGCTCTTAAATCCTTATTTTTTGCATACTCAGTTTATAGAATCTCAGATTCTATAAACTGAGTTTATACGTAATGATATTCATTTTTTGTTTCTCCCGTTTCAATCCGATTTACTAAATAAAGAAGCAATATTAATAGTTAAAGTAACTTGAAGTTTCTCTTTTCATTTCTACTTACTTTTGATGATTTGATTTGGTTTAACTGTCTCTAGGCCTGCCAAATTGTAATGCTCTGTATTTTTGAAAGTCACTACTAAACCTGACAACACAGTACCTTACAGTAGTGAAACTCATTAAGTTGTAGGTAATTGTAGAGATAGATGTGCCGTCTATAAGATGTACAAGATAAGGCCGTGAGTTTCTTGCAGGTTTCTTCTCATAGGCTCTACCCTTTGCCTGAGCCTAGCAACTAACCTAAATGTAGCTTCAGTAACTTAGTAAACTCACTAACCTATATACTTTGACGTTCATAAGTGTTACTTTGTGACCTAATGAATAAATGATTTTTGACTTTGAACTTCATATGTAATGCCTTTATTATCACTAAATTGATCAAAAGGCAAACAGCACCAATGTAGCACTGGTAGAATTATGCAATTAAAAAAATTATTGTTATTTTTCAAACTGGAATGTTTTAAAATCCAGCTACAATTTCCACACAGGCTGAAACTATTTAATCGTATTCCCGCTTTGATATTTCGCAGAATAAAATCCCAACTAGTGGAAAGCTTAGCGCTTGTTTGAAAATAGTTTCTGAACAAAAATTGTATAACAAGTTTCTGGAGCGAGAATAGTTGCATATGATAATGCGTTTCTTTGCGGCGGCTCCGGATTGTTTTAGTTCAAGCATAACTTGCTACAAAGGTTTAGATTCAAAGCAGGAATACTCTTGTGTAAATACATTTCTACAATGTAATTTTATTTTAGATTGTGAAGTATATTTTTGCTGTAGGAGATGTGAATTAATGAAATGTATATTTTATGATAATAATATTTTTTGGATTTTCATCTGTACGATAGCAGCTAGCTGTGAATTTACTTACTGCTTACTTTTTGCCACCACAGGGAAAGCTAGTAGAACGTAATAAAAAAATCCCATAGGTATTGAAAATGTTATCTAAAAGTCGGACAGTATCTTTAGAATCAAAACATCAAACTAATGAGGATCCCAACTCAGTATTATGATTACCCTAAAATATCGTAAAAGGTGTAATAAACGGTGCGTACAAAGGAATTCCTGAACCCTACGCAACTGGTTTCCGAACTGTTAATTTCTAATGCGGATAATGAGAATGGGTAAAGGTTAGATAGTGGACCTGCGTTGCAGCATTTTGGTCCAATGTTGTAAGCATTATTTTAGATTTACGTGGATGACTTAGAATTGTATATACATACATACATACATAGATTCACGCCTGTTTCCCAGAGGGGTAGGCAGAGACTACGGATTTCCATTTGCTACGATCCTGCACACTTCTCTGACTTCATTCAATTTCATCACATTCCTCATACACGCCCGTCGGTTCAAGATGCTATTAACCTGGCCTTTTTTCAGAACGCCTCCGATCTGATTTTTCAGAATTGTATATATTATTATGTCAAATTAATCTTATTTAATTAATTTCGTATTTAATTATACAATTTTCATAATTTATTATGCTAGCAAGTCCTTAACACTGTAACACATAACAGTATTTAGAATTTCAAGAGCGTGTGATTCTCATCATCCGAGGGAAGTTGGTATTTCCTTTTAGATTACTGTGCACTGTTTTTATTAATAGGATAAATATATAGATAGAAAACAGAGCAGCAGCGATAGCTCAGTGGAGAGACCAACAGACTGCAATGCTCTCTGCTCTCGGGTTCGAACCCACGTCGCGCACCTCTGACTTTCGGAAGTTATATGACTTTTCAAAATTATGTGCATATTGATTGACAATTATCGCCTTCTCCGTGCCTCAGAGAGCACGTTAAGCCGTCGGTCTCGGCTGCCATCAACATCTATGGCAGTCGTTATTGGGAAGTCAGTGCCCACTAATATCCTGACACCGGTCTAGCTTTAGGGTATGATGTTTGGCACTGAACGATAGGTATACCTAATCTGGGAATTGTAAAAGTAAAGCAACATGGTGAATTATCTAGATTCTATACAATGTTGGTAAACATAATGTTCCAATAACGACACTATCAAATAAAGTAATTTATATTTTAACCAGATTTAGTTCACAAGAGTAAAAAATTGTCCTAAACCAAAGTTCTCATCTGCAAAGACCTTTACTAAGAAAATTGTTAAACATGAGACGCCATTTTTTACCAAGGAGTTTTACCAAGCTCAACTCTTATCGAAAGTTAACGATCTATTTATAAAAAAGCTTTCCAATAAAGTGTTAAACTTTGATTTTGAATATAAATTAAGGAACATTGGACAGAATTACAAAATAGACGTTTCGACATAATTGAAATGCTACACTTATCTTTAGAACACTGAATTACATTATAACAAATTTATATTTCGGATTGTAAGTAAAGATAGATTCAGTATTTTTTAAATTTATGCCTACATGATTGATCTCGATCAGATCGGTGGCGTTCTGGACAAAGGCCAGATTAAGAGCTCCTTGAACCGACGGGCGTGTATGAGGAATGTGATGAAAGTGAATGAAGCCAGAGAAGTGTGTCAGGATGGTAGCAAATGGAAATCTGTAGTCTCTGCCTACCCCTCTGGGAAACAGGCGTGAATCTATGTATGTATGTATGATTGATTAAGCTGCCCTTTGACATAGGCTCGCATACGAGTCGCTACATTTGTACGATGTATTTCTTACCAGCTCGGATACTAGCCACCTAGTGCGCGCTATTTTAAACATTATTTTACTAACTTTTACGCTTTATCTTATCTTATCTTATGTGGGGGCCAGTCAGTGCAGACCGGCGACACTTCGACCCAGTGGGATCTTTTGTGTCGACACTCTCCCAATAACGACTGCCATAGATGTTCATGGCAGCCGGGACTGACGGCTTAACGTGCTCTCCGAGGCATGGAGCAGGCGATAATTGTCAATCAATACGCACATAATTTCGAAAAGTCATATAAGTTCCGAAGTTCAGAGGTGCGCGACGTGGGTTCGAACACGAGACCCTCTACATTGCAGTCTGTTGGTCTCCCCACTGAGCTAACCTTTTACGCTTAAAACTAATTGTTTATCGGCTGCGAATAGATTCTTATAAAGGACATCATCATAAGGTATTACGAAAATAATAAAATGTCCTCCAGAACGAATTTCGATCACGGCGGTCAATCTGAACGGAGACTGGCCATCTGCGCAGGAGATATTAGTGCACAAGCGTGTCCGCAAACACAAGTGCACTCTCTGTTCCATAACCCTCAAGATCCGATGGGACGGTAATCCGACACGACCGGAGATCAGGTGCAGGACCAACGGCTTTACATGCTTTCCGCGGCACGGGGTTGTCTAACACCGCCAACTTCCTAACTTCGGGCTGCTATTGAGATTTCTTATATAAACCCAATAACTTTTTGTTGGCCCGACCCGGGATTCGAACCCGAGACCTCATGCACAGCAGTCACATTCACTACCGCTGCGCCACGGAGGCAGTTACGAATTACGAAAATATAAACATACGATAGGTATAAAAACTCACTACTCACACATGCTACAAACATTTTTACAACAGTAACAACAGTGACATGATATTAGGCATATACATACATACCTCATACGAACTTGGCAAAAATGTGTCACATCTACATTAGGTCATGTATATAATATACTAGATGTGCCCGGTTTCACTCGCGTTTATGGTTACTGCGCCACTCCCGTGGGTCGTTGCGTGATGTTATATAGCCTATAGGCTTCCTCGATAAATAGGCTATCCAATCCCAAAAGAATTTCAATTCGAATTTCGTAGTTCCTGAGATTAGCGCGTTCAAACAAACAAACAAACTCTTCAGCTTTATAATAAATATTAGTATAGATAAACCTAATGAGGAACACGCACTATCGTCTATCGAAAACCATTAAAAAGCCCATGCATCTATCAACCATTTATCCAAGCTATCTTATAGTTTCTCAAGGCCGTTATTTATATACCAGATTTTACCTGCAGCTTCGCTCGCGTAAATGTAGTATAACTAAATTTTTACTGTTCCCCTGACAACGAGTATGCGAAATTTCATGATAATCGGTTGAGTAGTTAAGGCGTGCAAGCGTAACAAACAAACTCACATTCGCATTTATAATATTAGTTAGGATTACAAACGAATCAAAAACGTGACTTGGAAAAAAAGCCATTACAGATCTGATATTCAATGATAACCATGTTTAGAAACAAAAAAATCCACGTCGACCCAACAACGGCTTTCACCGCAGCATCCAATCAACCAATTATAAAACTTCACAAAGAGGATTTAGCCCATTAGCTCATTGAAGGAAATTAACAATTGTGTCCAAATAAAGTTGTTGAGTAATTCCGTCATGTCAGTTATCGTTTGTCTTGCGTTGTTAAGAGGACGGGTTGATTGACTTATTTATTGAACGTCGGACTAAATGATCGAGAATTAGCTTATATGAGGTTTTGATAGGACCGTAGTGGAATTACGATAAGATGTTTATAGTTCGTTGTTTTAATATGTAGAGTATTATTTGACCTATCGAAGTCAAGCAAATTGGAGCAAATAGTTGAGATACGAGTTCTTAATAATTATGTTAAAATACAACTAGGCACTAGTTGTTTGATTTCCTGCTTGGCAAAAGTCAAAAATAATTTATTCATTTTGGTCACAAAGTAACACTTATTATCAAAATTTTTTTGACTGAATTTACATTTAGGTACTAGATGCTAGGTTCAGAGAAAGAGTTCAGTCTATGAGAAGATACCTGGAAGAAACTTACAGCCTCTGCTTCAAATTACTATTTAATTCCAGAGGCACTTCATAACATAAGTTTCGTTCGATGAAAAATAAAATAATATTCATAAGAAATAATATCCACACTGCCTTCAAACCATTACGTAAAGGGCAACACGCAGAAGCTAAACAAAATTAATTTTGCCCCAATAGCACGGCAAAAGAAAAACATTTCGCTATCACAGATATAAAAATAATTTATCCCTTTGTAAGGAACGTCGGAGCAATGAAATTTGATACATACGAGGTAGCTGTTTGGGCCACCTGCTCTTTGATCGTGATCGGAAACCAAACAGTTACGGATTTTGTTTACAATAAAAATGCTATACCAAATAAACGGCTTACTTATATTAATCGATGGTGTTCGGATACAAAGGTATGTTATTCTTTTTTTGTAGTTGAGTAAAATAAAATGGTATAAGTAAATAATTTCGCTGGCACACCAGACGGTAGTGAAAATGTGGTTTTATGAGCGGATATACAGCTGATGTTTAAACTCTTTTATAGCTCAGGTTCAAACGTATTATATTATTATAAAATAAGAATAACATTTCATGAAGAAAAATCTAACTGAGACATGCGGAAAATATGAAAGATTCCGATATGTGACCATAAACCATAAGTTTAGCATTTTGAAGTAAGCCTGTACGTAGAGCAGCGATAGCTCAGTGTGGAGACCAACAGACTGCAGTGCAAAGGGTCTCGGGTTCGAACCCACGTCGCGCACCTCTTACTTTCGGAAGTTATATGACTTTTCGAAATTATGTGCGTATTGATTGACAATTATCGCCTGCTTCGTGCCTCGGATAGCACGTTAAGCCGTTGGTCCCGGCTGCCATGAATATCTATGGCAGTCGTTATTGGGAGAGTGTAGACACAAAAGATCCCACTGGGTCGAAGTGTCGCCGGTCTGAACTGACTGGCCCCCACATAAGATAAGATAAGATAAAAGCCTGTACGTATAACTATTGACTGTGTTATATAATTTGTTTTAGCATTCTAAATTTACTTAGCCTCGTATGGATTCAATTCTATTATTAGGACAGTTAATTAAAGTGAAAATTCTCCTCACTGCTTCTAATTCAGCTGTGTGCCTACTTTAGGAATTACAAATGTCTGGTTATACTGGTACATTCGAATTTGAGATTTTGGACTGGGTCTGTTGAGACTGAGCTTAATAAATTTTCTGTTATAATGATTAGCGATAAGCTCGTTATGATTTAACGTTATGACTCAATGCTGAAATATCCTAAAAAGTATTTATATTTAAAGTTGATATAAAAGTCTTATTTTAGACATTATAACATTAATAATTAGCAGGATAGTAAAATAAGCCTGTCCAATTCAAACTACCAAATCGTTCAAAACAAACGGCGAGTCCTAAGTTTTGTCGCGACTTGTTCAAGTCATTAAACTGTTAAATTGTCAACTCGCCCTCATTGTGGAAACTTGGGAGACTAACTACACCGGAACACTGTCAGCTGTAACTTAACGAACGAAAGTTTGCCAAGATAAGTGGGTCGTTACTTGTTATGAAACGTCTGACATATCGATCTCAGTAACTTATTCGTTGGTCACAATAAATTCAGAGGGAGGTATTTTCGGCTGAATATTGCTTTCAGCCAAAGTCGATTTCATGTTCAGATACATAACGAGTTACAACTTTGACTTTAAATTTAATTTCATCCTTGAAGTTCGTTTGAATTGGTTCCTTTTGTTCAGATGGAATACGTATCCATTCTAAGTTATTAGCTCCGATAAACCTTTTGTGAGTGCATTTTAGAAGCATATACCTTCTAAAACCATAAATAGCAAAACTGATTACAAAAGCACGTAAGCAGCTACGAGCCGGATTGAAAGATCACGATTCTGAAATACGTAATGAGGGTTTGCCAGCCCATTTCCTTAAGAAACAACTAAAGCTATATTTCTCAGTGGCTCATACATATTGAAGTACATGATTTGCAGTTTTATTGTTCCCTGAATACGATGTCAACTATAAAACACGACAATTTATTTTGCATCATGCACCCACGTAAACGTATCTGCTTTGTTGTAGCATTAGTCATCCTTAAATGCAAGTAAATAAACACAAGGGATATAACAAACAAAATATCTAATACCCAGCCTCGTTACTCGAGAAATCCTGCACTTTAGACAATGCTAGTTTGTTACAGAGTTAAACGCAAAGGCGCCAAGGGAGGCACGTTAATCTGACAAGTAACAACACAACGCTGCGGCCACTAGCTGACTTAACGGCCCCTGTCACTCCGCCAAGTAACTTTCAATTAGGCCCTACCCCCGTATCGGAACCACAACGATTCCATCACTGACGTGAACCTCGTATTTCAACCTTTACATCGCCTGTTCAGCTCCAGATTCACATTGAAGATGTTAATGTGGTTTGCAATGGATATTGTACAGTGTAGTGTCGAATATAAGTAGTTGTAATGTAGTGTTTTCGTGGCTATTCTTAGCAATTAGACATAGCAGAAATTAGCAAATGGCAACAGTACTGTGTGGGTGTTCTGTGGAATCTTGTTAAGGGTCGAATGACTCAGTTGGTCGAGATTACAATGCCTAAACAACTCGTCTTGGTTTTGTTGGGAAGAAGGCAATTTGATTACGAAATGCCCGTTCAAGCATTTAGGCAATTCAGGCCAGTAATATTATTATAACAATTTGCCTAATTTGTCTGTGGAAACTTAGACGACAATATTATTACGCTCAGAGAGATATAACTAAATTTTAGGTATCAAGGGAATAAACAAAAATATTTTCTTATTTTACTATTTATCTTCTAAATTATTTAGCAATAATCTTTCATTTATTATAATTTAAATAGTACAAAATGACATATCAATAATACATCTTTTTAATAAGAAATATTGAAAAATGTATTATTGAATATCTAAAACGTATGCTTCCAATTTTCAGGAATAGATATTTAATGAGACATACATAATTTATTTGTACAAATAAAATCAACAATCAAACTAAAATTGACAGTGACTTAAATTGGCGTGAAAATGTTTAACCAAAGATTAACAGTCTAATAGATACAGAAAACCACAACCGAATTTAAACTCCAATGTTTGTTGAACATCAAACACCATTCTAAGAAAGTAATCACTTCCGACCGAATCGAGTGGAGATCAAATAATCGCCTTTGACCAGAATCAATATTTGAGTTTGAAATGGTACGTTTGTAAAGGACGATGTGGCATCGATGTGATTTGAATAAACATAGGTCCTGTTACCGAGAATGTTCGATTCCTATCAATAAAATTTGAATCTACATGATTTGGTTGTTGATACTGCCGTTTTTCTAGTTTGAATTGCTAAAGTCGTCTCAGTGCAAATAGCGGCATTTACACGAGTAGATAGTTCTAGGAACCTAGGTCTGAATTGAAGAAATTGAAGAAAATTTATAGAATACTAGATTTTGCTCGTGACTTCGCTCCTGTAAATGTAGGTTAGATTCGTAACAGTACTTTTCTATGGATGAAGGTACTTTATGTCCTATTCTGTATCCCTGACGGCGTATATGCGAAACTAACGAACAAACAATGCTCTGCCTCGCATAACAAAACTGTGGAATGAGCTTTCGGATGCGGTATTACCGGACCAATACGACCTTCAAACCTTTAAGAAAAGAGCGTACTCCTCTTTAAAAGGCCGGCAACGCATTTGTAACTCCTCTGGTGTTGCGGGTGTCCATGGGCGGCGGTAATCGCTTACCATCAGGCGATGCGTCTGCTCGTTTGCCTCCTATACCATAAAAAAAAAAAAACAAACAAACTCTCATTCGCATTTATAATATGTATTAGTTAAGCTTAAGATGGTTCTTCAAAGTTCTTTTAAATAATATACGCGTAATCAAAAGTTTAACAACGATTGGAATTGTGCCGATTGCATCTAACTGGGCCTTTGCACTTTGGGTAGGTTATCGGTCTAATAGGCATCCCACACTATGTCCCTGAGTATAGTCACTACTCGAGAACCTTTATTGCCTAATGGTTGTCATTAATTAAATGATAATTCAATAAGGAAACTATTACTAATAGCCAATTATTGTCTTTCAATGACCTCATGCTTATTGCACTTTTTATAAATTCTTTTCTTCTTTCTTCTTCTTAGCCTTTTTCGACCGCATGGGTGTAGGCCTCCTTCAGTTTATGCCACTTCTCACGGTCTTGGGCGACTTCATTCCACATCACTCCAGCTGTTCTCTTGATATCGTCATGCTAACGCATCTGCGGCCTTCCTTATGGGCTCTTCTTGTCCCATGGTCTCCACTCCACCAACGCTTTGTACCACGAGCCTAGTTTTCTCGAGTCTAGCGACGTGGCCTGCCCACTCCCACTTCAACTTTGCAACACGCTTGGTTACGTCTGTGACTTTACGAAAGTTTGTCGAAGTCAAAGACTTGTCGAAGTCAGTCGTTTCGTTTGTTAAATTAAATTCTTTTACTCCTAAGTAATGCTAAATGCGAATGTGAGTTTGTTTGTTACGCTTTCACGCCTTAACTACTTTACCGATCATCATGAAATTTCGCATACACGTTGTCAGGGAAATTGAATAGGACACACTGTACCTTTCATCCAGAAAAAGTATTGTTTCTGTTTTCTTCTTACTTTTGTTTAAATTTATGAATAAAATCTAGATTAAAGCGAGCGAAGCCGCCGGTAAAAAGTATATTATATTTATCTTTTTCTTAACCCATTGCTATCTTTTAATAAAACGCAATAAAAATGGCAATAGCCTAATATTTTTACGAATAATATAATTATAATGTTATAATATTTTATAAGAGATACGAGAACCATTATATTTCGATAGATAATTTCTTTGAATACTTTGATTCCATAATCATTTTTTTAAAATACTTACATATTTTAATAATAATATACTTACTTATATAATTTAGTTAACGAAATGAAATCTGGAAATATTACTAATATTTAATAGCTTTTGCTTGCGGCTTCGCTTGCGTATAATATAGCCTGTGTTAGGCTGCCTGTCCATTGAAGCGGAGCGAGGCTGCGGAGCGAAGAAACGGAGAAATATTAACCAATAGGATTCTGAGTTTCGGAAGTTATATAACTTTTCGAAATTATGTGCGTATTGATTGACAATTATCGCCTGCTCCGTGCCTCGGAGAGCACGTTAAGCCGTTGGTCCCGGCTGCCATGAACATCTATGGAAGTCGTTATTGGGAGACTGTGATCACAAAAGATCCCACTGGGACGAAGTGTCGCCGGTCTGCACTGACTGGCCCCCACATAAGATAAGATAAGATAACCAATAGGATTGCATAAAATCCCCGCTCTGCTCCAGTATGCGATTCTATTAGTTAATATTTCTCCGTTTCTTCGCTCCGCAGCCTCGCTCCGCTTCAATGGACAGGCAGCCTAGCTCGGTGATAATTTAGCTTTCTAATGGTGGATGAATTTTTATCGGTTGTGTAGCTTTTGAGTTAAAACCTTACAAACAAACAAAAATCAAATCTTTCCTTTTTATAGTATTAGTATAGATATATAGGGTACTAGAGGATGCCCGCTGCTACGCCCGCACATGTTTTTTTATTTATCCATTTCTTCCTAATCCCGTGGGAATTTCGGGCAATCCCTTCTTAGTGCACCCCTACAGTACCCAAAGAACATACATGTTAAATTTCAGCTTCTTGCGTTCAGTAGTTTCGGCTGTGCGTTGTCTGTCAGTCACTCAGTAACAGAAGAGTTTTATATATATAGATTAAATAATGAACAAGGTATATAGGTGTCACTGTATTTAAAACGCAATAATAGTAGGAAGCTATTTATATAATTGCGATAGTCTTTGTTTCCTACTTCTTACTGCTAACATAAATCAAAAAGCAATAATCGTTATAATGCTAATTTATCTACATGCCGATCACTTAATTAGCGGAGACGTAAAGCAACGAGAATTAATTGTAATTTATGGACTCTGATATTAACACCTCTGATTAGGTTAAATGCAAACTGTGAATAACTTATTGTCAAGCTATATTATGTTAATAATTTTAAGTGTATTGATTGACTGCAAACCCACCGAAAGTACTACATTAAAAAAAAAAGACGTGTGGCACTCGGAGACTGCCGCGGTAAATAATAATAATAATAATAATTCTTTATTTAAGACAACATTGATCCATTGTGTTAGTAACATTTTCTTAAATAACTATGTTAGTTTTATTCTAATGTTTAGTTATTTTTATTCTATGCGCGCATGGGGGAGGCAGTCCGCGCAGACTAATAACCAGGATAGTTATCTGATCATAGTCCGCACGAAGTGCCTCGTCCACGGTGCGTGTAGGTCCTCTGCAATTATTTTCAGGATGCTATTGTTACTCGCCCTTATCCTTGTCATCAGTGATGCGACCTTATTTCTAATAATGGCCTGAAATCCATTAGTTTCAGCCTGTGCAAACATCTCTGATGCACTACAAAAACGGGGAAGTCCCAACATCATCCTGAAAATATTATTATATTGGATGCGCAGGGTATCTAACGATCTTTTGGCATACGCCATCCACAGGCCCCCGGTGTACATACCCTGGCAGTATGCTTTAAAAAGTGTAGTTTTGACTTGGTCTGTACACCGGGAGAATCTGCGAACCAGCATATTACCGCGGACCGCCAGAGCCCTACGCTCCCGTTCTATATCGACATCGTCTTTAAGGTCGTCGGTAAGTATATGTCCTAGGTATTTAAATTGATATACCCTCTTCAGGCTTGACCCGTTCAGGCTTATGGGTGGTATTTGTTCTGGACACCTACCGGCGGCCTTAAAGACCATGTACTCACTTTTCTTAATATTATAGACAAGTCCATGGGAAGCAGCATACCTCTCACACACAGATAGCATCTGTTTAATGGCATTTGCAGTCGGCCCCAGCAGCACGATGTCGTCCGCGTAACTGATATTATTAACTCTAAGACCACCCACCGAGCATCCGACATGCATGCTGCTGAGCTCAACTATGAGATCGTTGACATATAAGTTGAAGAGCCCTGGAGAGGATATCCCTCCCTGTCTCACACCGCACTCCAACCCATATGACTCCGATAATGCCCCTGACCATCTAACAATATTAGTTTGGTTTGCATACCAGAATTTAAAAAGCCGTAGTACTTCTTCCGGTACAGCCCTGTCCGCCATCTTCCTCCAAAGCACCTCATAGGAGACGAGATCGAAGGCCTTGGAGAGATCAAGAAAACAGGCATATACCGGCGTTCTGCGCTTAGTGTAGTATTGGACAGTATGCTTGAGACTCAGAATTGCGCTTTCAGTAGAAAGTCCCGGTCTAAACCCGAACTGAGCGTCGTGTAGATCTATGTATTTCTGCAGTGTAGAATCAAGCAGACTGTCCAACACTTTAGCTACAGTTGTAGCTAGGGAAATCGGGCGGTAGTTCACACTGTCCGAGATATCTTCTGCCCTGCTCTTGACTAACGGCACCACGGTGGTTTTCATCAATTCAGCTGGAAGGTAGGAGTGACTGATACACACATTAAAGAGCAAGGACAGGACCCTCGGGAGATGTATGCCCGCGTATTTAAAATGTTCGATACTCAGCCCATCGTGTCCCGGAGACCTACCCCTGCTCATCCTCTTAATAATTGATCGAACCTGATAAAGCTATTGCATAGCATTTTTTATCAACTTATGCAATTATAATTATTTATTTATTTTATGTATGCAGTATATTTAATTGACCATTTTTTAGAGTTGATTATTAATATGAATAATATATTTCATATTAAATGGTATTTCTATCGAATTTGAAAATAACAACGTTTCGTTGGATACTTTGCCACTAGCCTGTATATGAGTTAACTTATAGTCACTTAAAAAAATATATACTTTAATTCTATTCTGTGGCCAACTTCAACATGTAGCATTTGTGTCACAGTGATGCGCGCGCATCTAAAAATTTCACTCTCATCATTTTTTCATAACGCGCCTAAAGAAGTATAACTTCAAAAAGTATCACCGCTGTGCCGGTCGGAGTGGGGGGTGTTAGGTTATTTTCGTTACGGAATTTCTGGATTCGGTCTCCACGCTCAAGGCCCGCGATAGAAGCTATGCAATAGCTTAAAAATTGGGGCAGTCTTTGGGGACTGCCGATAGAAGTGAAAACTTTAATCCTTGATCATAAACACTTCTTTATAAACCAAATTATAAAACAAAAATAATTCAAAAATGGAAAGCGTGCATTTGGCACACGCAGTTGAAGCTCGTAACTATGGTTACATAATTATATCAATATATAATGTCATAATTATAGGGATTAAATATAATGATCATCAAAAATACTAATTGGTCAGCAAATATTGCACAGCATAACGAGCATCTATACGCCTCAAATCACTGCATTCTGTCTCGGAAGTTTTAGGTTATGTTAGGTTCCTTTTTTTAAACCCACCGAAAAATAGGAGCCCCGCCAGGCGGGGCTCCGTCGACTTAGTTTGATCTCTTTAAAGTTTGCTGGCCATGAGTTGCTGATCAATTAGCTATTTTTGCTCACAGATTATATTTTTCTGCTCACAAAAATACCAATAACATACAAATAAAATAACAATGCTAACCATTTAAATAGCACCCATAATTATATCAACAAGAGTGTTATTTAAATGGTTAGCATAGTATTGGTATTTTTGTGAGCAGAAAAATATAATCTGTGAGCAAAAATAGCTAATTGATCAGCAACTCATGGCCAGCAAACTATAAAGAGTACAAACTAAGTCGACGGAGCCCCGCCTGGCGCGGCTCCTATTTTTCGGTGGGTTTAAAAAAAGGAACCTAACATAACCTAACACTTCTGAGACGGAATGCAGTGATTTGAGGCGTATAGATGCTCGTTATGCTGTGCAATATTTGCTGACCAATTAGTATTTTGATGATCATTGTATTTAATCCCTATCAACAATATTATTGGTAGAATTTCGAGCACTAGGCGACCGCTAGTATTCTATAATAATTCAAAAATGGAAAGCATGACGATGACGTAGCGTGACGATGACGCGAGTTCTATGATTTTTGTTCACCCAAGAAGTGCTCAACGAGCCTAAAGAAGATTTCACTTCCAAAATTGACTGCCGGTATGGTGTAGTGATTTAAGTCGCCGCGTCAGCACTGCCACCGCGCCGAGTGTTGTAGGTTCGATCCCCACGCGGGACAAACATTTGTGTGATCCAGAAATGGTTGTTCCGACTGTAGGTGTTCTTTGTGTCCGTTGCTTGTTTGTTTTGCGGGGCACCGCGACACAGGAATTATTCGTAGTGCGGGAATTGTCTTTTTACATATTTATTTATTTATTTGTCTATATATTTTTATTAATAGGTATATTAGTTAATCGCGTGTTCAAGACTTGTTTACACATTTATATGGAAATAAAGATCTTTGACTTTGACTTCACGAGAAACAAAATAAATTCATCTACCGGATGATATCTCAATTTTTACGACAAGTAACACATATTTTAAGAAGTTTATTACTTCAAGGGCATGTTTACTTTGAGAAGTTGTCATTAATAGGAATGATGCACGAAACAACAGTTGTATACTGAATGTAATCAATGATCTCAAATAATTTAAGTATCAAATATAATCTGCAAGCACAGAAGGGGTAATTTACAGTTATAAAATAATATCAGCGCTGTTTATAAACTGCCCCACGTTTCACAGATGTTCTCTCTCTATGAGAAGGGTTGACCATAGTCCATCGTGGAGGCTCAGTGATTAACGAACTTCGCACATGAGTTTGAGAACATTGTGCAGAAATCAGATATGCAATTTTTTATGATTTATTATAACGTTGAGGCATACGATAATTAACTATTTATTGTGCACATAACTTAGAAAAGTCAAAATAACGATCGAACTCAAAACTTACGTTGTAGTTCTATCGTTTTTCCGCTAAGCATTTTAGGCAGTTGGCCAATGATAATAATAAAGGAAGACTATTCAAATGGAAATTTTAGAGCGGCAATAATATGACTGGTATAAAACTCAATAATTCTCAACGGTACAACGATAAAACACGTAAAGAATTTAAAGACTCTAGAGACCAGATGTTTGCAGTACATCAAACGTTGTATAATATATAATAATAATAATAATGTCCTCCAGACCGAATTTCGGTCATGGCGGCCAATCTTAACGGAGACTGGCCATCTGCGCAGGAGATATTCTAGTGCACATGTGTGCGCAGACACAAGTGCACTCTCTGTTCCCTAACTCTAATGATAGAGGATAATTCAACACGACCGGAGAGAGATCAGGTGCAGGACCAACGGTTTTACGTGCTATCCGAGGCACGGGGTTGTTTAACACCGCCAATTTCCTAACTCCGAGCTCGTATTGAGATTTCTTAACAGAAAAACTCAATAACTTTTTGTTGGCCCGACCCGGGATTTGAACCTGAGATCTCATGCACAGCAGTTGCATTCACTACCACTGCGCCAAGGAGGCAGTTGATGATATATCTTAATATATATAAATTACGTGTCACGTTGTTTGTCCGCTATAGGCTCCTAAACTACTGAACCGATTTTGATCAAACTTCGTAATCATCTGTAATTTGGTCCAACTTAAAAGATAGGATAGTTTTTGTCTTAAACGGACAAATATCATCTGATGTGATGCAGATGAAGTTGCGCGGGACAGCTTGTATTATGTTTAAGATATTTCTAACAAGAAACGCTTATTTAGAACCAATATTTCTAAAGTATGAAGACGTCTAAATAAGTAGCTCTGTATAACGCACATATAAAATGTTATCCTGACGAATATCATGATAAACGTGTGAGTTTGTTTGTTTGCCTTAAGACTGCGGCGACCGTAAGACAGATAATGACAGAGCTCTTGCGGTGCATATTCAAATCGGCGCGTGGCCGCCATAGTAAAATTGTATGGAGGATTTGAAGTGCTTTATTGATAAATATGTATCTTTATTGTCAACCAATAACTAAAATATTTGGGACGGACAAATTGTAATATAACTGTTCATGTTTCGTTTAGCTGTAAAATAGGATAGATTTCTACTGTCATAATCTAAAAAATCACGTAACACGAGCTTACGTTTTTGCATGTTTCGTGCAAATTTACGTAATTTTGTAGGCGAAACTATTAATTATTTTAAACTTTTTACACGGAGTAATTGTAAACACATTCATTGTTATGGTAAATGTATATTTTATATTTGTATTAAACAAAAAGTATTGATTTTATTCACTTAACTGTGACCGTCTGTTTTGGCACATTTCACTCGGCGCAGTCTTAAAGACTCGACCGATTATCTTTTTCCTAGATGAAAGGCATTTCATCTAGAAAAAAGTTCTGTTCCCAAAGGGACAGTTGTTGACATAACCTAAATTAACGCTAGTGAAGCCACGTGCAAAATCTAGTGAATAATAAAGTTTGGCATGTAGTGATACTTGAGTAATACAATAGATACGACGATGCATGTCTAATAACACAACAAGAAACCACTATCTGTTTTGGTTTTAATGAACCATCATTAAAATTAATAACAAATACCAAAGTCACAAAAAAGGAAAACTATGCTCACGATAATTACTTTTACATTAAACATAATGACGCTAAGTAAAGGAAATAATACAAAAATGAATACAAATATCAAAAGCTATAAAATAGCTACAATACCGTCAACATCCAACAGAACACAATGAAATTGTAAGAACGCCATTCACTTTAAATGACCAAGCATTAATTGCAAATTCAAAAGATAAGAATGAACAACTGCTTGTATGACACTTTCTCGTAGATAGTGATGTCAAATGTCAAATGTTTATAGATAAAGGTGCAATATGTTTGTCCGGTACTGTATCAACAATAACGCCTTAACATTAAGCAATGAGAGATAAACGAGTGAAAATTGATAGCAATTTGTTGTTCGTAGTTTGAAATTTACGATGCTTGATCATGAATTGTAGGCTGTGAGTAATTCTAGTTTCAGTGAGATAATTAAATAGTGTTAAATATTTGTCTAAATTTATTTCTTAGATTTAAAGTAATCGCTGTTAGTCTCGGAAGAAAACTATCGACGTAGAAATTTTAACAAAAACATTGTGTATACTCGTATATTTTCGACGGAAGGCTGAACAGTTAAAGATGGGATGTAAAATAATGAAAGAGGTAATTATGTGAGCTTTCAGAACTGTATTTTTTCGAGTGAAACTCAGTAGGGTAGTAGTACTACCATTAAATCAGCTCCCTGTACCCTTACATGAATAATCAGAAGGGTGTAAAGTAGTTTTGTAGTAAACTGTAGTGTTCTTTTGATAATTTTACTTAACTTCTTCGTTTTTTCCTAAGATCAGAAATAAAACTACATATCAGCTTTTGAATTTACCACGCTAAATAAAGAAAAATGATTTTTATTTTTTGTATCCATTTAATATTGAATGAATCAGTTATGAGTCAGTATATAAAGAGCTCCAGTTCTTCCCCTATCCCTATGGACCCTAATGTTGTCATTAGCGTACTGTGGATGTATCATAGTGCGCCTGCGTTCCTCAGGGACTGTATTCGGCGGATAATACGCGTAACAGCTTTTATAACAATGTATAAATAATAACATGATCTAACCCCTCTATACATGACTTGTTGGCTAATCCATTTTGCTTTATTGATCCTTCTAACTTTCCAGTTATGACGCTTAAAATAAATTTACACTTTTGAAAAGAAAAGGCTCAAGTGGTAAGAGTAAGGTGTAAACTTTGTGAATGAATGAAAAGTGAAGTGCTGCCATTGCGTAATTGTTGAATGGAACCTTTAAGAGAAAATTTATAATACATTTTTACTTGGAAAATACGTAGAGATATTAATTGGCCCGTTGATATAAAGGTGAGAGATACTGATAGTGAGGCATCGGGTATCAGATCTAAAAAATTGTCTCGATAGGGCAATGACTACCCTCTCACAGAATATCGACGTGAAATAGCAGCTCTGGTGTTGAAGGCGTCCATAGGCTACTGTGACCACTTACCATCAGGTGGACCGTATACTAGTTTGCCACCTAAGTAGTATAAAAAAAAATTGGATATGAATCATCACAGATATCTCTGTTTAGTAATAATAATGATTTTTATGCCTATAATATACAAACGCTAAGTTGTTTTCTAGAAAATACAGCTAGTGCACTTTTTAAAATCCTTTTGATATAATTTTAACGACTCAAGTTTACTTCGAGCCTAGCCTTGGAACTAAATACCGGTACAATAAACGATACCCAGTTTATTAATCTTACCGGAAACTATATGTTCAGTTCAGTTTATTACAAAGTAAAATTAATGTGGAACCTAATAAAATCGTTACTAGGAATTATTCGAAGAAATTAAAGTCGAAACAATCTATGAATATGGAAACCATTATAAATCTTAAGTTCCAATACATATTCAACGCGTTGAAACAAAACAGTAAATTTTCTAGTAAAATAAAACGTCTATCGTTTATATTTCTCATATTACTCTATTTCATTATACGGTTCAAACGGTCAACCAAACGAGAATCCATTATGTCATGCTTCGACACATTTCAAAGTTATTTTGTTTCTGAGAACGGTCTCTTGCGCACAATCGTTATAAATCCACGTTCGACTATGTGTATTTCTAGTTCCAGTATAATTTGAGCTTCCTCTTTCTTCACTACTTAAGCTGTTCGAGGTTTTATTGATCGGTCGTAAGCTCCTACTCCATTGGTCATGGTGACCGCTTCAATAGTTTTATATATTGTTGCCTTGTTATGCATAGTTATTTTCCTCACGTAGGTATATCGGAAAGGGCGTCGAACTTATATTGTTATTAGTGCTGATATGGGCAGTCTTTATAATAGTTAAAGCTATTTACATGATCTCATTTGCAAGTAAGTTACTTGAGTCATGAATGAATCATGTCGTTGACAAAGATGTTTATGTTCTAATAATTTCAAAGAATTGCTTTATTTTCTGCTTGTATGTGATTTGCTTAATTTTACAGACTGTTGAAATTTTCAGGGTACTAAAAATGTTATTTTTTGATTCTAGGAAAATATGTGACGTACAAGAATCTTTTTAAAGAAAGTAAGTTGGCAGCCCAAGGACATTAAAACAATTATGGTGAATAAATATTATTTTATATATTTTATTTAGTGTACGTTATTATTATTGAAATACAATATGTATAAAACAAAATAGATATATAACTTAATAATCCTAAATATCACTCGAATCGTCTAATGATACTAGCATTCTATAAACGTTGAACGAAATATTCAACCAGCCAGACGCTTTTGATATTCATCAATAAACCCTTGCCGATACGTCTAAATCTCCTCAATTCGAAACTTGTCAGGCCGCACTAAATTGAGCAAATCGATAGAGAACATTCAATGGCGAGAATTAGATTTTAATCTTCGTGTCTGGAAGAAACCTTATATTGATTTATATTTAGGAATTCTGAATATCGGCTGTATTGGAATTGGGCAATTGCTGTGTTATTATTTCCGTCGTATGTAAATCCATATAATCTGCTACGTACTAACGGAGACATCTCAATAATTTTTTTGTGATTGGAATTACAGTGCATTCTCTCTTACTCACTTAATATAAACAATGGTGCTATAGGGAACGACACGGTAAAGTGCAATATTTGTTAAGCAGTAGCGTAATAAACATAATTTAATAATATCAGCCCTATATTAAACTGTTCCACTGCTGGGCACAGGCCTCTTCTCGCTGTGAGAAGAGTTAGATGAAACTCTATCACGCAGGCCCAGTGAGGGTTGGCAGACTTCACATATTATCTTCGAGAACATTATGAAGAACTCACAGATATGCAGGTTTCCAGACGATGTTTTTCCTCGTCGTCAAAGCAAGCGATAATTAACTATTTAATATGTACATAACTTCGAAAAGTCAAAGATATGTGCCTTAGGATAAAACACCAGAACTCTGCTTGGCAGTCCAATGGTCTACTACTAGTCTTTCGCTAATTCAAAAATTAAAACTAAGACACTTGAAATGTCTCCTGTAATTCGTAGTACATATTATCTCAATGATTTTTCTCAGCAGCTTCGCCCGTGAATCTCATGGGCAAGCATACCAGTTGTATACAAGTAGTCCCATGAATGAAACCAAAACATTGTCTTTCTTTGTACCAAATTTCATCCAAATTATTATAAGTAACACGTTATTTTGTTACAAATATCCAAAAATCTTAACAAGCTCAAACATTTATAATATTAGCGGGATTAAATCACAGTAAATTAAACTTAGTAACCACAATCTTAATTAAATTTCTATCGTTCGCCGGCTATAAATCGTAAGTTACTTATGAATGCCCACGTCTAGACAAGCAGACACATATTGGCAATACAACCAACATGTTCAATTATAAATTAGATTCAGTAGAACACAATTTACTAATAAACATCATAGAAAGCGGCGTATCTGAATAGTCTATTCATTCATTGAATGCAATCATTAATTATCTTTTCTGTTTCAATGTATTTAGTTCCCGTATATTCATTTGTTAATTTGACGTGTCTAAAATAAGAAACACTATTACGTTGATATATTTTATATGTTTTGCGAACATTTGCGGGATTTTGATTGACTGTATTTTTATTTTGACCACTATTCAAATGACCTTATTTTTATCTAACTGGACAGTTTACTTTTACATTACTGTTTTTGCAGATATGTTTTGACTTGAATAGTATTTAAAATTGTTTCATTGAGATGCCACAGTTTTTGCGTTAGTTTGCAGCCGATTGCGACGTCCTAGGATCGAATGTAGTCAGGCCTTTTCGTTACGTATAAATATAGTTGGCAAAATGTGCCTGGAGGAATATCTAGGGTGAGTCTATATAATATGAGTACGTAGTTAAAACATCCTATCCTATTATTTACGTAATTGCAAAATATATTATATTAAACGGACTATGAATCGATAATTATAGTCACAGCGAGTTTTCCCACAGCAAAACTATAAAACTTTCCCATTCTGTAATTAGTCGTGTAGCGTTAATGTTAATTATCACCATGGGAAGTCAGTCGTACCACTATATTGATCGGAGTTCGATGCCTGCCAACTATGCGGCATGCATGTTAAGAAGCGCTTTTTTCTAACCCTTTTGTTTCTTCGCTTGAAGTGTTTTTGTGATCGATGATAGATATTGTATTGTATCGTTATGACTTTTAGATTTTTTCTTTGAGTAAATTTTGTGTGGTGTTGAAGTGATTTGCATTTGTGGAAGCTTCGAGATGATGATCGATCTTATGTAAAGTATGTTATTGCTAAATAAATGTAACAATGTTTAAATTCATTTTGCAAGTATTTACAATAACTTAGTAAATGTATTTACTCAGATGAAATAGGTGCGCAGTAGTAGTACTCCCGTGTATCTACGTGGTAGCACTGTCAATTAAAAAATATCAGCATAGAGTCGTGCTTCTGAAAATTTTTGAACCGATAGTATCCTAATATCACTCTATCTGTAATCATAAAACTTAAACTATACCACGTAGACTAGTTGTCCTCAACCAATTCTACACAAGCCTTTTCACCACCAAATAAATATGTACCTACTACAAATTCCTAATCACAATTGTGCGTTATCATTCTCAGCTTATATTAAAACTTCGCGATATGCAACTGCTATAATATCATACCCATTGAACCAGCTGCCAGCATTACAAAAATAATAACGCACACGCATATTTTCGGTTGAAATATAGCTGATATCTACCGTATCTTTCCGCGGCGCACATGTAGGTCGGTGTAGTAACAAAATTAACACATACCATCGCCCTTCGTTCACAATACTTCATTGATCTAACTATGGTAATTTGTTTATTCAGAGCTCGAACTTTCGGGGTCGTAAAATGGAGATCACGAATTGGAGCAACGGGTTTGGAGGTATTGTTTTCTGTAGACTAGTTTTTGCTGGGTTTGCTAAATGGTATGTGATAAATTGAATTAAGCGAAGCGTAAACGCAATTATAACGCGTATTCTGGTGGCGATCATAAGGCGTTTGATTAGCGAATGACAGTGTCTTGTGTCTGTTAACGTACGTACATTAAGTCATGACTTTGTGTTTACCTACATTTCACCAACTATGTTTCTACCAGCGAATTATCTGTTGAGTCTATCGTGCATAATTGTGAACCGCGTATTGATACTGCGAAACTCCTAACAGAAAACCCATTTGCTGGATTTGGTATCCGCATTCCATGAAACCATCGCATTAGAAAACGATGGAACTTATCCAAATGAAAAACTGCAAATTATTTATGATATCTATTTTATACCCTTTAAGCTTTTGCATTGATATATGTATACATGATTCGAAACGGGAATTAATTGTTTATCTTTAGATGCTTGACGCTTAGACCAGATTGCATCGTCCGTGGTGACATTTAACAAGATTTGGTAATAGACAGTTTAAGGAAATTCTAGGCTGTAGTAACTAAAATCAAATACTAATATCGACGTAGGCAAGCAGTACCTTAGCAATTTGCTGTTAACCCTCGAACAAATACTACAAACGACAGTAAAATCGGATCGATAGCTCGTTAGCGACGTTTAACAACTAATTCTTCTAAACTTTCCCCGACGAAGTATTGAGCCATTCGTTAGAAGTTCCGCACAACGCAACGGTTAATTGTCAGAATTCTAAACTTCCCACTAATGAACGGAGGAAATTAATTTTAACTCGTTCTGAGTTGTCGAAGTGGTTGGGACGCTTCGTAACAGATTTGAAAATAATCGATGGCAGAAATATATAATTAATTATCATTGCTGATTATTATTTTCAACTTTGCTTTTTATTTTTATACAATAAGCTTATTCGCTAAAGCCGAAATACATACATACATACATAGATTCACGCCTGTTTCCCAGAGGGGTAGGCAGAGACTACGGATTTCCATTTGCTACGATCCTGACACACTTCTCTGGCTTCATTCACTTTCATCACATTTCTCATACACGCCCGTCGGTTCAAGGAGCTCTTAACCTGGCCTTTGTCCAGAACGCCTCCGATCTGGTCGAGAAACGTTCGCCTAGGTTTTCCTCTTGCGACTGTTCCATTCACACTAGCCTTATAAAGCCGAAATATGTTTGTAAATTCAAACCTCACACGGGACAAACAATTGTGTGACCCAGAAATGGCCAAGTCTGTTGGGTCACATGCACCGAGTATGAGAAACGTTTTCTTAAAATAAAATATATTGCGTTTGCTGTTCAAATATTTGTAAAGACATGCTACAGATACAACACGTAGGGATTATCCGTAGGTACTGTAGTTTATATCCTGCTTGATTATATGATAAGCTGTTCGTCTTGGTGTAACAAATTTCATATTATAATTAAATTACTAGTTATCAGATTATACTTAATTCAAGCAATAGAGTTCTGGCCATTTTACTTATTACGGTAACGTAACCATATCTTGATTATTCAAAAAACGAACAACGCCATCTATTGAGGTCGAGTTCAAATATTTTACACGGTATATTTAAATAACAAACAACCTTAAAATTGATCTTTCAGATTAAAATTATGACAAAATTATTTTTTGATTTCTAATTAATGAGAATGGAAGTTTGTTTCTTATGCTTGTAAGCCTTATCTACTCGACCGACCGTCTAATTTGCATACACTTTGTTAGTGGTACACAAAAGGACATAGCGAACCTTTCATTCAGAAAAAATACAGTTCCCAAGCGAGCGAAGCCGCGGGCAAAAGCTAGCAATGTATAAATATTAAGCCGCTTCCTTGCTATTTAGTTTTCATTCTGTTAGCACCTCCAAAAGATATATGAGCCAGTAAGCGCATGTTAGTGGTTCACCTCAATATTTCAACTAGATAGGATTTGAACTCGCGACCTTTTGATCGTCAGTCAACGCCTCCCGCGGGCTATTGTCGCTTCGCTTTCGAATCGTTGATAGTAAGATACTTGTTCGTCTTCAAGTAAGCTATCTACTTTGGCTTGCTGGTCAATTCTGTTCGCCAAATGGACTACTATTATTGAAAGTCCGTGCCACTATCCGATCACTTAAATGGTTAACTGTAATACACTGTAAGTAGTAGCTTGCAACCGATCGTGAAGTTCGAATCCCAGGTCAGGTAAAGCTTTAAGACCGGTATCTTTTTTTATAGTGTTACGGCAAAGTGATTGTAACGGACCTGATGGAAAGCCCAATTACAGTCCAGAGACAGTGACGACGAGGCGAAGATAGATGTCTTCTAGTCGTAGTCAGTGTCAAGCCGGTCTGACCAGATGCTTCTTCACACTACGTTTAAAGTATCCAATGTCATAGAAGGGAGCGAACACATGTGCCGGAAGACCATTCCAAAGTTGTATGGTACGGCATAAGAAGGAATTGCTGAACCTTTTGATGCGAGACGGGATTGTGCTAACTGTCTGTAATATGTTGTAAATAGCGGATAGCACGACAACGGTACGTAGCTATAAGTACGTTATAATATTGTAGCAAGCCCGTCGGCCAATATACGTTGTACAGCAAAGTTGTGTATTATTCCTAAACTTCAAGAAGTGCATTCCTCAAATACATCACACTGTCCATCCACGGTAACAAAGACCGCCACGTGTAGTTCTCAATAAAAAAAATAAAAACTCAAAAATAAATTTATTCAAGTTAGGTTACAAGGTAACACTTATGAATGTCAAAGTTACATAAAAAAAAATCTGTGAATTTACATTTACTGCCACGTTCAGCAAAGCGAGGGTGTAGGGCTCATGAGAAGAACGGCCAAGAAACTCATGGCCACTCTTTTTAATCGCCAAGTATACAATAAAATTTTGTTTACAAATCATAACTGTAAGGTGTTGCTCAAAAGGAAGGGGGAAGGTGGAAGGTGGGATGAGGTCAAATCTATCTATTTAAAATTTGTCTGCACCGATGGAGTAGTGGTTTAAGTGGTCACCTCGCCACAGCCACTGGCCGAGTGTTGTGGGTTCGATTTCCACACGGGAAGAAAACTTGTATGATCCACTAATAGTTCCGAGTAGGGGTGAACTTTGTGTCCGTTATTTGTATGTTTGTAAAGTCCCCTGTGACACAGCATTTATTACCACTGCGGGAGTAGGCACTTTAAATTTTAAAAAATCAACGGGTTGCACTCCGGGAGTGCCGGCAGAAGTGAAAACTTGAATATTAACGTTGTGCATTTTTTATATTTAGGAATGGTTAGGGAATAATTTTGCACGAGTTGCTTTAATTATCAGTATAAAAATACTATAATTTATGTTGTAAAATACAATATTCATTTATTGCGCTATCATACACAAACATGACAATTCTCCCTCCATCTTACGAATTTTTAATCAGGTCACGTGTCCTGACGCGAGTTTAAAATTTTTTACCCATCACAAAAAAAGTGCACAACGCCGCGGCGCGCCGCTAAAGAAGTTTTCACTTCAATAATAAAATGGAAATGGTTTTTCCAAGTCTGGGTGTTCTTTGTGTCCGTTGTTTGAATGTTTGTAAAGTCTCCCGCGACACAGGAATTAATCCTAGTGCATGAGTTAAATCCTAACTAATATTATAAATACGAAAGTGAGTTTGTTTGTTACGCTTTCATGCCTTAACTTCTCAACTGATCATCATGAAATTGCGAAATTTCGTGTTTCACGTGACAACGTGTTTGCGATACACGTTGTCAGGGGTACAGAATAGGACATAGGGTACCTTTTATCCAGAAAAAAGCACTAACCTAACATAATGTACATTTACTCGAGCGAAGCCTCGGGCAAAATCTAGCATTTAAATGAGAATATATTTTTTTAAAGTAATAACTTCTTTAGGCGCTTTGAGCACTTCTTGGATGAACATAAATCATAGAACTCGCGTCATCGTCACGCTTCCACGCTTTCCATTTGTGAATTATTTTAGAATATTAACAATATCTCAGAAATGGTGCGTCCTAAGCAAAAAATAACGATATTTTGACCCCCTTGATAACTCCTAAGAGAGTATCAGGAACTAGCATTCGATCCGCCCCGCGTTGAGCACTTTTTGGGTGAACAAAAATCATGGAACTCGCGTCATCGTCACCGAACGCTTTCCATTTTTGAATTATTTTTGGTTTATAATTTGATTTATAAAGAAGTGTTTATGATCAAGGATTAAAGTTTTCACTTCTATCGGCAGTCCCCAAAGACTGCCCCAATATTTTTTTTATAAAATTTTTAAGAGCTGTGGGTTCGACCACACTTGCCTGTTACACGCTGTTACCGTTCCACAACAGCTGTTGGACACAACGGAACATCTATTAATAATGCCATAAAACTAATCCTTAGTTTATAACCTGGTTGTTTTTGTGTGTACACACCCACGATTTCAAGTAATCGTTCCGTAGCAGTTAAGCTCTGAATATATGACTTGGGAGCTCTGTAAGACATTAAATAATACATCTAATATGATATTACTGCTTCAGTAACGCAATAGTAGGTAATGGGATTGCTGAGGCGATCTCGGGTTCGATTCCGAGGATAAATCATAAATCATAACTTTATTTGCAAGAATATGGTCAAGTATACAGGTTGGTCGTTTTATAGAAACTAGCGGTCGCCTAGTGCTTGAAATTCGACCAACTGATATATATTATGTCATGTCATTATACTCGTATATTGATATATGTAACCATAGTTACGCGCTTCCACTGCGTGTGTCAAATGCATGGTTGAGTGCGTGTAGTATTTTTTCATTAATTTAATGTATTTATTATACATATTTTATATAAATATTAGCATTCGTCACTTCTTCTCTGTATAAACTATAAGTGTGCGAAATTTCATACTCCTCCGTCCGCCCAATTTTCGTAAAAAGGGATCCAAAGTTTTCGCTTCACGTATTAATATATAGATTTACTCTGCTGTCCGTCTGCCACCAGGCTGTATCTCATGAACCGTGATAGTTAGACAGTTGAAATTTTCACAGATAATGTATTTCTGTTGCTGCTATAATAACAAATACTAAAAACAGGATAAAATAAATATTTAAGGGGGCTCCCATACAACAAACGTGATTTCTTTTCTCGGTATTGATAACGGCAACAGGTACACGCTTGAAATATTCTCAGAATATTTAGTTATATATTCACTTTAAAATAAATAATTAAATTAAAACAAAACAAATATTTAAGGGGGGCTCCCATACAACAAACGTGATATTCCAGTATTGTTTTTATAGATTTTTTATTGTTTTATAGATAATGGTACGGAACCCTTCGTGCGCGAGTCCGACTCGCACTTGGCCGGTTTTTCTATATCGCGTGCAAACGGCGTGCTCAAGTGTAAATAGCTATGTACATCTGCGTCCTAATAATTTTATAATTCATCGCGTTTATCAGAACGGTTGGCGAAGATTTATTGCCGTCGTAAATTTTATTATAACGACTCGATATGTACTTACATACTGCTCTGACCTAGTACTGCCGCAACTAGGAGTACATACATTGATTGTATAAATCATAAATATCACGAGGAAGCATAAGAGCGGGCGCAGACTGGTAAGATTTGTCACGGAGACTTTAATTTTGTACTAGTAGTAGAGCCTCGCTGATGTCAGCATGAATGGGGCAGCTCGACCCGGGACTCAGGAAAATTAAATTTTGTCTCACAGTTTCGGCAATATGATTTTTAAAATTTTTAACATTAAAGTTCGGAAATTTGGACTAAAACTGTAAAAAATTTAAACGAATATGGGTTTAGCTGTCATAATGATATTTTTTATTTTATTTAACTATTGCTACATTTCATTAAAATTATTATTTCCTATAGACACCTTGTAAAAAAATTATAACAGGCTGTCAAAGTTTCGGAAAGAGCTAAAACAGAACAAAACATTGCATGATTAAAAAATATATATATATAATTTGCCTGGGTCCAACACGTTGGCAATAGCCCAAACCAGATCTCTATTTCATTTGGACAACCGTGTGCCTAACAGCCTTTATATCGCGGTGAGAGGTCAACTTACAATGGTCGCTACAAACATACGCTAAAGAAACGATATCATAAACAATAGCACGATATAAAATGTAATTTAACAATATTGTAATGTATGCAAAATTATTCTGAAAGTCATTCAACAAATTTCATACACGATAAATACTTAAGCCATAATCGTGTACAAACTCGTATACAAAACGGGTAATTAATCTTTAGCATACATCAAGTAACACAATAGCGTATGACTTGCATATTCATAACTTTAAGAATTATACTGTAGATAATAATTAGCGATATGTGTGTAAAAAATATTAAGGATACTTCGCACTGAGCGAATGACGGTACTATTGATTGCGTCCATTGAATGATGTAGCTGCTTTATTGTCTAATGTAGGGACTATTCAAATTGCAAAAAAACTTACAAGAAATAGAAAATGTATTATTTTTTAAACAAGGATAGTATATCAATACGCCATATTATATTATAGAGAGCGCGCTATTATCAACCACAGTTTTAGTACTGACAAATGAACGATAAATTCAATAACACTTTTACCTGACCCAGATGTAGTCACGTCTTCCCCAGTTGAACAACGAGACATCCATCGATTTATAACAAGATTTTTATAATACTTACAAAAATAAAACAACAGACAACTTTAATGTTTCTAGCTTTTGTTTTTATAGCTTATACGTGTTTCTAGCTTTTGTTTCTGTAGCTAATACGTGTTTGTAGCTTTCATGTGCCTAACTTTCGTGATTCTAACTTTTGTTTTTATAGCTTACTTGTTTTTAGCTTTCGTATTGCTAGCTCTCATGTTTCTAGCTTACGTGATTCCAGCTTACATGTTTCTAGTTTTCGTGTTTTTAGCTTATACGTTACTAACTCACGTGTTTATGTTCTTCACGCTTTTGTGTTTATATTTTATCGTCAGCTATTAGAGACGCGTAATGCACGAGGCCTCTAACGCCTCATACATATTAATTGCCAAATGTGTTGAGTATAAAAAGCGTTGATTGTTATCTGTATTCTGATTGGCTTTGATATGTTCCGGCAATTAAAGGGCTTTTTGTAAAGCTGGGTGTGTGCTGATCAATACTGGTGTGATTTTAGATTATTATATATATTTATATTTAATGGTCTTTAAAGAAATAATATAATAAAACGTTGTGGCGTGAAACAAGAGGTAGTTACAGATATTGAGAAAGAACGCATTGTGCTAGCTCAATAATGGGTGATAGTAGATGTTGAAGTAAAGAATCGACGACAACAGATTAATCAAAAATGTATAAAAAGGAAATGTATAAGTCACAATTTCCAAGGAAAGATCTAGGAGAACGTTATCTAATTAGATCATCGACAGTCAGAAGAATATCTGGATTAAATACTCTTAACTTAGCTTAACAGTATACTTAACCGATAAATATGCATGAAGAATGTTAGCCGTGGTCTTTATTTCTCTACCGAGAAATAAGTGATCATCTTATATATTTATGTACATAAGACCTCATTTCCGTTATATACATAAGCAATTATTTACATTACCAATGTCAATCATAATTATGGTATAAGATAATTACTTAAAAAAATAATATTTTATCTAATTAATCATACGATAAGATTTAAGGGCGATAGCCCAACGGTTACGTCATCGGACTGGCAACGGTTAGTCATCGGTTCGATCTGTAGGTGTCCATTGCATGACGGCGTGAAAGTGCCGGAGGCCCATTCGCCCTCTTTCCCCCTTCCCGCTCCTTCTCCTTCCCACTTCCTTCCCTAAAGGGTTGGTAACGCACAAGTGATGCCTCTGGTGTTGCAGGCGTCCATAGGCTACGGTGACCACTTACCATCATATGCCAGTTTGCCACCTTAGTCGTATAAAAAAAAAACCCTGGCGCAAACTAACTTGTTGGAATTTGGATCCAAATGTGTAGTACTACATTGTTCTTTAAAACATATATAAATATACACTTATTATATTATATACATCTACTGGTAAAATATGATTGAACTTTATTTATTATGTTACATCACTGTTAAAAATATTTGCAAAATAAATGTATTTCTATATACATATATTTAAAAAAAGATTATTTTATACTAGCTTTTGCCCGCGGCTTCGCCCGCGTTAATTTTGAATTTGACAATCAATTCGGGGTGTACTCTGCTTGTAATAATATATAATAATACTAGCTTTTGCCCGCGGCTTCGCTCGCGTTAATTTAAAATTTGATAATCAATTCGGGTTGTACTCTGCTTGTAATAATAAAATTCAATCATGATTCGAAAGACACGTGGCGCCATCTATTATCATAAGAACGTTATTATTGTTTTCCTCGGAAACAGTAATTTTTTTGGGATGAAAGGTAGCCTATATCCGTTTGTGTACATCTGACAACGTATATGCAAAATTTCAGGATGATCGGTTCAGTGGTTTAGGCGTGAAAAGGTAACAAATAAACAAACAAAATCATTTTCGCTTTTATAATATTACTTAGGATTAGGAAGTTAGGATTTTGAAGTTACTACCGCCATAGGCATACATTAAAATCATACATAGGGGTGACTAAAACACCCACAACTATTGATTTGTGAATCACGCAACGGTCGAAACCGCAACTTGCATTCGCAATGACAACATGACCATTTTAATCACAACAACATACAGACAAATACTACACAGATAACATTGTTTTAAAACTTCATACTCTATAGTTAGGTTCAAATGTGTACTTAAAAAAATGCCTTGCATTAGTCGGCCTCGATGGCGTAGTGGTTAGTTTAAGCGACTGCCATGCCCTGAGGTCGGGGGTTCGATTCCCGCACAAGTCAAACATTTGTGTGCAAGAACATGGATGTTTTTCTTGGTCAGGGTGTTTCTATATATAATATGTATGTATTTACCAACAAAGTATATATGTAGGTATGTTTATCCATTGTCTAGTATCCACAGTACAAGCTCTGCTTAGTTTGGGCTAGATGGTGTTGTGTGTATATGATAGAATATTATTATTATAATATCATTTTGCCAGTTATTAATTTAGATCATATGCAATGAAAGCTAGCTTAACTTGCGTCATTTAAGAGTCTACTCTATATTACATTCTGAGATTTACCAGCTATAAAATCTAATAACATGGTAGCCTGACTAGGAGATACCCTCTCATAGTGCCTTGTGCCTCAGTTAGTACATTACTAGATGAACAAGAATATCTATCAAATCAAACCAAAATTTCAAGATTTGGTCACCCCTGACCCTTTTACCGTACTACTCAACAACTACATATATTCTATTCAATATTCACAAGATCAGGGCTGCCTACAAAATCACCGGAAACACGAGTGAACAGTATAACTGTTTCTAATCGCATTTTATGTTTGTCACAGTTTAATTTACTGCTTAAACATTGAAGTAAGCACATAGCAATAAAATGTTATTATTCAAAGAGGACGATGAAACGTCTATTCAGAATTAAATATTCAGCTGTAAAGTCATATATTATGTACTAATAAAACAAGAAAAGGATGGCTTAATGGTTTAAGTGGTTGCTTTGCCACCGAGCGTTGTAGGTTTGATTCCCCACACGTGACAAAAATTTGTGCGATCTACACATACTCGTAGTTGTTCCGAGTTTGGCTGTTGTTGGTGACCGTTGCTGGAATGTTTGTAGTGTCCCCGCCATTTAGCCAATATTCCTACTATGAAAGACGTCTTTTGAAAAGAAAGTCCAAAACGCCTAGCCAACCTTCAAAAGAACATTCGATTTACAATGTAGGCAAATTTAAATCTCACTGGTAAATTTAGAATAGTACCACGTCAAGATTTCCATATTCAAAACTAAACACACGACTTACCGTTTTATTTGCGGGACACTAATCATTAAATTGATTGAGGATTTAAGTTTAAAGACTTCCTGCACGTGTCATGTGTATCTATTTCTGTTATCTATTTCATTACATGAAACAGAATTACATTGCTAACCCTAATACATATGATTAGGGTTGTCATTGTCACAGTTTTTGCAGACGACAAAAACTTTAATGAATGTAAAACGATTGTTCTTTGTTCTCGTTTAATGTTTTTAAATATAATGCGTGTTGTATTATGAATACAACTTGAAAATAACTTCTTTATTATATGTTTACTACAGTCACAACAGAATGGAGCTAGTATAAATAGAATATGTATATCAATATTCTATATCAATATTTCTCTGTACCAATATTTAGTTGATAGCAAAATTGTATCATAAGTATTGTCAAGTTTACTAAACGAAAACCGAATCCAATCAAATATAAATATTCGGTACTAGAAATTTATTGTAATCAGTTAATACAGTACCAGTACCTTACGTGAGTTGTTTGTCAATGAGAAGTTCCGTGTATGGGCAGAATATTGTGAATGTCCTACGAAGTATACTATTGTAATAAAACCGTGAGAAATACTTTTGTGTCAAAGTTGACAATGTTTAAAATACGTAATAAACATTCAACCAAAATCATAAATACCTTAATAAGGTCAAATAAAAAGTAATCACATAACCAAACCTTCTATTGCAGAGATTTTTATGATGCAATAAGTACTATACTCCATTTGTTTAGGTACTTAGTTAAAAGTAAACAATCTTGATGTGACTTTTTACACAAACACACATTAAACAAATAAACTACTGCTTAAACTAACAGTTCAATTGATTTAGTAATCATTTTTTCATTTTTTTCATTTATTTCGGGCTGCATAGGCCCATAGATAAATACTTTAACCTAAATTTACATATTATATAATTTTATAATACATACAACACCATCTAGCCCAAACTAAGCAGAGCTTGTATAGTACAAGGGTACTAGACAATGGATAAACATTACATATATACTTTTTTTATTGTTTTATAAATACATACATATTATACCTACATAGAAACACCCAGACCAAGACAAACATCCATATTCATGCACACAAATGTTTGACTTGTGCGGGAATCGAACCCGCGACCTCAGGCGTGGCAGTCGGTTATATTAACCACTACGCCATCGAGGCCGATTTGATGTTAGTAAATACACCTTAATACTATGTTAGTAAAACTGCGCACTTAATACTAGTGCGCTCGGCTGGTACTTGTTATTGTTGTATTTACATTGAACTTTAGCAGCATTTTATTTTTAAACTGAGTTTTTAGATAAAAAGACACATCAAGATTGTTTACCTACCTTTAGTTAAGTATCTAACCAAATGGAGTATAGGACTATTTTAGATATCATGAAACACAAAATCATGATTTTAAGTAAATAAGTCAGTTCATAAAAATGCCTGCAATGAATCGTCTAATATTACCGAATTTACAGCTTATCATTATAAAACCATTAACGAAATGTCTTGCCCAACTTTATAGTCAAATTTTATAATGAAAGTATTAAAGTAAGCCGTAAAATTTCTTAGACGAAAGTATGTCAATTATTAGTTTGATATATGACAGGTACATTCTAACATAAATACAGAATAATCAGAAACAACATTCTATACCGCCAACAACAATAAACAAACACGATTAAATACTATAAAAAGCAAAACAAAATCTCACTCACCACCATTCACTAATCCTCAAAACTTTAGCAATATCGACAAAAAAAAACACAACACTACACAGTATAATAATGAACTTTTTGTGACACTGACACTGAAGAAAAAAAATGTTTATCGTGCGCGGCAAGTCGCGGCAAAAAGTCGGTCGTGCGGGCTCGGTCGACAGAAGCCTGAATACGACTGGCGAGTCCGACTAGTTGAAACACGACTCGGTTGGGAACACAGGGAGCACTGTGTCCAACACACTCGTGTGTGAGGTCGGGAGCTTATTACTTTGCTCGGTACAATACCGCGCTATACGAGTGTGTGCGAATTTAAAATTAGTTCGTCATCATTTAAGAAGACTATTAGAGTGATGCGATTTTCCTGGATAAAATAGAGGTTAAGTCCTCTATCGTTTGATTTGGTGTCTTTACATAATATTGTCTTCTGTTTACGCGAATGTTATTCATTGAAATTAAACTACTATATACGTTTTTTATCGCGTTGTTTATTTGACACTTTATTACATAATTTAGAAACTGTTACACTACTATTACTCTTAAACTTTACTAATTTTTAAGCTAATTAAACTATTTATACTATTACTATACTATTATAGTATTTATATTTATGTTTACACTTTCCCCGACGTTTTGGTTGCTTTTCAGCAGCTCAAAGTATCATGAAGTCTAGCTGTGGTTTGCTTCTTCTTGGGTTTGACTATTAGAATTACTGGATCCCAAGCTGGTGGTACACTGGTGGCCTTAGTATGGATTTGACTTTTGACCAAAAAATGTTTGAAGATTGAGATTAGAATACAATTACAGAAAGGGTTTCTGCTGTTAATTGTATTTTTGTAAGATTACTCGCGGTACAGAAATGAAAGGTACTTAGTAAGTACTTAAAACATTCCTGAGAAACGACTTGACTGCCAAGTTTAAGGGCCGAATTCGAAATCAACATGTCTCGAACATTATCTATGTTGATTAAATAATAAAATTTAAAGCCTATTTTGACGATGAAGGAAGAAATTGATAGACAACTAGCAAGTCTGCCCATTTTAAAATGGTTTTTATCACTTGTACATAATTAATATAATTATGTAGAGTCTGCCAACTCATTATTGGTCAACGCCGCAGTGTTGGTCTATAAGCCATTCACTCCAACAGAAAGGCTGTCAGTAACGCTATTTTTAAAACAGAACTGCTATTATTGAATACATGACATAATGTTTAATAAACCTATTGTAAATATTTATTAAAACAGATCCAATGGTCTCAAAGATAATTGTCTTAATGTTATTTGATTAGTGATAACGATAAAGTCTCTGGAATTGATGAAGTGATTTCATTAGCAATATTTCCAGTAATAAGATTTCAATCATTACGAACAAATGAAAAATACATCAAGCACAATGGACGTCTTTGAATAGATAGAATAATAGGAATAATTACAGCTATAAAATAAAACATACCAGGATAATGCTGTGAAATTGCAACAGCGATATAATTGATTTATAAAAATGGTATCGATGTGTCTGTCAATCAAGATAAAGCATCACTCTATTCATTCTGAAAGTACGTTCATCTTCGGCCTTATATCTTGATATAATCTTTTTTTGTTATTAAAAAACAACTTTAAAAGTAATGATAGGTATTACATAAAACTACAATTTACAATATTTTGTGTACTAGCTTTTGCCCGTGGCTTCGCTCGCTCATGACCTGTGCTTTTTTCTGGTTGAAAGGTACCCTATGTCTTTTTCAATATATCTGATAACGTGAATACGAAATTGCATGATGAACGGGTAGCACAGCCGTGAAAGCGTAACAAATAAACAAACTCACATTCGCATTTATAATATTACTAGCTTTTGCCCGCGGCTTCGCTTGCGTTAATTTAGAATTTGACAATCGATTCGGGTTGTACTCTGCTTGTAATAATATAATTCAATCATGATTCGAAAGACGCGTGGCGCCATCTATTATCATAAGAACGTTATTATTGTTTTCCTCGGGAACAGTATTTTTTTCGGGATGAAAGGTAGCTTACGTACGTTTCTATACACCTGTCAAGGTATATGAAAAATTTTAGCATGATCAGGTTCAGTGGTTTAGGCGTGAAAAGGTAACAAACAAACAAACTCATTTTCGCTTTTATAATAATGTATTAGTTAGGAAGTTAGGATTAGGATAGGATAGTTAAGATTACAATATAATACAAGACTATTATCAACTTATCAGCCAAACGAAATCTATATCCAAAACTGAAAGAAAGCATTACATTGTGTTTAAGAGTAGCATATCGTTCATTTCAAAATAAACACACAACTTTGTAACCCTGCATACCTGAGACTAATACCAAGAAAATAAAGTTAAATATCACACACAGTGCCTCTAGTTGGAATACGCAGTGTTCAACGTTTTTATCGGTGTCTGGCGCGTGCGCGGTACACGCTTTGATTCGGAAGATGAAACTTGGGTACTGTTATTTCAAAGAAAGGCTGTTTATGTTTTAAGGGTCTCACTATGAATTCAGCTAATTTGGGTTCTTTAGTTTAGGTAATGAAGAGATTTATTGATAGTAAAGTTTTATGTAGACCGAGTATAAATCGCTATTGCGAAGCGTGCCTTTGTCTCATCAACGTGATATTGAATTATTCATTTAGAAGAATTGAAAATAAATCATTTATGTTCTTAGTTCGAATGTTATACGAAGTTTTATGACTTCTCAATCGAAATAAACGGACTTTCATGTAAGTAATAATAATATTCTACTACATACACACAACACCATCTAGCCCAAACTAAGCATAGCTTGTACTATGGGTACTAGACAATGGATAAACATACTTATATACTTTTGTTTTTTATAAAAACATACATATTATACATAGAAACACCCAGACCTAGACAAACATCCATGTTCATGCACACAAATGTTTGATTGAAATTAAACTACTATATACGGATTTTATCGCGTTGTTTATTTGACACTATTACAAAATTTTGAAAAACTGTTACACTACTATAATCACTATTAAACTTTACAAATTTTTAAGCTAATTAAATTATTGAACATGACATGTCTCCCCGTGACCATGGCTGCTGAAAAGCAACCGAAACGTCGGGGAAAGTGTAAAAATAAATCTAAATAGTATAGTAATAGTATAAATAGTTTTAATAGTTTCAATAATTTAATTAGCTTAAAAATTTGTAAAGTTTAATAGTGATTATAGTAGTGTAACAGTTTTTCAAAATTTTGTAATAGTGTCAAATAAACAACGCGATAAAATCCGTATATAGTAGTTCAATTTCAATGAATAACATTCGCGTAAACAGAAGACAATATTATAGAAATGTTTGACTTGTGCGCGTATCGAACCCGCGACCTCAGGCCTGGCAGTCGGTTACACTAACCAATACGCCATCGGGCCGAAGTAAATCTATGTATGTACTCATTATGATTTGAAACGTCATCGTGAGGAAACCTACATGTCTGAGAGTTCTACATAATGTTTTCGAAGATGTGTGTAGTCTACCAACCCGCACTTGGTCAGCGTGGTGGACTGTAGCCTAAACCTTCTTGTACTGAAAAGAGGCCCGTACCCAGCAGTCGGAAAGATTGTACACAAGGCTGATATCTACACTAATATTATAAAGCTGAAGAGTTTGTTTGTTTGTTTGAACGCGCTAATCTCAAGAACTACTGGTTCAATTTAAAAATTATTTTAGTGTTGGTTAGCCTATTCATCGAGGAAGGCTATAGGCTATAATAACATCACGCTTCGACCCACGGGGGCGGCGTAGTAACGATAAACGCGGGTGAAACCGCGGGAACATCTAGTTATTAATAAAGAAAATGTGTAGTTTTGTTATTGTTACTCAATCAAGGAAATCCGTTGAAGGGATGGAAATTTGGTATGAAGATAGATTGCAGACCATGTCCTTGATTAACACAATTGATAGTATTATACCAATATGCGTTCCCGTGGGATTTCTGCGGCTGAAGCAGCGGACAAAATTGTATGTTGTATATTTGAAGGCTACATAATTAATTTCTATGTCATCGATTGCCAGACGATTATTTAAAGGCCTTGTAATTTATCTATAATATAGTTTTAATTTTTTGTTTGTTTGTTTGTAATGATTTAACTCAAAAAATCCTGAAACAATTTTAATAATTCTTTTATCATTAGAAAGCTATAGTATCACCGAGTAACATAGGCTATAAATGTAAAGCTTTTTTTTATGCCAGTGTAGAGGACAAAATAAACTGTTTTCTTTCTTTCTTTCTTTCTAAATTCACAGAAAAAGTTTAGTATAACTTTGACATTCATAAGTGTTACCTTTATATAATATATAATATAATTTATTTTTGTTTTTTTATTTTGATTTTATATTTGATTTACAAAAAATACTGTTACACTTAACCTAACCTACTTTTACGAGAGCGAAACCGCGGGCAAAAGCTAGTGAAAAATAAATAGGTATCTATATTTTATTTTAGCTTATCTTTCTTTATATCTGTCTTCTCTCGCCCATATATATTTAAACACGAATCCTCCAAGTATACACTTAACATTATTTGTACGACAAATTCAAAGTAACGTCAACAAAATGACACAAACTGCTTCATAAATCCGTGTCTGGTGACGCTTGTACCTAGTTTTCAAGTCTGTCTTGTACCCACTTTAGCGAACAACTAAATCTAGACAGTATTTCACGGAACCCAGGCGTTTCAAGCGGAACTATAAATACGGCCTCGCGAAATGTGAGAACTGAATAAAACTAATAGTTGGTGTTTGAAAATTGTCGGGCTTCCCATTCACGCGTCGAAAAAATTGCAAAGAATGAACGCGACAAAACTTTTTGCGCTTTTTGGTGAAATATATCCAAGGCCTTTTTATTTGAATTGATTTTGATATTCGTTGCCATTCAGTTTGTAGACTGCAGTATACAATTTTTTAAACTGCCTCCGTGGCGCAACGGTAGTTAATGCGACTGCTGTGCATGAGGTCTCGGGTTCGAATCCCGGGTCGGGCCAAGAAAAAGTTATTGGGTTTTTCTGTTAAGAAATCTCAATAGCAGCCCGGAGTTAGGAAGTTGGCGGTGTTAGACACCCCCATGCCTCGGAAAGCACGTAAAGCCGTTGGTCCTGCGCCTGATCTCTCTCCGGCCGTGTCGGATTACCATCCCATCGGATCATGAGAGTTAGGGAACAGAGAGTGCACTTGTGTTTGCGCACACGCTTGTGCACTATAATATCTCCTGCGCAGACAGCCAGTTTCCGTTAAGATTGGCCGCCGTGACCGGAATCGGTCTGGAGGACATTATTATTATTATATAGTTTTAATTTTTTATAGGTTTATTCCAAGCGGCTACCTCCTGAGAAAGCTAAGCTTCTTTTGGAATTGTGAGTGGAATGTGTATTTCCTATGCCTTGCATTTTAGATAAGCTTATTATTACAAAAGCAGAGATAGTCATTATAGGAGATCATTGGACTATCACGCAGATGCAGAGGTCTCGAGTTCGATCCTAAGGCGCGCATCTCTGAGTTTTCGAAATACTGTGCGCATCAAATAGTTAATTATCGCTTGCTTTAATTGTCAAGGAGAATACCATAAGGAAACCTACATATCTGAGAGTTGTGGCAAACAATCATACAGCCCACCTGATGGTAAGTGGTCACCGTAGCCTATGGACGCCTGCAATAACCAGAGGCATCAATTGCGCGTTGCCGACCCTTTAAGAAAAAAAAGGAAGTAGGAAGGAGAAGAAGCGGGAAGGGGAAAAAGTGTGATTAGGCCTCCGGCACTCTCACTCACCAAACGAAACACAACAGTAGGAATACTGCTATTTTACGTCGATATTCTGTGAGATGGTAGTACTTCCCCGGTCGAACCGGCCCATTCATGCTGAAATCAGTTGGTCCTGCGCGTGATCTCTCTCCGGTCGTGTCGGATTACCGTCCCATCGGATCATGAGAGTTAGGGAACAGAGAGTGCACTTGTGTTTGTGCACTATAATATCTCCTGCGCAGACGGCTAGTCTCCGTTAAGATTGGCCACTGTGGCCGAAATTCGGTCTGGAGGACATTATTACTAATTTCTTCTACTAAATTCTTCATAATTTTTTCATATAGGTAAAATATACATATAGGTGAAGTCTGCCGACCTGCACTACGTGGTGAACTATGGTTTAATCCTTCTCACACTGAGAAGAGGCCCGTGCCCAGCAGTGGGACAGCTTAATACAGGGCTGATAAATGATTACTCTTCACTTTCATTCACAGCAAAAGTTCATGCATTGTTGGATCAACGATGACAATTCCATAAAAAGAATTGGAGGCCCACCTCAACAGATATTGTTAAAAACGCCGTATAGTGATTACTTAACAGAGCATGCAAAGGGCTACAACCCCTCATACTTCAGAATATTTCGTATACGGCAACAACTCCCTTTGCGACTATGCTTCACAAAAGTCGCACTGTGAATGTACAGCATTATGCCAGTTATTTAATGCTCCGTCGCTCTCCAAAGAGCCGGGAACTCTTGTAGAGCCATTTACGTAGCTGGGAAAGGGTCGCAGTTGATGAGCTTGCTCTATTACTAGATGGGTCTGAAAAAGGGGAATCGGGTGCAGGTGTTTCAAGAAGATCGATTGATGGATGGAAGAGTGGAGATAAATCTTAAATTTGTCGACAATAGAGTTAGTTTATTCTATATATCCTCAGGCAATGAAATATATTTTTTTTTCCCTACTAATATTAAACGTTTAATGATAAAGTTGTAAAGATGTTTGCATGCTTGTTTTTCAATTACATGTTAACCTTTAGATAGATTTGGATGAAACTTAACAAGCAAATAGAATATCATATGAAATAACACATAAAATGTTACCCTGCGAACAAACACAATTGATAATACTAGCGGCCGCCTAGTGCTCGAAATTCGACCAAAGTTTGCCTGTAAGATATTGCTGATATGTGTTATTTTATATTGATACTAGATGTTCCCGTGGTTTCACCCGCGTTTATCGTTACTGCGTCGCCTCCGTAGGTCGTAGCATGATGTTATATAACCTATAGCCTTCCTCGATAAATAGGCTATCCAACACTAAAATAATTTTTCAAATTGGACCAGTAGTTCCTGAGATTAGCGTGTTCAAACAAACATACAAACTCTTCAGCTTTATAATATCTATAATTATATTAATACGTGAAGCGAAAACTTTGGATCCCTTTTTACGAAAATTGGGCGGACGGAGGAGTATGAAATTTCGCACACTTATAGTTTATACAGAGAAGAAGTGACGAATGCTAATATTTTTTAAAAATTATGCGTGAATGTACATTAAATTAATTAAAATACACTACACGCACACAGCCATGCATTTGACACACGCAGTCGAAGCGCGTAACTATGGTTACATATGTCAATATATAATGACATATTATTATATCGGCAATATCTTACAGGCAAACTTTGGTCGAATTTCGAGCACTAGGCGACCGCTAGTTAGTATAGATATGTAACCATAGTTACGCGCTTCGACTGCGTGTGTCAAATGCAAGGTTGTGTGCGTGTAGAGTTTTTTCATTAATTTAATGTATTTCTAATGGATATTTTATGTACATAATAGGATTCGCCCCTCCTTCTCCATATAAACTTTAACTGTGCCAAATTTCATACTCCACCGTCCGCGCAATTTTCGTAAAAGAGTACAAACTTTTTGCCCAGCAGTGGCACAGTTTAATTAATATAGGGCTGATATTATTATATTATAAATGAATTGAAACAAATCCTTATAGAGTAATAGATGAAACAAGTCAAGCATGCCAGAGGGCAAACAACACGAAAGTGCTTATAAAGATAGAATAAAATACAAAAAGTTAATGCGCATTAAAATTTTAAAAATACATACATAAAATAAATTTCCCCAAAATATGGAGCAAAACGAACTGTAATTATATTTAGTCAGTTATTATTTTTATAATAAACACTGAGGAATGAGAATTTAAGTAAATACACTCTGAGCTAAATGGGCCCAGAGGTCGGAAAGGTAAAATGAAAATAATGAAGTTAAAATTACCCGTAAAGTTAAAATGTTTCTCCCTTTGAAATCTGACAAAATGTTTTATAATGTCGAAATTGTACTAATGTTAAAAAGGGAAAGTTTCTATTTGTTTGTTTGTTAAATAGATTAAGCTGAGTTGGAAAACTTTTAATATTAGATGGTCTTGGAAAATATTGATATTATTCGTAAATTGTTTTATTTCAATTACTTTTCGAAGTGGTCATCGAATTTGTGTTGTGTGGACACAATGAAGAATGTTATTGAAGGTACATGCTAATCTATCTTCAATAACAATTAAATTACTAAGTAGCTTGCTGCCATTTCAACAGTCACGTTTACGTAAGTCCAGATTCTTTGCTCTGACAGAGAAATCAATAAAAAGTCCAATAGACCTATACCCGCGACAAAATGGAATTCAAGAAAACCGTTACCACCTTATGCCACGATACAAGTAAAAACAAAAAAGTAAAATTTTTTTTTTTTCTACCACATACACACAACACCATCTAGCCCAAACTAAGCAGAGCTTGTACTATGGGTACTAGACGACGGATAAACATACACATATACTTTTTTTTTGTAATTACATACATATTATACATAGAAATACACAGACCAAGACAAACATCAATGTTCATGCACACAAATGTTTGACTTGTGCGGGAATCGAACCCGCGACCTCAGGCGTGGCAGTCGGTTACACTAACCACCACGCCATCGAGATATTTATCATGTAATGTATAAATAAGATTTTCCTATTTTATTCGTAATGGTGTACCATAAAAGTATTGTACCTGTCCGAGAATCTGCATCTGCAGAATCATTATTTTTAGGCATATTGCTAAACAATGGTTAGAAACCATGACAATCTATACTAATATTATAAAGCTGAAAAGTTTGTTTGTTTGAACGCGCTATTCTCAGGAACTACTGGTTCGAATTGAAAAATTCTTTTAATGTTGGATAGCCTATTTATTGAGGAAGGCTGTAGGCTATTTAAAATCATGATACGACCCACGGGGGCGGCGCAGTAACGATAAACGCAGGTGAAACCGCGGGAACATCTATTAAATTATAAGAATAGAATGTTCTTCCAGAAAGTGTTCACTGAGTAGTAGAGCGTCGCTGATTTCAGCATGAAGGGCCGGCTCGACCGGGGAAAGACTACTCTCTCACAGAATATTGACGTGAAATAGCAGTATTCCTACTGTTGTGTTTCGTTCGGTGAGTGAGAGCGCCGGAGGCCTAATCACCCTCTTTCCCCTTCCTGCTCCTTCTCCTTCCCACTTCCTTTTTCTCCTCTTCCATTCCTGAAGGGTTGGCAACGCGCAAGTGATGCCCCTGGTATTGCAAGCGTCCATAGGCTACGGTAACCACTTACCATCAGGTGGGCCGTAAGCTTGTTTGCCACCTTAGTTGTATAAAAAAAAGTTCGATCATATTGATATAGGTAGGTATGTTATTATAGTGATAGCTATATACTATCGAAACGTTGCTTACAACTTTGGTTTCTGCAGTATATTTTAAATATATTCTACTAAAAGTAATCTGACAATCAATGAGCAAGACATTTGATTTGTCATCGAGAGGTCGCGGTTTATAATCCAACCAATTACACTACCGACAAGAACTCATTTCTTACACAAATACATTAGCTTAGTAATTTGTAACCCAAATTACTAGTTATATCCCTAAAATATATACGACCTTAACTTAAGTTCAACTTAAACAAGTCCTCTATACTTTAATCAAACAGTAACTGAACGTTTTTGACTTCTGACCCCTTTAAAGTTATGCTTAACTTTCACGACACGCTGCAATTAAAGATATTAAACCCTTTATTACTATCATTTATTTAAGTAACTCAAAGATAATATCTTAAGTTAGAAACAAACATCTAACACAATCTGAAAACACGAACTGTGCATTAAGTGAACGCCCAACTTATCAAATAACTGTGCAAACTTATAGTTCGTTATGTAACAGATATTTTATGATAAATATATAAGATACTAGCTTTTGCCCGCGGCTTCGCTCGTGTTAATTTAGAATTTGACAATCAATTGGGGTTGTACTCTGCTTGTAATAATATAATTCAATCATGATTCTAAAGACACCTGGCGCCATCTATTATCATAAGAACGTTATTATAGTTTTCTTTGGGAACAGTATTTTTTTTTCGGGATGAAAGGTAGCCTATGTCCGTTTCTGTACACCTGTCAACGGTTCATTGGTTTAGGCGTGAAAAGGTAACAAACAAACAAACTAATTTTCGCTTTTATCATATTAGTTAGGATTAGGATTTAAGATTATTTTGTTAAGCTTGCTGCTGTGTACATTTTGTGTTCTAATAGGTAGTTAATTGAAAACAGTCAGATTCAGATTATTTATAGTTAGTTAGTTCATCGTCAGATCGTTGGATTGTACATACTAGCGGTCGCCTAGTGCTCGAAATTCAATCAAAGTTTGCCTGTAAGATATTGCTGGTATATGTAATTATATATTGATATATGTAACCATAGTTACGCGCTTCGACTGGGTGTGTCAAATGCATGGTTGTGTGCGTGTAGTGTTTTTTCATTAATTTATTGTATTTCTAATGCATATTTTATATAAATATTAGGATTCGCCCCTCCTTCTCCATATAAACTTTAACTGTGCCAAATTTTATACTCCTCCGTCCGCGCAATTTTCGTAAAAAAGGGTACAAAGTTTTTGCTTCACGTATTAATATATAGATGTTTATATATTACTAGTTTTTCAAAATTTATATCTTTCGGGAAAACCACTTTCTTCCTGGATGAAACCCTATGCTTCTTCTTTTATCGCTGACAACGTGTATGCGAAATTTCAAGACGATCAGTCGAGTAGTTAAGGCATGAAAGCGTAACAAACAAACTCACATTCACATTTATAATATTAGTAGTCAATGAAACAAACGCATACCAATGGCATTTATAATATAAATTAGGGTTATCATTTTACTGACTCCGGTCACCTTTTAGGTAACCTAAATATACCTAATAATTATTATTATTCAGAGCTTATGTTTTTTTTTAAACTATAATTTTCGTAACGCGTTTCAATATAAAAATGTTGTAACAATATTATGCAAACAGACTTCCAGAAACGGAATTTAAAAACGAGAAAATACTATTTTGTCTGGCGCTCTCTAAATGTACTTAAGTACCATGTAAGTCTATTCGAGAAGGTCAAATACCGTATGTACCACACGTAAACGAACAACTAATGAAATATGACATCGGTACTCTAGTCACGCGACATTTACGTAATATCTCTTAGGCTCCAAACGAAAACACAATTTTCTTCAAATTCATTTCATTCGTGGTTTCTTATCGACAGCAAAAAACCAATAAGATATAGTCACGATTCCCTTTCGCCGTACCTTCAGATAGAGAATTAGTCTTTTTACAAGTCAATAAAAACTTATTGCGCTTATGAAATGACTTAATTCAAATGTAAGGTAATGCAACAGTATTAAGCATTTTTATTATTACATTTTTATCTGGTTGTTGATAAAAGTCAACTACACTTACCGTGTATACCCTCTGCTAATATTATAAAGAGGAAAGATTAGATTTTTTGTTTGTTTGCTTGTTTGTAACGATGTGACTCAAAAACTAATCAACCGATTTAAAAAAATCTTTCACAGCTAGAAATCTACATTATCACAGAGTAACATAGGCTATCATTATTTAAAAAAAAGCATTGTTACTAACATGAAGTTACCTAACCTAATCTACATTTAAATCTAGTTAGATATAAGTTTAACCTTGAAGTCATAGTAAAAATAAGTCTAGCATTCAATAAGACGCGCTCACAGCTCTGAGAAGCATAATTTTGTAGTGTGTGTGTAGATGACCAAAAATGTTATCTTCAAATCTTTGTTCCACATTTAGAAGCTTGTTATACATACATATCCATGGCGCGTAGTAGCGAATGCGACTACTGTGCATGATGTCTTGGGTTCGAATCCCCGGTCGGGCCAATAAATAGTTATCGAGTTTTCTGTTAAGAATTCTCAATAGCAGCCCGGAGTTAGGAAGTTGGCGGTTTTAGACGCCCCCGTGCCTCGGAAAGCACGTAAAGCCGTTGGTCCTGCGCCTGATCTTCCTCCGCTCGTGTCGGATTACCGTCCCATTGGATCATGAGAGTTAGGGAACAGAGAGTGCACTTGTGTTTGCGCACACCCTTGTGCAAGATAATATCTCCTGCGCAGATGGCCAGTCTCCGTTAAGATTGGTCGCCGTGACCGAAATTCGGTCTGGAGGACATTATTATTATGACTATTTTGGGTACGTATATTTTCAACTATAAATTCCTTTTAAACATTTTATTTCTTATTTTTTTAGCATTAATTATTTTTAGAGAAAACCCACTCTATTTCATACTACAAAGAAAACAAGCATACGGTCTACTGATGCTTACTATAGACTTTTTTATTTAGTAAACTTGGCATTTGTCCACCTTCTATCATTCAATCCATCGGCATGTAGGCAGTCCTTTATTGAGTCCATTCACATTATCGATTACACAATCAATTTCGTAAATCGATTTATTATCCTCGTATTGTCGCAGCTCGTTTGACATCGATCAATCATATCATTGGGTAAACATGAGCCTATTGATAAAATTATAAAAAGCTTCGATACTGTGACAGTAATTGAGTGGTTTGGCGGTAAATTGTATTGATAGCTGATGGTCTTCGAAAACAGCGTTTATAATCTTGATAAAGACTCATTGAAAATCGTTCTGCGCAACAAAGTTAGCCAAAGCAAAGATTTTGGTCGGAGAAATTTGCCAAATAAAAGCGGATTGAATCAATATTTAATTGCTTAGTCTTAGAATCAAATAGCAAAAAGTGGCGCTACAATTTGACAGTTATAAAGTAGAACAAGCTCTTTCTATGAACTATACCTTCATAAAGCGACTTGATTTTACGCTAATTCTATCTTACAAGTATCACTTGCTCAAAGAACTGACTATTTAATCTACACTAATATAAAAAAGCAGAAGAGTTTGTTTGTTTGTTTGAACGCGCTAATCTCAGGAACTACTGGTTCGATTTAAAACAATATTCTAGTGTTGGATAGCCTATTTATCGAGGAAGGCTATATGGGCTATATAACATCACGCTACGACCCACGGGGGCGGCGAAGTAACGATAAACGCGGGTGAAACCGCGGGAACATCTAGTTAGTAAAATAAAACCTTGCAAAATTAGATCTACTAAGGATGCTTAACAAAGATATTTTGCGACTAATAGGGCTCTTTGATCCTTACATGACTTAAAATATATCCTGGGTATATAAAATTAGCGACTAGCTCCTATGTCATAGAATCAATGTCAGGTTTTGAGATTTGGACCTATCTGTACATAGAATTGTACATGGCAGATGCTGGAAGCGGCAAGCTGAAGACAGGGCGCTATGGCGCTCTTTGGGGGAGGGCTATGTCCAGCTGTGGACTATTATAGCCTGATGATGATGATGATGTACATAGAATTTACAAATAGGAAGGAGGCAGGATTTCAAATGTTTATGTGTCATTTCTTCGTTCCTATTCTAATGTATTGTATAAAAGATGGTGTGTTATCAAATAAGTTACCAATTGCTCTTGTTACTTGTTTATTTATTTACTTTATTGGGACACAAAACAGTTACACATTAAATGTAATGCAAACATTATTTATATATCATTATGTAAAGAAAAGAGTTAATGTGTAACATACACCGAAGCCCGCGAATTAATATTAAAAAAAGGTATAAAGTAAAATAAAGACTCGCGATAATTGAGAAAGGGAAATCTATCAATACTTATTTTAACAATTCAACAGCTTGTTTATGAAATTTTGAATACGGGAGTGCAAATATATCTAAAGTCTATAAGGCCCAATCACCCCCTTTCCCCTATTCCCGCTCCTTCTCCTTCCCACTTCCTTTCCTAAAGGGTCAGCAACGCGCAAGTGATGCCTCTGGTGTTGCAGGCGTCTATAGGCTACGGTAACCACTTACCATCAGGTGGGCCGTGTGATTGTTTGCCACCTTAGTTTTATAAAAAAAAAGAAAAACTTGTGTTATACGTTTTAACAGCACACTACTTGTTCTAGTATTACAGTAAATCCTTTTCTCTAACCTAACCTTGTTTGACGAGAAGCAAGTATTTTTTAAACCACGTACAGATCACAAGTAAAGACAATAGTATTATATTCCTATACTTTAACTAGTTTGTTTATCAAGATCGAAAATAAAAGATCTTTTTCCAGTCCGCCGGACTCGGCTAGTACCTACAGAGACTGGGCTCAATCATAATTACTCAGTATTGTTACAAGCTGGTATCGAACCGGTACCATATATTATAAGCTCAACAAAAACAAATCATTGCGCGACAGATACAAGATAACCGATTTCGTATGCGTCGTAAATCTGAACGTGTTACAATTAAATGAGTGTTCTATTAAGGACTGTTTATACTTAGACTGCGTTGTTTGTGAATACGCTTATTTACGGCGTTTTGTTTTGAAAACTGCTTCTCCTAAATGTAAAGTGCCTATAAAACATAATGTAGCTTAATGAAATTACGTAAATAAAAATCTACTAAGGATATGTTCACTTAACAAAGTAAATAAGGAAAGAGCACGCTTTACATTTCACAATGATGTTATCAATATTTAGGCGACAATATATCATCAAATATACGTGATAATCAAGTGATCTTCGATAAAATAAGGACTGATGTCACCGCAGAGTTCTAGTTAAGCTGTCTTATGGCGACGAACCGTGCGCATACGAGTCAGTCTACACTGCAGGGTACATGGACTCATATTATAAGTAATAAGTTAGACTTTATACTAATTCTTTTCCAAAATAATCAGTACAATTGTACTGAGAATACAGATCAAAGCTGTATTTTTGTAATGCTTTATCGATACATTACAACATCTGTTCATACATCTTTTCCCAGGCGGAGATTAAGAGACTACAATTTCCTACCAGTTGAATCATGTCATACATGTTTTGTTTCACTCACTTACAAACGCTTACGTCGTTGACTGCGCCAACTAAATGTAAATTTGTTTACACATGTCTACTAATAAAAGCTAGTTCAGAAGCGTAAATTAAAACTAATTACGAACGTCAGTTACAACTAAAACAAACAACACTAAATCCCTTTTCATTGTATCTTGTAAAATATTCACGAGTACGGACGAACTACGGCGTTCATTTATATTTAATCCTTAACATCGAAGCGGAGTGACTTTACAACTGGAACCAGTACAATGTAATTGGAACGTCACTGGATATTGATCGAGATTTATCTCGATTCAACCGAGTGTTTCTATCGAATGTGAAACGCCAATTTATTCCTTGTAACAAATCCTCCAGATATGTCAGCTTTCAATTAAATATCTGACGGATAAATGTTTTTGTGCGAAGTTATGTGTCGCAGATAACTTCTGTTTTGTTTCCTTATTGGATGCTGATCAGAAAACAGTTCTCGGTGGCTGAACGATTAGAAAGTTTTACTGCCAAATTTCATTTAATGTAATCCAGAATCGTATGGATTCTTAAGACGTCGAAAGTATAATTATTATTGTTCGATTTTCAGCCGGATATCGTAATCTTAGGTTTGTCTGTTATAAATTTCTTCTGATGAACGACAATCGTGTCATCGTATTACCTCTTGTTAGTCCTTTTTAATTTTCAAATATAATTTGTAACGATTGTCAAATTCGCAAACAATAAACCTTTACCACATAGTATATGATAAATTAAATAAATGATGCTTAGTACCATATTTAGTGTGATTCCATCTAGCGATCCACCTGGTGGTACGTGTCAACCGCCGCTCACAGATTTCGGCAATAACGAGAGTACACACAGTCAAACCGCTGTAGGCAGCGGTAACCGAGATAGCAAATTAAATTAACAAATTATATTTGAAAAAAGACGAAGAAAGAATGATTATCTTATCAGTTTATTCAAGAAGAGACTAAAAGATACATTGTTAGATGGAATTTAAATCAATGGTAAATAAGTACAATCTATATATTAATACGTGAAGCAAAAACTTTGTACCCCTTCTTACGAAAATTGCGCGGACGGAGAAGTATGAAATTTGGCACAGTTAAAGTTTATATGGAGAAGGAGGGGCGAATCCTAATATTTATATAAAATATGCATTAGAAATACATTAAATTAATGAAAAAACACTACACGCACACAACCATGCATTTGACACACGCAGTCGAATCGCGTTCGTAGTATTTCGGCATTGTGCGTCTGACGTCGTTCAATTCTTTGTAACTATGGTTACCTATAATACCTATAGGTAACCATAGTAACAAGTTTCCTTTATTACAATAAATAGTACATTATTTATATGTAATAAAGAAAAAAAGAAAACAAACTAGCAAGCTTAGGAGTTTTGGTCGAATTTTGACCACTAGGCGACCGCTAGTATGTATAAATATCCCATTGATTGAAATCATGATAATAATGTTTATAGTAGTATACTTGTTGCTTTTTATTTGTGTTTCTGTGTTTAAAGTTTATAACTTAGGTTATGTAATTGAATTAAGAGCGCATCTCGCCGTTAAACAATTACATTTAGCGAGTATAAGGGCTTGTCCTACCGACTCCAAATAGCATTTATCTATCAGATAAAAGTCTCGCCATCTCTCGTCTTTAACCTATCTTATCTTATGGGGGGGCCAGTCTGTGCAGACCGGCGACACTTCGACCCAGTGGGATCTTTTGTGTCGACACTCTCCCAATAACGACTGCTTAGATGTTCATGGTAGCCGGGACCAACGGCTTAACGTGCTCTCCGAGGCACGGAGCAGGCGATAATTGTCAATCAATACGCACATAATTTCGAAAAGTCATATAACTCCCGAAAGTCAGAGGTGCGCGAAGTGGGTTCGAACCCGAGACCCTCTGTATTGCAGTCTGTTGGTCTCCCCATTGAGCTATCACTGCTCGTCTTTAACCTAACAAGAGTAAGACAGCATGCGATTTATCTTCCGGATAACTTTTACTTGTAACTTGTGGTTATGGCCGTAAAACTTGTAATAGATCTAAGTTACCATAAAAGAGATTAAGAATAAAAAAATGCATCGCTGCCAGAGGAGTAAGAATAACAAATTAAAAATTCTAAATTTTTCCTGAATTTTCATTTTTTTGAAAATTTTAATTTCATTAACAATAACTATATTGTACCTAATACTAAACTAATGTGTCTTAAAAGTGTGTATACATAATTTTAATTTGTTAAATGAGTGCAGTATTCGCCAACAAACTGTTACACAGTTTGGCGAAGTTATGTAAAAGGATAATTGTAGCACATTTTCTTTGAGTTCAATAAATAAAAAATAAAAAAACCTTCTATTCCTTCGTCAAACGACATTCATAAACACCCTTTCCTGGCAACGCCACGACTCAATTGTAAAACACAAAAAAGTAATATCACATCATCTCATCTAATTTCTCATAAACACAAAAGACTAGTGAAATCATTAGGCATCGCCCGCATGGGGGCGGGTAGCCTATTACAATTGTCATCGACTATTAACGCCGTGTGCAACAATTAAATGGATTAAGTTGCTCAATGTTGCCCAATTTATTGTGTAGGGCGTGCTGTTTTGTATATCTGTGGGAATAAACAGTGTCTGTTATCTATATACTTCTTCTCCCTAGCCTTTATTATTCCCAAGTCACTTGGGGTCGGTTTTCTAGTCTAACCGGATTTGACTGGATATCAGTTTTTACACGGAGTGACTGCCATCTGACCTCCGCAACCCGAAGGCTAACGATACCCTAAGGCTAGACTAGTGTCAGGATATTAGAGGGCACTGACTTCCCGATAATGACTGCCATAGATGTTCATGGCAGCCGGGACCGACGCGACGGCTTAACGTGCTCTCCGAGGTACGGAGCAGGCGATAATTGTCAATCAATGCGCACATAATTATGAAAAGTCATATAACTGTCGAAAGTCAGAGGTGCGCGTCGTGGGTTCGAACCCGAGACCCTCTGCATTGCAGTATGTTGGTCTCCCCACTGAGCTATCGCTGCTATGTCTGTTATCTATATACAATCTTAAGTAATGTTTACCTTTTTAATTTGAGTTTATTATGTACTAGATTCTGCCCCCGGCTTCGCTCGCGTAAAAGGAGGTTAGGTTTGGTTAGTAACAGTACCATTTTCCTAGATGAAAGATAATAATAAGATAATATAATATTCTATCACATACACACTACACCATCGAGCCCAAACTAAGCAGAGCTTGTACTATGGGTACTAGACAATGGATAAACATACATATATATATATTTTTTTGTATATATAATATAATATTCTATCACATACACATAACACCATCTAGCCCAAACAAGTAGAGTTTGTACTTTGGGTACTAGACAATGGATAAACATACATCATATATACTTCTTTTTTCTAAATACATACATAATATACATATGATGTTATATAGTCTATAGCTTTCTCGATAAATGAGCTATTTAACACTAAAAGAATTTTTCAATTCGGACCAGTAGTTCATGAGATTAGCGCATTCAAACAAACAAAATCTTCAGCTTTATAATATAATTCAGCTTTATAATATTAGTATAGATTGTCAACTTTAAAATCTCATGTTGTCTTGGAAAAATCTATTATATTATTTTAAACCAAATATACATCAGTCAACAATCTGACGCTTAAACTTCCGACGCCGACGTCCACGTCGGCAGTATAAGTGTCAGTCTAAACAATAGCCAGCGAATCGTAAAACATATCTGCCTTGGTAGGCAGAGATGTTTTAGATCTCATGCAATAGGGAGCGCGGCTGTTGCCGTCAACTGGACACAGGGTTACCGGATTCCGTTTTGCAACTACAAATTTCTAGACCAGGGGTTCCTAAATTTTGAGGATAACGGAACTCTCACTAAATACCTTTTAGTTAATGGAAATGAAAGCAAAATTAACCAAAAAATTGAGTTATTATTTAAGCCAAAAATACATAATTTCGCGGAACCCTGGTGACTTTTCTAAGGAACCCCTATTTTCCGCGGCACCCACTTTAGGAATCGCTGTTCTAGACAAAGGAACGTGATGACACATTGGCCGTCCTAAGAATCTCACCTAAGAACTTACACACGACAGTCGCATTAACTTCAGCTGCGCCACTAACAGCATGTAACCAATAAGGAAAATAAAACATAAACTTAAGTAGCCCAAAACAATCGGACTTAATGAATTAACGAGCTTATTGTATTCGGATTTTCCAAAAACTGACATTCGAATTTGGAATAATCGTAAACATTTGTAGGTTTCCGTGCGCACGCGTCGCGACATCAAAAGAAGCGGCGTTCTGCATGGCGGCCATACGGCGACAAATACAGAGAATAAGGTGATTAAAATATAGAGGAGTTGTTTCTTACTACGACGACTTACTTAACGAAACTTACCGATAGTAAGTTTCGTTCTGTGAAGATTACTTTGTTGTTTTAAATAAGATATTAAAATACATTTTGGTACATTTAGGCTTATTTTAACGAATTTATCTAATCCTAATCCTAACTAATATTATAAAAGCGAAAATGAGTTTGAAAACAAATTGTTTGTTACCTTTTCACGCCTAAACCACTGAACCAATCATCCTGAAATTTTGCATATACATTGTCAGGTGTACAGAAACGGACATAGGATACCTTTCATCCCGAAAAAAGTTACTATTCCCGAGGAAAACAATAATAGCGTTCTTATCATAATAGATGGCGCCACGTGTCTTTCGGATCATGATTGAATTATATTATTGCAAGCAGAGCACAACCCGAATTGATTGTCAAATTCTAAATTAATGCGAGCGAAGCCGCGGGCAAAAGCTAGTAATACATATCATAGGGTATGTTAAGCTGGTTTGGGCATGTAGAAAGAATGGATGAGAAAAGACTAAAAAAGGGTATTAGGCTAGTGTGAATGGAACAGTCGCAAGGGGAAAACCTAGGCGAACATTTTCAGATCGGAGACGTTCTGGATAAAGGCCAGGTTAAGAGCACCTTAAACCGGTGAGCATGTATGAGGAATGCGAATGAAGTCAGAGAAGTATGTCAGGATCGTAGTAAATGGAAATCCGTAGTCTCTGCATACCCCTTTGGGAAACAGGCGTGAATTTATGTATGTATTTATATATATATAATAATAATAATAATAATCATTTATTTTACTCTTTTATACAGAAATAGTATTATTGGTTTAGTAACTGATTTTCAAGTATCAAATAATACTTTCCACTTGATGTTTCATAATATAAGTTGAATATAACAAAAAATCAAGGCTTTGTATTTTATGATATTACGGCATTCAGTCAGTATTTGTGATTTTTCTGATAATTCTATATACCTAACATAAAGCATATTATGGAAAACCGTATTCTCTGCCTACCCCTCAGAGATTTATTAATTATAAATAAAATATTGTCACCTTTTTATCATGGAATTATCGTATATACTAACATATACTTAGGTATTATTTATAAATACATCTTATATCTCACATATTTATAAGAAATCATGAATTATTTAATTCGATACAATATGGCAGCGTAGGTAGAAAGCTATTGACTGACATGTACTTGTCGCATCTGCAACATGTTTACTCTACCTCTGACCACCGCAGAGTCGTGATAAACGTGACGGAAGTCCGCCTGTCATTTTATTGAAATGTGGACGCTTTGTGGAAACTGTTAATAAAGTGTACATTCTGTATATCATTATAACATCTTTGGTTTGTATCAACCACACTCGGTTCACAGCACGGTGGTAAATGTATTAATGAGGATTTTATTCAAATTATTCAAAGACTTTCCTTTTACAACGCCCTTTTTTATTGCTGCTATAATTATTATTAGAAGATTTTTCTTTGAATTAATTTATAAGCGTCAGTATAGAGAAAAGACAGTGCCAAGTGTATTTGAGCCACTGGTGAATACAAATAAGTGTCAATGGCTTCTGAATACTAAGAAAGTGTTTATACAAATTTCCCGTAACTAATATATGAAGTAATTAAAACAGAGGCCTCCTACAGAGTTCTTTGTAACTACAACTTGTTGACGAGGATGTTGTACAAATGCATAATTTAATATGAAACGTCATTATCAATTTAGAACAACGATTTTTTAGGAATCTCAGTCTGATGGTTTACAAAGAATTACTTAATAATATTTATTAAAAAGTAAACAAATGTTAAATAAAAACTATTTCATATTTTTTATAATTTAGCTGAATATAATCTATTAATTAAATGCAATCATATAACTTTAGCCAAATGATTTTTGACATGATTTTACTTTTAAAAGCGCCGTAGAATAAACTAGCACTCTAGACATTCACGTGGCAGTTCAAGGGTATCCCCACCAGGCCACCACTTATCATTCGATAATGAGACTAAGCCATTTTACACACACAAATCGTGCCAATTTTACCGTTAAGCAATTTATACTAATATTATAAAGCTGAAGAGTTTGTTTGTTTCTTTGAATGCGCTAATCTCAGGAACTACTAGTTCGAAATGAAAAATTATTTTTAATTGGAGTGCTTATTTATCTAGGAAGATTATAGGCTATATAACATCACGCTACGATCCACGGGGGCGGCGCAGTAATCATAAACGCAGGTGACACCGCGGGCACATCTAGTATCTAATAAAATGTATGTCCAAATTACTTCGATGCTGTAGTTGAGGATGCGCTTTTCAAATTACCAAGTCGGACAAGACTTGAGCCGCGAATGGTAATAAACACTTACGACACTACGTAATATAGGTACTAAAACAAGTAGCATAATATGGGCATCGGCGACTAAACAATAAAACAGACTAAGCTATGTTACAAAGAATTAGAAATACAGCAAAATAGATACTGGTCAACACTAAATGTGGTTTCACAACCCTTATTCGATGTTATAATTCTCCGAATCCAACTCAAATAGTAGTATACCAAAATCGCATAACACGAGCCCAAGCCGTGCAAATCTTAAAGGATACCAAGGGGACGAGGGATAGAACCGTAGGAGTAAATTTAAATTTATTCAAAGTTTACACAGGACGCTTCGCAAATAGGGCATTGTCCCAAACATTCACAATCGCGTCTTAATGTGTGTTTAATGTATTAATGAGTTCAAAACTACGCCGGTGTTGCCAACTACCAAAACTTGGACAGTGTTGGTAGTTTTAGCTATGTAATATGTTTATTTCTTTGTCGGTGTAGGCATTCGTATTTTAAGATTACCCTTGCTGAAAGTGAGTATTACAAGTTTGATACCAGCTGTGAACAAACGTTTATGGGGATATAGGTGTAGTGGATTATGAGTTCAGCTGTTGAATGGTCAGTATATGCGTACGATTCTCGTAAGGAACAAAACGCTCGTAGTTTAATTCTTGGTGCCTAATTGTGCTTAGTCCGGTTATACACACAGTGACATATTATGGCATAATGACTGCAACACCTGGTACATAAATGAGTTGTAAAATACTGAAATTATAATTTGATGGTGATTTAAAAGAGTGGCCTTGAGTTTCTTGCAGGTATCTTCTCATAGGCTCAACTTTTTGCCTGAACCTTGCAACTAAAATAAATGTAAATTCAGTAAATGTAACAAACTCTCTAACCCCTTTGACGTTCATAAGTGTTACTTTGTGACTTAAGTGAATAAATGATTTTTGACTTTGACTTTGTACTTACTGTCTTCGTGATTTTTGTGACGCCGGCTTGATCTGGCTGCCGACGGATGATCAAGGACTCCAAAAAGTGCTATGGTATAACAAGGTAGATCAATCAGACATTGACACTACGTACTCGATGATCATACTAGACTAGCCTAAACTAAAGTATGTGTAATAGGGCCTGAGTGACGACGCGACGGTGAGGCCGACACTTGCTTATAAACTAGATGTTCCCGCGGTTTCACCCACGTTTATCGTTACTGCGCCGCCACCGTGGGTCGTAGCGTGATGTTATATATCCTATAGCCTTCCTCGATAAATAGGCTATCCAACACTAAAATAATTTTTCAAATCAAACCAGTAGTCCCTAAGATTAGCGCGTTCAAACAAACAAACAAACTCTTCAGCTTTATAATATTAGTATAGATTTAAATTTCTGGAGCTACCAATCAGATTGGTAAAAATATTTTTGCCTAATATAGCCATACTGTTTAGGCTATCTAACATCACACTTCGATCCTTAACACATTGACTGCCATATAACGGACACAATAGAAAATGTATTGTTCGCGGTCATTTATGACCGGCACGGCGTTCAATGTGTTAAGGGCACGGCTAGTAATGTATTATAATCATCATAATCATAATCATAATATTTTATTTGCTAAACACAGGTTTACAGAGATGTTACAGAATGTCGGTAATCCATGCAGGTAGATAGAAACTTTACAGCATAGCAACACTAAGGGCCCGCGCCATCTGTGAACCCAAACATAACTGCTTCGTTTAGTTAAGCGGAACCTGTTTGTTCTATGTTTAATAGCTCTCATTCAATATTGACACGGATCCCGAAGTTGTCTGTTAATGTGAAATGGACTTAGACCATGTGTCCTTTTGTTTCGTGTTGTTTGGTTAAAGCCGTTGTACTTATACTTGTGGCGGAGAAAACACGTTTGGGTCATACTTTCATAAAGATATAGGTCATAGCAGGTTTTAAGTATAATCCTTATTTCCCATTTATATTATAAACGTGATCACTTCACGTATACATATATGTCATACCTTCATCCTTAGGATGGTAATAATTAACGAGATGGGTGTAAAAACCTAGGATTCAACCTCTTAGTCTTTATGTGACATTGTAACCCCTATATCTCGGGGGTCTGTTGACCCACAGGGCCCATATTCAAACTCGACCCAGGTATGACCCCAAGGTGCGTGCACACCAAGTTACAAGTCAATCGTACCTACTGCTGGGCATGATGCCCACAGTTGGGCGTCATACCAACTATTAGGCATTATGCCCACTGTTGGGCATCATGTCCACTGTTGGGCATGTTGTGTTGCAAAACGCAGCACAAGACAAAACTCGACAGTAAACAGCAGCAACCAACTCGAATCAGCACACCACCACTGCATATAAATAAAGCCATTTTGCCATTTAAAACACATGTGACCTTGGGACCCCTATATCTCGGGGGTCATTTAAAAATTCGACCGAGGTATGACCCCAGGGTGTCTGCACACCAAGTTACAAGTCAATACTTTTCCATTTAAAATATGTGACCTCTATATCTCGGAGGTCTTTTGACCCCCAGAGCTCATATTCAAACTCGACCGAAGGATGACCCCAAGGTGTCTGCACACCAAGTTACAAATCAATCGGTCCAGTGGCTCCGGAGATATGCCTGTCACAAACAGACAGATACACAGACTCACAAAGTGATTTCATTAACCTCTTCGAAGAATTTAATAAATAATAATTATTTGTATACTTAACTAGATTCTACCCATGGCTTTGCTCGCGTTGATGTAAATTTTGTCAATCAATTTCTATCCCATGGGAACAATACTTTTTTCTGGACGACACGTATGCAAAATTTCATGATGATCGGTTGAGTAGTTACGGAGTGAGAGCGTACCAAATAAACAAAGTCACATTCGCATTTATAATATTAGTAAGGATATTAGGTCATGTTTATATATTCTAATATATTAATACGTAAAGCAAAACCTTTGTACCCTTTTTACAAAAATTGCGCGGACGGAGGAGTATGAAATTTGGCACAGTTAAAGTTTATATGGAGAAGGAGGGGCGAATCCTAATATTTATATAAAATATGAATTAGAAATACATTAAATTAATTAAAAACCACTACACGCGCCCAACCATGCATTTGACACACACAGTCGAAGCGCGTAACTATGGTTACATAATATATCAATATATAATGACATACCTATATCGGCAATATCTTACAGACAAACTTTGGTCAAATTTCGAGCACTAGGCGACCGCTAGTTCGGTTAAATATGTACTTGCTGATCGCATAGTTCTATAACAATACAATGACGCCTTAGATGTAAAACACAGAGGTAAATCTCAGCCCATGGCGTAGAACCATTAAATGCCATGAATAGCATAGTTCCAGAGTGACGATACGGTTTGTTGAGGTCTCAGATTCAAGTTCTGCTTTATGGATTATATTTTTTTGTATTATAATCTGAAAGCGTGAAAGTTTATGACGATGCGTGGATATTTGTTATAACGACGTGAATTATTTAACGAATTTGGATTTAATAGACATACAGCTATACTATGTTTAAAATTTATACAAAATAATTTTGTCCCAATATGCGACTCTGTGGCATCCACATGAGGGAAACTGCAGGCTAGTTTTGTTTACAATTTACATTAAAACACATTAAATTGCCAATGGGTTATGTGATATGTGATATTGATATAAAACATCTTGCGTGCAGTCATAGAATTTTGTTACCACGATATCGAGTCAACTAATACTATTTTTAATGACATCAAAATATCTTCACCGAAACGGCGGCGCCGCAACAATGATGGTAGACCACACATGGATTCTATGCGTGAACTAAATCTGCTACGTAGCAAATTAATACTAAGGACTTCGAACAATGTGCCATTATTAAGGTTACACGGCTAAGAATTATGCTGATAGCCTCAAGCCTGTATTTCTCTGAAATTCAAAGTATTATTACATCCGCATATCGCCAGACAGAAAGTAGTATATCCACATTTTGTCAGACAAAATAGTATTACATTTCGCCAACTACATACCTAAGTTTTCAGTCTCAGTCAATAGAACTAAGAACCTATTGCTGTCAACATGTCATATTTTTAAACTTTGTAAAATAGTAAAAAATACTTTGACCCGGAAATTAAGTTTTCTTTTTAATTTGAAATGGAGAACTTCCTGTGTCGCGAGGGAGACATTTAAAACAACGGACAGAAAGAACATAAAGACTAAGGACAACCATTTGTGGATCACACAATTTTATGTCTCGTTTGGGATTCGAACCCACAACACTCGCAGCAGCGGGGCGACCACTTAAACCACTACGCCATTCGTGCAGTCAGATCTTTAGATCGGCTGCGTCAATAAGCGTAATATTTAAAGATGAAATCGACGTAGCAGTCAATGCAGCAGTACCTATTTCTTTACGCCTAAAGCAGTAAAAACTATCTCACCGCGTAATTACAGACAGGTGGCTTACAAACACTCCCAACTCTTATCATAGAAAAAACAAAAAGGTGTCTTATCACACGGAACTTTTAAGCTTTTTCACATAAAACGAGTGCGGTCCTTCCGGTGGTCGCTATTACGATACGTGTGGTTTGATAATGAGGCCATGATATAGACCACAGTGTAGGCGAAGAATGTGGGAACGAACATTTCTCAGTAAGACCTCGGTTTTGAAGTCAGCGCCGGCGACGGCGGCTCGGGGAGCGACGCGGCAACGTAGACCCGTAGTGTTTCGTTACGACAAATTAGTAACAGTAAAATAAATAGTGTTATAGTGTCTTTGTTCGCGACCGAAATGTCTAAGCAGCGACAATAACCTCTTTTTGGTACAAACTTCGGACGTTAAAAAGTAAAAAAACAACGGGTTGCACTCCGGGAGTGCCCGCAGAAGTGAAAACTTGAATATTAACGTTGTTCATTTTTGATATTTTATTGCTTTAATTATCAGTATAAAAGTACTTACTATCATTTATGTGGTAAAATACAATATTCATTTATTGCGCTATCGTACACAAACATGACAATTCTCCCTCCGTCTTACGAATTTTCGATCAGGTCACGTGTCCTGACGCGAGTTTAACATTTTTTACCCATCACAAAAAAGTGCACAACGCCGCTAAAGAAGTTTTCACTTCAAAAAATAAAATGCACAATACTACATCAATGCAGACGGGCACTGCTAGACTGGTTGGCATCGCTCGTACACCACTCACCGCGCCGCTGCCTTCGAAGCCAGTTCCTAATAGGTAGTCTATGATTAATTAGTGGTTCAACATTTTGGTTATTGGAAATTGAATCATCAATAATAATTATACGTAATCAATATTCATGCCAATAAACTATGAATATGAATTTATATGTGGACATAGAAATTAATGAAAATTGTCTCTTGGTGCTGTGTGGTCTTGGTGTCGACCACCCAGCTCTTTCGTGTTCTGGTCAATAGTATAACTGTGTTTCTGAAAATAATTAAATGATACAGTAAGAAATACCAAAGGAAAAGGTAGAAAATGATAATAAAATAATTATTTTTTGTAACCCTGTAGACGATATTATGTTACATTTTTTTTCTGCAATCTGTAATTTTGCAAGTGCTTTGAAAACATTAAGAACGATAATGTCTTCCTTTAAGAAAAAACAAACGATTTTAGGTTTAAATGCAACGTTTTATTTGATTTAAATCTTAACAGTCCCACAGTTCTCCATTTTTTGCTGCTGGAATGTTACCGAAACAATAAAATTGTAAGCAAGTTAATGAACCAGCAGTACCTCCAAAGCAGGTTTAACTATTATTCTTGTTAAGCTATATTTCAAACTGTAATTATTAATCTTTGAGTTAAACAGGATATAATGATAGGCCGAAATTTCGCTACCAAAAAAACTTAAAATTCGAAATAAGAAGCCAAACGCTGCGTGTCAGAAACTATTATACTTTTTTTTTCAATTCGCCACGCGCAATAATTTTCGTCTATGGTCTTGCAGAGCGGAACAAAGTGTTTCTTTTTTAAACGTCCAGATCAAAGCAGCCGAACGTGGTGTCAGAAAAAAGTTGCAAATGCGATTTAAATTTTAATTTGAGTTCGTTTTTGGAACGCCTTCTCAATCTATTAATGGTGGCCAGTGTGGGTGGATATTTATTGTAATTTAAATGAGTTTGTAAGAAGCTGTGCTTACATTTTTTTTAATTTGATGTTTTTATTTTTTTTTTTGGTAATGCGCGATTTGATTAGATCTAATAGGCATTCAGAAAATGCTATTAATATGTATCTATATGACAAAAAATATTACGTTATTGATATCACTTTTTGTCAAAGCAAATCAATTTCTTTATTATCTTTAGTAAGAAGGTAATTAGATTTTATTTTGCTGTCACAAGAAACCAGAACCGTTACTGCTGTCAGATTTGCAGTATTCTAAATAATCTGATATTTACATTAGTGAAAAAGTTTACTCAGTTCATTAGTAAGTGGCTCTAACTTCCTTTTTTTCTTTCCCTGGCTTGGTAGATTTAAAACTAAACCGTTATATTTGTAAGTCGAAATTTTATATATAATATGATTTGTCAATATATAATATGTGGTGCCTTCTGAAACAGTTATACGCGGCTACACTGATGCAACAGGCCTACCAAGACAAAAGAAAACAACAACAAAATTGCTCGACTTTAACCAGCCAGTATGCATGCATACGTTGGATATCTAGACTGTACAAATATCAGCTTAGCTAAAATGAACTAAGCTGGCGGCTTTGGGATATCAGGCATTAAACTATAATTCTTTAATTATTTTTTTGTCATATGTAGTACCTACCTATTCAGGTTAAATACATTTATTTATTTATTTATATACATTATACATATGTCAAAATACTTGTTTAATAAGTATAGAATTAATATGTAAGATCGAAATATAGTTTAGTCAAATAGGTCATTATTGTTTAGTCAAAGAGATAATCTATATATTACGTGAAGCAAAAACTTTGTACCCCTTTTTACGAAAATTGCACGGACGGAGGAGTATGAAATTTGGCACAGTTAAAATTTATATGGAGAAGGATGGGCGAATCCTAATATTTTCATAGAATATGCATTAGAAATACATTAAATTAATCAAAAAACACTACACGCACACAACCATGCATTTGACACACGCAGTCGAATTGCGTTCGTAGTATTTCGACATTGTTCGTCTGACGTCGTACAATTCTTTGTAACTATGGTTACCTATACCTTATATTTTATATTATTTAATAGAGAAAAACAGAAAACAAAGTAGCAAGCTTAGAAATCTTGGTCGAATTTTGACCATTAGGCGACCGCTAGTTATTAATAATGTCTCTTAGTTTTGACCTTACTATGACATTTTTCAAACAACTTTGCAGATACTTTAGCATCATCGCTGTTTTTAAATACATGTGTATACATATTATATTATTGTACACTATATTTTGTCCACAGCTTCGGTCGCGTAAATGTAGGATACGTTTGCTTAGATAAGTATCAGTATTTTTTCTTAGATGTAAGGTACCCAATATCCCTTTTATTGCACTGACAACGTGTATGCGAAATTTCATCATGATTGGTTGAGTAGTTAAGGAGTGAAAGCGTAACAAATAAATTTCTTTCTAAAACTTTAAATAACATTCAAAATAGGTTTAGTTAATGATGAAAAATTACCAACCATTAAACAGTTGGATTACTTATTTAACTTCCACTCGAAGTGCTTAGTAAAAAAAGTTTTATTAGTTTAAGTTAAACCGTAGTTAATAAAGTAAGTAAATTATACGATACATTTTTAAACGACAAACGTAGGGGTTCTCGTTTTCGTATCCCGACACGATTAGGCGACGACATTTACAAGCAACGATTTATAAATGTGAAGATTATAGAATTTTAGATAGAACTACCTGTTCCTTTAAGATTATGTTTTTTATTTTTCTTGTTATTTAATTAGGGACTTTTATCCAATCAAGGTTCATGCCAGTCCCATAAATTCACACAATATAGTTACAAACTAATTTTCTTAATACTATGTATTAAATATAAATTTATAAACTAACTTAGCTTCAGTACTAGTAGGCTTAGCTAACACACTTTGGAACATACCTAAATCTAAAGAATTTGAGATTGTGTTGTAAAACGATATCAATGTGCAATAGTAGACCATAATTGCCATGTTATATTGGGCTTTGTATCTAAGGAGTTATATTTGGTATGTAGGACCTAAAATAATTTAATGGCTATCATACTTCCTCTAGCTATCTTATGGGGTATATAAACGCGATGCAGTATTATTGAATATATTATTAACCGCCAATTTAAAAAAATAAACTATGATTAATGAGATATGAGAATAATTTCTGTGTCGCGAGGAACTTTACAAACATTCAAGTAACACTCACAAAGAAAACCCAGACTCAGACAATTATTTATGTATCACACAATTTATGGATCACACAATTTATGTATCACACAATTTTTGTCTTGTTTGCGGATCAAAATCACATCACTCGGAGTGGTAATGACGAGGCGATCACATAAACCACACTGTTCAGTTAAAGTTATTCTGGTTTGTTGGATACGTGCAAAAGCTTATGTTTAAAATCACCTCTTAATATGTAGGACATCAAAATAATTACAGAAAAATATAGTACTCCTGTGTCTCTTTAAATCTCTCCTCTCTCTTCTCCTCTTTTGTATATATATATGCACGCTTCTATATATGTTTGTATGTAATTCGTATAGTCACCAAATATCTAGCAACGACGTTCGCTTCCACTGTTATAAGAATTATACTTGCTTTTGAACCATAAGACAGAAGAAACCGTCTTCAATACAAAACTGTCATTAAGAAGACGATAACCATAAATTGTCAGAAAGGTACACGAAAGGAATGACAAAGAAAGTATTTTTTAAATATAGAAACCATTTTGTAACTCACTACGTAACTCAGTTAACACGAGTTATTAATCTGAGTTAACTTAACATACGATGTATTAAAGCCATCACAAACTCGGAATTACTTAAATAAAAATAATTGTACGTATAATTTAAAACGTCAGAAGATTCGTGACCAACGCGTTACAGCACACTAAATATGTATGAGAGAATTAAAATATAACCAAAAGGGAAATGTGGGATATGGTACGGTACTATGTATATTCTGGAGCGAATACAAAATTTTATTTCTAATACATTGCTCTGTCACTTCTTTGATTGTAATATAAGTAGTTAACAAAGGACGCAATGAAATGAAAAGTAAGGACTGAATATTTATAAGTAATATTATCGTGGTAAATGGTATCGGATGGTTGGTCTATTTAAATAAAACAAGCCAGGCACCTTCCGGACACGGTTGCATTACCATAGAACATGGGAACTGTTCATTTGTGCTTCATTTTTTTCTTGTAAAGGTTTGTCTTACAGTGTAAGTGCTGCATGATGTTGAAACGTATGGTATATGTGTGTATGTAAGGTGATGCTATTATAGTGATCATTTAACTAAATGTTCTCTCGAAAATATGTTCCAACTATTTATTTTACGTGAGTTTCCTAAATTGATGTGTCGTAAAGACCTCATGTTTTATTTGGTTTTAAATTAAAGTACATGCATATTAGATTTAGGGTTGGCCTAAGAAGGAAGACACTCTATACAATAAACTCACTAATCCCTTTGACGTTTTTAAGTGTTACTTTGTGACCTAAGTGAATAAATGATTTTTGACTTTGACTTTGACTAAGCAGACAAATGTGAGTCACATTTACTTTGTCCACCTGTTTTTTATTTTATTTGCCTCTATTTTTTGGCCGTCTTCTAGAATCCAAATTCCATTCTACTATATGTCTTATGCGACCAACAAAACGAAGCCAAGACACCACTATTGCCGCAAACGTATGCCTCGTACCAACGAGGCAGTTTTTATGACAACATTCGATTAAGTTAATAAATAGTAAATTATCACAAGTCTTAGTGTATAATATTAAGTTTCTCTATTACACATTTACGCCTCCGATCAGATCGGAGACGTTCTGTACAAAGGCCAGGTTAAGAGCTCCTTGAACCGACGAGCGAGTATGAGGAATGTGATGAAAGTGAATGAAGCCAGAGAAGTGTGTCAGGATCGTAGCAAATGGAAATCCGTAGTCTCTGCCTACCTCTCTGGGAAACAGGCGTGAATCTATGTATGTATGTATTACACATTTCTTAATATGAGCAAGTCTAGAAATGATCATTTTTAAAAAGGAAAATACATAGTCACAATTTGCTCAACCCGAGAATAGTAGATACGCAGCATTTCATTTTTGACCTTGTGGTACTTTATGATACCTCCCGACAATAAAGCAGAGATATAATTGTCTCCCTTGTTCTCTACTCTTCTCCCGTAGTTGTCGTACTGAGAAAATTGCCTCACAGGTGCCTCGGTCAGGTCGGCAGCTAAACTGGATTTCTGGCAGCATCATTTCAGATAGTGTTTTTAGGCGATTCAGTAGAAATCTAACAAAATATTTTCCAGGGACCGATAGAAGTGAAATACCACGATAAGACCCGCATGTTAGTTTAATAAAGCTACAAATAATATAACTAAAAATACAAGGTAATGTTAATTGTATTATTCATAGCTTTAAGTAACATGACTACAATTTAGTAATACCATATCGAAAGATGACAGTACAAGAAAACTTCACAAAAGAACTTTACAGACTGTTTACCTCATACCCCAAAATAATCTGAGCCAAATCTGGTCTGACACGATCGATCATTCGGCGGACCATTAAAAGAAATAATGTACGCGCTTTGTAAGGCCCCAACAGATCTTGTTAATTAAATCTGTCAATCAAGTGTGCTAAGTCACGAGCGATTTACTGTCTTTTTGGGTCAAAGACTAAATTGAAATACGGGGAATCGAAAAAAGTGCCTAATCTCCGAATGACTACGTAGGTATAATACTTAGAGAATTCTTGTTTATAAATTTCTTCAAATTAATTAGTGGCGTTATAGATTACAAATTTAGGACTAATCAAGGCTCATAAACGACTGCTAGTAAGTATAAGTAAAAATTAAGTTGATGTTTAATTTTTGGAAGGTAATCATTTTTAGCAATCTGGAGAGTTAAATTAAATCTATTAGTAAGCAGATTTGAAAGCGATACTCTTCTGCCTTTTACTTTTGCGCCATGTCTCAATTTATTATAAATAAATAAATAAATTATTATCTTTAAGTTCAACATATTGCCATTTCTTCCGTCTTTCTTTTTTTAAAGACTAATTTCGCTCTAGAAATAGATCCCGTATCGCGAATCCTGTGCGGAATTGCCCTTTCCTGTATATCTGACGACATGAAAACAATGTTTTATGATGATAAATAAACTCACTTTCGGATTTGTTATATTAGTTAGGATTTAAACATAGTATATAATAAAATTCGACATCTCAACGTATCTTTATTTAATTGGCTGATATTGTTAACTACTCTCACTTACCTAATTTAATCTTTGACCCTCCAAAATTCAAACAGCGCTACAGATTAATCGTCAAATTAACGTATTTAAATCCCAAACTTATCGCTTCAACGGAAACGAACTCGTTAATGAGCCAACGTTTCAAGACTTATTGTTATTTGAACACCTTCGAACGAATATAACATTTTATTGCATATCTTCTGAGATACAATGCTAATTAATTGTCTGAAGACAGAAAATGAACGTAAAGCACGATTTGTGACGCCTTTTATACTGGTAACCTGAGATCGGCTGACGCGATAGACGGGCAGGTTTTGCTGCTGTAACGCATTTTGCGATTATTATTTACTTTGGTTGTACCTTGTTTGACGTTTTGTATGAAATTTTTATTTCGATTTTCCGTTGTTTTGACCAGATTATTATGATAATTGAATTAAGGTTTTTATGTTCGTTGTTTCTATTGTAACAGTATATACAAAAAATACCTTTTTACTTTGTTTTTTTGTTTTTTTGCAGTGAAAACTTCTTTAGGCGTGTTGAGTACTTCTTGGGTGAACAAAAAACATAGAACTCGCGTCATCATCGCTTCCAAGCTTTCCATTTTTGAATTATTTTAAGATATTAACAATACCTCAGAAATGGTGCGTCCTACGCAAAAAATAACGAAATTTTGACCCCCTTAATAAACCCTACGAGAGTATCAGGAATCCGACCCGCCCCCTTTTTTCCTTTTTTTGTTTATAAATAAGTGTTTATGATCAAGGATTAAAGTTTTCATTTATATCGCCAATCGCCAAAGACTGCCACAATTTTTTTAAGTATATTTTTTAGTCCTTACTAATATTTTAAATTCGAAGGTAACTCTGTCTGTCTGTCTGTCTTTTACCTTTTTACGGGTAAACCAGTCAACCGACATGGGCGAAGTTTGGTACAGAGATAGTTTAAAACCTGGGGAAAGACATAGGCTACTTTTTATTGATGTAGGTACCACACGGGCGGCGCCGCGCGCCAAAGCAGTATCTAATAATTTAAGACGTAAATGAATTAATTGTATTCGTATCTCTAGCAAAGTAAAGACTAAAGACTTTTTTTAGAACCAAAGCCAGATTAATAATGTAGTAAGTGGAACCCACAATTATTTTTCATTCAAACTTCTACAAAGAGAAAAAAGAGACAAAGAATATGGTGGAATATAATATCACTTCGGTAATAATTGCTTCGGTATTCCTGTATCATAGGTGTGTGCTGCTGAAAAATTCCGATTATTTGAAATCGAAATCGAACCTGGTTTCAAAACTGATTTGTAATGTTTCGTAAAATTGGCTTTTGAATGTTGCCAGCATATTCGCAAACAGCTGTGAATTTAGAAATGTACCCGGTAATCGTCAAAAATTCTCAACTACATCGATGCTTAATAGAACAAAATATATCGACGATATACACAATATTTGCTTAATTTTACGAAAATATTATACTCCTGTATATTATGTTGTTTCTTTTTTAGTATTTCATTTAGTCATTCCTAAATTCGTTCGAAATTATTTCAAGTGAAGCCTAAATTGGCTTCAGAATTTCCATACCTCATTTTATTTGAATATCTTCTGCAATTTATATACGAACGTATCAAACATAAACAACAATAGCATTTATAATAAAGTATTGATTGACTTTTATACACACCAATATTAAAAACGTACCTACTCGAATTTCCTACATTTATATTATACTAGCTTTTGCCTGCGGCTTCACTCGCGTTAATTTAGAATTTGACAATCAATTCGGGTTGTACTCTGCTTGTAATAATGTAATTCAATCATATTTCGAAAGATACGTGGCGCCATCTATTATCATAACAACGTTATTGTTGTTATCCTCGGGAATAGTATTTTTTTTTCGGGATGAAAAGTAGCCTATGTCCGTTTCTGTATACCTGAAAACGTATATGCAAAATTTCAGAATGATCGGTTCAGTGATTTAGGCGTAAAAAGGTAACAAACAAACAAACTCATTTTCGCTTTTATAATATTAGTTAGGAATTAGGATTAGGATAGGATAGGAAGTTAGGATTTCCCCTTTTTAGGATAATAGAAAATATCTGTAAAAAACACAATATATATGAACCTACTCATATTTCCGACCAAAACAGCCCGTCTGTGTTTTCAACCACTAAAATGATTGTAATGTTTTTGGAATTACGAAGCATTTGCTTAACTACATGTTCAGTTAGAGACTTAAACGACAACTACAGTTCCACGGTCGTCCTAAGCATTTGTTGCATAGAAACTTAGTACCAGTCAGACATGTCCGAAGCAATAGTTAGATTCTATCGAGCCATTTACACTCTTACAACCATTGTTGTGTGGTCTTGACTAACAGCTGACTCTAACTATAATTTCTAGAGGTCTCTTAGGAGACGATTAAGGCAGGTTAACGGCATAACATTGTATGGGGCCTGTAGTAAATTATTGTAGGTTATAGCAATTAAATTTTAAAATAATAACCATGTAAAATAAGGTGAATATGCTAGATCGGTGCATTTTATTTACCAACAAGCTTTTGACCGCGATTTCGTACGCGTGGTAAAGGCAGTAGGCCTCTCTAAATGACTCTTTCTTAATACTCGATTTCTAGGCAGCGGATCAAGATAAAAATAGGTCAGATTTTATGCTAGACCTTGAACAATACAACTATGAGAACCGCGTTCAATTTCATGCAGTAGTTCTGCGTAATACGCCTTCAAACATACAAAAAATTATACAAATAATTGTTTTGACTTTTATAGCCCATAAAGACCACTCACATTATTTTTTCTTTAATATATTCTATGTACAGACATGGACCACTTGCAATTTTATTATTTGTATAGATTTTATATATTAATCAGTAAGAGGTAAACAAACATCCGGTCAGAAGGTTAGAGGGTTTAGATCGTCTGAAGAGTTACTAGTGTATTATCGAATTCACTGCAAAGTTAACCTTCAATCTTCTATAGAGTGAAATAAATCTCCAGATGGCTTGAAATAGGTATAAATAAGATCGCCAGCAGGCGCTAGACGACCTCCAGCCAGCCTGAGGTATGCGGTATGAGTTGGTGGGCTTCGTGGGCCTGCCCGCCAACCGATTAGCACCAGGTCCGAGAGGCGGCGTGCATGTTCCCACGCGCGCCTCTGTGTAGTGTGTCCGTCCCCTTCAAGGGAACAGTAGGGTTCAAATTTAGAAGTGATTCTATATCTAAGCTAGGTTAAGAGTGGTGTAAGCCGTAAACCGTGCACGACTTATACGATAACATAACAAGTCATTGTTCTGATTCTGGCTAACATTAACAATATCTCAGAAACGGTGCGTCCTACGCAAAAAATAACGAAATTTTGATCCCCTAGCCCCTAAGAGTGTATCAGGAACTAGCATCCGACCCGCCCTTTTTTTTTAACGATAACTTCTTTTCGCGCGTTGAGCACTTCTTGGGTGAACAAAAATCATGGAACTCACATCATCATCACCGAACGCTTTCCATTTTTGAATTATTTTTGGTTTATAAAGAAGTGTTTATGATCAAGGATTAAAGTTTTCACTTCTATCAGCAGTCCCCAAAGACTGCCCCAATATTTTTTAAAAAGAAAAATCAATATGCAAGAGAGATTTGTCAGGATGGAAGCCCTGTCAACTGTCAAAAAGACCCTGCCTACTGCATGAAACAGGCGTGAGTCTTTATGTAAGTTATGACCCTTAAAATATAACCACACCTTTCTGCCACATGCTGCATAACTCGTTAAATTGCTCATGATTTCGTAACTATCACTGCATACCGTATCATGTGAAGGTTTATACTGTGTCCCTTTGTTATAATATAAATTTATGAAGTTATAAACTTGTGATAATCTACAACCGCCTCCCGCGTAAATTGAGACGAGGATGTTTAACTTTTTAATTTATAGGCCGTTGTAAACTTTTCGGGAGGTTTTATTTACCTGTCTTTGCAGACAAGTATTAGTTTCATATTATATAGAAAATATTATGTTGTGTTGGTAGAATTTGATATGTATTATGTGGGATTGTAAGTAATATTTAAACATAAGTTATGTTTACAAGAAATGCTTTCATGTCAATGGGTCTTATGTAACAATGACTTCAAGTGTGAGATACATGAACTTACACTTGCATATCTGAAGGTCTTGACTGAGAAATATTACCTACAGTTATTTTAAAGTCCTACAAAATAACACACTCTTTCAGTCTGCTACTACTAATACAACAGTCGCATTCACTACCGCCGTGGCGCAGCGGTAGTGAATGCGACTGCTGTGCATGAGGTCTCGGGTTCGAATCCCGGGTCGGGCCAATAAACAGTTATTGGATTTTTCTGTTAAGAAATCTCAATAGCAGCCCGGAGTTAGGAAGTTGGCGGTGTAAGACACCCCGGTGCGTCGGCAAGCACGTAAAGCCGTTGGTCCTCCGCCTGATCTCTCTCCGGTCGTGTCTGCTTACTGTCCCATCGGATCATGAGAGTTAGGGAACAAACAGTGCACTTGTGTTTACGCACACACTTGTGAACTGTAATATGTCCTGCGTAGTTGGTCAGTCTCCGTTAAGACTGGCCGCCGTGGCCAAAATTGGTCTGGAGGATATACTAAGAATTTCATAAGAGGAAACCCAATAATATTTTGCCCGTCCCGGAATATAAGTTAATCTTAGTTATATTTACGATTGGTAGCACGCTGCATCAGTCGATATAAAAAAATTACATATACAATACCTCGTAACAGGTATTAATGCGATCATGCACATTTTTATCTTAAGGTGCCTGACGTTGGTCGGAGGACATATTCACAAGCTGAGTCAGTCTGCTTGTGACCACGATATTATATATACTTATATATTGAAGTAAAAGTTTGTCATTGGAAATTTTAATAACGTCAATCTGGGGGTAATTGATAGACGTCACAAAAAACACCGCATAATTAAAGGATAAGTAGCTTTTGGCATATTACTATAACAATCGTATAATGATATTTCGGTAATATTTAAGCAAAATTAAAAAAGAAAAATTACGTTAGGTCCCCTGAAATAATAAAAACTAATAAGATTGCACGGATGGCATAGTGTTTAAAGTGGCAAGCAAAAATTATGATTCGATCCCTATAAAATTATGATTCGATGCCTATAAAATTATGATTCGATCCCTATAAAATTATGATTCGATCCCTATAAAATTATGATTCGATCCCTATAAAATTATGATTTGATCCCTATAAAATTATGATTCGATCCCTATAAAATTATGATTCGATCCCTATAAAATTATGATTCGATCCCTATAAAATTATGATTCGATCCCTATAAAAGGGGAAGGTACAAAAATTCCTGTGATCCACAAATAATTGTTCCGATTCTGGATGTTCTTTCGTGTCCGTTGTTTGAATGTTTGTAAAGTCATCCGCGACACAAGCAAATTATTCCTAGTGCGGAAGTCAGCCTCGATGGCGTAGTGGTTAGTGTAACCGACTGCCACGCCTGAGGTCGCGGGTTCGATACCCGCACAAGTCAAACATTTGTGTGCATGAACATGGATGTTTGTCTTGGTTTGGTTGTTTCTATGTATAATATATATCTATTTACAAAAAAAAGTATATATGTATGTTTATCCATTGTCTAGTACCCATAGTACAAGCTCTGCTTAGTTTGGGCTAGATGGTGTTGTGTGTATGTGATAGAATAGAATATATATAAATTGTCTTATTAAAAAGAAAAATGAAAAAGGTCTATCAAGTAAAGCAAACACAACCATTAACAATAATTTTGCGAGATGTTTAGGTTTTATAATAAAGATAGAATTTAAAAATAACACAAAGCCAATTACTTGAAGCCATCAGCTTATAAACCTGATCCATTAAACGCTTTCAAAAAAGTTTAATACCGAAATAACCTAAAAAGCACGCGCTCAACTAAAAAAACCTTTAGCACCGCGAATAAAGATTGATGAAGAATCAATCGAGGCATGTCCCACAGATAAAGGCAATGTCCGCACAATCAATTTTAATCTGGCAACATCTGTCCTACTTCCATCTATATTCGTTCACACGAGAAAGAAAGAGACAGGTGTGTTTTTGGAAGCTTTGTTATTGCTTTGGCTATTACAGTGATGACGCCAACCTACTTACAGAATTAAAGTCTGCTAAGGAAGATTGAGGAGGGAGTCTTATCGGCCAAGACAATGATGTAACGAAAACACTGATGGATATTGTAAAAAATGTTGCTTGTAATGGGCCGATGCAGTTGGATACTTACATATATGAAATATGTAACAAAACGTAAATAGGGGATGCCGATCGGAATATAAATGAACATTACACCGTCTTCCTAAATATATTATAATAAAAGGGTTATTGTGTACTAATATTATAAAGGCTTATGTTTAACTTATCACCAGATATAGCAAAATATAACAGTCAAAAATAGTATATGATCTCCAAATTGTACAGCATTTTCATCATTGATTTGAAGCGTATAGGTGCTCGTTATGATATATTTTAGTAAGCATATTTTGCTGCGCAATTAGTATTTTTGGTGGTCATTATATTTAATCCCTATTAAATATGCGAATGTAAGTTTGTTTGTTACACTTTCACGCCTTAACTACTCAACCGATCATCATGAAATTTCGTATACACGTTGTCAGTAGTACAAAAAAGGGCATAGACCTTTATTAGAGACATAGACTTTTATTAGACCTTAAATTTAGAAAAAAGTACTATTCCCGAGGTATAAAAATTTATTGACAATATTTAGGTGTCGCGTGATTAAACTTAAGACCTCTAGTATCAGTGCAAAGGTCTCTCGGTAGGCTATCGCTGTTCTCACTTTTACGTTAGACAGTTATGTTAGTGATATGTGAAGAGTAAACCTATTTGATGTTTTTATTTTAGGAAATGACTACTAGGAATAATTCTTGTGTCGCGGGTTACTTTACAAACATTCAAGCAACGGACATAAAGAACATCCTGACTAGGAACAAGCAAGGATCACACAAATGTCGCCCTCGATGGCGTAGTGGTTAGTGTAACCGACTGCCACGCGTGAGGTCGCGGGTTCGATTCCCGCACAAGTCAAACATTTGCGTGCATGAACATGGTTGTTTGTCTTGGTCTGGGTGTTTCTATGTATAATATGTAGTTATTTACAAAAAAAAAGTATATAATATGTATGTTTATCCATTATCTAGTACCCATAGTACAAGCTCTGCTTAGTTTGGGCTAGATGGTGTTGTGTGTATGTGATAGATTATAATTATATTATTAAATGGTTGTCCCGTATGGGATTCAAACCCACAACACCCGGCGCAGTGGCAGTGGTGAGGCAACCACTTAGATCACTAAGCCATCCGTGCACTCGATCGTTTACAAGGCAGTACATTTTATTATTTACAATTGTTGAAAAAATAAGGCAAGTCAGAAGATTATGTATAAGGCTATCTTATCTTATCTTATATGGGGGCCAGTCAGCGCAGACCGGCGACACTTCGACCCAGTGGGATCTTTTGTGTCGACACTCTCCCAATAACGACTGCCATAGATGTTCATGGCAGCCGGGAACGACGGCTTAACGTGCTTTCCGAGGCACGGAGCAGGCGATAATTGTCAATCAATACGCACATAATTTCGAAAAGTCATATAACTTCCGAAAGTCAGAGGTGCGCGACGTGAGTTCGAACCCGAGACCCTCTGCATTGCAGTATGTTGGTCTCCCCACTGAGCTATCGCTGCTCTTGTATCAGGCTTAAGTTTTTGGATACTTTAAAATACTCCAAGCCGCTGAAAGGCTTGCTTAATTACTAGCTATTAAGCACATGATAAAGATGGAATTATAAAATAAACTATTGTTTCCCTTTGGCAACAATGCCCATTGCTTTTGACTAAAAGTACAGAAGACAGGTATTCGAAGAAAGTGTTCTCAGAGGTACCTCTGAAAACTCTTACACCTACATTTTGCCAGCTATGTTAGTGCCTTGTAATTACTGGCTATATTGCCAGATTTCGTGATGCGAAAAACTCCTAACAGTAGCCCAACAACTCTTTGTCCAAATCAAATTCGAAACCAAACCGGACCTCACTATCACACGACAATATAAGTAGAAATCTATGGCTTGAGATCAATGACTGCAGAGAATGCAGACCATCAACCAATATCGCTGATATGAAATAAACTATATTAAACTAAGCAGCGATAGCCTAGTGGAAAATCGTTGGACTACCACGCAGAGGTCTCGAGTTCGCGCACCCGCACTGAACCAGCGTGGTGGACTATGGCTCCCTTCTCACAATGAGAAGAGCCCCGTACCATTAGTGAATCAGTCAGTCAGACAGTTTAATATAGGGCTGATATTTTTATGTAATAGCTGACCCGCGCAACTTCATCTGCTCCACATAAGAACTCGGAAGAACTTTCCTCGTTTTTTCATTTTTCATTGATGCTCCGCTCCTATTGTTGGTAGCGTGATGTTATATAGCCTATAGCCTTCCTCGATAAATGGGCTATCCAACACTAAAAGAACCATTAGTACCTGAGATTAGCGCATTCAAAGAAACATACTCTTCAGCTTTATAATATTAGTATAGATAGTATAGATATCATACTACCTAAACATAGTCCAAAGACGTTGATCTAAAAAAAAAATAATTAATCAATTAAACGTTTCCTATAGCTTCTTAGAAAATAGGTACTTTTGCTAAACGCCACCCTAGACCGAATATAAAAAGATTAGGAGGCCACACAGCTGCGTAAGATTATCTTTCTACGTAAGCTGTAAGTCAACGTGGAATGTAGGTTAATACGATACTGATAAGCATAACGCTACTGGAATTAATATACACTCGTTACATCACGAATTTGACATAGATAGGTTAAGCTAGGCAAATCCTAAACAAACAAAAATAAGAATATATTATTATCATCAATGTTGTACGACTCATTTAGTATTCAATGTAAGACGTGTCTTCGCCCGCTTGAAAAAAAAAGTACATAGAATAGTGTCTATGAAATCTTATTAGCTACTAGTTTTTGCCCGCGTTTCGCTCGGGAGCAGTACTTTTGTTCTGGGTGAAAGGTATCCTATGTTTTTGTTGTACCCTTGAGAACGTGTATACGAAATTTCATGATAATTGGTCGATGAACTAAGGGATAAAAGCGTGACAATACTGAATTGTTTCTTAAACTTTTATGTATAACAAAATGAAATGCTATAACCAAAAATTATTTGATATTGCAATTAATTGATTTATAATTCGATAGTTAAAAGTAAATATAATACGATTATATCATAAAAATCACCTCGGCTTGCCAGAAAGCTATGACGACAGCTAGATGGAGTTACTGAGTAGTTGTCTAGGATACAAGCAACCTTAACTACATCAAAACGCAGGTCTATACAAAAGTAATCTTTATAGTAAAGAAGCGCGTTATTTTTTTTTATTGAAATTTCAAATGTAATTTCTCAATGTAAGTACAACAGATAGATCAAAATCTTTTAAATACTATGTAGCTACTATATTACATAAAATAATTAATGAGAAGATGACCTAACCTTTGACTTGTTGACCCTACGATACAATATAAAAATAAATCATTTTCTATTGCATAAACACACATAATATATGTAAACAGCCGCGCCTTGATTTAATTTATAGGTTTAATGTAATTACGCTTTGTTTATTATGCAAAAAGAATGCAATATTTAATTAGACGAATGGGCTTAATACCGTTGGTAAGTATTGAAAGGTGTACGTACATATTTATTTCGATGTGTCAGCCAACACCGGTCGTGGTCACAGGTTGGCTGACAAACCATGCAAGCCATGTATTATACAAATCGAAAAAGTTTAACAACAACGTTTATGCATAAAGAAGTCAGCCAAGGCAAGGAACGAAGACCACAGTTGGTCCCCTGTTAAAAGCACAGTTTTTGGATAACACACAATCGCCTGAGTAAAGCGATATTGGATCCAGTCCATTTTTAGTAGAATGTAGACTGACTTGGTTTGAAATAAAAAACAACGGGTTGCACTCCGGGAGTGCCGGCAGAAGTGAAAACTTGAATATATTAACATTGTGCATTTTTGATATTTTGGAATGGTTAGGGAATAATTTTGCACGAATTGCTTTAATTATCAGTATAAAAGTACTATCATTTATGTGGTAAAATACAATATTCATTTATTGCGCTATCGTACACAAACATGACAATTCTCCCTCCGTCTTACGAATTTTCGATCAGGTCACGTGTCCTGACGCGAGTTTAACATTTTTTACCCATCACAAAAAAGTGCACAACGCCGCTAAAGAAGTTTTCACTTAAAAAAAACTAATTTATTAGTGTATCACAATTCATATATTTTGTTTCAATGTAGTTCGAAACTCTCCTGATGTACTATCGGCTCCAGCAACGGTAGGCCATTTCAGAAAAATTTTCGCTTGCACATGTTGACCAGTTGAGTTTGTATCGCCTTAGAATCAGTAAACAAATGTATAGTGTAAAAAAACTCAAACAAAGAAAGGGGCGTGTCACGGGTACGGGTACCAAGTGTTGACCTGCTATGCGATTTTAACCTTAGGAGTGGTCATCCGTCGCTGGAGTCGATAGTACAATGATATAGATCGACGTAACATACATACATAGGTTACTCCTGACTGCCAGTATAGTAATAATATCAGGGCTGTTTATATACTGTTCCATTGTCGAGCACGGGCCTTTTCTCTGTGTGAGAAGGGTTAGACCGTAGTTTACCATGATTTCTAACGTGATATTTATATTGTTATGGATCACAAAGCGAGGCAAGGTCAACATGGATGGTAGAGCTTTTTGCGATTATAAAGTACGTAATATCAGACCTAAAGAAGCGCTAAACTGAATTCATTATTGCATACGTTTAACAATTAAGAAATAAATTACAGACAGATACTAAATGTAAATATATTTATTCTAGTTTTTCCAGCATTTGTTGTGCAAACCTTAAGAAGATCAAACACAACTATAAATTATTACAAGCTTACAAATCTGAGGATTAAATGTATTTCTTATTGGTAACCAGTTACACCGAGTATTTGCTCACTGTATTGATGTGTCAAACGTAATGATTGATGATACTTCGCCTTACGGTCGGGTAGATAAAACCGAGCTTAAAACTTGACACTTAAGAAGCACTTTATCCGCTTACCATAAGGTTGAAAATAAAATGATTAAAGTTCAGGGTACGATGGGCGAAATTTTTTGCATCATCTTTAGAACATGATTGGTGGTGGATATTGAGGTATTGCTAGCAACAATTTCATGTATGTAATTATAGTATGAGAAGAATCGGCCGGCAGATTAATAAAAAATATTGAAATGTTATAATTAATAAGCTCGTCCATGTACGAGGTTGAGTTGTGATTGTTACGAAGATGGCTCGCACTTGGCTGTTAAGGGAACGGTATTCGACTTTATATTATACTAGATGTTCCCGCGGTTTCACCCACGTTTATCGTTACTGCGCCGCCATCGTGGGTCGTAGCGTGATGCTACGCCTATAGCCTTCCTCGATAAATAGGCTATCCAACACCAAAAGAATTTTTCAAATCGAACCTGTAGTTCCTGAGATTAGCGCGTTCAAACAAACAAACAAACTCTTCAGCCTTATAATATTAGTATAGATGACGTTATAAAAGTAAATAGGGTCGTCCTCCATAACGTAGGACTTATACATGGCCATCTGCGCAGGAGATATTATAGTGCACAAGTATGTGCGCAAACACAAATGCACTCTCTGTTCCGTAACCACCATAAATCGATGGGACGGATAATCCGACACGACCGGAGAGAGATCAGGCGCAGTACCAACAGCTTTTTATGTGCTTTCCGAGGCATGGGGGTGTCACACAACCCCAACTTCCTAACTCTGTGCTCGTATTGAGATTTCTTGACAAAAAAACACAATAACTTTTCTTGGCCCGACCCGGGATTCGAACCCGAGACCTGATGCACAGCAGTCTCATTCACTACCGCTGCGCCGCGGAGGCAGTTAATACAACTATAGTTACAACGATAGAGCAGCGATAGCTCGGTGGGGAGACCAACAGACTGCAATGCAGAGGGTCTCGGGTTCGAACCCACGTCGCGCACCTCTGACTTTCGGAAGTTATATGACTTTTCGAAATTATGTGCGTATTGATTGACAATTATCGCCTGCTCCGTGCCTCGGAGAGCACTTTAAGCCGTTGGTCCCGGCTGCCATGAACATCTATGGCAGTCGTTATTGGGAGAGTGTCGACACAAAAGATCCCACTGGGTTGAAGTGTCGCCGGTCTGCACTGACTGGCCCCCACATAAGATAAGATAAGATAAGATACAACGATAGAAGTAAAGACAATATGAGATTGTAATAAGTCAGCTTATTACATTATACATATTTTCCTTGAATGAAGTCGTGTTTCTTAGTGGAAGTAAATTATAATACATGAACTATTACTAAACTATAATAATATATTAAATTAAAAAGTTTTTGTAAAGTTTTCAATATTCTAAACACTTAAACTTATGAAGGATTAGCAACCAATACATTTAAAACTAAACAGGACAACGTAAATTGATACTTTGCACTGATAAAATATCACATAATTATCGTTTCTTCCAAAAACAACAAGCAACAGCAAAAGTGATTCACGACATCCTTCATACAACACACAAAACGTGTACAAACAAAGACATCAATATTTCCATAAATAATATACGATGTGCCGTACAAATTAAAGGCCTCCGGCTGTTCCTGGCTTACTGTTGCAGTATATCCGGTTTTAACATTTCGTTTGTAGACCCCTGAGAATGAACAGATGGTTCTTGTGTTGGATTTAGGAGGTAAGAAGAAAAAGAGGTAATGGTTACATTACCTCTTTCTTTTAGTTCTATTTGTGACAAACCGAAATTTTCTTGGTGCGTACTATCTTCCTGCAGTTTTCTTTCTCATATTTTCAGTCATTGTCTCACTTCAATGTAGGGTCCTAAGCAAATGTTAATTCACAATACAGCAGCTACTGTGGATAGCCACAAAAGTTTGATGTTCAGAATGTGACCTAATTAAATTAATTGCTTTTGACTTTGTGCGTACTTGTGTCAAGCATGACTGGTTAATCGTACATATGAGAAATCTTACTCAGATGGAACAAGTAAAAATTCTTAATAAATTAAAATCCTCATAAAAGACTGTATGATTGCCTAGCTCCAGTTGTGATGCTGGTGGTCTTGGCTAATGAAAACTACTTCGATACTTGGTACAATAACTGTATTTCCAAAAGGCGATGTAATAATAATCAGTGTGCAGTGCAATATACGGCGAGTGAGTCGGTCGCACGGCGACTGAATCGGTGGCTCGATGCGCAGAGCGAAGGCGGGGTCGGCCGACGTCGGTTGTCCTCCAAGTCACCTCCAACGCGTTCGTCACGCAGCGGCCCGGCGCGATGGAACGCAGTAACAAGACTCTCCTTCAATGTCCCTCGTATATCCAGTCATGCTCTATATTCATCACAACTGATTTACCGACAGAGCTATCACTTATTTACTTCTGCATTATAAACTTATTTTTACCATATCCACATCTGTCTGGTTCTTGAATCGCGATAGGAATGGACGTTTATTAGTCTTTTCCCTAGCAAGGCGGTGTTTTTCTAGGGGGAATGGCGCCCCACACCATAAAAAATTCACGCCTCCACAAGTAGCCGCTGGTTACCTGTGGTTTTTCTTTACAGAAACCATTGTTCGGTACCCAGTTGAGAATTTTTAAGTACCAAGAATTGTTTTTAGATTTTTATAGTTAATGGCATATAAAATGGAATTTGTACTGCTAATTCTGTTTTTAATTAGGAAACCATTTTCATTTTGTCGTGTGTTTCTTTAGGTTTGCTTCTGTTATGCCAAATTTTCTAGGATCGCCGAATATCACTAAGAGTAAGTTAGTTAAATATAGAAACATTAGCTTTTGCCCACGGGTCATCATCATACAGTTCTTGTTTCTGGATGAAAGATACCCTATATATGAGTTTGTTTGTTACGCTATCATGCCTCAACTACACGACCGATCATCATGAAATTTTGCATACACGTTGTCAGTGGAACAGAAAATGACATAGGGTACCTTTAATTCAGATAAAAGACCCAACACTAACCTTACCTAAATTAACGCGAGCAAAATCTAGTTACAAAAACCTTACATCATTCGACATGCAAATCTATATGTTATACTCTTGTACTATTGTGCCAGTCAAGCGTACAACACACGAAGCCATAACTAATAGAATTGAGAAAACATGACACTGTTTGTTCGTAGTTATAGCATCAATATTACTGTTTTGCTGGTCCGTACGTTTGTCGACAGGCATGCGATGTGAATATGTAGAGGTGCGTTCTGTTATGAGCCGAAGCTTTGTGCCTCATCGTGATATTTAAAAGAATTTATAATGGAGTAGAGAATGACTTATAATTTATTAAAAAAACCTGGACATATTTAGTATTGTTTTTTATGTTACTAATTGATTTGTGTATTATAAGATACTAGATTTTGCCCGGAGCTTCGCTTGATTTAATGTAGATTTTGCCAATAATTTTCTATCCCTCTGGAACAGTAGGTACTTTTATTTTTCCGAATCATAGTATTTTTCTGTGCCCCTGACAACGTGTATGCTAAATTTCAAGATGATCGGTCGAGTAGTTAAGGCGTGAAATCGTATCAAATACATATACATACAAGCAAATTCACATTCGCATTTACAATATTATTAAGGACCTGTAGCTAATTAATATCAAAAACTTTATGTAATATTTTTGTTACGAAATATGTTTTGGTTAGTGCATAATAATCTTCTTCTCCTTAGCCTTTATTATTCCCAAGTCACTTGGGGTCGGTTTTCTAGTCTAACCGGATTTGACTGAATTTCAGTTTTTACAAGGAGCGACTGCCATCTGATCTCCGCAACCCGAAGGCTAACGATACCCTAAGGCTAGACCAGTGTCAGGATATTAGAGGGCACTGACTTCCCAATAACGACTGCCATAGATGTTGATGGCAGCCGGGACCGACGGCTTAACGTGCTCTCCGAGGCACGGAGCAGGCGATAATTGTCAATTAAAAATATACTGTGTATTTGCATGATTAGAGCATGTTGGTAGTATACGAAAAATAGGTAGAGATGATTTAATTGCGTCAAATATATGTTATACCTTCAACTCTCTTAAGACCGCAAACGTAAGCGCAAGCTATCGGAATACTAAAATATTTGAACTATCTCTCCGGGTGAGTCATAAGCGCATCACACCAAACACCTCGCGCCTAAATTGAATACACCGGACCCGCCTCTTACCTGTACCTCATTATACGAACGAATATTGAATAGCACATAGAAAGTAAGCTGAGCACTAAAGATTCAACAATTTATAGACTTTAGTTTTAGCTGCAATGGCATGTTTAAGATAATTTGACTAGACAGTTGGACCTTTCAGTAAGTTTGATTCGGCCTCACTTATCTACATCGTCGTAAATGATCAATGTAGTATTGATAACAGCGTATAGTAATTTTATTTAATTCTAACTAATATTCGTTTTAAGGTTGACGGCTTATCCTTATTTTAATTTTTGTGGTATTTCCGCGTAATATAAGGCAATATTTTCATAGCAAAGATTACCTTAATACAACAACAAAGTTAGTTTGTCGGTTTTGCATATTATGTTCTATATATATTCTACCACATACACACAACTTGCATCTAGCCCAAACTAAGCAGAGCTTGTACTATGGGTACCAGACAATGGATAAACATACATATATACTTTTTTCTGTAAATACATACATATTATACATAGAAACACCTAGACCAAGACAAACATCAATGTTCATGCACACAAATGTTTGACTTGTGCGGGAATCGAACCCGCGAACTCAGACATAGCAGTCGGTTACACTAACCACTACGCCATCGAGGTTACGCTTTCACGTCTTAACTAGTTGACCGATCATCATGAAATTTCGCCTACACGTTATCAGGTGTCGAGAAAAGGGTATAGGATACCTTTCATCGAGAAAAAAATAATGTTCCCGACGGACAGCAATTTATTGTCAAAACCTACATTAAGGCGTGTGAAGCCGCGGTCAAAATCTAGTGCAGAGTATGAATTTCTACTCTCATATTGATGTGAAACGTACTATAGAACGTACGTAAAACCGATTGTCAACCGATTTAGATGAAATTTGGTACAGTTATAGTTTAAAACCTGGGAAAGGACATAGGCCTTTTATTGATGTAGGTACCACGCGGGCGGAGCCGCGCGCAGAAGCTAGTATATATATACACCTACAGTCTATATGTAGTCGTGTGTGTTTTGTATTTAAAGAAAATAAACAATCATCATTCTTTTTCGTACAATCTCAGTACGGTAAGAACCTATCTATGATTTAAAACTGGCCCCTATCGTTCTCCATCTAATGTGTGAGCTCACTCTTCTTAGGGAGGACACTTTTTCGTACAATCTAAGTTTGGTGAAAACACATATATAATTAAAAACTGTGCACTATCGTTCTCCATCTAATGAGTGAGCTCACTCGTTTGATGTGAAGCATCTATAGCCGCACGTAAAACCGATTACTGGCGTGGCGACGCATGACGTGGCGACGCGTCGCCACGCTATATTATGATAGTATTTTACATAATATAATATTAATATTCTACAACATACACACAACACCATCTAGCCCAAACTAAGCAGAGCTTGTACTATGGGTACTAGACAATGGATAAACATACATATATACTTTTTTCTGTAAATACATACATATTATACATAGAAACACCCAGACCAAGACAAACATCCATGTTCATGCACACAAATGTTTGACTTGTGTGGAAATCGAACCCGCGACCTTAGGCGTGGCAGTCGGTTACACTAACCACTACGCCATCGAGGCCGAATTAGTTTCAGTTTTTAATAATGCCATATTAGTTTCTGTCCTAATCTGTTCTTTTATGCATATTACTTGTATAAAATATTTTCGATGTTTCACATCTGCCACGCCTCCCGTGACGGCGCACAATTTTTTTTTGTAAGGCTATATTTATAAAGACTAAAGATGTTGGCGTAATCGTGGATAATCGAGAAATGGCGAACGTCTACACTCGATTCGATGTTTAGTCACAGTCAATTAAGACTTGTTATAATTTATTTGAAACATGATGAAACTGCGCAGCAACTGTTAACGATCTGGATCAGTTTCTCCATATAAGTAAAGTAAATCACCATAAAATATTGGTTCATTCAACTCATAACCAGTAATAATTTGCAAGCTACCATCAACGTTACAAATCTTTATGTCGCTTAATGGCATAGTTATAATCAATCTAACAGCCTGAGGGGCAATAGAAGAAATCAAAACGCATTACGAATGTAAGGCTTTTTACAGACTGAATGGCTTGGTCAGGAAGTTCGTGATTGATAGAGAAAATTTCACATCCAGTTTAAGGATGTCTGACGGTGAATGAAGATATCACGAATGTCAATCCTAACTAATATTATAAAAGCGAAAATGAATTTGTTTGTTTGTTACCTTTTCACGCCTAAACCACTGAACCGATCATTATAAAATTTTTATATAGGTACGTTGTCAGGTGTACAGAAACGGACATAGGCTACCTTTCATCCCGAAAAAAAACACTGTTCCCGAGGAAAACAATAATAACATTGTTATGATAATAGATGGCGCCACGTGTCTTTCCAATCATGATTAAATTATATTATTATTACAAGTAGAGTACAACCCGAATTGATTGTCAAATTCTAAATTAACGCGAGCGAAGCCGCGGGCAAAAGCTTGTAATATTATAAAGAACCAAGGAACTGTAGGTATAGCAAATACAATATCACTATCATTATTTTATCTAATTTTGATTAGATTTCTTTTTGAAGCGATTTATTATTAAGTCAAGAATATTGAGAGTATTTACATAGTATAGTATTTACAGGTCCATTATAACTAACACATTCCTTATTATACATTATATAAATCTTTTGTGCGTGTGTTTGTAATTATACTCCTCCTAAACGGCTGGACCGATTTCGATTAAATTTTTTGTGTGTGTTCAAGTGGATTCGAGAACGGTTTCGATTTGTTTATTTTTATTTTTTATTTTTATCGTGTGTACAGGACAATGTCTGTCGGGACAGCTAGTATACTATAAAATTCATTATATATATTTTAATAAGGGAGGCAAAATATTACAAAGGGCCCAGAAGACAGGCGGCAATTTATTTTAATGACAATTGAACCACATACATACATTTTTTATAGACACTTGTCTGTACATTTTTTTTTTAATTTAACTGACTAGAAATGTATGTACAGAGATCAAACTAAGTCGAATTTTAGATTTAAAATATATTTACAGAGATCCTTCGATCAAATATACCATAGATGCACATTCTCATACAAAAACCGCCTGAATATGTGGCATTGACCAGTACTACTTACTTATAAGTGTCAGCATTTATTATGCAATCCAGGAAATAAACCGGAATAACCATTGAACGCCCACTGAGAAACATTTTGTAATAGTTTAGTTAAAACACGTCAATGTAAAGCGTCCTAAGTGTGTTACTCGCGATACGCAAGCGTACTAAGTATATGGTACGGTCTCCACCGTAGTAGTGGTGTCGATTCGCTCTCGATTACGGGCAGCGCACTGTTATGAGCCTCGCCAAGGTTAGGTTTTTAAAAAAGAAAACTCTATAATCAGATTGAGACAACCGTCTAGGATGGCTTTTAGGATGAGACTGGTTGAACGGATGGACACTTCGACTATGAAAGATAAATGCTAAGTAAGCAAAAAGGAATGTGTGGTTTGCAAGAAAGGGTACATTACATATCTATAACACCTCCCAGGGGTAGACTAAACATCGGGGTTGTAATTTCGATGTTTAGGAGAGGTAATTTGGAAAAATTATATATTTCGTCTAATGCTAGGGGATGGCAGATTATCAGTTTCAGAATTGCGTTTATTAATCTTTATAGAGACTACTGCTTCAGGATTTGGAGATTGGTCTACGGGTGAGTTTACTGAAGTGGATCGAGTGAATATAGGGAAGCGATGGGAAAGACGGTTGTGCGATTTAATATATAAAAACAGTTTAAAAATACAGAAAATAGAAATAACACAAATTAGTACAATAATAATGATTGAGTAATGAGTCTCGTATCTAATTAACGGATGTTGATTAAGGATTTTGTCAGTTTCATCGGACATCGATTTTAATTTTGATTTAGTTTCCATAGTGAAATCGTCTAAATCAATGTTTTGTAATTTAAGAGGAGGCTCATTACCTATTATATCTCTAAACTTATCTAAATTACAACAAGAGTCATTTATAATGTTAAAATCGGGGTGTATAACGGTAACGTTGATTTTAATGTTTTTAAATCTAGGTAATAATTTTGTACTTTTACAATACGCTATACAGTTGTTTGGGATACTTAGAATACCTGTACCGACAATACTTATGTCAATAAGTTTTTGGTTTAGACATTCGATATAAAGTTTATTACTTAGAGATTGGACATAGATCCAGTCATTATTATAAAGCGGTTTCCACAAGTCTATATGTCCATGAAGGAATTTTGTTTGACACTGCACTGGTAAAGCACTTATCACATTTGATATTAACTCACTTTCGCAACTCGGGTTCGCGGCGCTCGGGAACACCGTCATGACGTCACAGATGTACTCGCGCGAGTTTATCGCTATGCATTCCTTAAGTGAGTCGAGCTTACAATATTCTGATTTGTCTTTGGTCATTGCTATGTATTTACTACTTGGTATTATAAAACTAAAAGAGTTTGGGTTTACACTATTATGAGGAGTCGGTAAGCCAATGCTATGAAATAAACTGTACTCTCTAGGGGATACTAGAGGTATTCTTAAAATAAAAACAATCTTGTTATTCAAACTGTAGGACAGTACATTAGATATGTTTAGTAAACTATGAATATTACTTAATGCTAAGCTTACAGGTAACTTAAAATCTACAGGTAAGTATCTGTAGTTATCGACAATTTCTTGGTATAACTGCACAGGTGATAATACGGCCGGATGCAGGATGTTTTGGCTACATAATATAATAGCGTTTGTTATATCTTCTAACTGAAATGATAAGGTGAGCATGGATGCTTCTAAGCTGTTCAAGATTGAATGAATGGTTGATTTAATATTTAATTCATTAGTAATTATTGAAATATTTTTTAACTTTACGGAGAAATTGTCGATAGCTTGGTTAAGGCTGGCCTCATTGTACTTAATTTCGTGTAAGGTCTTATTAAATTTTGATAAAATTGCAGACGTTACTAAAATATTTTCTTTCATTAATGAAGCCAGTCTTTTTTCATTGTCCTGAATGTTTTGGATGGCGTTGTCATATTTAACAGCATCGTCCTCGTCCAGGGTGCCAAAAATAGTTTTGGACAGAGTGCCAATACCACCAATCCATGCCCCTCGTTTGAACCTTTTGTTTACTAAGTGAGATATAGCAGAGTACGCGGCAACAATGTCGTGGTATCTGACTGTTAACGGTTCTAATGTGTTATGACATTCTAGATGATTAGAAGTTTGAATTTCAATTTGGTTACATATATGTCGTATTGAGCCTAAGATGGAGTTAATATTTTGGATGTTCGGTTCAATGTAGGAGACATCAAACGGTGTGACTATGTCTAAGTGGCTTACGTGAATTTTGAGTTCACCAATTGGGTCAAAATATATGCCGGGGCTGGTGTCGATTTTTTGAATAAATTCTGGGTGACCTTGGGCCAGTATGCTGTAAATAAAAGAGACACTACTATACTATACTATACTATATGCTATGTCTAAGTGTATAATAATATTTGTATAATAAGGTTGTAAATAAGAGAAAAAAAATGTATATAAAATGTATAAAAATTAATGGATGTACCTAGGTATGTTTTTTTTTTATTATGTCAATTAATTATTTTAGTCTGTAGCAGATGCATCTTGGACGTCCACGTGCTTAACTTCATCGAAGTGATGTTTCACATGGCGTCTGTTTATAAGTAACGATAATGTGTTATTACCGTGTATCTTAACGACCTTGTAAGGCCCTTTCCAGACGGGTGATAAGGCTTTACGTAGCCTTAGATGGTTCTTTAATAAGACATAATCACCAACTTTGTATACCACTGGGCGAGTATGGGAGTCGTAATAGGTTTTAGAGTTTGTTTTAGATTTTTGAATAAACTCTATGGCTTTGTCACGCGTATGTTTCATTCGATGTTGTAACATCTTAACGTATTCGGGGTAAGTAGTATTAGAAGTATCGTGATACACAGAGTCTGGGATGTGAGGCTTATGCCCAAATAGTAATTCAAACGGTGAATAGTGGGTTGTTGAATGTACGGCGGTGTTATATGCTAACATAGCTGTATACACATATCGAGGCCAATTATCTTGATTATCGTTAATATAAGGTCTCAAGTATTCTTTGAGCGTGGAGTGTGATCTTTCCAAAGCTCCTTGCGTCTGCGGATGATAAGGGGTGGACCATAATGGTTTGATTTTTAGGAACTCACATGTTTTCTTAAATAGATCGGCTGTAAAATTTGTGCCTTGGTCGGTAAGTATATATTTAGGGATTCCGAATAGAGATATAAAATGAAGCAGACATTCACACGATTCTTCGGCGGTATTATTACGGAGAGGGTAAGCTAGCGAGAATTTTGTGAGGTCATCTTGCATAGTCAAAATGAATCTAAGTTTGGCTGTGCCAGACTCAGGCAAGGGACCTACAATATCGAGGGATATTCTCTCAAACGGAGACGTTGAGGTGGACGTTATTATCATGGGCGCTCTGTTTATTTTACGCAAGGCTTTATTTGTTTGACACGATGAACATTTTTTTATATAGTTTTCAATGTCACCGCGCATATTTTTCCAATAAAATCTTTCCTTTATGCGGTTTAACATTCTGATGGATCCTAAATGTCCCGCGATGGGGATATCGTGATTTTCCTTAAGGATCTTCGGGATTTCGCTGAGCGAAGGATATATGATGTTGTTATGGTAAATATGTACTGTTATGTTAGTTCTGTCGAATAGATAGTTAAACATGTTATAGATTTTAACAAAAGAGTGTCTATCAAAAGGATTTTTAAAGTCTGATGTGCTGATTGCACATATTGTAGGATAAGACATTATTATCTCGTTGCGTGCATATTTTAAAGATTTAAATATATCTTGATACGAGAAGTCGTCAAAATAGTGAACTTTCGTAAATAGGAAAAGGTAAGTTTTATCTTCAATAGTAAGAGGTAGAAATGTGTATAAGGATCTTTCTAAGTTCAAGAATTCGTTGCGTTGAGGCTCCGGGCAATTATCTAGGACTTCTTGAACATAAGGCATGGACTCGTCCATATCTATCGAGGTAGGTATAATTATTAATTTCTGAGTTCCTTTAAGTAGGTTTTGGTTATGTTCCGAAATAGAGGTGTCATACGATTTTATAGGTAGTTTTAAAAATTGACTGTAAGTCATCTCGGGTAAGGTTAAATTTTCAGGTGCCGGAGAGCTTTCCGAGCTAGGTTGATTTGAAACAGGTAAGGTTTCAGGATTTTGCCAGCTGGTTGAAGGTTGAGGTTCGGGTTCAACACGCGATTCATTAGGAATGGAACTCAGATAATCCATAACTTCATTTTCGATTTCAGGATTTATAAGACCTGTGTCAAGACTGGATGGCGGAGACACGAGAAGATCTTGCAGGTCATTGTTTACTTCGTTAGGTGTGCCCGAAGGCTGTGATGTTTGTAGTGGAGGTTCGTAATTGGTGTTATCATTATCATTAGGGTTAAGGTTTGAAGGACTCATGTTATCAGGGTATATAGGGTTCACTGGGTATCTGGAGAGAGCGTCGGCGGCAGAGTTTAGTTTGCCCTTGCGGTACACTATGTCGTAATCATATTCCTCAAGTTTCAACCTCCATCGCTGGAGCTTGCTGCTGGGATCTTTATGATTAAACAACCATTTAAGAGGTCTATGGTCGGTAACAATAAGAAAATTGTGTCCGTAAAGGTAGGGACGGAATGTTTTACATCCATATAATATAGCCAACAATTCCTTCTCTGTAGTGCTATAACTGGATTCGCTTTTATTTAGTGTACGTGAAGCGAAAGCCACGGGTTGATCTTTGCCAACAGTTCCTTGCGACAGAACAGCGCCGACGGCATAGTTCGAGGCATCGCAGGTAAGGATGAAACGTTGCGAAAAGTCAGGATAGATAAGAAGTGGAGCAGTTGTTAATTTATGTTTTAACGAATCAAAGGCGAGTTGCTGTTGGTTCTCCCATTTAAATGGAATATCCTTTTTTAATAGGCAGGTAAGGGCTTTTGCAGTTTTTGAGAAATCAGCGATAAAACGGCGATAATATGAGACAAGCCCAAGGAATGATTTTATATCTTTAGGTGTTTTTGGAACTGGGAATGAGGTTACGGCCTTAACCTTCTCTGGATTTGGTTTAACACCTTGTTCGGTAATTATGTGCCCTAGATAACAGACCTCGCGTCTAAGAAACTCGCACTTGTCGGGTTGAAGTTTGAGATTAAAGTCTCTGATTCTTTGGAATATGGCTGTTAGGTTAAGTATACTGGATTTAAGATCAAATCCATAACAGACTACGTCGTCTAAATAAACAAAACACCGAATACCCTGGAGGCCGGACAGGACGGAGTTCATGAGTCTCTGAAATGTTGAAGGGGCATTTTTCAGCCCAAACGGCATTCTTGAAAATTGAAAGTGTCCTTCTGGTACAGTAAAAGCAGTTTTGGGTTTGTCCGCGGGGTTTAATGCGACTTGATGGAACCCGGATGCCAGGTCTAGTGTGGAGAAGTATTTACTATTGCCTAGCTGGTCTAGAATCTCAGTAATTTGAGGAATAGGGTAAGTGTCTCCGATTGTAATATCGTTCAATTTTCGGTAGTCAATCACGACTCGCCATTTCTGTGTATTAGAGGCGTCGAGTTTTTTAGGGACTACCCATATGGGTGATGACCAAGGGGAGTTAGAAGGCTCTATGATTTTTTGTTCGAGCATTTTATCAATTTGCTTTCGAACTTCAGCCTTATGGATTTCGGGAAATCTATATGATTTAGTATATATCGGAACGTCCGTCGTTGTTTTAATTTCGTGTTTGACGGCGTCCGTATGGGTAAGATTTTCACCGGGGAGATAGAATATATCTGAGTAGTCCGAACATAATTGCAAAAGTGCGTCTTTCTCCTCAATATTCAGATGCGAGACACGTAGTAGTTTTAATACTTCTTCTGTACGTGTAACGCTATTGTTTGTTACTTTTATATGGTTTATCGGACCAGAAGTGTGTCTTTGAAATTCTAGAGGATCAATGGCTTCAAGCTTTAGATTTAGGTTTGATTTTAAGGGTATGGGTTGTTCAGCAGTATTTACAACGGTTATGTTGATTCTATTATTATCTTTAACGCGTACTAGGCAGTTGGCAATTAATAATGTTTCTGAAAGTTTCTTGTCCAGGACCAATCCCTCTTTTATTTCAGGATTCAAAACGGAGCATTCGATAACAGTTTCGGTCCTGGCTGGAATGATGTAGGCAGGATCATGAAAGTGCATTTTTAAGGATGACTGTCCAAGGCTAAGCAGGTTATTGGTGTAATTAATACTACAACTATGTGCATTGAGCAGGTCAGACCCTATAATGCCATCGTAAGGTAAGTGTTTTATATCAGTAACATGAAACCGATGTAATATTTTAGAATTTGGAAGATGAATTTTTAATTGGAAATGGCCTCGAGTGAGAGTTGGTTCTTCCGTTGAGTCAATACCTTTAAGTTGGATGGTTTCCTTTACAAGAGTAGGATATTTTTTTATGCTAGAGTGCTTTAATAAGCATACAGAAGATCCTGAATCGACCAATAAGGACAATGGCACGTCGGATACGCAGGATTTAACAAGGACATGAGGTAGTAACGTTTTTGCGGGGTTACTTGTTATCTCAAAAACGTTGGATTTAGTAGAGTTTAGCAGGTCAACTTTAAACAGTTGCTGCGTGGATACAGAGGAGTTTGGCAGATCAACGTTGTTACGTTGCTGCACGGATACAGAGGAGTTTGGCAGATCAACGTTGTTACGTTGCTGCACGGATACAGAGGAGTTTGGCAGGTCAACGTTGTTACGTTGCTGCACGGATACAGAGGATTTTGGCGGGCGATCATGTAGCGATGCCTGCGGTGAAATATTTGATAATGAACTTGGATATGTGATGCCGGTTTTTAAATTACGAGGTCCCGTACGACACCGGGACGAGACGGTTACTCGTTTTTTGGATCGGCATCAACGGTGTCGTAGCTTTCTACAGAATTCACATGGTATTCATCATTATCAGTTTCCTCTGATACAAAATTGACGCGTTGAGGTGTCCTCGATTGGTTTTGTTCAATGTTCTTAAAGCGATTGTTGTTGTATTCTCGCTTTCTACATTGTTCTAGGGTGTGTCCCGGAGTTTTGCAATATCTACAGAACGAAGTAGTGGAATTATTATAAGGTCGATTGGCATTAACCGTAGGTTTTGGGTTAGACTGACTTAAGTTTGGTGATTGATAATTTGTATTGCGGCGCGAAAATTGAGCGTTCGGCTTTGAGGTGTTCGACCTATCTTGTCGTGACTGTTGACTACCAGACGGGCCTGAGCTTTGTCTGGATAAAGATTGCTGAACCTTTTCTTCTGAAATGGCCATATTTATAGCTTCGTTCAGGGTTTTTATAGGTTTACATCTAACGATATCGGAGATACGGGGTGTCAACCCCATTTGGAAATGATGGAGGGCTAATTCCTCCATGGCTGCTTTTCGTCCTATCATCTCTCGACTCTTATGGCCGTGTGAAATAGATACCTCAGTTAATAATTGGCTTAAACATGTCTCAATCCTTAGAGCATACTGACTTACGTTTTCATTTATTTGTTGCTTACACTCCTGTAAATCTGTGAGAAGATGGGCGTAGTGTTTTCTCTCGCTAAATTGGGTTTTAAGGAATTCCTTAAGTTGTAGCCAATTGGTAAACTCCTTAATTGAGCAAGCGGTTTCCGCTTTGCCCTGTAGTTGACATAGTATATATTTAAAAAGTATATCTTTTTGAGAATCTGAAGCTAACTCGTAAGCGTTGTTGCAATTAACCAAAAAGGAATTTAGCTTTTCTCTGCAACCGTCATAAGGTTTTATAAATTTGAGTAAAGTAGAAAGCTCAATATCTGCTTTAGTTGTAACTGGTCTCTTTTTAGAGACGGACTTAGTAGAGGGTCCTTGAGGGGGAGGACAATGGCCTTGACCTTCCTCCTCAGTATCGGTTACAGTAATTTCGGTTTTTTCGAACTTTGGACTACGAGATCTTTCGGCCATTATGATAGTTATATATTTACTACGTCAATGACAATGGTAAAATACAGTGTATATTGAAATGTACTATTTAAACTCACAATATTCTTTATAAGATATTAGCAATGACCAAATACATAAATTCACTTACTGGAATGCGGACAGCGCGATAAGGATGATCATAATTTCTTGGAAGTTCTCGTAGGTGTCGACGTGACGTTAGTGTTGATAAGCCACGGGAGCGTGTCGTCGGGGAGATTATACCGGTCGCGGCACTGAATTGTGCGCGACACTGGGTATAACCTTGCTGGTTCTGGACAGAGACCGGCTACAGCACAAACAGTGCGCAGCAATGGGTTTTCACGAACACTGACGTCTAAGAGGGCCGGGCTGGAACTCGGTGCACAGTATGATATGCACAGCGGAGTCGGCGTTTACACTCGAACACACACACGCGACGGGCTTAGGTTTTAGGATAAGAGACGTTCCGGGGACTTTTCCAAATCCCTTTCCGCTGCCACCAAATGTTATGAGCCTCGCCAAGGTTAGGTTTTTAAAAAAGAAAACTCTATAATCAGATTGAGACAACCGTCTAGGATGGCTTTTAGGATGAGACTGGTTGAACGGATGGACACTTCGACTATGAAAGATAAATGCTAAGTAAGCAAAAAGGAATGTGTGGTTTGCAAGAAAGGGTACATTACATATCTATAACAGCACGCAAGAGTGAGTGGGACAGGTGCGTAGTACATGCATTTAAATTTAAACGAAAATATCTTCAAATACATTATTTAACATATTCAACAAAATATAATAAATATTTCATAACAAAACTATAGTTACCGAAAGTACGACATTCCATCCTTTTCTTGCACTTTTAGAGTATAGTTTTTGCATTATTCACTACACACTGTGGCATCGTGAAACGTGTGACCGCTAGCGCGGTCGTAAAGTGGCTGCGAGCGAAATTGCGCGTACGACTGATTTTTGCACAGTTTTGTTGGAGCCGTTTTTAGAGCGACGATCGTGCATCTATGGTATATTTGATCGATGCAGAGATCAAACTAAGTTGACTTTACTAATTTTTAATTATAATAAAATTTCAATATTATTTCATTAGCTTAAAAAATTGTAAAGTTTAGTAGTGTAAGAGTTTTCAAAATTTTGTAATAAAGTGTCAAATAAACAACGCGATAAAATCCGTATATAGTAGTTAAATTTCAATGAGTCATATATTGTTAATACATTGTACATAACAACCGATTACGGCCTATTTGAATCATACTTACTCTATACATGAATGCCGGTACAATTATTATGACGGCGCCAAAACAAATTACCAGTAACTGCAACTAGACACTGAACGTGATTTAAAAGCTTTAATTACACCCATTAAGATATTATTACCGTCGCCCGTAATGCATGGAGGCGTAAACGATGTAGGAAGTTATAAGCACATTATAATATGTAATTGTTACATATGGGCTCATAAATGTAAATTATATAATACAAATTAATAGGGCCATAATTTTATTACAAAGGAAAAAATGGACTGGTTTAAGTCATCGTGTAAAAGTATGTAACTTATATCTCAAATCCTTGACTATTGTTTGAATAGTAATAGTCATATTTTGTTGGAATACCAGACATATTTAGAAACCTATTATATCCGGCCGCCAGTGTGCCGCTGCGACTCAGTAGGTAATTTAGTGTTCATTTAGTGTAACCAACTGCCACGCCTGTGCACGTGGGTTCGATTCCTGCACAAGTCAAATATGTGTGCATGGATGTTTGTCTTGGTCATGGTGTTTCTATGTACAATAATTATGTATGTATTTACAAAAAAAAGTATGTATGTATGTTTATCTATTGTCTAGTACCCATAGTACAAGCTCTGCTTAGTTTGCGCTAGATGGTGTTGTGTGTATGTGATAGAATATTATATTATATATATTATACTTATGAACGTAAAAGTTATACTAAGTAAATAATAATATGAATTTACATTTACCTGTTGCTACGTTCAGCAACGCAAGGGCGTGGAAGCAATGAGAAGAACGTGCAAGAAACTCACGACCACTCTTTTTAATCGCCAATTTTACAATGCTGCTGATTTTTTAAATTATATTTATAAGGTGCTGCAACCATTATTTTTTATTTATTTATTTTTTTTATATTTTGTTTTTTTTTTTGTATGTATTACTAACATAATTATAAGATGCATTGTACTACTAACACTCTATGGACAACCTAGTCTGAAATAAATTATTAATATTATTATTATACCTTTTGGCTACTACTGAATTAAATATACTTAAGCTTAAAACAAAAATTAAAGAAGAAAACAAAATCGATTTTTTAAATTTAGCCTCTAACATCACTTGACAATTTAACTTGCAGAAAACTAATTTTATCAAATTCCAAAGTAAACGATCTGCCTGTACTGAAAACAAAATGATTTGGAGCAAAATTAATATTAATGAAAAAAATGACGAAACTTTCTTAGGAATAACATTAGACAAACATATTGACTGTAAATCGCATATTAGTGCCACTTGTAATAAAATTAATAAATTTGTATATGTCTTGAGCAGACTTTGAAAAACCTCAACAACACAGACTAATCTGTTAGCTTACCACGGCTATGTAAGCTCAGTCCTAAGATATGGCCTTATACTGTGGGGAAATTCCCCTGAAGCTAATAGATGTTTTATTGGCCAAAAGAGATGTGTAAGAGCCATTGTCGGTATTGCTCCAGACGAATCCTGTAAACCATATTTTAAAACATTAGGCATACTTCCTCTGACCTGTATGTATATTGTTGAGATTTCTGTTTTTGTTAAAATCTACCCACACCTTTTCGCGAAGTCCATGGATAAGTATCCGAGAAACACTAGGTATCCTAATAGGTTAGTTCTAGAGTCCATTGCAAGAACTACAATGTATAAAAATAATTGTTACTGTATGTGCATAACTATATATAACAAGGTTCCGGAATGTTTTAAAGACTTACCTCTTTATCGATTTAAGAAACACCTTAAGGCATGGCTGCTAGAAAAGTCATATTCCCATAAGGACTTTTTACATTACTTAAACAATTTATTAGGTATATGATAATATATTACAAAATTATTGAAGTGAAAACTTCTTTAGCAGCGTGGGGCACTTTTTTGTGATGGGTAAACACGTATCGCGCCAGGACACGTGACTTGATCGAAAATTCGTAAGTCGGAGGGAGAATTGTCATGTTTGTGTACGATAGCGCAATAAATGGATATTGTATTTTACCACATAAATGATAGTACTTTTATACTGATAATTAAAGCAATTCGTGCAAAATTATTCCCTAACCATTCCAAAATATCAAAAATGCACAACGTTAATATTCAAGTTTTCACTTCTGCCGGCACTCCCGGAGTACAACCCGTTGTTTTTTTTTTAAATAACAATGTCACTAATTTAATTTAATTATCATACCTATACAATAATTAGAATTATTTTAAAATGTAAAACATTTCGCATGCCCCATTGTGACTAAATGGAAGAGCTAAATGTATTAATTATACCACAACATCCTAAATGTACTCCATTTTCTGTGAAATAAATATAATTTATTAGTCAAGGCAAAATAGGAGCATCTACTTACATGCACATAAGGTAACAAAAACATCGAGCGTTTTAATTGTCCTTTCGTATTATAATGGTAATATATAATATGTATTTTGCACTGTATTCATAGTTTAATAGCCCTGGCTTATTACGCTATATAATCATTCTAACATTTGCAGGCCTTTTGAATTGCAAAATATATTTCGCTGGTCACACAATGTACATAATTATGTATTTATACACATAAATGTGTTGCATGACAATATCTGTAGCCATGTTTTAAGCAAGTACCTATTGTTAATTTATATTTAGAAATGTACAAAATTATGTTTTTATTCATGACCAGCTTTTACTTGCAAATGCATGTATAATAGTTAATAAATGGTTTTTGTGTCAAAGGCAATTTCCTAAAAGCCCTAATATTATAATTACTAACATGCTAAATTTGTATACTTTAGCCTGCTTTATGTCCTTTTCTGTACCTCTTACAATCTTTATGTTAAATTTCATTATAATATGTCGAGTAATTAGGGTGTGAAATACGCTTTAACAAACTCACTTACGCATTTATAATATTAGTTAACTGCCTCCGTGGCGCAGCGGTCGTAAATGCGACTGCTGTATATGAGGTCTCAGGTTCGAATCCAACAAAAAGTTATTGGGTTTTTCTGAAGAAATCTCAATGCGAGGTCGCGGAGACTGAAATTCGGTCTGGAGGACATTATATACTTATTCTGTATGCCGCTACACCAAAGACCCAATTACCTGTATTATAAGTCATACACCTCTATTATATGTAATTAAAACGATGACTTAGTCTCGATATTAAAATGTTCCGCGAGACATTTAAAACTTAATCCACTTTGCATTATCACCGTAACAGCATTAACCGTTCCATTCGAACATTCGATAATAAAACGATATACAAGTTAATATCGAGAAATTAATCGAATTAGTGTTTACCAACTATTAAATCGCTTCGCTGTAATTAAATCAGTTTATTCTCGATATTATAATTGGAATTGAACATTTTATTGGTTGCAGTTACTATTGCTATCTGATGCATTTGTAATTAATTTTAACGGTGTATTTTGTAGGTAGTGCGTTGGAATGAAAAGATTTATGGAATTAATTAGACAGGAATATTCTAGTTTCGCATTCGTGTTGTTGATTTGTAGATATGAAAGCGATTTATGTTGGCAATAATTACAGTCAATTTGGTTTTCAATTTGAATTAAAAAAGTTGAATAACAAAACAAGTTTTAGAGTAGTAGAGCCTCACTGATTTCAGCATGAATGGGCCGGCTCGACCGGGGAAAGACTACCCTCTTACAGAATATCGACGTGAAATACCAATATTCCTACTGTTGTGTTTTGTTCGGTGAGTGAGAGTGTCGGAGGCCCAATCATCCCCTTTCCCCCATTCCCGCTCCTTCTCCTTCCTACTTCCTTTCCTAAAGGGTCAGCAACGCGCAAGTGATGCCTCTGGTGTTGCAGGCGTCCGTAGGCTACGGTGACCACTTACCATCAGGTGGGCCGTATGCTTGTTTGCCACATTAGTTTATAAAAAAAAAAGAAGTTCAATTGACGCACCGGTATTGAACGCGGCTTTATATGCATCCGACTTCGTTTTCGATCCCCGGATCGAGCAAAAAATTATCTGTAACAACACAGTCTGGTAATATGTTCGATAGATGACAATAGGCTCATCCCTCTTTACATGGGTCTTGGGTTCGAACCCACGTCATGCACCTCTGACTTTCGGAAGTTATATGACTTTTCGATATCATGTGCGTATTCATTAACAATTATCGCCTGCTCCGTGCCTCGGAAAGCACCTTAAGCCGTCGGTCCCGGCTGCCATGAACATCTATGGCAGTCGTTATTGGGAAGTCAGTGCCCTCTAATATCCTGACACTGGTCTAGCCTTAGGGTATTGTTAGCCTTCGGGTTGCGGAGGTCAGATGGCAGTCGCTCCGTGTAAAAACTGATATCCTGTCAAATCCGGTTAGACTAGAAAGCCGACCCCAAGTGACTTGGGAATAATAAAGGCTAGGGAGAAGAATTGACGCAATGGTTGACGCAAGAGTCAGCACATTACTGATAATCTACACTGGGTTATGAGTTCGCATGCAACAAAAATCATTAGTTGGTTCGTATCTCTTAGTAGTAAGTACAATCATAAATTAATACATTTAACAAACGGCCTCAATGGCGTAGTGGTTAGTGTAACCGACTGCCACGCCTGAGGTCGCGGGTTCGATTCCCGCACAAGTCAAACATTTGTGTGAATGAACATGGATGTTTGTCCTGGTCTAGGTGTTTCTATGTATAATATGTATGTATTGAAATTAAACTACTATATACGGATTTTATCGCGTTGTTTATTTGACACGGTTACAAAATTTTTTTTGAAAAACTGTTACACTACTATAATCACTATTAAACTTTACCAATTTTTTAAGCTAATTAAATTATTGAAACTATTAAAACTATTTATACTATTACTATACTATTATACTATTTAGATTTATTTTTACACTTTCCCCGACGTTTCGGTTGCTTTTCAGCAGCCATGGTCACGGGGAGACTAAGATGGTAGTTGTCTCAATGTTCCAGTGTAGTTATTTCAATATCTTAGTCTCCCCGTGACCATGGCTGCTGAAAAGCAACCGAAACGTCGGGGAAAGTGTAAAAATAAATCTAAATAGTATAATAGTATAGTAATAGTATAAATAGTTTTAATAGTTTCAATAATTTAATTAGCTTAAAAATTTGTAAAGTTTAATAGTGATTATAGTAGTGTAACAGTTTTGCAAAAAAATTTTGTAACAGTGTCAAATAAACAACGCGATAAAATCCGTATATAGTAGTTTAATTTCAATGAATAACATTCGCGTAAACAGAAGACAATATTATAATATGTATGTATTTACAAAAAAAAAGTTTATATGTATGTTTATCCATTGTCTAGTACCCATAGTACAAGCTCTGCTTAGTTTGGGCTAGATGGTGTTGTGTGCATGTGGTAGAAAAAAAAAAAATATTATATTATTATTATTATATTCATCAAACACAAATTGGACCATCACACAGACATACAACAACAGTTTTGTTTGTACAGGGTTCGAGGCTTCCAGCCGCATTATTAGCACAATTGTACGGAGGAACTGACACTGCAATATACGAGTAATCAATACTCATCACCATCGTTTTTCTATCGTACCCCATAATATCACCTGTCACCTTACATCAGCGATAAGACGGCATCCTGTTTTGTCGCACAGATTAATCGCTTCGCCAGTAATCTAAGCTAAGTGGTTTACTTACGATATCTGATTCTATGTAGGTGGCGCTTTATGTAACTCTTCTAGAAAAGGTGTGTGGCGTGACAGCTCTATTCAACTAGACCAGTGGTTTAATGAGAGCTGTTGGTGCTTTCATGAATGGATATTGAGATACTTTCAAAAGCAATCAGCATACTGGTTTTTGAGTAAGTTTTAATTGTGACTACTTCATTATATATATTCTATCACATACACATAACACCATCTAGCCCAAACTAAGCAGAGCTTGTACTATGGGTACTAGACAGTGGATAAACATACATAATATATACTTTTTTTTTTGTAAATACATACATATTATACATAGAAACACCCAGATTAAGACAAACATCTATGTTTATGTATACAAATTAATGTTTGACTTGTGCGGGAATTGAACCCGCGACCTTATGCGTGGCAGTCTGTTACACTAACCACTACGCCGTCGAGGTAGGAGACAGTTGTGTCTGTGTCTTTCTTACTGATTAAGACGCAAGATGTTTATGTATTCAGTTTTCACTGATAAGGTTTTCGTTTCACTACTTCAATCAATTCTTCGACTTAAAATTATAATGGCTTTTTAACTGGCATACGAATGATGAGAAATCTATATATTAATACGTGAAGCAAAAACTTTGTACCCCTTTTTACGAAAATTGCGCGGACGGAGGAGTATGAAATTTGGCACAGTTAAAGTTTATATGGAGAAGTAGGGGCGAATCCTAATATTTTTATAAAATATGCATTAGAAATACATTAAATTAATGAAAAAGCACTACACGCACACCACCATGCATTTAACACACGCAGGCGAAGCGCGTAACTATGGTTAAATATATCAATAATAATGACATAATTATTATATCAGCAATATCTTACAGACAAACTTTGGTCGAATTTCGAGCACTAAGCGACCGCTTGTTTACAAATAATATCTATACTAATGTTATAAAGCTTGTTTGTTTGTTTGAACGCGCTAATCTCAGGAACTACTGGTTCGATTTGAAAAATTATTTTAGTGTTGGATAGCCCATTTATCAAGAAAGGCCATAAGCTATATAAGATCACGCTACAACCTATAGAAGCAAAGCAGCAATGAAAAATATTGCAATAACGGGGAAAATTCTCTTATATGAAGCAGATGAAGTTGCGCAAGTGAGCTGGTAGGTAATAAATAAAGTTCAAGCTTACTACTAATATAACCTTTGCCTACCTAATGCCTAATGCTTTCGGTCTAAACGATCAACGGGTGATCTTCTAGCGTTCGTCACGCACCTCTGGGGTGAGGCTATGGACAAGCACGGCGAGTCTTTGGCTATCAGCCTTGACATAGCCAAAGCTTTCGACAGAGTCTGGCACCGGTCTTTTCTTTCCAAGCTTCCGGCCTATGGCTTGCCCCCTCAACTGTGCACCTGGATTGCAAGTTTCCTGCAGAAGCGTCGTATTCGGGTCCTTTGCGACGGTCGCGCTTCCAAATTTATGCAGGTCAATGCAGGAGTGCCTCAGGGGTCTGTCTTATCCCCTACGCTCTTTCTTCTGCATATCAATGATATGTTGAATCTCGGCAACATACATTGTTATGCGGACGACAGTACCGTGCATGGGCGATATCTCGGACATCCTGGGGCCAAACAGGCTGACGTTGAGGGGAAAAGGCAGAATCTTGTCGTTGAACTTAACCAGACCTTGGACCACATCTATGAATGGGGTGCCAAGAACTTGGTGGAGTTCAACGCCAAGAAGACCCAGGTATGCGCGTTCTCAACAAAAAAGTCTCCGTTCCTTCCCCTCCATTCTCTGAAGAACACTCCACTGGTAATACGTGACAGTCTCTCCATCTTAGGTATGGATCTTAGCCGCTCCCTTAATCCCAAAACCTACATCGAGAGCGTCATTAAGCAAGCTTCGCGAAAACTCGGAGTTCTGAACAGGGTGAGGCGGTTCTTCGCGCCTGGGCAACTGTGCCTAATGTATAAGGCACAAGTGCGCCCTTGCGTGGAGTACTGTTCTCATCTTTGGGATGGCTCCGCGCAGTACTTGCTGGACGCTCTCGACCGGTTACAGCGGCGGGCTGTCCGTATCATCGGAGACCTAGAGGTCACGAGTTCACTGGAACCTCTGCAACTCCGTAGGGACATTGCCTCATTGGCATGTTTCTACAGAATATACCACGGGGAGTGCTCTGAAGAGTTATTCCACCTTATCCCGCCCTCCCCTTTCCTATCCAGAACAACGCATGCTGGGCTCAGATGCCATCCTTACACGGTAGAGTCGATTAGAGCGCGTACCAAAAAGTTTGGGTCCTCATACCTCTGCCGAACGACCAAGGCATGGAATTCTCTGCCAAGGCACGTGTTTCCTTCTTCCTTCAATCCTGGGTCCTTTAAGCGGGGCGTGAAAAAGCACCTTCTCAGGCCGTCAAAGTAGAGACCTCAACATCGCCTCATCTACTATGAGGGCGGTGTAGAGGCCACTGCTCTTAGACCACACGACTGCTTACCATCAGGTGGAGTGTGGTCATTTTGACGAGCACGATAAAAAAAAAGGCCTAATCTACGCTATTTTCGTAATCCTGAGTTCTATACATATAAACATTTGAGTAACTATTTTAAAAGCCATCTGTAAGCGGCTTTCAGAAAATGAGACAAAAAATCGCGCTTCTTTTATACATATGTATGTATGTACCCATTGTACACATTAAGTTGTTTTTTTTTTATGGCATATGGGTCAAACGAGCAGACGGATCGCCTGATGGTAAGCGATTACCGCCGCCCATGGACACCCGCAACCCCAAAGGAGTTACAAGTGCGTTGCCAGCCCTTTAAAAAGGAATGAAGGAGGGAAAGGACAAAGGAAAGGATAGGAAAAGGATCGGGGTAACTGGGCCTCCGGCTCTCCCACTCACCGATACGAAACGCAACAGTACGGGTACCGTTACTTCACGCCGGTTTTCTGTGAGAGGGTTATATTACCGACCGGGGGTCGATCCAGCCAATTCATGCTGAAACCAGCGAGGATCTACTACCTATATTTTGCATATTTACTATAAAAGTCTTAGTTTTGCTAATGTGACGTAGGCCAGCTGTGGTGCTGTACTAATTGGAAATATAGGACGCCTCCATTGTTGACGAGTAGTGTCATGGTCGCTTATCAAACTAGCAGTCAATCATAATGACGTCCATTAGACATAAAGTTGGTTGGAGGACACGTAGTTTTTTTTCAAAGCCTTCTAGACTTTAATTATTACTATACATAGAGTGCATGTGCTTTAAAATGAAGTAAAACTTCATTCAGAGATAGAACAGCTTATTTAATATTCTACAGAAGGTCAAAATCTCAAGCGTACTGATAAGAATAATTAAAATTACAGCAAATGGGATCGAACTCCTTTTTTGAAGTGAAAATCGCGTCATCGTCACGTTTCCACACTTTCCAATTATGAATTATTTTAGAATATTAACAATATCTCAGAAATGGTGCGTCCTACGCAAAAAATAACGAAATTTTTACGCCCTTAATAACTCGTAAGAAAGTATCAGGAATCCGACCCGCCCCTTTTTTTTTGTTTATAAAGAAGTGTTTATGATCAAGGATTAAAGTTCTCCAAAGACTGCCCCAATTTTGTTTTTGTTTTTATTTCGTAGAGTAACGCTTAGGAGCCTTAAAATATAGTGGATAGTAAAATTACTTAAGTTTGTGAAATTACATTTAGTGTGTTTGCTAGTTTCTCGTTTATTATGAGGAGTTTACTGTAAGAAACTGCGTGCACAGCTGCATAGTTGATAGTAAAATACCTTTATTCTAGTTCTACAGATTACTACTATTTATTGAGTGCAATACCAATGCAGAAATGTAATTGAAAATTATTATACCTCTAAATCTTACAAGGGAATCCGACAATGGTTTTCCTTGACTTGATCATTGACCCCGGAAGATAGAATCTGTTACTGATCTGCGGCAACAGTTAAATAGTCTATTTGACTACTAAGTTTGTACAAGTGCAATAGAAAGGTGGGATAGTTCAAGATCGTGTAACCTTTGTCATGGACAAAGTATGCGAAGGTCTATTCAGAATTTATTGATTTAACTAATCACTATTTATCGGAGGTGTAGGGGTTTTAAAATCTTCGTGATATTGGTTATTTTAAGAAGATTATAAGTTTCATAGAACTCATGAATATGATTTATTTAAATCTGGATTATTTTTAGAATACTGATTGTATTCTAGAAATCCTAACTTAGTATTATAAATTTATTATGAATGTGAGTTTGTTTGTTTGTCACGCCTTAACTAATAAATTTCGCATATACGTGATCAGGGGTACAGAAAAGAAATAGGGACAACCATCCAGAATAAAAAATCGACTTTATTTAGTTATCATTACAACAAAAAGTTAGTAAAACTACCACACATTGTCGAAGGCAGCCACCTCTGAAAGAACAACTCTTCTCGTGATTCAAAATATCAATAGCATTAAACTATTTCTGGGTGTTATTTGTGTCCGTTGTTTCAATTTATTTATTTATTTTATTTTATCATTAGGTACAAAAACAGATAATAGATTAGCATATACAAATAATAGTCTTTAATAGTACACAATGAGTAAATCTGATATCCAGTTACATTTATTTGCAATATACAGTATACACGTGTAAGTTTATATTATAATATAATATTCTATCACATACACACAACATCATCTAGCCCAAACTAAGCTGAGCTTGTACTATGGGTACTAGACAATGGATAAACATACATATATACTTCTTTTTTTGTAAATACATACGTATTATACATAGAAATACCCAGACCAAGACAAACATCCATGTTCATGCACACAATGTTTGACTTGTGCGGGAATCGAACCCGCGACCTCAGGCGTGGTAGTCGGTTACACTAACCACTACGCCATCGAGGCCGACAATTATTAGCTTAAACTTTTAAATAACTTAAATGTTTTTAAAGTCCCCCATGACATAGAAAGTATGCGAAGAGAAGGGAAAAACATTTGGGCAGTCTTTGGGGACTGCCAATAAAAGTGAAAACTTTAATCCTTGGTCATAAACACTTCTTTATAAAACAAAAAGAATAAAAATCAAAATGGGCGGGTCGGGTCCTATTTCCTGATACTCTCTTAGGAGTTATTAAAGAGGTCAAAATTTCGTAATTTTTTGCGTAGGATGCAACATTTCTGAGATATTATTAATATTCTAAAAAAAATTATAAAGCGTGGAAGCGTGACGATGACGCGAGTTCCATGATTTTTGTTGGCCCAAGAAGTGCTTAACGCGCCTGAAGAAGTTTTCACTTCAAAAATGATTATAGTAATATTGTCTTTTGTTTACGTGAATGTATAAACATTGAAAACAAACTACTTTAAAAAAAATTATCGCGTTGCTTATTTAAGACACTACTTTACACAATTTTGAAATTATTAAACTACAACTATTTTAAGCTATTTCAATTATTATTTTTTATATCTGTATTGAGATTTTCATGTAGATACAGTGTACACCAACCCCGAAGTTTCGGTTGCACTTCAAATAAACAACGCGATAAAATCCGTATAATGTAGTTTAATTTCAAAGGGTAAGTTAAACTGGTTTGGACATGTAGAAAGAATGGACGAGGAAAGACTGACTAAGAAAGTTTATAAGGCTCTGTGAGTGGAACAGTCGCAAGAGGAATACCTAGGCCAACGTTTCTCGATCAGATCTGAGGCGTTCTGGACAAAAGCCAGGTTAAGAGCACCTTGAACCGACAGGCGTGTATGAGGAATGTGATGAAAGTGAATGAAGCCAGAGAAGTGTGTCAGGATCGTAGCAAATGGAAATCCGTAGTCTCTGCCGACCCCTCTGGGAAACTGGCGTGAATTTATTCATGTATGTATGGTAATTTCAAAGCAATTATAGCTTTTTGAATCAAAGTCTTTTTAATACTTAAATATCACTAAGTCCTCATGCTTCTGAGTAGTATATCCTTGTTCTCATGTTTTCCTGATCATCTAGGTTAATAATTGTGTTATTAGTCTGCTTTGCTTACTTGTAATTCACACGGTCTTACGGTACTAGTAGTTTTCCTTTAAGTATTTGATTGATAGCCGCAATTTAATGCGTAATCTGATTTTGCACTTAATACTGTGTAACTTTTAATCTCATGATAAAATCTCTATAATTCGTAACAGGATTGAACATGATCATGTACGTTGCTTAATGTTAGGTGCTTGACGTTTCGACTAAGTTCCACCGGCCGTGGTCATAAGCTGACTGAATCGGCGATGTCATGGCTGTTCGTTCGAAATGTCGTTGTTTAATGTCAACAATTAACACATAACAATATATTTTATGCCTATGTCTCTTAAGGTGTAAGCAAATGTGTATAAAAACTACATTTCTCCAATTTTGGTTTTAAAATTCACGTAAAAGGGGGTGAGCCTTTGTGTATGTGGTAGAACGTTATTATTATTATCATAATCGGAATGACCTGCTCAATATTTAATAAAGATAAAAAGATAATGCTCAAGTCATTCATACTTTTATATATATTCATCTATACCTACTATTACGACAGTTCAAATTTCTCATAAATCTAAGGTATTATAACTTCAAGCAATATCCGCACCTAGCAAATTAGATTACATTCATCTCATAAAAATAAACGATCTCTATAATAAACCGAATGCAATTTAACTCGATAAATATCGGCAACGAATACCGTAGTAATGTAATTCTCAAATTGATTAGCCATTTATATTTTATCACAGTCGGTAGCAAGAATTCGGCCGCAGTCTTACATTTTCTTTGATAAAGCTGTGGCGACGTTGTATCGACAGATAACTAAATGTGTGCACTAGGTATCATTAAGTTACGCAATATTAAGAGGAGTAGAGCCTCGCTGATTTCAGCATGAATGGGCCGGCTCGACCGGGAAAGGACTACCCTCTCACAGAATATCGACGTGAAATACTAGTATTCCTACTGTTGTGTTTCGTTCGGTGAGTGAGAGTGCCGAAGGCCCAAGCACCCCCTTTCTCTCTTCCCGCTCTTTCTCCTTCCCACTTCCTTTCCTAAAGGGTCGGCAACGCGCAAATGATGCCTCTGGTGTCGCAGGCGTCCATAGGCTACGGTGACCACTTACCATCAGGTGGGCCGTATGCTTGTTTGCCACCTTAGAGGTATAAAAAAAAAATAACAATACAGAGCACGAAACCAAATCACATTACTGCATGCTTGCTATCCTAACTAGTATTACTCGACCGATCATCATACAATTTCACATATACTTTGTCTGAGGTACAGAAAAGAATATAGGATACCTTGCAACCAGAATAAAAGTACTGTACTCGAGGAATAGTAATTGATTGACAAAATTTACATTAATGCGAGTGAAGCCGCGGACTGTCCTGCTGCTAGGAGCGTGTAAGTGGCGACACAAATAACTACAAACAAAACTACAAATATGATAATTATACTGTTAAAATACTGGCGTTTCATGCGTCCTTCGTTGGAAGAACGCACGATAATCGATAGTTATTATTACTCTCATTGTCACTTTCAGTGTTATATGGCCACGTTTGAAACTTTTGCTAAATTGGGGTTGCTCGATTTGGACAAATGCAAGAAGACCTCAGGTCTTGATCTATAAATGGAATCGCGGCAGATTCAGTTAACCTGATCCAAGAGACTTAGTGCGAAGCGAAACAACGCAAATTTCTATTGTTTATTTTCAAATTGTTCCGAGTATCAAAAAGTACTTGTTAATACTAACGTAGATTTGTGTCCAAAAAAATACATAATTCTGGAATTAATGAGGCTAATCAGCGCTAAAAATGTTGCAAATCTATTTTATCATTTTATGGTCAGAAATTTTCCAAAATAAATATATCGGATAAATATCAAAACCAAAATGTTTTGTAAATTATACTCTCATGGTTCGCAATCAATGTTTCCTAGTGATTACTCAGCATAATAATTTGAAATAAGTGCAACAGGTTAAGGAATTCAACCTTGGAAATGTTGCACTGCCGGGAGACAAAGCGTTTGGTTTGACTGATATCGCTAATGGCTTGTGATTGATTGTTCGAAGGATAAGTTACGCAGTCAAAGTTGCTACCGCTGATTTAAATTGTAATTATTGTTGTGTAAGAAAATTCTATGCAGACTTTGATATAGTTTCTAGAACAAACTGGCCTTATTTAGATAATCGAGAAAATAATGTAGTGGTTATACCGATTTGATCTACTGAATACCGATGATAATCCAGACGTACAGTTACACATTACGAACAGTGTCTAAGGGACCTGTAGTGTACATCACTAAATACTCTTCAGTAATCTCGAAGTCAATTTTATTATTATAATGAAATCGAATAAATGACTTCGCTTATTGGCAATTCAGGTAAGGACCTCCAGACCAACTTTTATTTACGGGGCCAATCTTAACGAAGATTGACCATATGCACAGGGGATATTATAGTGCACAAGTTAATGCGTAAACACAAGTACACTCTTTGTTCCCTTACTTTGATTATCCAACACGACTGGAGGGAGGTCAGGCGAAGGAGCAATGGCTTTACGTGCCTACCAAGGCCCGAGGTTCGTAACATCAACTTAATTCAGGGCTACTACTGTAAATGTCTTGTCATAAAATCCAATAACTCTCTGTTGGCTCGCACGACGATTCGAGCCTGAGACCTCATGCATACCAGTTGCATACACCACCGAGGGTAAATAATGTATCCGAAATAGTTCACATTTAAATAGATTTTTGCAAATTTAACCCATGAATCGAACAAAAACAACTACTTAGCTTTTACAGGTTACCGGCATCTTATACCAGTGATACATGAAAACGACATACCGATCAGATTAGATTAGATTCAATTCCAACATTGACTTACCCCATAAGTCGAAATGGAAGTGAAATATATTGAAACCAAGCGGCACTCAGAAAACGACCAACAATTTTGGTTTAGAGATATCAGTTCAAAATTATTGACCACTCTCAAAATCTTATTAGACGTCGTCGGTTTGATAGACGCGGTAAATTCACCTCATCCACAAACAGAGATAGTTTGAAAACTATCACCGATTACAGCAATAGCAACCATTACTCGGACTCGTAATCCAGTTATGGTCTTATCGAATTAAGTCAATTGTTAAGTTACGACATTGTTACACAAGTCCGTATTGTTCAGACAATGGTCGTAAATACTGATATTTGTTTTGATTGAATCGCAGCAGTAGTGTTGGACAAAACGAAGTTCTACTATATTCCGTGCAGGCTATCATTATTGTTATTTTGATGGGCTGACGTTACAAATTAATGTAAATAAATAATAGTAATGTATACGATATTTCCAAAGCTAACGTTTCATCAAATCTTAGATTTTAGATCAACGATAACTTGGTATAATTAAAAAGGATTTTATTAAATTATCCGGTAAAATATTTAATAGGGTCAAATAAATGATGGTTTCAATATCAAGAAGAGTATTTTAATCTACACTCAATTTGAGTGCGGGTTAAACAAAAATGTTTATAAATTTTGTTTTGGACGCTATTAACAATTAAAATAGTAATATTGTAGACTAGCTGTTACCTGCGACTTCGTCCGCGTAGATTTTAACTAAAAAGTGTTTGTCGCCGCGGAACCCAACTATATTTCTCTGCCCAAGTTACTTAAATGGCGTAGTTTTTATAGTGTAAAGCTAGATAATAGCATGGCTTACTCAAAAACAACATTTAAATATGCGTCGTTAGATTACACGCTGTCACAGAATGCGTAAGAAAAATAAAGATACACAGCTCCTCCCCCGTAGATGATAGCGTGATAATATGTAGCCTATATGTTGACCCGACCGATTCATGCAAAATTTGAAGTAAATCCATGCAGTACTTTTTGAGTTTAGCCCGGACATACATACAGACAAACAGACAAAAATTCTAAAAACTATATTTTTGGCTTCGATATCGATTGTAGATCACGCCATAAGTATTCTTTTAAAAAAATGTTCAATGTACAGTTTTGACTTTCCTACGATTTTATTATATGTATAGATGTATACGATTTGAAAGACAAAATAAACCGTAATATAATGTTTATTCATGAAATTATATAATATAAATAAAATTTAAGGACTACTGATCAATAGCAACACAACTATCGATTTAAACTTTGAAACACTATTAAATAACCTCGTAGATTTGTCAATTATTGTGAAGTAGCGGCCATTAAAAACAAGAATATTATTTAAATAAAGAGCAACAAGTAGCTAACAAAATAATTCCGTTTTAAGCATTGAAGACAGCAAGAAAACAAGTCGGTAAATTTTATAATTTACACTCTGAAATCAAAATATATTGAACATCACTATACCGCTACATGTTTACGACTTAAGCTTCTAATTTCCGTCCATATAATAAAGATAGCGAAGAATTATTAGTTGCAGGAGCTAAAGCTGTAGCTACTGAACGTTGTGAAAGTAAAATTAGTTATATCTTTGTTTAAGATAATTTGCATTGCGTAACAGCACACTGTACTAAAGCTTTAAGTACTTCTATTTCTAAATCAGTGTTCATTTGCTGGAATTTGTATTTATAATCGAGGGCCAGTTTTCACTAACTTATATATGAAGAATAATGAAGATGGTAATTGACTATTGATTTTAAATTCCTATGGAATCCCAAAATCAACTAAAATTACCAAGTGTCTAAAAGAAATTTCACACACAGTAATAATATGATCTACTTTTTAATACTTTGACAGCACAATAAAACAACCAACAAAATTTTCAATCATTTTCAAATATCTTTGTTGAACACAAAATTTATATTCTATTTGAATATTAAATCTTACAATACTCGATGTCAATAATGTTTAATATAATGTGTATGTAATATTTATCAATGCCCATTTAAATCTATGTAGTAAAGATTGTCTCTCTTCTTTTAATTGTAATCTCAAGATATATAGACTTATATAATAAATTCACAGACCTCATTATAATAATACCTAGAGATAATATATTAACAGTAAGGCATAATAAATTGAAATAGTTAATATTAAAACATCAACAGTAAATTACAATATTAATCTAACCAGTGCTAAAAATATCAGAAACAGCTCACGACATGTAAATACAGGCGATACGGCAGATAAATTAGTTCTTGACAAATCCATTACTAGGGACCGATAGGATCTCAATAAGAGCAGAAAGAACTCCAGAGATAGTTGGTTAGCACGGCCTGTGTACAGCCATGTCGATTAGCGATTGCGTTTATGAGCCTCGTGTGAACAGAGTTGTGGATTACACGAATAAATTATGATAGTAATAACTGTGGTTCCAGTATAACATAGAACAATATTTAAAAGTTAATTATTATGTTTATTTACAAACTGCTTCGGTGCAGCAGTAATTTATGCCATGGCTTTGCATAAGGTCTCAAGTTCGATAGCAGAGTTGTTTTTGTCAAAAAATTGGCAGACGGAGGCTCGTCTCCTATTTCGTTGGATGTTAAAACATACTTGGCAAGATGTGGTTGTAATGCATCTCTATTTACTAAATATGTATCAGAAAAAAACAGGATATTTAATGTGTTCAGTCTTTACGTTATGTATGGTTTTAGAAGCAGGATAGGTACGTTCAATGGATATCCTTTATGCATGTCAATCTTTTCCCATGGTTTAAGCTGTTTTTATGTGAATATCTTGAACCATGGCAATCATACTTACTTACTTCGCTAGCTTAGCAACCGAAAGTAGATCTTGGCCTCTGATATTAAAATACGCCATTCCTTCCTATTTTGTGCCAAGACCAATCGAGCACACTCATCTTTTTTAGGTGAAATGGAAATAATATAATATGGAAATCATAGTTATTTTAAATTAATTTACGAGTTAAAAATAATTAGAATTAGTAGTCAATTGATTTCTGTATTTTCAAATAACAAATATAGACACAATAATCCCTTAACTATTCGCAATTCACTTCCGTTTACCAACATAAAGTACTCGTAATTGGAGTGAAATGTCTACGAGCACTCGTTAGCTTCATAATTTACGCCAAATCGTTTTTTCAACGTAATTGAATATAAATTTCAAATAAATTATTTTTATGTTATTATTGTTTTTATTCTGTGTGCAACATTTATAATTAAAATGGATTCTAGAACCTACATATTTACAATGAATATAGAGAGGCTTTTCTAAAAAAAATTAGGGTAGTCTTTGGAGACTGTCGATAGAAGAGAAAACTTTAATCATTGACCATAAAAAACTCTTTACAAAAAAAAAAGAAATTGGGTGGGTCGGATTCCTGATACTCTCTTAGAAGTTATTAGGAGGGTCAAAATATCGTAATTTTTGCGTAGGATGCACAATTTCTGTGATATTGTTAATATTCTAAAATAATTCGAAAATGGAAAGCGTGGAAGCGTGACGATGACGCGAGTTCTATGATTTTTGTTGTCCCAAGAAGAGCTCAACGCGCCTAAAGAAGTTTTCACTTCAAATACAAGTACTTAATAAGTCAAGTATTTTCGTCTAGTCCACTAGACTATCTGAACAAGCCATGGTGCTACGTACACTTTGTATCAGGTTTTAAAGTCAAAGCAATAAACGTCACTGTTGCAGCGCGATTGTAAAGTGGCGCTTTTAAAACTGAACAAATCGCATTAAAATGGTACAAGTCACAAGACATCAGTTAGTTAATTACATTTGTAGTCATTTTAAATTCTGCACCAAATGGTGCTTTTATAGTTATTGTAATTGAAATACGAATGACGTAAGCATAGTTAATTTATGAATCAACGTGTTATCGAATATCATACATGTCTGCAAAGACACTGAAAGATTCGCATGCATGGTATATTTTTTTACATATATTGAAATTTTATTAGTTTCTCTGTGTATACACTTACGTACATACATATGAGACTTTAACGCTATTTGGTAAGTAACACAATTATATGTTTAGATATTTGTAATAATAATTATTATGGTGTGTATCATCTAACCCAAATTAAATTTAACATTACTGATATTTAATTTTATTCAGTAGAATACTGTAAAATTATTTTGATTGCTAGCATTATTTTCTGTTAATAGTAATACCATACTATAATAGATTCACAAATCGAGCAAACTGATATTGGGATACGAAGATGCGTAATGTGTTTGGTAGATGATAAAAGTAATATACTCACTATTACGTGAAAGTTAAGTACTAGGGCAATGCAGGTAGGATATACAAAGATGTATCCTACCTATATTGGGCTAGATATTTACTTAAACATATACTCTTACATTACTGACAAGGCAGAGGCCTAGTCGGTTACAGGCATCGATCAAATATACCATAGATGCACGATTGTCGCTCCAAAAACGGCCCTAACAAAACTGTGCATAAATCAGTCGTATGCGCTATATTATGTACCTGTCCCACACACTCTTGCGTGCGCTGCCCGTAAGCGAGAGCGAATCGACACCACTACTACGGTGGAGACCGTACCATATACTTGGTACGCTTGCGTATCGCGAGTAACACACTTAGGACGCTTTACATTGACGCGTTTAAACTAAACTATTACAAAATGTTTCTCAGTGGGTGTTCAATGGTTATTCCGGTTTATTTCCTGGATTGCATAATAAATGCAGACACTTATAAGTAAGTAGTACTGGTCAGTGCCACATATTGAAGCGGTTTTTCTATGAGAATGTGCATCTATGGTTGGCAAATTACTTTATTTTATTTTAAAAGGTGTTTTAAATTGATAAGTTTTCTAATTTGTTTAACGCTGTAAATAAACAATTTTTCATTTTCATTTTCGTGGTATATTTGATCGAAGGTTACAGGTATAACTTTAGGCATGTATGGTAAATATTAGTTTATATCAATGTAATAAAATCGCTTACGCTTACAACTTGCAGTTTCTCGTTTTCCTTTTATCTGTCGACTTAATAAGGCAAGTATTTGCATTGCAATTGTTTTTACTGCTTGTTTTTAATTGGCCGATGCAAATTGATTAAATAAAAGTATAATTTACATACCGACTTTTTGTGTTTATGTTAACATGCCAAGATAAAAATCGTGGGCTTGTTAGTTTGTACAAGCGTTAGTAGATAACAGATTATTTCGTTTGATTTTATAGACGTGTTATAATTTACATTTAATTTCATCCACAAAATAGTTTGAGTAGTAGAGCCTCGCTGATTTCAGCATGAATGGGCCGGCTCGACCGGAGAAGGACTACCCTCTCACAGAATATCGACGTGGAATAGCAGTAGTCCTATTGTTGTGTTGCGTTCGGTGAGTGAGAGTACCGGAGGCCCAATCACCCCCTTTCTCCCATCCCGCTCCCTGTCCTTCCCACGTCCTTTCCTAAAGGGTAGGCTACGCGATGCCTCTGGTGTCGCAGGCATCCATAGGTTACGGTGACCACTTACCATCAGGTGGGCCGTATGCTTGTTTGCCACCTTAGTTGTATAAAAAAAATATATATATGAGGTTACCTGTATACAGCAATTAGTTAACATTATAACTACTATACGTCCAAGAGGTGGGAGACTGGTGACCTGTAACACAGGTTTTCCTACCATAGACACCAGTCTCGCCACAAAGGATTGAGAGTTTGTTATCTGTACTGTGTTATCTTATGTATACTTTGTGTTACCTTTGTGAAAGAGAGAAATAAATACTTATTATTATTACTTATTATTATACATATTCAATATTGTTTTGGTAAAGTAAAGTGCTTATATTATATGACGTATGTCGTCGGCGCGGGTTACATACTCTAGCTACTCGCGCGAGCTACATATGCTAATTATCAGTTCAGGCTATATGCGCTAGCTATTCGCTCAGGTTACATGTTCTAGCTACTTGCGTAGGCTACATAATCTAGTTACTCCCACGGGCTGCATGCTGTAGCTACTCGCACCGGCTACATGCTCTCGCTATTCGCACGAGCTGCATGCGCTGGCTACTCATGCAGCCCACGTGTGTATCCCGCGCGAGTTAATGATGGCGGCCTCGATAGCGCAGTGGTTAGTGTACCGACTGCCACGCCTGGGGTCGCAGGTTCGATTCCCGCACAAGTCAAACATTTGTGTGCATGAACATGGATGTTTGTCTTAGTCTTAGTCGTAGTCTTAACACTTCTATGTATAATATGTATTACATTAATGTATTTACAAAAAAAAGTATATATGTATGTTTATCCATTATTGTCTAGTATCCATAGTACAAGCTCTGCTTAGTTTGGGCTAGATAGTGTTGTGTGTATGTGATAGAATATTATTAGAATATTACTATTATTTATTAGCTTACTTGCACAAGTAACCTGATACAAATAAACCTTGTGAGTGTTTGCTCATTGTTACCTGTGTCATGTACAAAAGTCAATAAAAAGAGTTCTGAACTTGGTAGTGTGGTTCAAAATTATATAATTAAACAGTCTTGCAATGAATTTTAAAGTAAAACCATTTTGAATCATCTAAGTAATGAACAACTGCAGTAGACTAATACATGTATACTTTGCGGTAAACAAAACATTGTGAAATAATATATTATTATAGTTTTCGTCAAATACAAATCTAGACCAATGCACTAGTTTTTCTGTAAATTCCTGTTTGACTTTATAAATATTGAAAAAAGGGAAAGTCACGCAGAATGCTAACATCCATATTCTATACAATTTGATTTGATTTTAGTAGGTAACTCTGAAAATGAAGACATTCATACTTTATTTGTGTATTTGCCTATTTACGAAATGGAATATCCAAATCACAAACAAAACTATGATGATGACTGTATACCAAAAAAATACATATTATATCTAACAACCCAAAGTACGTACATCCCTCTACTCTTCAGTTAAGAGGAAACACAAGGGCCGTTTTCCATACAAACGTAGTCCCCTGTTTCCTCCCTGGATAATGCCAGTAGGGTAACACTCTTTTTCCAAAAAAATTATGGCCTCTATTGGCCTGTCCCTATGTTTTCCATTTTTTCATAAATTAATTATTTAAAGAGACATGAGCCTTCAAAATTCTCAAAATATGGCTAGATTTTCCACTGTGTTTAAACATCCAGAAAACAAATTTTACAAGATTATATAAAAAAAGGAAAACCTAGGCACACGGCCAAAGCCTTTCTTTAATTTTTAAAGAAAAAGTAGTTATATCGGTCAAGTTTTGAAAAAGTAATCAGGGGACTACGAAACGTTGATTTTGTGTAATTTTAATAGGTATTTTCGGTCCAAGCTGCAGTTGTCTCTATCGCGCTCTGCGGGCACTGCACGACAGCAATAGATTTTACAAATATCTGTTTTTCAATTCTCTCGCCCGTAGTGTTTCGCCTTAAGTGAGTGTAATAATACAATTTGTTGTAGGATAAATCTTTGATCAGGTCCAGATAGAACAAAACAAATGCATTCGAGAAAGACCGAAGGTGTCTTGTATCGTTAAGTGAGACATTTTGCAGTTGGACGGGCAACAGACGTGGGCGTATGTAATGGATTTCGCTGTGTGGCTCAAGTGTAAGTGTAATGTCTTTAAAGATAACTTATTGTCATTCTATAACTTCAATGAGTAGAGCGACGTAAATCTTATGAAAATTATTTTGATAAAGAACAATCTGATAAGTATAATAATAATATTCTCTAGAGCAAATTTCGGCCACGGCGGTAGTCTTAACGGAGACTGGCCAACTACACAGGAGATATTATAGTGCACAAGTGTGTGCGCAAACACAAGTGCACTCTCTGTTCTCTAACTCTCATAATCCAATGGGACGATAATCCGACACGACCGTAGAGAGATCAGGCGCAGGACCAACGGCACCGCCAACTTCCTAACTCCGCCAACACCGCCAACTTCCTAACTCCGGGCTGCTATTAAGATTTCTTAACTAAAAAACCCAATAACTTTTTGTTGGCCCGACCCGGGATTCAAACGCGAGACCTCATGCACAGCAGTCGCATTCACTACCGCTGCGCCACAGAGGCAGCTTTCTCAAAAAATAATGTTAAGTGAAAGTAGAGATTACCGAATCAGCCTTATGTGATATTTGCGACATTTTGTGTTTTTTTTAATGGATGATACGCACTTGGAATAATTCCTGTGTCGCGGGGACTTTACAAACATTCAAACAACGGACACAAAGAACACCCAGACTTGGAACAACCACTTGTGGATCACACAAAAATTTGTCCCGTGTGGGATTCGAAACCAACTCGGTGCAAGGGCTGTGGCGAGAATGCAAGATACATGATTGCCTTTTTTCTTAATTAGGTGGATACTTCGTCTTTTAGATGATTAGATAATTATTATTGTGGTCGTATCTAATATGCCTATGCCATAAAAATACTGAATCCTAATACTGTTTAAAAGTCTCAACTAGTTTTGGGACGGCCTGCATGTTGTAAAAAGATATTGAAAATAGTATTGATTTATATGAACAGTTGTAGAGAAGTGATAGATCACCTAAAATATACATAAAGGTCTGGTGTTCTAACTCACGGCTCTCGCCACTTATTTCTCAAAGTTATGTTTGAATTACATATTTAATATCGCTTGCTTAAACGGTGAAGGAAAACACAGTGTTTTTCGCTATGTTTTCCTTGCTCTGCATGTCTGAGAGCTCTTTAATGTTGAATGAGCTCAAAGTATCATGAAGTCTAGCTGTGGTTTGCTTCTTCTTGGGTTTGACTATTTGAATTGGGATCCAGTAATTCAAATAGTCAAACCCAAGAAGAAGCAAACCACAGCTAGACTTCATGATACTTTGAGCTCATTCTGCGTAAATAGAAACACCCATGATTTAATTATGTTCGGGTACTTTGAAATAACTACACTGGAACATTGAAACAACTACCATCTTAGTCTCTCCGTGACCATGGCTGCTGAAAAGCAACCGAAACGTCGGGGAAAGTGTAAAAATAAATCTAAATAGTATAATAGTATAGTAATAGTATAAATAGTTTTAATAGTTTAAATAATTTAATTAGCTTAAAAATTTGTAAAGTTTAATAGTGATTATAGTAGTGTAACAGTTTTTCAAAAATTTTGTAACAGTGTCAAATAAACAACGCGATAAAATCCGGATATAGTAGTTTAATTTCAATGAATAACATTCGCGTAAACAGAAGACAATATTATGCTCTTTAATGTTTTAAAAGAAATGTCGTCTGGCAGACTTTATAATTGTTTGAAGTCCTCAAACAATGGTTCCGCGTAGTGATGACTAACTTTATTAACCTCTGATACTTCTTCGAAGAGGTTAATGAAAACACTTTGTGGGTCTGTGTTTGTCTGTTAATGACAGGCATAGCTCCGGAACTACTGGACCGATTGACTTGTAGCTTGGTGTGCAAACACCTTGGAGTCATACCTCGGTCGAGTTTGAATATGGGCCCTGTGAGTTAAAAGACCCTCAAGATATAGGGGTCAATTTTTTTCATGACTTTTACATTTAAGACGAAGAGGTTGAATCCTGGGTTTCTACACCCATCTCGTTTATACTGAAAAGAGGCTTGTACCTAGCATTGACATAGTTACAAACAGAAATGATAATACCTATATAAGTAATATTTCCACTTAGAAATAATATTTAAACAAATAAAATTATTATTGTTAAAACTTTGGTACTTACCTAAGACCTTAATATTTATGTTATATGTTCCAAAGCTCTTTGGAAATATTTCATATTTACATTAATTTAGGCTTCTAAATTTTGAAGTGAAAACTTCTTTCAGCGCGTTGAGCACTTCTTGGGTGAACAAAAATCATAGTACTCGCATCATCGTCACGCTTCCACGCTTTCCATTTTTGAATTATTTTAGAATATTAACAATATCTCAAAAATGGTGCGTCCTACGCAAAAAATAACGAAATTTTGACCCCCTTAATAAAACCCCTAAGAGAGTATCAGGAATACGACCCTCTCATTTATGTTTTTTTTTGTTTATTAAGATTTGTTTATGATCAAGGCTTAAAGTTTTCACTTCTATCGGCAGTCCGCAAAGTCTGCCCCAATTTTTCTAAAATTTATTATGATTAATTTTAAAAAGTTATCTCTTTATACATTTTTCTCATTGGTGTAGGTACTGGTATTAATTTGCGTTTACATCCAACCGACCATGAAGGTCTATAAATTGAACCTGGGCTAAACAAATTGCTATTAGGTATACCTAGTAAGAAAAATTTTAAAATAGCAGTAAGATACGTAATTGATAGATACCAATAGGCCTGCTCTCAATTGTACACACGGCTACACATCAAGTTAGACACCCTATATACGCATAACTACGCTACATACAACATAGAGAATTGTCGGTAAGGGACAGTGTATAGTAGTGTCGATGTAATGGTATAAAGGATAGAGCGTAACAAAAATATAACGCACTTTCTCGCACGATTCGCAGCGTTCAACTTCTAATAGTTCAAAGTCCAAACAGTTTAGGTTGATGTGTCGCTGTATGTACGAAGCATTAAAGAACTAGCAAAATATTATTGTAATGCATTCATTTTTTTTTTTTTTTATACAACTAAGGTGGCAAACAAGCATACGGCCCACCTGATGGTAAGTGGTCATCGTAACCTATGGATGCCTGCGACACCAGAGGCATCACTTGCGCGTTGCCGACCCTTTAGGAAAGGACGTGGGGAGGAAAGGCAGCGGGATGGGGGAAACGGGGTGATTGGGCCTCCGGTACTCTCACTCACCGAACGAAACACAACAGTAGGAATACTGCTATTTCTCGTCGATATTCTATGAGAGGGTAGTCCTGCCCCGGTCGAGCCGACCCATTCATGCTGAAATCAGCGAGGCTCTACTACTCAACAACCTCCTTACAGATATAAAGGTGGGAGTCTATACGTTATACGTGTCATTGTATTACCACATCAACCCATTGAGTGGCAACAGCACACCGGCGGCACACAAAAGGTTTTCAATTAAGTCTTTGATGTCAACAATTGACAGGTTAATAAGTTTATCGGCAGGCATAAGTAGATTGGCTCTTTAGTTAACTGATCCCGCTCTAAACTGATCCCGCGGGATGAGTTGACTAGTTCATTTATTTTATTATTTATCTTTTGTCAACTGGACCCGCTTTTAAATTAGGTAGAACTTCATTGTATATTTTCAAATTTGTGTACAGACATGCGGAAAACGTTTAAGAAGTACTATAAAAATAAAGTGCATAGTGGCCATATACTTAATGCTTTCTCGCTCACACAAGTGCATAAAAAAGACTCGCTGCCCAGCGGCAAACTCGCGTCTTTGACGCATGTGATTGGCTGAATCCAGGTATTCGTATTCTCACAATAGGACTATTTGACCTTGTGATGTAGTTGACTTGATTGCGACGTGTCTCGGCTTCATAGAAATTAATGTCTTGGTCATAATAATATTATTAATTTACAACACTTTTCTCCGTGTTTGTACAAATTATAAAATTATTAGCTTTTGCCCGCGGCTTCGCTCGCGTTACTTTAGAACTTGACAATCAATTCGGGTTAGAATAGAATAGAATCTTTTTGGGTTGTACTCTGCTTGTAATAATATAACTCAATCATGATTCGAAAGACACGTGGCGCCATCTATTATCATAAGAACGTTATTGTTGTTTTTTCTCGGGAACAGTAATTTTTTTCGGGATGAATATAGCCTATGTCCGTTTCTGTATACCTGACAACATATATGCAAAATTTCAGGATGATCGGTTCAGTGGTTTAGGCGTGAAGAGGTAACAAACAAACTCATTTTCGCTTTTATAATATTAGTTAGGATGAAACGGGATCAGCTGACCAATTCGAAATATACATTAGGTCAACTGATCCCGCGGGTCCTGTTCAAGCGGGATCAGTTAACTAAAGAGCCGTAGATTATACTTAAAATATAAAATTACATAATTTTAACCTTCACACATAATCTACTTATACGCTGAATTAAATAGAACGTTGTTAAGACTTTGTATCGATAAGCGTTTAACATAAATTGAGTTAACATTAACCCACACTAGTTCTGAACAAGAAGAAGTCGATCGATAAAGCCGAGGTGTCCTGTTACGTTAAGTAAAACATCTCGCCGCGGGACGGTAGCGTGGGCGCGTGTAATGAGCCTTGTAATATGGTACAAGTAATAATGAGTACACAAAAACATGTAGAAATTCTCATTTCCTTCACAAAGTAAGGCTAATAAAGTTTTAGTTTATATTTATTACGTATCAAATTATCTCGATAAGTTTGAAATATTTTATAGATCTATATTACCTACTGAACTAGCTTTTAGTAAAATTAGGTTAGGTTATTTTCGCGGGGTCGTGACCGCATGTGCAAGTGATTCGCGCGGCCCCGCCGATTGCGGTTTTGTCGAAGAACACCGTGGTAGGTTTAGTCGGTATTCCGAGAGGTCTAATATCATCATTTTAACATCTTTATTTACCCCGGTGAGTCCGACATAACCCCTCCGTCCGTCCCCGCGGAGAGGTGTTCGTCAATGCATTCCGCCACGTAAAAAAAAAAGTTTTAGTAGCAGTGCTTTTTTTTAAATGTATAGCCTATGTTACTCGGTGATCATATTATTATATGTAGCTTTCTGATGATGAAATATTTTTTTAAAATCAGTTTTGTAGTTTTGACTTAAATATACACTATTTAGTTTACACATTTTAAACAAGCTTTAAGATTTGTGATCTTAGTCGGACTAAGACACGGTCTATCCGTATGAGTCAAGTTTTATCCAAATCCATTTATTGATTTATGCGTAATCTATACTAATATTATAAAGAAGAAAGATTAGATTTTTTGTTTGTTTGTTTGTAAGGGTTTAACTCAAAAACTAGGAACATAAAAAAATACTGTTATTAACATAACCTGACCTACTTTTACGCGAGCGAAGACGCGAGCAAAAGCTCGTCTTCTCTCTCTTCTCCCTAGCCTTTATTATTCACAAGTCACTTGGGGTCGGCTTTCTAGTCTAACCGGATTTGACATGATATCAGTTTTTACACGGAGCAGCTGCCACCTGACCTCCGCAACCCGAAGGCTAACGATACCCTAAGGCTAGACCAGTGTCAGGATATTAGAGGGCACTGACTTCCCAATAACGACTGCCATAGATGTTCATGGCAGCCGGGACCGACGGCTTAACGTGCTCTCCGAGGCACGGTTCACGGCTCGTCTTCTATAAGGCAGTTATTTTCTTTGCTGCTTGAGCTAAAATGCCATGGAAAATCTGTAAACATTATCCAAACTAAACTATGCGTTTGTTATTTACACAACAGAGTCACGTTACTTTCTAGTTCTAATGGCGTTATATCATGTTCCTAAGTGCGGACTAGGAATATTAATAAATGTAGGTGCAAAATTAAATGCAAAATAAGGTAATAAGCGCATTTTTTTATCCAATGTATAATAAAGCTTATACCTTAATCAATCAAGTAGTCAATTATACTTGGGTGGCCCAATGGCGTAGTGGTTAGCGTAACAGATTGCCACGCCTGAGGTCGCTGGTTCGATTCCGGCACTAGTCAAACATTTGTGTCCATGAACATGGATGTTGGTCTTGGTCTGGGTGTTTCTATGTATGATATGTATGTATTTACAAAAAAGTACTTATATATGTATGTTTGTCCATCGTCTAGTATACATAGTATAAGCTCTGCCTAGTTTGGGCTAGATGGTGTTGTGTGTATGTGATAGAATATTATTATTTGTTTCTCTTTCACGGGTAAATTCCTAATACGTTAGGAAAATACCCGGCCCTTTGGGAGGCTTACACGGAGACATGGGTCCAACGTGAAGAGGCCCTTCGACAGTTTTAATGGGATGGAACACCTACAGCGGCACTAGCCGCAGCAGGCGTAGGACTATCACTACGTATGGATTCTAATATATATTATGGGCTATGGGTATGGGTGTTTGATGGACAGATTATTATTATTATATACTAACAAACTGCAAGGATGGCGTAGTGGTTGAAGTGGTCGCCTCGCCACTGCGACTGCGCCGAGTGTCGTGGGGTCGAATCCCACTCGGGACAAAACTTTGTGTGATCCACAAATAGTTGTTTCGTGTCTGAGTGTTTTGTGTCCGTTGTTTGAATGTTTGTAAGATACCCCGCGACACAAGATTTATTAGTGCGAAAATTTTCTTCATAAAAATAAAATAAAATAAAACCGAACTTTCACTTCGTTTTCCAATAAATTTGCCACTAATAAATATACTCTTAATTATCGAAACATTAACATTTTGTTTGATAGTTTATCCGGATAAATAAAGTAACTGTATTAGGGTATTAGGTAACTGACTGGACCCAGGCTTGAATTATGTCCGGTATAAAATGGTATAAAGCAATGTTGACGAATTTTGCTTATTAGCATAATATATCTGTGTACACATAACCTGTTGAAAATATGTAAGCTTTATGTCATAGTGTGTTATAACGATAGTAAAAGCCAATAATAAGGAAACCGCATTAAACTCCGTTTAGTAATTCTTGCGTAATGTCGTAAGAAACAAACAGACGGCAACTCTAAAAGTCATTGTTTTGGATTCAGACTCATCTAAATAGCTGACCGAAATTCGACTTTGAAATATATGTATCCTACAGAGAGTTATATAGATAGAAAATGTTACTTAAACGTTCATATTATTATATATTACCAAGCAATATACAGGAAGGCGATTTAATTAGTACAATAACTGAAGCCGTTGAATCAGACCATGATACTCTACCCAAAACTATAAATATAAATCAGTATTGACGAATTGTATAAGGATAAAAATAAACTATAATTGGTAATGATTAATTTTATAATGTATTGCAATAATTTAATATATCAATAATAGTATTTTGACTTCCAATAATTCAGATGATTTGACATTATATATTTTCGTTATAGTATTATTATTTTAATGAATGAAAATTGATTTATATATTTGGTAAAGTGTAATCACGATCCTAATGTATTTATGTGTGTATTCAAATATTTCGACTCAAACGTATATTTGTTTATGAAATAAATAAAAAAAAACAAAAAACGACTATTTAATTTTTCATCAAAATATGTTTATCATACAAAATTGGACTTTGACCTCAACAAAATGTATGGAACAGCTGATTTTTTTTTCGCAGTTTCGGCAATGTGCCAGCACAAAAGTTGTTCATAATAACAAGTATAATCACCGCCTGAGAGGTTTTCACTATACTAAGAAACAGGCAGGTTAGTTAGAAATCGCTATAAGCTTACGTGTTGTTCTCTATTGTCATCCTTAGATTAAGTTGTAAGATCTCCCTGAGCCCAATCGTAACACTGAGATAGCATTTTTACGTCCCTGTTGACCCGCAGAACATAACCTGATTGTTCATAACGCCAATAAACAGTAAAACTAGTGAGATTCTCGTAATTTATGCGAAGAAAACATGTCTATAAACGTCAAAGAGGGGTCGGTATACCATCGTATAGAAAATCTACCTACGTATAGGTAAGTTTGTTTTATATTTTATCGTATAAATTGGAATGACTAGTTTCTACCAGCAGTTTACCTGTGTGAATCCCACGGGAACGTATACTAAGTTACATAATATTGTCTTCTGTTTACGCGAATGTTATTAATTAAAATTAAATTTTAAAATAAACAGCGCGATAAAATCCGTATGTAGTAGTTTAATTTCAATGCATACTAAGATTGATATTATTGGTAGGATTAAGCATAAATGTTACTAGCGATAGCCTAGTGGGCAATCGTTGGACTACCACGCAGAGGTCTCAAGTTCGATCCTAAGGTGCACCTATGACTTTACGAAGTTATGTGCGTTTTAAATATGATTTGAATGTGAAAGAAAACATCGTAATGGAGCCTACATGTCTGAGAGTACTCCATAATATTCTCGAAGATGTTTGAAGTCTGCCAACCCGTACAAGATTAGCAAGGTGAATTATGGCCTATCACTATATATACATATAAATACTAATACTACTATATCAATCATGCAACACATATGTACAAACGTAATCACTTTAACTCTGTCTCATTCGATCCTTCAGTCCGATCCAATTTGGTTATCATACTCATCTCTCTTATTTCTTTACTTTTATCCCATGTTGAATCTCTTTCTCCGAGTGTTGATTACTAAGTTGGTAGAATGAAAACAATCCCGTCTTCAAATTTAACGACCAAGTTGCTGAAAAGATAACGCAACAAATTTAAAAAGATCATCCCGCGTTTCTGTAATACAAGTATAATTCATTATCAGATCTCGAGAAATAATTAAAAACAATTTTCCTCCGCAAGCTGTCAAGTTCAAAATATATTTTATTACTTTCCTCCGAGGTAAGAAAATATGCAATCACGGAAACGTTGCTTGATTGTTTATGTATAATAACGGCAAATTATTACTGGATACACTTACAGAAAACCATGGCAGCTCCTGGAATTAATGAGAAGAAGTGTGAATACTTAATAAATATGCCTCCTAACACAGGCATTAAATGCTTAAAAGGAGACTCCGCAAACTAACTTAAGCATATGTATGGTTAAAACGAAATAAAATATTTGATATTTTAAATATTTGATATATAATACCATACTATTTTAACAGATATGACAGTTTGTCGTATTCATGACTAGAGTAGTACTTTTACGCATAGGTTGGGCAGAAATGTACAACATTTCATACTTAGTATGATATGTTTTAGTTACTGAGGACGAAAATATCGAATCGTATTCTTACGAAAAAAAAAACGGGTTGCACTCCGGGAGTGACGGCAGAAGTCAAAACTTGAATATTAACGTTGTGCATTTTTGATATTTTGGAATGATTAGGGAATAATATTTTGCACGAATTGCTTTAATTATCAGTATAAAAGTGCTATCATTTATGTGGTAAAATACAATATTCATTTATTGCGCTATCGTACACAAACATGACAATTCTCCCTCCATCTTACGAATTTTCGATCAGGTCACGTGTCCTGACGCGAGTTTAACATTTTTTACCCATCACAAAAAAGTGCACAACGCCGCTAAAGAAGTTTTCACTTCGAAAATCGCGCTAGATTTTGTCAACCTGGATCTCAACGTACGGTGAATATAAAAAAGGAGTAAAAGGAAACGACCTAACTGACTCATTCCGATCCAACTTTCTTACGGCAAGTCACAGAAACATCTTCTGCCATAACTATACTAGCTTATTATCATAAGCTAGTATTGTTAAACAACTTTGCGGTTAGAAGAGCGACGGACGTTATACCGTCCGGTGCCCGAAAGTACCTTCAGAGATCAGCTGTAGACCGGATAGTCCTGTAACAGTAGTACTACTCTCCAGGCAAGCCAGCTTATAAGTATAGTGCGTATGAGGCGACCACCAAAATAATAATAATTGACGACGTTGACGGCTTTATCATTCACTATTTTTTTTTTGTTTTTATTGATTAAAGTTTACAATAATAATACCATGGCTTAGACCACTCGCTAAACCACGAGGGTTTTTATGCGAGTGGGAGTTCATATGTTATATAATTTAAATTGACAATTGATACTCTAATAATAATTTCACAATGGCAGTACGAATCTGTCAATGTTATACATCAAATATCTTTTTAGCGTAGTTTTATACCTACAATTATATATTATATTATATTTACCTACAATAACATCAGCCAAGTAAGTAAACTGACTCACTGCTGGGAAAGGGCCTCTTCTTGGTATGAGAAAGCCATAGTCAACGTTGGCCCAGTGCAGGTTGGCACACTTAACACATAAAGAACTAAAAATAGATTTCCTCAGAATGCTTTCCTTCACGCGCTATAATTTACATCTATGCATTACATTTAATGCTTTTCTAAATTTCTTGCAGTGAATTCAAATGTTCAAAATCTCTAGTCTAATCCTCTAATATCGAACCAATTCCGATGCACTTGGCAAGGTAAGGATAAAATGATGATAACTTACAGTTTTACCTGAACTCTAGAAAATAAACAAGTCTATAGCTTCGAAAGGTCTGCTTAAACTGGCCATTGTTTCCATAACAGCAACCATAAGCTTGTCATATATAAAATCGAACTCCTATAACAATCCAAAATAATGACTCATACCCATTCTAGTTCTTAGCTAGAATGCGAACTAATCCTATCAATAATACGTATAATATTCACTATCTCAACTGAATACTGACGTTATTCCACAATATACTGCCTTTAATCCGTTACCATTTAAAGGCAAGTCTGTGCAGTAATAAACTTCACATATTCATTTGCTCGCCAAAATAACGGGCTTCACACTATTGCTGACTTGCGGTGTACCCAGGCTTCTGTTGTAACAATAAAATGTGTATGAAAACGATGCCCTCATTCTGGGAGACAAACAAGAGATTGATATTGCAATGAGCACAATCCTAATCCTAACTAATATTATAAAAGCGAAAATGAGTTTGTTTGTATGTTTGTTACCTTTTCACGCCTAAACCACTGAACCGATCATCCTGAAATTTTGCATATACGTTGACTGGTGTACAGAAACGGACATAGGCTACCTTTCATCCCAAAAAAAGTTACTGTACCCAAGGAAAACAATAATAACGTTCTTATGATAATAGATGGCGCCACGTGTCTTTCGAATCATGATTGAATTATATTATTACAAGCAGAGTACAACCTGAATTAATTGTCCAATTATAAATTAACGCAAGCGAAGCCGCGGGCAAAAGCTAGTATGGAATAATAGTAATGTGTTTGTAATGACTGGCTCAGAGACGCAGTTAATGTGTAACTGTGCATGAGGTATCGGGTTAAATTATCTAGGTAAGATGTTATTGGGATTGGTTCTATGTTCATATAGTATAGGTTCTTGCTGCGTCCAGGCTATGCCTTACCCGCTATGACCTGTCAAAAAAATACCAACAACTTTCTTAGTTTTTGTCCGATTTTTATGAACTCAACGCTAATATGGTTTCTATAACGTTATTAACACGTTTCAATCGAAAAAACTGGAAAACTTAGTAAAATCGCGATTTCCCCGAATTTAGTTTTTTTCGGCATTTCGGAGATTTTGATGATTTTTTTTAGCCGGATAAATTTTAACTATTATCTACATTATATTTAAAGCATTTCTGCTCATTTTGGCAGAAAATAATAATTTTTCATGCCGTTTTTACCCCTCCGCATCACATAGTGACATGTTTGATGCTTTGTGACTTGCTTGATATGCTTATGACGGTTTTGTTTTCTTTCCAGACTAACTCAGTTCTTAGCGCTGGCGATTGCTCTATATGAGGTATATAGTTCCATTTGCAGGCCGGGCAAAGTCACGATGAAAGGAATACATATCCTTTCATAAAAACAAATCCAAATTCAAACAAGATTATTACCATTTAAAATCAAACGTTTGTTAGTCTTCTTCTACTCCCTAGCCTTTATTATTCCCACGTCACTTCGGGTCAGCTTTCTAATCTAACCGGATTTGACTGGATATCAGTTTTTATACGGAGCGACTGCCATCTGACCTCCGCAGCCCGAAGGCTAACGATACCCTAAGCTTAGACCAGTGTCTGGATATTAGAGGGCACTGACTTTCCAATAAGTGATTTCCCTTAAAAAAATACTGGTTCACTGTTAACAAATAAACTGAAAAGTACATTCAAGTCACGAGTAAATGCCCGCTAAAGTTCCGTCTACAATAATAGTTTAATCTAACGCGACAAAACGTTGTATAGAGCGGTTGATATAAAGTGCACATACATATATTTTGTCTTAATAACCTTCTCAAATTCAAATACAAATTCGAGGGTATGGTTGGTTGTATAAATATACAACCAATCATATGTGTATATCTAGATAGTCTTTTGAGACAACGAGCACAAAGAACATCCAAATTTAAAGTCACTAAATGTAATTTTTTTTATACAACTAAGGTGGCAAACAAGCATACGGCCCCACCTGATGGTAAGTGGTCACCGTAGCCTATGGACGCCTGCAACACCAGAGGCATCACTTGCACGTTGCCGACCCTTTAAGAAAGGATGTGAGAAGGAGAAGGAGCGGAGGGTAAGGGGGTGATTGGGATTCACACAATTTCCTTCACTGTTTGAAGTTCTCACGGATTGACTGATAAACTTACTAATACTACAACATCTATGTGATAGTCAATATTATTTCTATAATCCATACTAATATTATAAATGCGAATGTGAGTTTGTTTGTTACACTTTCACGCCTTAACTACTCGACCAATTCGTGAAATTTCATGTACTTACACGGTATCAGGAGAACAGAAAAGGACCTATAGAAAAGGTACCTTTTATCCAGAAAAATATCTGTTCTTAACATAACCTAACATACATTTGTGCAAGCAAAACCGCGGATAAAATCTAGTCAGCAATAAATAAGTTTATTTTTATCAAAAGATACGTTCATTACTTTTTAACTAAAATCAATTAAGATACATATTATTATCACATTTCAAAAGTTCAGAAAAGAGACTCCTCTATATCTACAACCAATTTTACATTTTTATATCAAAGGGACCTCATTATGTGCACGGTGAGACCAAAAATATCCGGGTCAATTGCTTCGGGCACTGAGTAAATAAATTAACCGTCATCGAATATCCGTACTTTTGCCTTAACCTCGGGAATCCTGGAAAGGGTTTTACGCACGGTTGACGATATACGAAATAGAATTTACATGGAAATAGATTTTACCCAAAATATATAATTAAATCGTAAAGGAAAGTGTAAATATAAATAGTTTCAGTAGTTGACAAATAATATAAAAGTAGTGTTTTTATATAAACCGATATAAATCTGTATAAAGTATAATGTATAACATCATGTATACGTAAGACAATATGGCATAAATGTAGATATCCATGTACTTAGTTTTTGTCTTGGCTATAGAATGCCCACAAATTTAATGTTCGTTCATTCAATTCAATTGTGCCCTCTGAGGATCAAACCAACAACGCTTGAGCTGACTGCGCTGTCCTTACAATCGTTGTCAAATGTAAACGTTGAGATTGCTGTATACTACAAATTAAATCATCAGGGAATTATTTTAATTCGCTTCAAAGTGCATAGCGCCATAACAGAAAAATTGAAGAGTACAATAAATTATTTGCGAGAAAAATGTGTGCAGACTATTTGTAATGAATTTACATTTCTACAAGAAATCCATCGAATTTTTACTGTATTCTCCCTTAGGAGAATACAGTAAAAATTCGATGGATTGTATTATAAATTGCAATAATAAGAAAGATATTCAATGTGGCAATGATAACCAATAGGAACGGATGGGAGTTACATAACTTTATCCAGTTCATCGTAGTATTAGTTTATTGTTATTACATTAAGATGACTTAAACCTCGTTAATAAGTAGGTACTCCTCTACCTCTACTACCTCTCACCAGCGTGAATTCTATGAATATGGCAAATAGTAGCTAATACTTTCTTATGTGTTTATCTAGGTCATGTTAGGTACATGAACTGGATAAATACATAAGAACCTTTATCAAGTTTCATAATATCCATTTAACGGTTCATGTGATTGACTACCAAACATCTTGAGATGCTTTTACATTATATTATCAGGATGAACAACATAATCTTGTGGCCATAAGAAAACAAAAAAGATATCGTTTATCCGGCACAGTTTTAGTCTATATGCTGTTGCTTATAAGCATTTTCTAAGGGTCATACTCAATAATACTTCTTCCAAGCCAAACTATCGAACGATTTCACGATTTCTAGTGGCTTAAGCTCTCCTACTTACGCCAATTTCCTAGTAAGATCGTCAATTCAATGCTGAAATAGTTTCCAGAAATGCTAAAGCCCCGGAATACGTACGAATGACCCCAATTAACGATGCTCGTAGTTTCTTTGTTACAACGTCACCCCTTGGAACAAGGGGAAAATGGAAAACTATTTCCCTCGGGATGGAATTGTGGGAAAGTCTATCGGTTGTATTCAATTACTGTGTGATCGACATTAAGAACCTTATTAGTCGGAAAAAAGATAAATACTGCGTACAATTTATATAATTATTTATATATGTATTTTACAATTATATCTGCATATATAGTACCATTATATAGAACAGTATGTAGGAAAGTGAACATAATATTATAGCATAGAAATAATATTTTCTTTTTTATCCTCTGCAGATGTGGTTATTTGTTCCATGATAATTAAGTTTTATCTTACTCTTCTCATAGAATCACGCCTGTTTCCCAGAGGGGTAGACAGAGACTACGGATTTTACTCCTGTACACGACGTGGGTATATGCAAGTTGGAGCATTTGTGTGGATCGTATGCATAGTCAAGACGACAGATACGAGCCACCTGCACAAGTTTGATTAACTTGTGCATATACTCCGTGCGAGCAGCTTGCGCACGTGGCTCGTGCCAGCTATTAGCAGCAGAACGTTTACCAAGGTAACCTTAGAATAATAAACTGACCTATGTATGATTATTTGTATTTATTAATTTAAAAAAATCAAACTATTTAAAAAGAAATGTATGTTAAATTATTACTGTGATGCTTATTTCTGCATCACTAATAAACACGTATTTCGTGCCTATTGCCGTCGTCTGGGCTCAGTTTCAGACAGCGTATTACCAGCACAGAAACAAAAACTAAGAATATCTTTACAGCAAAACAGTTTGTCCGACCTGAGAATCTAATCACCAGCCATGTGTTGTCGCAATTTCCACTGCTATACTACCTATGCAATCTATACTAATATTATAAAGCTGAAGAGTTTGTTTGTTTGTTTAAACGCGCTAATCTCAGGAACTACTGGTTTGAATTGAAAAAATATTTTTATGTTGGATAGCTCATTTATCGAGGAAGGTTATAGGCTATATAATATCACGCAACGACCCACGGGGGCGGCGCAGTAATCATAAACGCGGGAGAAACCGCGGGCACATCTAGTCCTACATAATCGAAGAAATTGGGCGGGTCTTTAAAGTCTAACAAATCTTACAAAATTATTGGAACAAGTTTGTTAGAGTATCTAACATGAATCCTAAACAAAGTAACGAAAGCTTTATTTCCAAACGTGTTAAAACTGAAAACAATAGTCGCTCTGTTTCCGTGTTGACAGCTATGCAGGGCTGACACTATTCTCTAAGAAAGCCAGAGAACTTAAAAATATTAATTCGGAAGAGATTATGTTCTCTTTTTCATAAATTGTCGGCCTCGATGGCGTACGTTTTTGAGCAATAGCTTTACTGTAGATTTTTAGAGAGATATCCTAATCCTAACTAATATTATTAATGCGAAAATGAGTTTGTTTGTTTGTTACGTTTTCACGCCTTAACTACTCAACCGATCAACATGAAATTTTGCATACACGGTGTCAGGGGTACAGAATAGGACATAGGGTAACTTTCATCCAGAAAAAATAACTGTTGCAAACCTAACCTAACCTCTAACCTACATTTACGCGAGCGAAGCCGCGGGTGAAAACTAGTAAACAATACTGTAAACTTGGCGATTAAAAAGAGTAGCCGTAAGTTTCTTCTCATTGGTTATATGGCCTTGCTTTGCGGATAAGATTACTTTGGATAACTTATGGTAATCAAAATTCTTAATATTTTAGTACTCATAATTTTCTGTTCTTCTTCAACAATACACTTCTTCTGAGATCGTTCTTATCCATTTTTATATTATTGTTTCATAAGAAACTGAAAGAAGAATAAAAAGAAAGAAGACTGTCTAAGAAAGTTTATAAGGCTAGTGTGAATGGAACAGTCGCAAGAGGAAAACCTAGGCGAACGTTTCTCGATCAGATCGGAGGCGTTCTGGACAAAGGCCAGGTTAAGAGCTCCTTGAACCGACAGGCGTGTATGAGGAATGTAATGAAAGTGAATGAAGCCAAAGAAGTGTGTCAGGATCGTAGCAAATGGAAATCCGTAGTCTCTGCCTACCCCTCTGGGAAACAGGCGTGATTCTATGTATGTATGTTTTATAGGATTGTAATTATAATAGTGTGCTAAATCAAATACAACGTAAACATTATTATTGTTTAAATAATTAGAAATAAACATTAAATCGATCGATTTTTGTATTCCTTCGCTGCCATAAGCTCTCTCTTTACCCATAGTGATGTTCTTTGAAGCACTGTAACCAACATAAAAGTGCCAACCCTACAGAGAGCACACAACACAAATTAGTGTACCGAACCTGTTGTACCCAGTAATGAGACAAGCAGTGACACGTTCACAGCTAGCGGTCACACTCAACAATAGCTAATAGTGCTAAGTAGGAAACTGTATTGACATTCTGTATCTATCATTTAAATATTATAAAAGGACAATCAAAGGCTTTTGGGAACGTCGGTTTTCCAATGGCTGAGGCATCGGACTTGCAAGTCAAGTCGTGAGTTCGTTTTAAGATAGGAGTTTGCTGTATTTTAGTATTAATTTTAGTTGAAGGAATTAAATAATACAAGTAATGTAATAATTAAATAATGCCCAGTCTTCTGGCCACGTTACCAGTTGACAGCGAACCTGAAGAATTCTACGATGCCTAAACCATTTTTGTAAATATTTAGTATTATAATTATTTCTGTTGTTATAATTACGTTATCTTTTTTAATACGTTTGTAAATAATATTAGATTAATTCGTTTTAAAATTAATAATGTAAATATATTGTAAATAAATTCCCATAAAAATCTTAAAAAAGAAAGAAAAGAAATACAAGTAATTAGCAAATTAAATGAAAAAAGTAATTAGGTAATTTATAATTTTTTTCAAATTATGTCCTCTAATAGATGACTAAATTCGCCAAATGAGTTTTAATTATTAGTTTTAACTTAGAGGATTGTGTTTTCGATATGCTTATATCGCTACATAGCTCAATTCGGTCAACATAATAAATATTTTTAGCCCACAGCTAGGCAAATGCCACTCCTCTTTATAAACTATTTACATGATAATTATTATTTTATATTCGATATTTCATATTACAATTATTTTCGATATCCATACACATAGCTCGGCTCGATTATAGTTTAACTTTAATTTAAATAATGGAGTTTTGATATCGTTTACGATCTTCTAGCAAATGAACACATCGGTCATTCTTGAAAAATGCCGTATTATTGCCATGTATAATTTTACAAGCGATTATATTCTGTCACATTGAATAACAAGTCTCCATACTAGAATGGTATTAATAAAACTAGCGGTCGCCTAGTGCTCGAAATTCGACCAAAGTTTGTCTGTAAGATATCGCCTAGTGCTGGAAATTCGACCAAAGTTTGTCTATAAGATATTGTTATTATGTCATTATAAAAACTTTGTACCCATTTTTACGAAAATTGCGCGGACAGAGGAGTATGAAATTTGGCACAGTTAAAGTTTATATAAAGAAGGACGGGCGAATCTTAATATATTTATAAAATATGCATTAGAAATACATTGAATTAATAAAAAAACACTACACGCACACAACCATGCATTTGACACACGCAGTCGAAGCGCGTAACTATGGTTACATACTTTTCTTCCATTTTATCTCTTTATTTATCCCATTTAATTTAAACTCTCCCATAATTTTAACTGATTTTCATCAATCCTTCGTATGAGATGACACAATCTTTCCATAACCGAGAAATCCATAATAATATAAAGTTATTTAATTTTAATATGTAAAAAAGTACAAAGATCAATAATTATTTAGTAGAAACCTAATACGGATATCATTACCCTTAGGCCAAGATCGTAATATTTATGCGAAGAGATCGCAATCGAGATCGGCAGCGGCGATAGCATGGCGTGGGCTTCGAACGGCAAGGCGATACTGTTTAGCAAGTCCCTGGGAGCAGACTAAATACGAACATGATATTGACCGTATACCCATACTCAGTTTACTGCAATTTATGCTCAACATGAAGTACAATATCAATATTTTATGGTTCATATGTCTTAATTGCTGCGTTGGTGAGCTCATCCGCAACATGTAAGTAAAATTTAAGAATAAAATATGTACAATAAACTGAATTTTCACTTAAATTATTGTAAGAATCATGCTTATTTATCGCTTTACCTATTAAAAATCTTACATCTAGATACTTCGTTTTTCTATAAGTATTAATAAATTACATAGAGGGCGAATAATTTCACAAACTAATTATTCAAAGCAATTGAATTTTCAGAATATTAAGCAAAAATGTAGCTTATTTTATAGCTACGTGTACATTTCAAATTATATTGAAATACATTTTTTTGAAGGGAATCTTCTTTAGCGGCGTTGTGCACTTTTTTTGTGATGGATAAAAAATGTTAAACTCGCGTCAGGACACGTGACCTGATCGAAAATTCGTAAGACGGAGGGAGAATTGTCATGTTTGTGTACGGTAGCGCAATAAATGAATATTGTATTTTACCACATAAATGATAGTACTTTTATTCTGATAATTAAAGCAATTCGTGCAAAATTATTTCCTAACCATTCCAAAATATCAAAAATGCACAACGTTAATATTCAAGTTTTCACTTCTGCCGGCACTCCCGGAGTGCAACCCATTGATTTTTTTTAGTTACATGAAGGGTATTGAACATCAAATAAACAAATAATTAACATAATAGATACATACACAAATTATTTACAAGACAATAACCAAAAATAAAAACAAAACAACAAAATTAAAAAGCGTCATGATATTCCTCCGCATCGTCGTCAATTGGCAACGTAGTCAGAAGACTGTCAGCATTGCCACGTTGAATGGCAATACTTATTCTTTGTGCAAAGAAAATACCAGCTCTCTGGTCACGTGAAGCGTCGATCAGCCGCTTAGCTAGGTCTCTATAAACAGACCTAGCACTTGGACCCCATGGCCCCAGCGTTTCGACACCAAATTGCTCAAATATGTACTCACCAATAAGGTTTTGATATTTGCGCCGTTTGAGCGTCTCCGCTGATGCAGCAGCAGCACCAGCACGACCCGCTGTACTAGAAAGATGTGATCGCGCAAGGGTGTCGACACAAGTTGCATCCCACACCAAAGGCCTACCCATTTTCCATGGCAGTAATGACATACCATCTGGTCTCTTGCCATTGTCGCGTACCAAGCCGAGTGGTTCAAGCTGAGAAAAAAAAACATTAAATTTATAGATATCACTATAAGTAACTGCATACGTAGCAAAGTTGATTATGCAAAGTAGGAATCGCGTTAAGCGCAATTATATTCGAATATAATTTGAATTCGCGTAACGCCACTTTTAAATTATCATTAGCATGAAAAGAAACAATGAAAATATTTTATCTGAAAACGTTCTATAAAGTACACATCAAAAGCGGCGCGCAGTGTACAATCGTGTCTTCAAATAGCGAAGACACTATCGATTGCATTCAGTCTATTGAATATTGTATGAAGCTACGCCGTCATTTTAAACCAGTACCGTATACAGCTAAAGGCTTAAATTGAAATACTATTTAAAGTATTTGTATACTAGCTTTTGCCCGCGGTTTCGCTCGCGTTAATTTAGAATTTGACAATCAATTCGGGTTGTACTCTGCTTGTATAATATAATAATATAATTAAATCATGATTCGAAAAACACGTGGCGCCATCTATTATCATGAGAACGTTATTGTTGTTTTCCTCGGGAACAGTAATTTTTTTCGGGATTAAAGGTAGCCTATGTCCGTTTCTGTGCACCTGTCAACGTATATGCAAAATTTCAGGATGATCGGTTCAGTGGTTTAGGCGTGAAAAAGTAACAAACAAACAAACTCATTTTCGCTTTTATAAAATTAATTTTAGGAAGTTAGGATTAGGATTATAAAAATGTACTATCCTAAATTAGAATTTGCAGAGATGCACGAGTTTGACTTCAAATCTGTAGATAGTGAAAATGAAGTTTGGATTTTCTAACTTATTGAATTAAATATCCATCGTCTTCCCAGCCTTATTTCTTATTAGATGGGATAGCAGTTCGACACGACAAAATAGAGATCAGGGTCCGACGATTGGATATGCAATAATAGTCTTTAAAATATCATAAAGGTACTGACTTGAAAATGAATCGCGATAAAGTAATTAAATTTCAATATATAACATTCACGTAAACTTAAGGCAAGATTGTATATGCTTTCAGAGGCATGGGGATAAAACAACGCCAAGCTTGTTTAAGATAAACCTACTATTAATTTTTCTGACGGCAAATGAAAAAACTTTTTGTCAGCTTGACATGGTATTCGAAGCCAGGACCCACGACTTGCAGTTGTGTACACTAGCTAATGGAATCGCTAAGTTATAATTTATAAACGGTAAAGGAAAACATCGAGAGGAAACCTGCCTGTCTAAGAGTTCCTCATAAAAGTCTAAAAGATATGTGAAGTCTGCCAACCCGCACTAGGCCAGCGTGGTGGACTATGGCCTAACCCTTCTCATACTAATAGTTATAATAGTTTAAAGTTTCAAAATTATGTAATAAAAGTGTTTTATAAAAAATGTACAACGCGATAAAATCCTTATAAAGTTGTGCCTAACCTGTTTCCATGAGCGAAGCCGCGATCAAAAGCTATTATATTATATAATTATAATATACCTTAACACAATGCCCCTTTTATTTCTTACTGTACTAACAAAATGAATACAAACAAACAATGTGCCACAGATATGAAACCCCTTATCAAGCGTTCTATTTACGTCCATAATAGTTCAAGTAAGGCATATAACTTGCAAATTGCATACACCGTGGTAAACCATATGCTTCTTCACACAATTTCTTATTCACAATCATAGTGTACGGTCGTCTTTCGCGTGTCTTTTAAAATCTATTAAGGGTTTTCAGAAGCAATTACTTGTTCCTACGATATGTTATTATTCTCTTTGTTTTGTGTATTGGAAAATAGAATGTGAAGGAACGATTTACTAATCGTTCCTTCACATTCTATTCAATCATTACAGGTTTTATGTGTAGAAATTTCTATGAAATTACGCAAATGCGACTACGCCTTTTCACTTGCTTTAAATTAACAGATTTTGCAAGAAATTCAAAGATTGGCTAATTGATAAATCCTTTTACTCAATAAAAGATTACTTTGATGGTTGTCAAAAATGAATGTAAATTGTAGTAAAAGCGTAATATATGTGCATGTGTATATAACAATTATTAGTCTAGCAATAATTTACAAATTAAGAATAATTTATGATGTGAATGTTTTTGATTTTAATTAAGATTTGCATGTCACAGTTTGACAAAATGTATATGGCTCCAATTATATAATGGGATTAAATATAATGATCAGCAAAAATACTAATTGGTCAGCAAATATTGCACAGCATAACGAGCATCTATACGCCTCAAATCACTGCATTCCGTCTCGGAAGTGTTAGGTTATGTTAGGTTCCATTTTCTAAACCCACCCAAAAATAAGAGCCCGGGCAGCGGGGCTCCGTCGACTTAGTTTGATCTCTTTAAAGTTTGCTGGCCATGAGATGCTGATCAATTAGCTTTTTTTGCTGCGCAATTAGTATATTTTTGCTGTGCAGTTAAATACTACCCTTATATAATATTCCAACTTATGTACCTACATTTTATACAAATAAAAATATTCTTTTATATTCTATATTCTATTAATACAGCTGTATTAAACGTTTCTTAGTAAAAAACATGTCATCTTCAATTTAAGAGCCAAGCTCTTGTCGGTGGAGTCTCTTCCATAATGTCATATCTTCAGCCAGCCCTTTGACTTCTTGATAAGACGTAACTTTTACCTTTTCTTTCACTTGATCTATGAACGTCCTCCTTGGCCTTCCTCTTCCCCTTTTGCCTTTCCTTCCAAGATGTTTCTTATAAAAGTGTCATTTCGTATCAAGAGGCCCAACATTTTCCCTCTTAAAAAAGCAACGGATTGCACTCCGGGAGTGCCGGCAGAAGTGAAAACTTGAATATTAACGTTGTGCATTTTTGATATTTTGGAATGGTTAGGGAATAATTTTGCACTAATTGCTTTAATTATCACTATAAAAGTACTATCATTTATGTGGTAAAATACAATATTCATTTATTGCGCTATCGTACACAAACATGACAATTCTCCCTCCGTCTTGCGAATTTTCGATCAGGTCACGTGTCCTGACTTGAGCTTAACATTTTTTACCCATCACAAAAAAGTGCACAACGCCGCTAAACTGGTTTTCACTTAAAAAAATGACATCTTCAATTTAAGAGCTAAGCTCTTGTCGGTGGAGTCTCTTCCATAATATCCTATCTTCAGCCAGCCCTTTGACTTCTTGATAAGACGTAACTTTTACCTTTTCTTTCACTTGATCTATGAACGTCCTCCTTGGCCTTCCTCTTCCCCTTCTGCCTTCTATTTTTCCTTCCAAGATATTTCTTATAAAAGTGTCATTTCGTATCAAGTGGCCCAACATCTTGCCTCTTAAAAAAATGTACAAGAGTATATTTCTTGTACAATTTTCTTTTGTCTATGTCGATTTTAGTACGTTGTTTTGATACGAGCATCAGTCTGTTACAGTCAACAGTGAGTGGACATGTGCTAAATAAATAGAATATATGTGACAATTATTGACTGTTGTGTTTGTATCATACCATATTATATTCGTTGTTAGTTAAGTAGATAATTATAATATAATATAGATTGTTTACCTATTATCGATGTAAGCACACAATATTGTTACTAATATGCGGAAGCTTGTTATTGGCAAATTGATCATGATCTTATCTTATGTGAGGGCCAGTCAGTGTAGACCGGTGACACTCAGTGGGATATTTTGTGTCGACACTCTCCCAATAACGACTGCCATAGGTGTTCATAGCAGCCGGGACCGACGGCTTAACGTGCTTTCCGAGGCACGGAGCAGACGATAATTGTCTATCAATACGCACATAATTTCGAAAAGTCATATAACTTGCGAAAGTCAGAGGTGCGCGACGTGGGTTCGAACCCGAAATCCTCTGCATTGCAGTCTGTTGGTCTCCCCACTGAGCTATCGCTGCTTTTGATCTTACTACATATATATATATAGAAATTATTATTAGTCTGTAAGCTCTACTAAAACAAATAAAATTAAATCAAATTTAACTTAGCATTGTATTTCCCTATAATATTAAGTCCAGGCCGCCATTGTGGTATGTTTTTAATGATATTTTAGATGTAACTGCACTCACTTCATGTTTTTAGGTAATTTTATGGAAGATTATGTGGCTGGTCATATTTAGAATATCAGTTAAACTTTCTTAAGTTCTTTCTTTTAAAGTATAATTTGATTATATATTAAAACACTATTTAAATATATAATACTAGCTTTTGCGCGCGTCTCCGCCCGCGTGGTACCTATATCAATAAAAGTAGCCTATGTCCTTCCCAAGGTTTTAAACTATATCTGTACTAAATTTCATCTAAATCCGTTGAGTGGTTTAGCCCTGAAAAGGTAACAGACAGACAGATAGAAAGACAGAGTTACTTTCGAATTTATAATATTTACAACTATACGACATAACGCAAATGACAGTACAGCGTAGAGAACCTGACGTAACAATACAGACCACATCATCAAGCTATTATGTCGCAGACCACTGCAGTAGCAGCCAAAACACGCTATACAAACCAACAACGAAATGCACTTCAGGTTAAAAGCCTATTACATATTGTTATTCAATAGAATATACAGCACAGATCCTTCACTGAAAACACTCTGGCAGAATACAGAAGGTACTCGAACGCTTGCAAACAATTTGCAAATATCTTAGAAATGCAGACATGCGTGTCATGTTGAATTATTTGTAACCGACCTCAGTACCGTACAGGCTTCGGAATACTGAATGCCGAACGATCGGCGAAGTTATGACATTTCAACGCAAACAGAGAATGAGCCATTTACTATTGGCATTTGTGATGACTTTGCTTACATACCCTCTTGCCTGCTTTCTAGATAGGAAGGCAGACTCTAATAGGAAGTTTAATTTGCTACAAACCTTGCACCTTACTCTAGTTTCATTTATATACATTACTTCTTCATGCAAACTCATTGGTTAAAGGTTTACCTGATCTTTCTTCATCATGTTTTTAATTTAATTAGAAAATTTTAGCCTAGGGTTCGTCTTCAGACAAAGAAAGTGCTATAATCTAAAGTGATATATCATCAAGCCTATAATTCTAGAAAACGAGCAGCAAGCGCTAATGCACGACATTTCTTAAGTGACATTATAAATAATGACAACAAGCTTGATCAGAAAAATACATACATATTACATATTATACATAGAAACACCTAGACCAAGAGAAACATCCATGCCAAGATAAACATCCATGTTCATGCACACAAATGTTTGGTCTGTGCGGGAATCGAACCCGCGACCTCAGGTGTGGCAGTCGGTTACACTAACCACTACGCCATCGACCAAGTAAGACGTTTGGTCTACACGATAACTTAGTTTCTGACTATTCTTATATTTGCCGAAGCAGCCTTAAAAACACCCACAACAATACAAAAACCAATAATATTATGATTTTCTAGAATAGATAGATAGACATCTGAATTGTTTTATATATTTATTATAGATAAATATAGCGGTACTGACTTCTGACATAAGTACGTATTCAAAAAAGTATATTTTATTAAGTGATTTAGGAGACAAAAGAAATATATAATTAATTGCCGACTTTGTAATTAAATTACAAAAACATAGAATGTTTACTTTTACTAGCTACAGCTGAACTTCTCTTAAAATTTATGCTACTTTGGCCAAAACTCATCCTATCTATGTCCAGGCTCTTCTAAGGCTTTCTGTCTTAGTAAAACAGGCGTGACTTTACTTATATATCTAGGTTCAAACAAGCCTCATATTTGTCTAGGAAGCGGATTATAATTTAAGTCTGACTATTAGCATATAACTTAAACCAAGAAATTGAAATTCAAAAACTCGAAGCTCCAACTTTACAGCAACAAACAGCGATTACCGATGACGTCACGCGGCACGCTCTCGAGTATGCGAGCAAATATTGAACACAGTCTCGAGTACTGCGCAAACTTGCGCTAGACGGAACACTATTATCTGATTTGTATACACGAATATTGGAATTTCGTTCAATGATAAATGGCTTGCAACATATTGTATAATATCCGCAATAATGCGGTGATTCGTATCTATGTATCTACACATATTGGTGGAGCAAATATATCGTAGAATTGGTAGTTGGATTCTGGGGTAGAATTTGCTCTATTGATTGGTAGGATACAGCGAAATCTCGGTTTAAATTTGAAGCAACTCAAGAGCCGGGATCGTCATTCCACAGAACCTTGACACCAAATAACTTTAGATTGTGTTCCTGTGACGAGTAGTAGGTTTTTTGAAGGTCCATAAGGAGGTGGTAAATACTGTAGCGGTATTGTCATCTGCGCTGGCAGAAAAAGAACTTTATTTTTTTAAGCAAGGTCAAAAATGACTTATGTTTTTTTATCACAAAATAATACCTATAAACGCTAAAGTGGTTAGTTATATGGTTACTAACAATACATAAGTTATACTCCTGGTGATGTTTGAATAAAATACGGTTTTAGCTACTAAAAATATGCTGCTGATAAAAGCAATTGCGCTGGCAGCCTCGCCTACAAGGCAATCTTTAAAATATGTTAATTGAAGAACGACTTAGCATAAAGTCGAAATTCGAAATAGTCAGATATCAAAACTGAATGCAAATCATTCAAGAAATTTGTATTTCCAAGGCTATCAAATATAACAAAATAACTGTATTGAAATTAATTTCCAACTTCGAGAATATTTGTATCATTTTTGATCCTCTGTCTGCATTTCAATGTACAACAATTTTAACCTATACATGGACAATTGTTTGAAAGATTTAAAAGATTGTGAATGGGGATTAAGAATGAATGAGTTATTTGTCAAATGTCTTCTTTATGCCGATGACCAAGTAATACTTGCGTCATCGGCGGAAGAGTTGCAGGCGATGGTAACTATTATGCATGGTGCTTTTGAGAGTAAAGGAATGAAAATAAATGTAAGCAAGACGAAAGTAATGGTATTTGAAAAGGAAGAGTACGTGACGATGTGTAATATTATGATTGATGGAGAAAAAGTGGAGCAAGTGAAAGAGTTTGTATATTTGGGTACTTTGTTTACAAGGGATGGTAAACATGACGGAGATATTGAAAGGAGAACGATTGCTGGCAACAAAGTGAATGGAGCCTTACGCGCTTTTATGAACAGTCGAAATGTATCCGAAAAGGCACGTTTGGCTGTTCATAGAGGACTATTAGTGCCCACACTTATGTATGGAAGTGAAAGTTGGGTATGGCAAAAGAAGCATGAGAGCAGAATAAATGCTGTAGAAATGAGAGCGTTGAGAAGCATATGTGGTGTGACTCTGAAAGATAGAATAAGAAATAGTGTGATTAGAGAGAGATGCGGCATGAAAGTGGATATAGTTACAAGAATAGAAAAGGGTATGTTAAGCTGGTTTGGACATGTAGAAAGAATGGACGAGGAAAGACTTACTAAGAAAGTTTATAAGGCTAGTGTGAATGGAACAGTCGCAAGAGGAAAACCTAGGCGAACGTTTCTCGACCAGATCGGAGGCGTCCTGGACAAAGGCCAGGTTAAGAGCTCCTTGAACCGACGAGCGTGTATGAGGAATGTGATGAAAGTGAATGAAGCCAGAGAAGTGTGTCAGGATCGTAGCAAATGGAAATCCGTAGTCTCTGCCTACCCCTCTGGGAAACAGGCGTGAATCTATGTATGTATGTATGTACAATTTTAAAGACAGAATCAACATTTTAAAAGTTTTCAAACTGAAAACGAAAGTAATTTCTCGAATCGCTGATCCCAAAACATTGCTGGGAGCCAAACTCAAAAACAATAAACAGATTCCCGAACCTTTCCAACAAAAATTCCAAGATAATTTTCCTGCCGGTAAAGCATTAAGTCGGCAGGCATCCAATTTTCATAAAGACATCGACTCATTATGCGTTTTATGGCGGAAGGGTTGCGATTCGGTTCCAATTTTTATTCATTTCAGGTTACCCATATTTGCCCAGGTTTATTAATTCGGGTCGATAACAAAATAACACCGTCATTGCCATGTCATCAAAAGGAGCTTAAGTATGTTAAAGAAATGTAATGAGAAATATGGAAAATGATCTTATTGCGTTACTGAAATAATGTATACCTACATCATTATTACGATTGCAATTTTACAGCTGACGTGCACGATATATGCCACCAAAGACGCGTGTTGTTAATTATTCAAAGGCCCGCCTGTTCCATTTAAATTATTTAGATGAAGATGTATCACTTCTGACAACGAACATTGCATTTAATCAAGTCTTTGATCTACTCTCATTGTTGACCAAGAATAAATATCAGATTTCAAATGACAAATATAATAAATAATATGTTGTATTTAATCAAAATTATAAACTGTGACTTCCAAAACATCAAAATAAAGTCAATTATAAACGGTTTAATAGCGTTGCACATACAAACAGACAAAGAATCCCAAGAATTAGTTACATTTGTTACAGTATGATGGGTTCCTACCCTAAATATTTCTTATAAATATTCCCGCTGTGTTCCTATACAGATTTAATCTTCAAAAGGATTGTTTACAATAAATATTTTGATTCCAAGATAACTGGAAGGATCGGTGGGACCAACGGTCGGATCATTTACAATTATAATTAATCCTTAGGCTTCAAGATGAACGTCTTAGCGTTTTGTTATAACTAAATTGGATGGACAGAATTGTCCAAGCTTTGCATTTTGATGTACTCGAACGAATTACGACGTCAGAATACTAATTTCGATTTAAGGTCATCTGTTTTTATTAAGTTTGTTAAGATTTGACTGAAATAAATTAGAATTTTGGTTGGGCGTGGGTGTTTGATTTTGACGTCTTAAATTTATGGGTGAATTTATATTATTTTAACATGAATTAAATCGAAAATGAAAATAAATACGGAAACATTTTGAAGCTCTCATTTTATCATTTCGTACAATGAAACTAGGGCAATTTTGAGGTCAATGACCGGTTTGGGACCTCTGTTTAATGATTCGTACTTTTGGGTAGTAATCACCTTAAATTAACGAGGAAGAAGAACCGTTCTACCTGCGAATAGTTACCTGTTTTAATAGGCAGTGACAATTTATAATCATTCAACGATTCTATACTTTAAAAAAATACAGAGCTTTTGAACATTTTAATAGTAGTAATATAATTTATAATGCATTGAATTGAATAGTCTACTCAGAATTTTGCGAAAGAATTTAGATGAAATTTGGCAAACAGAGAACATGTTCTGGATAAACATATACATAGAATAGTTTTTATCACGATATGTGTCACCGTATGGCTCATGCGGCGTAAAGGCGAAGGCTAATCCTAATTTGTAAAGGCTCAGTGGGGCCACTAATAGGCTGCAATGCAGAGGGTCTCGGATTCGAATCCACGTCGCGCACCTCTGTCATTCAGAAGTTGTATGACTTTTCGAAATTATGTGCATATTTATAAATTTTAATAGGAGCATTTTCGTGTTGATGATTACAACTTAGTATATTGATAACATAAAAATAACAAAAGGCAACATGTAACGAACTATAAGGCGATTTTCGACCATAAAACGTTGTTTTGGGAACACAGAAGAATGGGACTAATATTATAAGTCTTTAATATATTTTGATAAAACAACAAAAACAGGTCGCAATAATTTTCATTTGAAATTTTCTTAATTTGAATAGGAATTCCTATAGCCATATAGCCAAACTTCTATAAAAAATCCTTCGTATGGAACCACAGTCCACGTAGGACGAAGCACGCAGCATCACTAATTGGCGTCCATTGTCCCGGCGGTTGCATGTAAAGTGTTCGTGACCGACATACCACCGCAAACCTCCAGTGCCATACTGTGGTAATATAGCTTACGCATACAGAATTTGAGGATGTGCATATACATACTAGTTTTGATTTTTTTACATAAACTCCTTTGACTGCACGGTTGGCTTGGTTGGTTGAATTGAAGTGGTAGCCCCGCCGCTGCTTCTGCTCATAGTGTTGTGAATCGCTGTTCCGAAATTTTGTGATGCACAAATATTTGTTCCGAGTCTGGGAGCTCTTTGTTTGAATGTCTGTGAAGAGTAAGGAATAACTCCGAGACAAGAGGTTAGCTTTTTAAAAAAACAAAGAACAGAACAGAAGATTTATTAGCCAGGTGGGAAACAAGCATTCATAAAACATCATTATTATGATATCTGATTAATTTATTAATGATTAATACCGAAAACTCTTTGTATGCTACACTGTAACATTGTACCTAAATAGTTTTGCTATGTTTAAAAGAATAACCAAACCTTTTCCAAAAAAAATTATATCACATAAATATGTCTTATGTCGTCAACCGCGTTCTAAAACTTGCTTATTATTTAGGTTGTATTTGGCACTTATCCGAAAATAATAATATGCCAATTAACAAAGATAATAATATAGTCGTTCTACACGGTTAAAATAACTGCATAATGGCCAAGTTACACTAAAATATCACATCACATCATATAGTTCTGCTACGAGTTCAAATCTCCGTGAAATTAATTTTGTGATTAGACCAGATATATGTATATCTCTATATCTCTGTATATAATAATATTTACGTTACGTTACGTACTTACTTATTATCCTTCCTAACTATTATTATAAAAGCGAAAATGAGTTTGTTTGTTTGTTACCTTTTCACGCCTAAACCACTCAACCGATCATCCTGAAATTTTGCATATACGTTGTCAAGTGTACAGAAATGGACATAGGCTACCTTTCATCCCGAAAAATTACTGTTTCCGAGGAAAACAACAATAACGTTCTTATGATAATAGATGGCGCCACGTGTCCTTCGAATTATGATTGAATTATAATCATTACAAGCAGAGTACAAACCGAATTGATTGTCAAATAAATAATAAATTAACGCGAGCGAAGCCGCGGGCAAAAGCTAGTGCTAAATAAAAATAACCTTAATTCATTGATATATGTATATCTACTGTATTCGCTATTTATCTAATTTATACCTCATTCTCGGATTCTGTAACGTTGATAGCTTCATACAGGTATTTTAGGTGCAAGTTACAACGTATATTTTCTTTCATTTCCTCTCCTGGGACATCAATTCCACAAAAAACATCAAAAACAATGATATACAAATTCCCTACGTATTCAACCTGCTTTTGGTTACAGGCAATACCCGGGTTCGTTGGAACTAATTCAATCACGCTAGTGCGAGATATCCCTAAGGATAGAAAGTTTGTAAGCCGCTTTATTTCTTTATACTTTCTTAGTTTATGTGTGATTGATACAAATTGCTTTAGGGAATTGTGGCCTAATTGTGTTGTTTGCTAGTTTTTGGTAATAGTTCTAACCGCTAACTGCCTCGGATGCTTGACTTTCACTATAAATCTGGAGGACTTTCGAAAAGAGTTTTAGTTCTCGATCTAATCTACCAAAAGTTGTTTCTATTTCAAACACAGACCAACAAATATAAGTTCAATCGCTTTCAAAAATAAAACAAATAAAAAAATAGCGAGTGTTTTCGGCGCTGTACTTACGTAAGTTAGATCAAATATGGAGCTTTAGTTGTCAGACATTTCAAAGTATTTTTATTTTTTGTACCTTCATTACGTTTTATATAGTTCATTACGTTAGTTTTTAATGGGGGTAGCTTATCACAAACAATGATTTATCTATTTTAGCAGAAAATTAATAGTACTCATTTAAAATGTTTCTTATAAAAATTACTTGTATCTATTACAAATGATTAAAAGTAAGCCTAATTTTTAAAAATTAATTTAACATTTACTAATATTATAAGAAGAAAAGTAACTATGGTTGTATGTAACAACTGAAATGCATTTTAAGAAAATTTTACATTACCATAGCTTAAAACTAATCTAGATGCGTATTAAGAATTATTAATCATTTAATTATAATCAAATTAACTGTTTTAGCACTGTACAAAAGCATCATATTAACTGGCTGACTACCTATTATAGATGCCTTTATATTCATCGTTTCGTAGCCTGAGATCGTTATTATGGACGCAGCTTTACCGGACACCCGCTTCGTGACCTGAATGTAGTCATCGCTTCATTTTGTTTTCAGTGGTCGCTCCGGTCTTGTTTTTCGGGAATCATGAAAGATTTTATTTTATTTTATCGTCGTCAACAAGCCTGATTGAGTTTCATATTACATGGTTTATTTATGGACAAATTGGATGCATTGGCTTTTAAGTAATATTTTTATAACCTGACCTACCCTTTGTCCAGCGGTCTACAGTTTGACTGCGACGTCGTTTACGTGAATTATACTATGCACCAGGTCACCAGTTTTGCTGAATAGCATTAAAATTATTGTTTTTATATATAAAAGCTGGACTTAATATATAACATACTGTGAAAGCTTTACCAAAGTCTGTTCTTGTGTGATGCCAGAGAAATCCAAATACACTGACTAAAGTTCTGACATTTTTTTTTAAGTTCAACCTTATCCAAAATGTCAAACTTTATATTAGTTTTAAATATCACTACTGTCTAGAAAAGGCTTATTACAGAAATAGGGCTGAAAATATTACAATTTGACTTCGATTAATTCGACTAAAAAACCTTCCTAGAAAGGTTCACTCAAATCATACATGTATTTATTATTGACCTGTATTCCAAGTAATAATTTAACCTCACATAGCCCCACGTACCATCGACACAGCCAATATTAATCTGGCGAAGTATTCAGGCTTGGATTCCAATTACCTAAAAACGCAGGGCCATTCAATTTGGGCCTCTAGGCGTGCGCTTGTAGGCATAAACTCGCTATGAAGTATGTATGGGAAGGTAGCTTTGGAACGATAGGTGGGTATTTCGAGTATGGTCGTTAGGTTATACACTGGGGAAATTTAGATAGGGTATAAGAAATAAGTGAATCGTAACCATGTGAGTTTTATTGTGATGGACTCATTTTACTTAGACATTGTGTTGCTAGTATGTTAAAATGGGCTTAACACTTTATTTAGTTTTTCTTTTTCTTTTATTCAAGTAATGGACGCCTGCGACACCAGAGGCATCACTTGCGCGTTGCCGACCATTTAGGAAATGAAGTGAGAAGGAGAAGGAGCAGGATGGGGGAAAGGGGGTGATTGGGCCTTCGGCACTCTCACTCACCGGACGAAACACAACTATATGCTACAAACAAATAAATTTATTGTTTGTATTTAATCTACATAGTATATGTATATATATATATAGATGCTTATGTATCCACAAGAATACTGCCGACAAACTGTAATGCAGTTTGGCAGGAGATTGTGTCTAGATATGTATTTGTTTAAATAAATTAAATAAATTAAAAAAAAAATTGTGCCAAAAATTCAATTTATTCCGTTATTGTTACTGTTATTCATGACAGAAAGGTACCGTAATATACCATGAAAACATTATAATAATTATTCCCACTGATCATGAAAAAAGAGAACCTACGGAGTTAGCAATAAAAAAATACTTGTCGTTCGACAGCATAGTGTATTTAAGAAATTCAGAGTGCCTAGTGCGAGTTTGTTTTACGTTAACGCGATCGACACATTTATGACGTTCGGCGCTCTGATTGGCCCGCTCCAAGCTCTTGGCTAATCAGAGAGCCAAACGCGGTAAACGTTTCGATCGCGCTAACGTAAAAGCAACTCGCACTAAGCACCCGGACAACGAATACCGAGTTGGATAGTAAACTATGTATTAATGCAGGACATATTATTTCTATGTTACAAATTTAATTCAACTCAATTTAACGATGCACGTGTAATTAAGTAAAACACTTCCAAGCATCTTCCAATCTTTCTCATTCATAATATTAGAAAAATAAAACCAGTAACTTCTAATACAAGAACGAAAATAACCAAAATAAAGTGGCTCCAAATTTAAAACAGAAGATGCAGTGTACTAGAAAATCAATATTCAATCCAATTTTGTTTTAGTTTAAGGTTTATCCTAGATAAGATTGAAATAGTTTACAATAACGGGAGTCGGTCCCGCATTCTGTGCTCCTACGTTTCATATCGAAAAGTGACTTATCGAGGTCTGGAATCCACTAGTATTGACTTTGTTAAATTACGTCATATTTTTTGTACTGTACTTACATTATATAATCTATATCTCTATAAGTGTTTGTTTGTAATATCAAAATAATAACTTCTTACTAAATGCACTTACAACCAAAAAACAATTTACATAATATTGTCTTCTGTTTACGCGAATGTTATTCATTGAAATTAAATTACTATATACGGATTTTATCGCGTTGTTGAACAACGCGATAAAATCTGTATATTGTCATGATTTCTTATTTTTGTTAATAATTCTGTTCGGGAGTTTTTATTTATTCAATTGGCAACACAGCCAACTATAATTTTTAAATAGTGGGGTTATTGTAGAGGGGAAAAATAACTCGTTCTCTCGGCGGAAGATCGCTCAGCAGTAAGGAACTAGCATTCAACTGAGTAAGACGTTCTCAATAGTCCGTGTAATTGCTGTGAGTTTGGTAATATAGTCACATAATATTTTAAACGATTGAGTTTCATTATATTTCAGAAGTAGAATGAGTAAGTACACGCAAACATTTTCGATAATTATCTTTTTGTAATGGCGTTATTTCTTTCTTGTTTTTAAAAGTTTAATTAGTAGATACTTATTTCGATTGTTTAACTGTGAACAAACTGATAGGTCGACTTTTACAGTACACTTTACAATACACTACACAAATGTAATAAACTACCCACATAATTACACACAATGACATTATACGCGATTCCCATAGGAATCATCACAACTTGGTGTATTTTCGAGTGTTAAAACTGAACGGTTACCTTGAAATACACTTAGTAACTCTTTAACTGGAGTGCTGTTGGGGAATACCCTCAGTGTATCCTACATATTCAGCTAATGAGTAAGGTTTACTTTCTGGAGGCAACCATGCCGACAAACCAGAGGTCCGCCTGCCTATTGGTTGAAAACTCTACACGCACGAGTGTAAATAATTTATTTCATTGCATATTATTATGTACCTACATTATAATTATTTAGTAAATAATTGAAATATGCATTGTAAATTAGCAGCGCTTAGATGATAAAATGATATAACCTATGATTTTTTTTATAAACATTAGCATTTACATTGTATCAGGAGAATACTTGGTCAGGGTACTCCCTGATAGTTTTTTTTTTTTTTAGTTCTAAGAGTGCATTGTGCTCTTGCGTGAAATACTTGGACGAGGCTACTCTTCGTCAGTGTTTTTGCTGGAGCATTGTGCCGTTGTTTGCTTAGGTATAACGCTTACGCTTACCTAGTCTGAGTGATTATACAGTGATATACTCTTCAGCAGTCTTTGGCTGGGATGCAGTGTTATTACGTAGATTGACGAGTAAAATACTTGCAATAGCTTTTGTAGTATTGAGGTAATTTCTTTGTTAAACAAGCGCTGCTGGTTTATAAAGCTACTTGACTTCAAGGCTGTTGCCACTTGACTTGCAGGCTGTTGCCACTTGACTTGGAGGCTATTGCCACTTGACTTGGAGGCTATGTGGGCTTCGTGCTACTAAGAGGTTGTGTGCCTCGTGTGCTGCTAAGAGGTTATGTGTGCCTCGTATGCTACTAAGAGGTTATGTGTGCCTCGTTTGCTACTAAGAGGTTATGTGTGCGTCGTTTGCTACTAAGAGGTTATGTGTGCCTCGTTTGCTACTAAGAGAGAGGTTATGTGTGCCTCGTTTGCTACTAAGAGGTTATGTGTGCCTCGTTTGCTACTAAGAGGTTATGTGTGCCTCGTTTGATACTAAAAGAGGTTATGTGTGCCTCGTTTGATACTAAGAGAGGTTATGTGTGCCTCGTTTGCTACTAAGAGGTTATGTGTGCCTCGTTTGTTACTAAGAGGTTATGTGTGCCTCGTTTGCTACTAAGAGGTTATGTGTGCCTCGTACTACTAAGAGGTTATGTGTGCCTCGTGCTACTAAGAGGTTATGTGTGCCTCGTGCTACTAAGAGGTTATGTGTGCCTCGTGCTACTAAGAGGTTATGTGTGCCTCGTGCTACTAAGAGGTTATGTGTGCCTCGTGCTAATAGGCATGTAAGTGGATATAGTGACAAGAATAGAAAATGTTATGTTAAGCTGGTTTGGACATGTAGAAAGAATGGACGAGGAAGGATTAAGAAAGTTTATAAGGCTAGTGTGAATAGTCGCAAGAGGAAAACCTAGGTGAATGTTTCTCGATCAGATCGGAGGCGTTCTGGACAAAGGCCAGGTTAAGAGCTCCTTGAACCGACGGGCGTGTATGAGATATGTGATGAATGTGAATGAAGCTAGAGAAGTTTGACAGGATCGTAGCAAATGGAAATCCGTAGTCTCTGCCTACCCCTCTAGGAAAACAGGTGTGAATCTATGTATCTATGTGCTAATAGGAGAGGTTATGTGTGCCTCGTGCTTTAGCCAAGTATGCTTTGATTAATATGCCTTTTTATTTGTGTGCCTTTTGCTTTTTAGTAGAGGTTATGTGTGCCTCATGATTTAGCTAAATGTGCTTAAATTAAAATGAGGTTAGGTTCGCCTCATACATATGTCATGTATGTGTGTCGACTAGCAAAGATTAGTTGTCTCGTTAGTGAGCCAAGTACATTCAAGTTACATAGTGTACATCATTGAAATGATCAGTGTCATATGTGCGTAGCGTAGATAATTGTTTGAAGTTGAAATATTAGAGGATAACCATACTTTATGTAATAGGCCGTGCTACTATGGTCCATTACTGACTTTTACAATGTTTAGTCATCTAGGCATGAAAATATCGATTCAGTCCTAATGATATTATATTTTTATTTTTGAGACCATTAAATCGGACGACGCGATGACTCCAGGTCCTGATGGTGACATTTGTCTATAAATATTGTCGCGGACAATTACTATTATTTTGTGCACATTAGATATACCTACCTTAGTTTTTATTTTTATTTTAACTGAAACATAATACTATATAATGATAATTATATAATATAACTATCATACAAAAGATTTTGGACAATTATGCCTGTTGACAATAAACAAATACGATTTAAAGAAATTATATTACAATAGGATATATAATAATTTGCCGATTCTTAAAGATCATACGTTTTAATTCCATTATACGTTTTTAGATGCATATAGGTATGTTGTTTGTCTTTGAACATGTTTATGTTCTAAGATAGCATGGAAATATATACAAATTCGGTTTGTTTTTCTAATTTGGCATATTATTATATCATAATAATTTTAAAGGCATATTAATTAACTTAATTAAAACATAAACCATTATCATTTTGTGTTGTATTTCTGATAGTTTTTATAACTGTGCATTCCATTATTGTGTCGCAATAGGTGTCCGATGTACAGTCATGTTATCTGACCCGTTACGCATACTATAGATACGCGCGGTTTCACTCTTAATTGTATAGTACACATTATAATTATTCGGTTAATAGTAGATTAAAATTATAATCTTTCCAATGAAATATCTCCCTAAATTATAGTACGATCAAAGAGACATGTTCATTGTTATTTGGATTATAGACTTAATAATTCTATTATAATTTGCTAAGCATTATGAAGCCATTTTATTTTGTATAAGAGCATTTATTGACTATAGCTGCATAATCAAGTCCACTTTTCTTACAAAGGTATCGTTTAAAAATTTGACACCGTTATTAGAATGAATGCATGAGAACGTAATGCTATCGGAGGGCGGCATCAGGCATGACATCGGTAACTTATGTAAACAATAGAGGTGATGAAATTTTACACTAAATCATGTGATTGAATTTGTTTGAAGGAGTTCTCAGAATTTTGACATAATTTTTGAATGATATGAATAGTCAATGATTTAAAATAAGATTGTATATTGGTTTGGTTTTGGTATAGGTTTTCGAACGATATTAAAAATCTTTTTGTTATCTTTTGATTGCATTTAGGTATCGTTCATAAAATAAGATGGATGATATAGGACAGATATAGAGATGTGATACTAAGAGTGAGGTATGGGTATGGGTATGAGTATTTTATTACGATTGATATGAATGTTAGGAAATGTGAAATACAGATAGAAATATTTGGTTGATATGTTTTTGACAGCTATTTGACCCAATGACGATGTTGGATTCGTAAAGACCATATTGGTATTTGGATTTGTTTAAATAATGTAGATGTATGTTTTGATTATTATGTATGGGGTTTCATTGTGAGGTTAGAAGTGAATTTATGTAGGTACACACAAGTGATAATAAAAGAGTTCTGTTCCTTCAATTTGATCATGGTGCAAACGAAATTTCTGTGAAAATTGTTAGAGGTCAAAGTAGCCTTAAATAAAGACCCATGATTTGGTGAAATGATTTTATAATGGCTTGATGAAATAGTTTGATGGAATGGTTGAATGGAACGGTTTGATGGAACGGTTTGATGGAACGGTTTGATGGAACGGTTTGATGAAACGGTTTGATGGAACGGTTTGATGGAACGGTTTGATGGAGCGGTTTGATGGAACGATTTGATGGAACGGTTTGATGGAACGGTTTGGTGGAACGGTTTGGTGGAACGGTTTGGTGGAACGGTTTGATGGAACGGTTTGATGGAACGGTTTGGTGGAACGGTTTGATGGAACAATGGAATGGTTTGGAGTGGTTTGATGAAGTGGTTTGATGGAACGGTTTGATGGAGCGGTTTGATGAAGTGCTTTGATGGAACGGTTTGATGAAACTGTTTGGTGAAACGGTTTGATGAAATGATTTATTAAAATGATTTGTTGAAATGATTTGTTTGATGGAATGGTTTGATGAAATGGTCTGCTGAAATGGTTTGATGAAATGATTTGATGAAATGAGTTATTGAAATGATTTGTTGAAATGATTTGTTAAAATAATTTGATGGAATGGTTAGATGACATTGGGATGTTTTGATGACGTTGAGATGGTTTGATGACATTGAGATGGTTTGATGACATTGAGATGGATGGTTTGATTGACATTGAGATGGTTTGATTACATTGAGATGGTTTGGATAACATTGAGATGGTTTGATGGACATGGAGATGGTTTTGATGACATGGAGATGGTTTGATGACATTGAGATGGTTTTGCATGAGATGGTTTGACATTGAGATGGTTGATGACATTGAGATGGTTTGATGACATTGAGATGGTTTGATGACATTGAGATGGTTTGATGACATTGAGATGGTTTGATGACATGGAGATGGTTTGATGACATTGAGATGGTTTGATGACATTGAGATGGTTTGATGACATTGAGATGGTTTGATGACATTGAGATGGTTTGATGACATTGAGATGGTTTGATGACATTGAGATGGTTTGATGACATTGAGATGGTTTGATGACATTGAGATGGTTTGATGACATTGAGATGGTTTGATGACATTGAGATGGTTTGATGACATTGAGATGGTTTGATGACATTGAGATGGTTTGATGACATTGAGATGGTTTGATGACATTGAGATGGTTTGACGACATTGAGATGGTTTGACGACATTGAGATGGTTTGACGACATTGAGATGGTTTGACGACATTGAGATGGTTTGACGGACATTGAGATGGTTTGACGACATTGAGATGGTTTGACGACTTGAGATGGTTGATGACATTGAGATGGTTTGATGACATTGAGATGCGTTTGATGACATTGAGATGGTTTGATGACATTGAGATGGTTTGATGACATTGAGATGGTTTGATGACATTGAGATGGTTTGATGACATTGAGATGGTTTGATGACATTGAGATGGTTTGATGACATTGAGATGGTTTGATGACATTGAGATGGTTTGATGACATTGAGATGGTTTGATGACATTGAGATGGTTTGATGACATTGAGATGGTTTGATGACATTGAGATGGTTTGATGACATTGAGATGGTTTGATGACATTGAGATGGTTTGATGACATTGAGATGGTTTGATGACATTGAGATGGTTTGATGACATTGAGATGGTTTGATGACATTGAGATGGTTTGATGACATTGAGATGGTTTGATGACATTGAGATGGTTTGATGACATTGAGATGGTTTGATGACATTGAGATGGTTTGACGACATTGAGATGGTTTGACGACATTGAGATGGTTTGACGACATTGAGATGGTTTGACGACATTGAGATGGTTTGACGACATTGAGATGGTTTGACGACATTGAGATGGTTTGACGACATTGAGATGGTTTGATGACATTGAGATGGTTTGATGACATTGAGATGGTTTGATGACATTGAGATGGTTTGATGACATTGAGATGGTTTGATGACATTGAGATGGTTTGATGACATTGAGATGGTTTGATGACATTGAGATGGTTTGATGACATTGAGATGGTTTGATGACATTGAGATGGTTTGATGACGTTGAAGTGATTTGATTGAAGTGATGTGATGACATTGAAGTAGAAGTTTATTCGTATGCATATGAGACATAATTACAGAGGATGTTACAAAGGTTAAGATACATCATACCTCGCCTTTAGTAGGCGTACGCAGCGATAGCTCAGTGGGGAGACCAACAGACTGCAATGCAGAGGGTCTCGGGTTCGAACCCACGTCGCGCACCTCTGACTTTCGGAATTTATATGACTTTTCGAAGTTATGTGCGTATTGATTGACAATTATCGCCTGCTCCGTGCCTCGGAGAGCACGTTAAGCCGTCGGTCCCGGCTGCCATGAACATCTATGGCAGTCGTTATTGGGAGAGTGTCGACACAAACGATCACACTGGGTCGAAGTGTCGCCGGTCTGCACTGACTGGCCCCCACATAAGATAGGATAAGATAGTAGGCGTACAGTCATGATTTGAACAAAAGAGTGGCCATGAGTTTCTTGCCCGTTCTTCTCATGAGCCCTACACCCTTGCCTTGCTGAACGTGGCAGTAAATGTAAATTCACAAAAAAAATTGTGTAACTTTGACATTCATAAGTGTTGCCCTGAACTTGTGTTATTAGATAGTACAAATAAAATAACAATAATTAATAGACATAATATTCATTATCAATAGGAACAATAATTATAAATATGCGAAGGAAATAAATAATATCGTAACTGTAAAAAAAAAAAATAGTATAAACAATGTCAATTTCCATTGAATAATTACATAACTCAAGATAAATTAAAAATAAATACATCGTATAATTTTATACAGTACTTAATATTATATTGCTAATAGACATTTCGTTTAAAGTATGTGTGAAATAACAATATTCATTTAATGTATAAAAGCAATTCTTCAATAGTCATTTTTTAATTTTGTTTAAAATTCGATGATCGGGATGTTTCTCTGTTATGCATAGGGAAATGGATATATACTTTTCATTAGTGCTAACAACATATCTTGATCGTGTGATAATGAAAACTGAGTGATTTTAGTTGAGGTTGTGCTCCAGGAGTAGCATGGTATCGGATGGCCGAATGTCATGATTTCTTATTTTTGTTAATAATTCTGTTCGGGAGTTTTTATTTATTCAATTGGCAACACAGCCAACTATAATTTTTAAATAGTGGGGTTATTGTAGAGGGGAAAAATAACTCGTTCTCTCGGCGGAAGATCGCTCAGCAGTAAGGAACTAGCATTCAACTGAGTAAGACGTTCTCAATAGTCCGTGTAATTGCTGTGAGTTTGGTAATATAGTCACATAATATTTTAAACGATTGAGTTTAATTATAATATAGTAATTTAATTTCAACAAAAAACAATTTGTAAAATTTTTGTTTGCCTGTCTGTTTGTTCCGGCTAATCTCTAAAACGGCTGTACCGATTTGGCCAGGACTTTCACTGGCAGATAGCTGATGTTATAAGGATTAACTAAGATTACTATTATTTTAGACAAACATTAGGATCCCGCGAAAAAAAGTTCTACGCTTGCGAATTCGCGAGTAACAGCTAGTGTATTAATATACATATTATACAGGTTTTTACAAAATTAAACTACAAATTTCATAGTTATATATATTATTTACAACCACTATGAGACCATAAACTGGGTGACTATACTAGTTTTTATTTACTACGAACTAAATTCTATTTAACACGTTAAAAGTAGTTTAGATATATTAAATCATCAGTCCCCCGCAGTTTCACTCACGTTTATGATAACTGTTCTGCACCCGGGTATCGTAGCGTGATGTTAACATGTAGCATATGTAACTCAATAAAGAAGCTTTTATTTGAGTAATTATTTTACAATCGCTAATGTAGGTTGAGAGTACATTCATTACAAAAAAAAAAATACAAATATTATTTATTAGACAATATTATACAAAATTTTTCTTTATAATTTTTGTATAGAAATGGAGGTATAGAAAACGCGTACATGTTTGATAAAAATAAATAATAGGCCTTCTGCATACAATTCCAGCAACAGATATAAAATTCACAATAAAATTAATCTACAAAAAGAAACCTATTCTTTCGTATTCTAATTCCAGTAATGATTACAAGAAAATTCGATACATAAAAAATCGAACGAACCTATTATCTCGATTCGTGAAACTCTTTAGTAAATTTCAAAAATGGCGTTAATTTCAATAAATTTTAATAACGCGGAACCCTTACGAATGGAAAAGGTAATATCGCTGATAGCTTTGAAGGGAGTCAAAGGGACGCAGCTGCCGAGTTCCGTACGTTGCAATTACCTTGCTTTGAATAAAAGTGTTTTTCTTGAAAGCTTTGTGGAACACCGATAAACGTGTTGTTGACGCAAAATGGTTTTGTGACGGTGGTATTAAAAAAATGGTTTCCTTTTATTTTGTTATAAGAAAAGAAAATTTTACTTTATTATAAATGTAATGAAAGGCGACAATAACGTGAACTTTTAACTAAGAAAATGTGTGCTAACCAATCGTGATGTAATGACTTTATACGGATTGACCTGGCCAATAGCTTTTAATCTTTTGACCGCCACGGACGTCCATTCACGTCAAATTAAACCGTGCTCACGACGTCCTCGACGGCATGGCACGTCGAAAATACGACTATTTTACAGTTCAAAATAAACATAAAAAAATATGTTTTATTTTTTTTTTTTGCTCGTCAAAATGACCACACTCCACCTGATGGTAAGCAGTCATGTGGTCTAAGAGCAGTGGCCTCGACATCGCCCCCACAGTAGCCAAGGCGATGTTGAGGTCTCTACTTTGACGGCCTGAGAAGATGCTTTTTCACGCCCCGCTTAAAGAACCCAGGATTGAAGGAAGAAGGAAACACGTGCCTTGGCAGAGAATTCCATGTCTTGGTCGTTCGGCAGAGATTTGAGGACCTAAACTTTTTGGTACGCGCTCTAATCGACTCTACCGTGTAAGGATGGCATCTGAGCCCAGCACGTATTGTTCTGGATAGGAAAGGGGAGGGCGGGATAAGGTGGAATAACTCTTCAGAGCACTCCCCATCGTATATTCTGTAGAAACATGCCAATGAGGCAATGTCCCTACGGAGTTGCAGAGGTTCCAGTGAACTCGTGACCTCTGGATCTCCGATGATACGGACAGCCCGCCGCTGTAACCGGTCGAGAGCGTCCAGCAAGTACTGCGCGGAGCCATCTCAAAGATGAGAACAGTACTTCACGCAAGGGCGCACTTGTGCCTTATACAATAGGCACAGTTGCCCAGGCGTGAAGAACCGCCTCACCCTGTTCAGAACTCCGAGTTTTCGCGAAGCTTGCTTAGTGACGCTCTCGATATAGGTTTTCTGATTAAGGGAGCGGCAAAGATCCATACCTAAGATGGAGAGACTGTCACGTATCACCAGTGGAGTGTTCTTCAGAGAAGGGAGGGGAAGGAACGGAGACTTTTTTGTTGAGAACGCGCATGCCTGGGTCTTCTTGGCATTGAACTCGACCAAGTTCTTGGCACCCCATTCATAGATGCGGTCCAAGGTCTGGTCAAGTTCAACGACAAGATTCTGCCTTTTCCCCTCAACCTCAGCCTGTTTGGCCCCAGGATGTCCGAGATATCGCCCATGCACGGTACTGTCGTCCGCATAACAATGTATGTTGCCGAGATTCAACATATCTGTACCGGACGGGCGAACTCGGGGCTTCGTTACTATATGATGATGGTTACAAAACAGCCGTCGAGTCGCTGACGTCCTGTACACGACGTGTAGACTGTACTATATGGCGATGACTGGTTACTATGTCGGAGGCTCTGAAAGGCGTGTTGTTGCGGGTTCGATGTGCGGGTCAGGAGCAGGACTTTAAATGAATAGAAACAAGCTTCATAGTTCAGTTAGTTGAAGGCTTCTGGCTGGCTCCGGTTGGTTCTTGAGGCTGGAAGATGAGGTTTCTTGAGCACCTGCGGTCGATCGATACTGTACCGCTTAAGTACCTCTAATCTTTACCGTAACGAGAGCCGGCCAGAAACCTCGGTCCACAAGTTTATTTTTAATTATATATGGTACACATTTCTGCTTGTATCTACGGAACTATACTAGTTAGCGTGATGGTACAAAAACTGCCGCGTAGGGCACGATGAAACCTATCTATTGGTATCTGTTTTATCTATCGAAAATTAGGTCTAGATATAATTATTCTAGGTTTTAGTCTAAAAATCTATTTTGCTGTAACATTTATATCAGAAAAAGTGTAATAACTTTTTAACTATATTATGTAGGAATATGATTCCTTCAGTATGTTGTAGTGCTTTTAGTAGTGTATAAAATAAAACACACAAGTGAAACCTTTTATTAAAAACTTAAGACCTAGGAACCCTAACATACCTAACTTGAGGTAAAAATGCATTTTATTGGCAATATTTATGCTTTAAACATGATATTCTTTAAACTATATAAAAGAAACATAATATTATATTACTTACACTATTTATCTATACTTTTCAAGTCTATATATGACGTAATTCGGCACTATTATAACGATAAACTTTATACGTCACACTTATGTATTCACTCACGATAACACGATTAAAGTCAATATTAACGTTGTCGCAAACATCTCTCCCGCCGTGCAGTAGCGCGCAGACACGTCGGCTGGCTCGTAGCGTTGCTGCAGACAACCCGGTGAGCGACGTCACTTCGGCAAGGGCACCAGCTTCTTTGCAGGACGTCTCAGGACTCCCGCTGCTGTGCGCACGTCCACCGTACGCACCTGTCCGTCAGCACCGGGGTAGACGGCGATGTCTCGGCCGCGCGGCCATGTGTTGCGTGGCAGCTGGCCGTCGGTGATGAGCACGGGGTCGCCGACCGCGAAGTTGAAGCTCGTCCCGTGGGGCTCCCGCCGGTGTTGGAGTTCAGGCAGGTACTCGCCCACCCAGCGACGCCAGAACAGGTCCGCTAGGATCTGCGCTCGCCGCCAGTGCCTTTGGCTGTCGATGTCGGCCTCGCTGAACTCGCCAAGGGAAGGGAGACGAGCAGATCCCCCGAACAGTATGTGGTTCGGGGTGATGGCTTCGTCGTCGTCGACGCTCACGGAGACGTGTGTGAGCGGTCGACTGTTGACTGTGTATTCGGCCTCACACAGCAGCGTCGCCAGAACTTCTTCGTGCGGGTGTCGGTCGTGAAGAACGGTGCCAAGTGTGGTCTTCACGCATCTGACGAGACGCTCCCAGGCGCCTCCCATGAAGGGCGCTGAGGGCGTGATGAAGCGCCATGCGATGCCACGACTCGCCTCTGCTCCTATTGCTTCTCTCATTTCTTTGTCGGCGCCATGCATGTTCGTACCGTTGTCCGAATATATTTCTGTGGGGCAGCCACGGCGTGCAGCAAACCTTCTCAGTGCTAAGATTGCGGAGTCAGCGCTGAGACTGGTGACTACCTCTAGATGTACTGCTCGGGATGTGAGACACGTGAATAGCGCCACGTATCTCTTCTGATGCTGTCTTCCTACGGTCACGGAGAGCGGCCCGAAGTAGTCAAGGCCGGTATAGGTGAAAAGCCTCTGATGGTGAGCCAGACGCGCCCTGGGCAGGTCCCCAGTGGCCGGCTCCGGAGGTCGTGCCTTTCTGATGCGACACTGTAGACACTGTTGTACTATTTTCTTCGTCGTAGGCCGCAGGCGAAGAACCCAATAATGTTGGCGTATCTCGTTGATCACCAACTCTGTACCGCTGTGATGCAGGTTTCTGTGGGTCCAGTCTATATAGAGCTGTGTAATACGGTGATCGCCATCCAGGATTGGCGGTCTCTTTGTTTTCTCTGGAACGTTTTCTGTAGCTGTTATACGACTGCGCAGAGTGATCATACCGTTGTTCATCTCTACGGGTAACGAATATAGGCGGCTGTCTCGGGCGACACCCCTCCTGCGCCGCAGCTCCAGGAGGTCGGCGCCGAAGGAGTCCTCTTGTACCGCCTTCACAAGAAGGTCCTCGGCGCCGCGGGTGTGTTCTGCGGTGAGAAGCACGATGTTCCGGGAGCTGACAGCGGGGCGAGGTGCCGCGCTCCCCGACGTGGTGGTCTTCGTCCTCGTCTTGCGCCAAACCGGATCCTTCTCTCGGGACTTTGCTGATCTCTTGTATAGAACTGGTCTCTTGTGTGTTCTACACAAATCTATAAACTGTAGAACTCTCGAGGTAGCGCGCAATAGGCGCTCCCATCTTGAAAATCTGTTGGGGTCGGGAATAGCTTCTAATATCTTTATCTGTGCTCTCCGGGACTCTGTTACTGTTGTTGTTCGCTCTTCGCCTGTGTTCTCCGTGACGACAGGCTTTTCACTAGGCCAAAGGGACGAATCTTTTGACAGGAATGACGGTCCGTTGTACCACGGGTGATGAGAGTCGAAGTCTTCAGGGACGTCTCTGGTAGCAACGTCGGCGACGTTCAGCTTCGTAGGTACCCAGCGCCAGTCATCTATCTTGCTGTATTCTTCTATTGTGGCCAGTTGATGCGCGACGAACGGCTTGTAAGCTCGGGGGCCTTTCCTTATCCATGCCAGCACTGTCTTGCTGTCTGTCCAGTATACTGTGGCCTCCGGTTTCACGCGATGTTCTTCTATTACAGCTGCGGCGATGTGGCTTCCCATCACGGCGGCCTGGAGCTCGAGGCGTGGTATAGAGATGACCTTGAGTGGGGCCACTCTCGCTTTGGCCATGACAAGTGATACATGCACTCGTCCGTCAGGTGTAGTCGCGCGCCAGTACACCGCTGCTGCGTAGGCTGTCTCGCTGGCATCTGTGAAGACGTGTACTTCTAGCGATTCCGCTTGGCTGAATCCGGGGTAGCGTCTGGGTATTCTTACAGCCTTCAGGTCTTCCATATGGCGTATCCATGACGACCACAATTTTGACAGATTGTCGTCGAGCTTCTCGTCCCAATCTGTGTGGTACCGCCAGGCTTCCTGTAGTATTTTCTTAGCTTGAACTGTCACAGGCGCTGCTAAGCCGAGAGGATCGTACAATGACATCACGATTTTCAACGCTTCTCTCTTTGTGGGCGTCGTCTTCTCCAACAGCTTTTCAGGGAGTCGAGCGAGCTTGAGGTTGAAGCCAAGTTCATCGTCTCTCGGGTTCCATATCAAGCCAAGTACTTTCTCTTCACATCCTTTGCTGGCGATACTGACATTTTCTGTCGGGTTTCGACTCAGTTCCATGTTCTCTTTGACCTCGCTACTGTTTGAAGCCCACTTGCGTAGTTCAAAATGCGCTTCTCTGTGTATGTCCCGAACCTTTGTTGCTACGCGTGTCGCCTCTTCTTCGCTGGGAAAGCTGTCCAGATAGTCGTCCATGTAGTGGTTCTGTACTATAGCTTCCACCGCTTCAGGACTCTCGTGCTGATATCTCCGAGCGTTCCAGTTCTTCGCGAAGATTGCTGTGCATGGTGAGCTCGCTGCGCCGAATATAATTGACTTCATGCGGAATTCTTGAGGTGCGCCCTCCCGCCGGTCACCTCTCCACAGGTAACGCAGTGCATCTCTATCTTCTGTTCTAACTTGCACCTGCATGAACATCTCGGATATGTCCGCTGAGACGGCGACGCGATGGCGACGGAATCTCATCATCACGCCTGGCAGCGACTGTAGCAGGTCTGGTCCTGTGAGGAGGTAATCGTTGAGTGACATCCCTTTTGTTTTCGCAGCGGCGTCGTGTACTATGCGCAGCTTCTCTGGCTTCATGGGGTTGTGGACATCGAAGTGAGGTAAGTACCAAGTCTTCCCGGGCGTAATTTCCCTTGGAGCTTCTTCTGCATATTCCTTTTCTATTAGCGAGTTCATCTGTTCTGTATATCTTGCTTTCAGCTCGATATTTCTATCTAATTTCTTCTCTATATTCGCAAGCCTCTTTGTTGCGTTTTCATAACTATCGGGCATAACAGATTCTGTATTCTTCCAGAGAAGAGCCGTTTCTATATGTCCATCTTCTAACTGTTTCGTACTCTTCTCCAGAATTTCTTCGGCCTGTTTTGCCGGATCTGTCTTCGGACGACGTGGATTGATGATCAAGGATTCGAGCGCAAAATATTCTTTCAGCTGTGTGTCTATGTTTTCTTCTGTGTTTGAAATTTGATGAACGAAGTGAACGCTGTGTCCTAGCGTTCGCGAGCGTGCGCCGTGCAACACCCATCCAAGTTTTGTCAGTGATGCGACCGGTTGATTATCAGGACCTCTCTTGATATCACTTGCTATGAGAAGATGCCAGTTGTCTTGTCCGATAAGAATCTTCGGCACGCCAATGTCATACACCAACTTGTCTTTGATGTCTTGCAAGTGTATGCAGTCCCTGAGATCTTCCTCAGTAACCTTCTGCGGCGTCAGATGCAGCCCTGGAACTGTGTGCGCACATAGTGGCACTCGCTTGCCCTCAGTGTTTCTCATCGTGACGTCTATTCTTCTTGACTTCGGCATGTCTATAGAAGTGTCGCCGATAGCGCGTATCGTGAAAGGGTCTAGGCTTCCTTCTGCTCCGACTGCGTTGGCTATATCTTCATTTAATTACTGTTATTGGTGTATAACCGTTGTAATTAATAATAATAAATAAATAAATAAATAAATCTATGAGGGAGATCGTGGAACCATCGTCTAGTAGCGCGAACGTCGAAGCCTCACCCGCCGGTCCGACAATCTGCACAGGAACTATCTTCAGGTAGGCTTGGGGCTTCGCTGTTATACTCGAACTTACAACCACTTCACGTTTTTCAGTGTCAGCTTCTTGGGTTCTGTTTTTCTTCTCGTAATGCAGAAGCCGATTGTGTGTTGCGGTGCATCCCCCTATGTCGCACTTCCTTGACTTGCATAAATGTCCCTGGCGGCGTGAGCGCAGACATCTGAAGCACAGGCCGTGTTTCTTGGCCAGTTCCCATCTTCTATCAGCGTCGCCCGCTAGAAACTTCTGGCAGCTATACGGGTAGTGTCCCTCGCGTTCGCAAATCTTGCAGTACTGTGTGGTAACTGGGTACTTCTCGGTAGCTGTGTGGGTTCTCTGTACGACGCGACGCGTAGGCTGGCCATCAGTTATGTTCTCCGCTGGCGCGAAGGCACTGCAGTAGCGAGCGTATTTGGTGACGAAGTCGCTGAATCCGCTGAGGTCTGGCTTCGATTCATATTTTTTTGTGTAGGTCCGGTACCACTGTACGCGTAGCGAGTTCGGTAGCTTCTCGGTCAGCACACGCAGGAGTTCCGCATTGATAAGGTAGTGTTCTTTCTTCAATGCTTGAAGTGTCACTACACTGCTTCTTATCTTGCTTGCGAATGTGCAGATGTCCTTCGGTGCTTCACTACAGCGTGGCAGCGTCCTCAGCTTGTCTGTCTCCGCTTGGGCGATGGAGTCTGGTCTTCCGAATTGTAGTTCCAATTCCTTCATGATGTCGTCCGGTTTCGCATGTCCAATCAGTTCCGAACTGACAGTTTCGAGTGCTTTTCCCTTGAGACTTTTTCTCAATCTTGCTGTATTTTCCACGTCGTTGAAGTATCTTCTTGTGGTGTCGTATATCGCACGAAACGACAACCATTCTGTATGCGCCCCGCTGAACGTTGGTAGTGTCATGATGACCTTCGATACCGCTGGGTGTGGCGACGGTCCAGCGGTGTCCAGCGGCTTCCTGTCCACGAGCGCTGCTATGGCGGAGGTGAGTTCAGTGATGAATGGCTTCAGTGAATCTCCTCCCTGTTGATGAACGGCCTTTTTCTGTAAAGGGTCTTGACAATTTTCGTGTCACTGTTGCCCCTCGGGGGCGCGGCGGCCGGCTGGTCGATTCCTCTTCCAATGTCGGCTTCTGTTTGCTGTGGGTTGACAGTTTTCATGTCACTATTGCCCTTCATGGGCGGTGCCGGCGGATCGGTTCCTCTTCCGATGTCGGCTTCTATATTTTCTATCTGCGGTTCCGGAGCCTCTTCTAACCACGATCGCACGTAGTCGTCCTTCGAACGGCCATCTTCTTCGTAGTCATCTGAATCCGCAGCATCTTCAGCCTTCTGTAGCGCCAACTGCGCCAACTGTAATTTGATCCTCAAAATTTCTTCACGCGCCTTCAACACGTTTCTATTCGATCGGTGTGTCATCACTGACCGCGCTGTTCGACGTCCCTCTTGCATTTTCTGTGCCTGTCTTGATGTATCTTCAACACTGCTCGGTGCCACATTCGAACCCAAACTTGCTGCAGGCCGCAACGTCCGATTCGAATCTTCTTCCGCACGGCGAGCAGCCATCCGTTCACTTGATGCGGCGCGCAACGTAGACTCGGCGGCGACCGGAATGCGCGGCACTGTATCTGTACTTGTCGACGGTGACCGTGGCGCCATCTGGTGTCGGACGCACGGAGCTTCGGTGCGCGGGGGCGCGGGGCCGCTCGTCGATGGTCCTGCATCAGCGTCGATTGTCCATGCTTCAGGAGCTCTTCCCTTGGATCTTGTCACCGGCATCTTGAGTCTTCAGTTTTCAGGCGCGGGACGTCGACGGGACACGCTTTCAGGCCTCCTGTTCAATCCGGCTCGAAGGACCAAAGAATGTACCGGACGGGCGAACTCGGGGCTTCGTTACTATATGATGATGGTTACAAAACAGCCGTCGAGTCGCTGACGTCCTGTACACGATGTGTAGACTGTACTATATGGCGATGACTGGTTACTATGTCGGAGGCTCTGAAAGGCGTGTTGTTGCGGGTTCGATGTGCGGGTCAGGATCAGGACTTTAAATGAATAGAAACAAGCTTCATAGTTCAGTTGGTTGAAGGCTTCTGGCTGGCTCCGTTTGGTTCTTGAGGCTTGAAGAAGAGGTTTCTTGAGCACCTGCGGTCGATCGATACTGTACCGCTTAAGTACCTTTAATCTTTACCGTAACGAGAGCCGGCCAGAAACCTCGGTCCACAAGTTTATTTTTAATTATATATGGTACACATTTCTGCTTATATCTACGGAACTATACTAGTTAGCGTGATGGTACAAAAACTGCCGCGTAGGGCACGATGAAACATATCTATTGGTATCTGTTTTATCTATCGGAAATTAGGTCTAGATATAATTATTCTAGGTTTTAGTCTAAAAATCTATTTTGCTGTAACATTTATATCAGAAAAAGTGTAATAACTTTTTAACTATATTATGTAGGAATGTGATTCCTTCAGTATGTTGTAGTGCTTTTAGTAGTGTATAAAATAAAACACACAAGTGAAACCTTTTATTAAAAACTTAAGACCTAGGAACCCTAACATACCTAACTTGAGGTAAAAATGCATTTTATTGGCAATATTTATGCTTTAAACATGATATTCTTTAAACTATATAAAAGAAACATAATATTATATTACTTAAACTATTTATCTATACTTTTCAAGTCTATATATGACGTAATTCGGCACTATTATAACGATAAACTTTATACGTCACACTTATGTATTCACTCACGATAACACGATTAAAGTCAATATTAACGTTGTCGCGAACAATATCATTGATATGCAGAAGAAAGAGCGTAGGGGATAAGACAGAACCCTGAGGCACTCCTGCATTGACCTGCATAAATTTGGAAGCGCGACCGTCGCAAAGGACCCGAATACGACGCTTCTGCAGGAAACTTGCAATCCAGGTGCACAGTTGAGGGGGCAAGCCATAGGCCGGAAGCTTGGAAAGAAGAGACCGGTGCCAGACTCTGTCGAAAGCTTTGGCTATGTCAAGGCTGATAGCCAAAGACTCGCCGTGCTTGTCCATAGCTTCACCCGGAGGTGCGTGACGAACGCTAGAAGATCACCCGTTGATCGTTTTGTTGTGTTCCTTTTACCTATTATTTAAAACTACATTAATCATCGCCTGGCGTAGGGGGCACGACGCTACTTTTTTGCTGTGGCGGCCAAAAGGTTAAAGTCTAGAAGCTGCCCTCAGTAATTCTGCTACTGTTCAGTTATAAGCGTTCTTCTTCTCCCTAGCCTTTATTATTCCCTAGTCACTTGGGGTCGGCTTTCTAGTCTAACCGAATTTGACTGGATATAAGTTTTCACACGAAGCGACTGCCATCTGACCTCCGCAACCCGAAGGCTAACGATACCCTAAGGCTAGACCAATGTCAGGATATTAGAGGGCACTGACTTCCCAATAACAACTGCCATATATGTCCATGGCAGCCGGGACCGACGGCTTAAAGTGCTCTCTGAGGCACGGAGCAGGCGATAATAATTGTCAATCAATACGCACATAATGTCGAATAGTCATATATTATAACTTCCGAAAGTCAGAGGTGCGCGACGTGGGTTCGAACCCGAGACCCTCTGCATTGCAGTCTATTGGTCTCCTCACTGAGCTATCGCTGCGGTTCAGCTATAAGTATACATCTATATTAAACGGCTATTTTTATGTTTAAATCCTAACTTAATCACTACATACTATAAAATAGTCCCCCGCCGCGTTTGTATGTCTGTCTGTTTGTCTGATTTTCATGCGGTTTTGAGGAATAGACAGAGTAATTCATGAGAAAAGTTTAGATTTATAATTTGTAAAGGTTTCGCTAGTATTATAAATGCGAATGTGAGTTTGTTTGTTTGTTATGCTTTCACGTATTAGCTACTAGATATTGCCGCGGTTTCACCCGCGTTTATCGTTCCTGCGCCGCTCTCGTGAGTCGTAGTGTGATGTTATATAGCCTATAGCCTTTCTCGATAAATAGGCTATCCAACACTAAAATATTTTTTCAAATCGAACCAGTAGTTCCTAAGATTAGCGCGTTCAAACAAACAAATAAACAAACAAACAAACTCCTCAGCTTTATAATATTAGTATAGATTTGACCAATCATCGTGAAATTTCGCATACATGTTGTGAGAGGAACAGAAAAGGGTAACTTTCATCCAGAAAGAAATACTATATTTACACGAGCGAAGCCGCGAACCAAATCTAGTACCACATAATAAGGAAATGAGCCTTTTAAACATAAATCTAGATCGTATTAATTAAAAATCATAAAACAAAATAACCGAATATTTTTGTCGAACTAGGAATCGTATATTATAAAATTACATTACTTCCTTCTTGATTACGTTCTAGTTTGTAAAACTGTGGAAAAAAGACTTCAATTGTCGACGATTCGCTGGCGTAGTAGTTAGTGTAAATGACTGCCACGCCTGAGTTCGCGGGTTTGATTCCCGCACAAGTGAAACGTTTGTGTGCATGAACATGGATGTTTGTCTTGGTCTGGGTGTTTCTATGTATAATGTGTATGTATTTACAAAAAAAAGTATATAATATGTATGTTTATCCATAATTTCTTGTACCCATAGTACAAGCTCTGCTTAGTTTGGGCTAAATGGTGTTGTATGTATGTGATAGAATATTATTATATTATTATTATTCCATGTTTACTTTCTCACAGAGTAAGCAATTAAGTAATGTAGCGACATTGCTAGCGTAAGCAAAATGTAGGAACGACTGTACCGCGTTTCCCCCCACGGGCAGTCGCCTCTGTAACTTTGTCACGCCTAGTTGTGTGGATTAAAAGACATATGTGCTATCGTAAACTCTGTTTTATTTGATGCGAGTTTGATGCTAAGGACCTATTATATACACACCTGGACAGTATACTTACCACAACATACATACACAGCAGGACACTCGCACAGTAAATTTTGAATGAACTTTTATACTTATAACTCAAAACCAATATAATAAAAATAATATTTTTTTCATAATAATTTTTTATTGATAATAAAAGTACAGTACAAAAAAAATGGAGCCCTGACTCCTGAGCTAGGCCGAGGCCAGTGTTACAGGAGACAGTGTCTTCCCCAGGAAAATCATAATTACGTAACTATCAATAAAATAAAATAATATGTTAGTGCATAGCATATCATCATTAACCAAAAATTGAATAGTTATCACTTGACTTTCACTCCATTTAGCTTAACGAACACGATTTATAACATCTAATTCATCCCAGAGTTAATTTTTTAAAGAGACATTACGAAGATTTATTCGAACCGCCGTTTAGCAAGTAATTAAGACTTTTACCGTTACTTTTGGAATGATAGATGTTCAAGGTTCAAACCGTAATGTATTACCGTTGGGAGGAACGCTTGAGAGTATTTTGAGCAGTAATAGATTATGGTTAAATGATTTACAATGGCACAGTGAAATTTAGAGTAGCATTACATTGAGGGATTGAATTTAAGGAATTTCTTTTTTGCTATTTGTAGACTGAACTGACTGACTGACAGTGGTTATAGAAATGGATATAGAATACTAGCTTTTGCCCAAGGCTTAGCTCGCGTAAAATAAGGTTAGGTTCGGTTATGTTAGTAACAGTACCTACTTTTAAAATTAAAATATGGGCCATGTTAGGTACTTGGTGATAATAATAGCTTTATATTGATAAAATAATTTTTAAAATCGGTTCGGTAGTTTTTGGCTTAAATCGTTACAAACAAACAAAAAAATCAAATCTTTCCTCTTTATAATATTACTAGCTTTTGCCCGCGGCTTCGCTCGCGTTAATTTGGAATTTGACAATCAATTCGGGTTGTACTCTGCTTGTAATAATATAATTCAATCATGATTCGAAAGAAACGTGGCGCCATCAATATATAGTTGTTTTCCTCGGGAACAGTAATTTTTTTCGGGATTAAAGGTAGCCTATGTTCGTTTCTGTACACCTGGCAACGTATATGCAAAATTTCAGGATGATCGGTTCAGTGGTTTAGGCGTGAAAAGGTAACAAAAAAACAAACTCATTTTCGCTTTTATAATATTAGTTAGGATAGGATATTATAGGAGATAAACCTAACTATGGCTTAAAATATAAACTCGCACCTGTTTTTAATTAAAGGACAAAATACTATAGAATCTACTTGTTACGGTCCTGACATACTTATTTTTCTTTGCTTTATTCTTTATCATAGCAAACTTTTTGTTTGCTCGACGTCATAGTATCTGAAGCTGGCATTCCCAGCATATTTTTCCGATCAGATGTCAAAGAACGATCTTTTACGACCTTTCCCTTTTTATCTCATGCCTCATTAAAATACCTTAGTGCCTCAGTGCCTTCATAATATTTTATGTAAAAAAGACAACTGCCGCACTATGAATAATATTTTTCTATTTTTTATACGACTAAGCTAGCAAATGGCAAACAAGCATACGGTCCACCTGATGGTAAGTGGTCACCATAGCCTATGGACGCCTGCAACACCAGAGGCATCACTTGCTCGTTGCCGACCCTTTAGGAAAGGAAGTGGGAATGAGAAGGAGCGGGAAGGGGGAAAGGGGGTACATGGGCCGCCGGCACTCTCACTCACCGAACGAAACACAACAGTAGAAATACTGGTATTTCACGTCGATATTCTGTGACGGTAGTCCTTCCCTGGTCGAGCCGGCCCATTCATGCTGAAATCAGCGAGCCTCTACTACTCAAAAAGTTCCTGTGTAGTGGGTTACTTTACAAATATTCAAACAAGCGACGAAAAGAAGACACATACTCCACACTGGGTGGTCACAAAATTGTATGATCCACAATCATATAGTTGTTGACTACGCACATAACTATCACCATGTAATTTAATTCACTGTTTTCCCGAAACGTATGTAAGTCAGTTAATGATATAGAATATTTCACAGTGTCATTTCTTGTGATAAATGGGATTTACGTTGTCTGTACCTCGAAAAATCCCGCGCGTGAGTGAGTTGGTAAAATCCTCGCGTCGCGTCGCGCAGCGATATATTGATTTTGATGAAAAGACCGGCTTTGAATAATTTTTTTTTTATGAAGAATAATTGCTATGGAAAGCTTCTATATCATGGACTGAGTACATACTTTTCGGGAAACAGTGAATTAGATTCCATGGTGTATATTATGTGGATCACACAATTTGTGCAGAATTCCGGTTTGCCATATTATATTTAATTTCATAGATCTTTATCGGTTAAGTAAAAAAATGCTTTGTTAAGGCATCATTAGTTAAATTAATAAGTTCAAAATGATTTAAAAATGTAGTAATAGGTAATTTAAATTATCTTAAAGTAGAGTTTTTATAAAATAAGCCGCGATAAAAGCGGTAAACAGTAGTTTAAATTCGATGAACATAAATGTTGCCAAAAACTGTATTTTAGTACGGAACCATTCAGAATACTTCTGAAAAGTACCAAAAACACTTAAACTTGAGCGAGACCAAATATAAAATCCAATTAAACGGGCACAATATTTACTTTAGCTGACACACACATAACTATAAACGTATTAGGGTGCACACTCACTTCTCAATGTAACAGTAAAAGTGACATAAATATCAAATCAAAACATGCTTGCCTATTGGTAATATAGTATCTAACATGTATCAATTATTACCATTTGATAAGAAACGGTTTCTGTAAATTGTATGTATAAAATCTGCTAAAGCAGCAAATAAATAACATACAAAGTATAAAACAGAGAATTCCGAATTGCACTACCGTAGTGATTGTTACCTTCGACTTAGCTAAAATAATTGTATTTAATACCTAACTATGTTTAGATTTAAGAGTATTAATATATTTTACGCTTTCAGGTTTTATAATTTATACATATATAATTCCTAACGGGTGTCATCATGCATAATGTTTACCTTAGAGTATTAAGCATCATACGTACACACTGTCAGTCTATTATAATTAATATGGTACGTGCTATAAGTCAACCATCAACACCATATCTAAGAATCGATGGTGTTTGTGGTCGGTACAACGCACTTCGTTCGCACGCCGGACACCGCTCGGCATGATCAGGTCGCACCCTAACGTTTTCATACCGTAGTCATTAGGCATTCAATTAAGTAAAACGCATTGGTGTTTGCCGTACACTCTCGCGTCGATATTTGCGCACATTTGAATACTGATGACAGAACGCTTAGATTAGAACATTGTTGTTGTATGAACAACGAAGAAGTTTATATACAACTAGCTGCCATTCAAGAAATCCCTCCGATATTATATATTTCTCTTTACAATAATACAACTCAAGCATTATGGTTAAACCCTTGAGTAACATGGACCGTTGTAATCAATTGATAAATTTAGAAATATATCATATTTGGACAAAAGCCAGGTTAAGAGCACCTTGAACCGACGGGCGTGTATGAGGAATGTGATGAAAGTGAATGAAGCCAGAGAACTGTGTCAGGATCGTATCAAATAGAAATCCGTAGTCTCTGCCTACCCTCTGGGAAACAGGCGTGAATCTATGTATGTATGTATCATATTAAGACGTGTTTCAATAAATATGGTGCGACGTCTGTACGTTCACCATATAACCATGATTGCACTAGTTTACGCAATTATCACCTATATACAAAAGTATGGATTTCGATAGGAATGCTGCACGGCCACATTAGAAATAAAAATTGCCCACTTGCCAATGACACAGCGTCTTTAAAAATCATTGTTTTAGTCCAAAAACATTGCATAGTTATACAGTTTGATGAAACATAATGCCTTTCTTCTTGGACACTGTGATTTTTGCAAAATAAGTCATCCCATGACATTTACTGCAGTACTCATTCTCTCGTTCTGAATACAATTTTTTCCTAAAATTTGATGTTCAAGGCCGTCTTCCACCAGACTCCAGATAAGGCACCTTTTAAGACACTGCTACTGCTGAAATCTTTTGATGAAAGCACAGTTATATTTAACGAGTATCCAACTAAGGTTCTCAAGAGCATTTAAGATCAGCTGCAAACATAACTGCAATCTTACATCACATCATTATTGAGGCAGTTTTAGATGAATGGGCCGGCTCGACCGGGGAAGAACTACCCTCCCACAAAATATTGACGTGAAATAGCAGTATTCCTACTGTTGTGTTTCGTTAGGTGAGTGAGAGTGCCGGAGGCCCAATCACCCTCTTTCCCTCTTCCCGCTCCTTCTCCTTCCCACTTCCTTTCCTAAAAGGTCGGTAACACGCAAGTGATGCCTCTGGTGTTGCAGGCGTCCATAGGCTACGGTGACCACTTACCACCAGGTGAGCCGTATGCTTGTCAGCCACCTTAGACGTGTAAAAAAAAATTATTATTGCCTCATCCTTCTAAATATTACTCATGATCTTTGTACTTATACATTACGTATGATATTGGTTTTTCAGGTTTCCAAGTCACGCGTAAGCCATAGTGCTGCAATAAAGCCGAATTGCTGCATATTATTGAACGGTTACTGTTGTTGCATTTCCTACATTGAATTGCATACATGTGTTAAGCCCGGTACAGTGCTGCGGCAATGTTAGGGTAGTTGCACACCGGTATGTAATGGCTTAAATCGACGACAAATAAAAATGAACAAATTTTTTACAAGCTGTAATAAGTTTTGTTGATTGGAAGACTAAAGTCTGCTTCGTGGCGTAGCGGTAATGAATATCAATGTTATACATGAGGTCTCAATCCTCATCTCGGACAAAGTGTTATTGGATTTACAAAGAATGACATTTTATTTATTTGTTATTTTATTTGGTTTGCCGAAATTTGTTTACACCAGTTATACACAATAAAGCAAGTACGAATATTAACAATAGTTTAACAAACACTTATAGGTAAACACCACATCTAAATATGACCTGTCATGCTATATATGCTTCTACAAAAGAAAGTGTCGATAAATCTAAACCAACATAATAACATACTAGGAGCAGTCGGTGATTGCGTTCAGATGACAAAACGCAATCGAACGAAAAAGCATCATCAGTCATGTCATCATGTCATCCAGAGCATGGTTAATGTGTGTGTTAAATTTAATTTAAATCCATTCTACATCCAAACACCTTAACAAGCCTGCACGTTCATAATACTCATTTTAAGAATGAGTAGAGATCGCTCCAATATACAATATACAAAATGTTTTTAAAATCATAAGTCATCTAACATGTTATATCATTTATTTTAAACAATATAAACCAATATTTGAATTTGCCCAAATACTTAATTATGTTATTCGACCATTTTATTTAAATATGGGTCTCGTTGTACGATCGTCTTAATGCTAAGTGTCATTATTCTGAATCGATACACACTGTGAAACATGCGAATGTCTGAATCAGACCGTGAGAGGCGGAAAGCATTATAATATTATATTTTATAAACGATTACAAAAGCTTTTGGCTTCTTGGCTTGACGTAACATAAAATATACAGCTGCTTTAAAAATGTGTCTATTTCAACAATAATTTGAGCAATAGGTAGTTATTTAATTAATTATCATCGTAACTAATATTATTAATGAGAGCTTTTTTGTTTGTTACGCTTTCACGCTTTAACTAGTCGACCGATTATCATGCGTATATTTGCGTACACATTGGGCAAAGTACATACGTTTAATCAAGAAAAAAAAACAGTTCCTTAGCGAAGCTACGAGCAAAAGTTAGCCATATTAAACTTTAAAACCAAATCACTAAAAGAATTCAACTATTCTATTCGCTGTAGGTACTTCTTGTAGGACGAAATAAAAGCAGATTCGATCTATTATACATACCTATTTAATGCCTCTGGAGAAAAACATGCTAACGACTCACCTGATGGTAAGTTTAGCGGTATTATATTCTTCTATCAATACTGCTTATCAGATAATCAACGGTTAGAAGATTGGAAAGCTTCATATAATAATAATAATAATCTTTATTACCAGTTTTACAATTTTTTTTACATACAATGTGCTGAAGCAAACGTTATTCTTACAAATTGTAGATTATTACAGTGTTGTATTATTCTGATTCGATATCCATCTGACACCCAAGCTAAGATTAAACTTGTGTTATGAGTGTCAGGGCTCTCAAAAATTGACTCCTTTATTACAATACGTAAGTACGTCGTGTGTGACGTGGTGTTTCACTTTGTAGATACATTTTTAAATAGGAGTAAATAAAGATAATTATCTTACATGCAAGAAAAATAAAATAAACAAATAAAAAAGTAAGTATCTATATAGTATGTTTTGTTTAAAAATATGTGTGTGTGTGCGTGTGTGACGGTGTGTGTGTGAGGGTGTGTGTGTGTGTGTGTTGTGTGTATATATGTGTGTGTGTAAGGGTGTGTATGTGTGTGTGTGTGTTGTGTGTGTGTGTGTGTGTGTGTGTGTGTGTGTGATATGAGTCAGAAGTAACAGTAATATAAATCCCACCAAAAACATAAATGTAAAAAAGGAGAGCCAAGTTCAATACAAAAATTATGCTTGGCTGTGGGCTTCGCCGCAAAAAGAATGGAGATCTAAATGAGTGCCAAGTTCTATGCAAAATCCAAATATGTATTTATAGGAACAAAATAACATTATGAACAAGTATTAAACTCTAGTTATTTGCTTTATTGGATCCCTATAACAAATATATTTTTTTTAATTCTGATAAAACCTGGCCAAATTTGGGCTTCTAGATGTCCTTATGGATATAATTAAACACACGTTATTTTATGTATTTACATTAAAGAGGTTTTGAGTTATAGAAGGGTCAAAAGTGGCACCAAGTGGTTCGTGTAATATTACACTCGGCGCTGGCTAGCCAGTTCCTTTGCTTGGACTTGGCTTGACACGCTGCCGCGTGTCAAGCCAATTTTGATTAATTAACAAAATTTTGATTGATTAACAAAATTTAAAGGAAATACACAAAAAGCATATGTCTCATTACCAGTTAAAATACCACCATACACTAAATCGTCGGCTACCCTTAAATTGTCGTTAATGTGACATGACATACGGTAGATCATATCAGTGTGTACGCGGCAGATCGGCTTAAGATACGCGCTCTGAATTAATTTGTGCTGCACATGTGATATTTAAAGTATTTTTACTGCAATACCGACAGTTGTGACTTCTGAGTATCAGTAAAAGAGGTAAAACATCAGTTGTGTAAGGTGTGGGTGGTATTTTGAGCCAGACTTTAATTAAATTACCCAATTTATTCTGTAAGTTACAATATTTCGTTTTTAGTAAGTATGTCAACGAATACAGAAGCTGTCTTTGCTATAGCACTCAAATGGCAAAGAATCATACGATCCAACTAATGGTAAGCAATCAAAAAAATCAGTCCGTTGCAGTCCACTGCTGGACAAAGGTCATTCTCATTTTACGCAACAACATCTAGTCTTCCTTCCGCATCCAGTCTAATATACATTTACACATTCAGTCGCATTCCTCAGGCCATTGGTGCACCTTTTAATTCCTTACTAATATTATAAATGCGAGTTTGTTTGTTTGTTGCGCTTCACGCCGTAATAATTAATCGATTGATCATCATGAAATGTTGCATACACGTTGTCTTTCGTCCAGAAAAAAAATACTGTATATTTTATTGTCAAAATCTACATCCTATCTACATTTACTTGGCTTAATTATCTGATACAGTTAAGTTAGGTTAAGTCTATAGTTAAGTCTAGACTAAACTTTATCAGATAATTAAGCCCTACTGAACTGCGTTAGTAAAAGTATAACATTGTACAATGTTATACTTTCACTAACGCAGTTCTTTAAAAGTGATGAACAAAAATAACGCACCATCGAAGCTTTGTGATACATACTCATTAAAAACTTTGCTTTCAATTAACGTTGCAACACCTTACGCATTAAAACCAATCCCCTGCGTTTACTAAGTTAGCTCTAAATTTTCACGAGCAACATAACTCTCAGTGCTCGAGTGCCCCTAAAAATAAAACGGGGACAATTGTCGCGAATTCTGGACGTGTTCCAAGTTGACACTGGAGCGGACATGGCAGCTGTCAGTGCGCAGGATTTCCTCTGTTGTAGACATCTTTTTGTCAACAAGTTGCTGATGAAATTTTTGTAACGTTAAAATGGTATGAAGTTCAATGTTTTCCAGTTTAAAATGTGGTTGATGTTTGTTAATCGATTTCGAAATAATTTTGTTCTCGGAACTGCACTTATACTTTAAAATTTAGCTTTATTCGAGTCAATATTGTTTCTTTTCTTAACAGTCTAAATTTAAATATTATTAATAGAATTGCTTTTTATGTTTATAAGCAACTATTTGCATGAAATCTATAAGGTATAAGACTACTGTAATAAAATTTAGCATAGCCTTGTTTATTCAGCAAATTGTGTTTATAGCTGTTTGAATTACACCCATAGGTCGTTAGAATCCAAAGTAATGGGTGCTAGTTTTGGAAAGGACGTCATATAAAATGTAGCAATAAATGTCGTAATACTGCAATATCTCGTCGATGGCATGCGCTGTACTTATCTTAAAAGTTGAATGAAATTTCTGATTCATATAATTTATACCCAGATGTTTTTTTTAAATCGGCGCTCGCGCTTTATATAATTCCTGTATCGCGGGGGACTTTTACAAAAATTTAAACAACGGACACAAAGAACATCTAGATTCTAGACTATTACTTCCCCAAGTGGTCCAGGTGGACCCCAGGGGTCCACGGGAGACTAGACGGGGGTCTATGTTAGCGTGACCAAAAAATGGGGGTGCACAATTCGTAAGCGGAGGTCCACGAAAATTAATTTGGTTTCGGTAGTGAAGAACTAAAATGTTGACTTGACTTCACCGACTGCCCGTAGAGATTAATTGAAAAATTTTTACTTGCATGGACTTGTTTAGCTGCAGGGGGTCCACCGGGACCAGCTAAATTTTGAAAGTGGTCTAAGAGAAAAAAGTATGGGAACCTCTGGTCTAGACTTTGTATAACTATTTTGTGGATCACACAAATTTTTGCGTCGTGTGAGATTCGAACAATACAACCACAACACAATACTCGCCACAGAGGTAGTTTCCAGGCGACCACTTGGACCACTACGCTAACCGTGCAGTCAATATGTATTTTAAAATATATTTTGAAGTAAACATACAAGACGCCTACCAAATTTCTCGAAAAGCTTTAAAAAGCAAGCACATTTATTATTTGATACCGCTTCCTCTGCAGCGTCACCTAACCGAGATGCGAGAGATAGCGATTTAATTAACTATGCACAGATAAGCGACGTTATTGATGAGTACCAATTTGCGGCTGTCGTAGGCTTAATTACAAATCGTGCAGTTGTTACTTTAATCTGTGACTTTACCGGCTTCAGATTTAATTTGTTAATAACAGATTTCACAACCGGTTTTGCTAATACCGAGTAGTGACTGATAAAGTCAATTAATGTGTTAATACTAATTTACATGTAGTTGTAAAATCTAATTTTCATGTCATAGTCTAATTACACGTGCGTCAATCACATACAGCTTGGCATTTTATTTCTAAATACCTTTTGTGATCGCAATCTGCATTGTATAGTAGTTCTATAAGTCAGCTTAAAGTAAATCTATTAAGTATATTTAATCTATTAAAGCTATGCAAGTAAAGGGTAAATAAATTAAAAAAGCTTCAAGTTTATTTACTCACTATCTCAGCTCGCTTTGACAAATTTAGGGCCATCAAGAAAATTTCTCAACGTTCAGACAATGGCACTATTGTCGACAATTTAGGTTAGGTAAGTTCACTCAACTCGCGCCCGTGCTCCCGCAGGATATACAATCCCTTCACCATCTACCAATGTGTTTGTTCCAAACCCAGCTTTATTTAACAAATCGTCGTATTTCATATCCGTTGCACGCCCTACTACATCAACTATAACTTTTGCTGTAAGAAGTCCAGCAATGTATGCCTCTCTATTAGTTTTAACCATATTTATGTTAGGTTATTGGTGCATCAGTAACGCTATACCACGGAACCTCATGCGGTTTACACAGTAAACACAATATGAAGTGACTATTGACTATTCCTGTTCTCAAGCGTCGTTCGTCTTTTTAATTTTGCATTTTCTATATACAGGATAGGTTTCGGATTTCAAAAGCTTCTTTGAACTGTCTGGTTTCAACCTTTTATTATGAAATAATGAGAGCCCACGGGATCGTATTACCGTTCTTTATAATTTTGATTGACGTCTCATCGATATTCGGTTGCTTATGGATTTCCTTGTTATTGAAGATTTTTGAGTAGGTTTCAAGTTATTTGCGACGATTAAGATTTTAAGAATGATGTTTATGAGATTTTATCGAATTGAGCAGAAATATAGATTCGTTACCTGATTAGTAATTATTCAAAGTTGTTAGTTCAAAATAGTAATTATTCAAAGTAATTATTAAAAGTGAAAATAAAAGATAACCTTTGTAAAGTTCATTGAAATTAAACTACTATATACGGATTTTATCGCGTTGTTTATTTGACACTTTATTACAAAATTCTGAAAAACTGTTACACTACTATAATACTATTAAACTTTACTAATTTTTAAGCTAATTAAATTATTGAAACTATTAAAACTACTTATACTATTAGTATACTATTAAACTATTTATATTTATGTTTACACTTTCCCCGACGTTTCGGTTGCTTTTCAGCAGCCATGGTCACGGGAAGACTAAGATGGTAGTGGTCTCAATGTTCCAGTGTAGTTATTTCAAAGTACCCGAACATAATTTAATCATGGGTGTTTCTATTTACGCAGAATGAGCTCAAAGTATCATGAAGTCTAGCTGTGGTTTGCTTCTTCTTGGGTTTGACTATTTGAATTACTGGATCCCAAGCTGGTGGTACATTCTTTTGTAAAGTTGACTATACACAAATAGTGATTTACAACGGTACACAATACTTGACACTTTCCAAAGCCACTTAACATTCGATTACACCAAAATTATCAATGTTTACTATAAAATTGAAATCAGGCATTTATCTCTGTTTATCTACTAGATAAGCAAATAGCTGAGGTGTCGATGCCGGCTATGGTTTCAGATAAGATATCTGATGAGGAAGTAGCGATCAGATAGCTATCGTACGATATGTGGAGAAATTATTGACTGGTGAGCGCCGAGAGTTGATTTGAGTTTGTGTGTCTTCGTAGATCGTTAGTTTTTATGGATGGTTGTTAAGAACACGTATTTTCTATTTATTGATAGGCATTTTGATAATGTTCACCTTACAAAAATAATTTAGATAGAAATCTAAATTCAATGAATAATAAACTTGTTGTTATAAAAATAAATTTATTATAAATTTGTTTTTTTTAACGTTTACGCGAGTGCTACAGATTATAATTAGATTACTATTACGGGTTTTATAGCCGATGTGGTATACTTTTATGGATTCGAATTCCCAATGAAGCGAGCAATGTGTTCGGCCTCGATGGCGTAATGGTTAGTGTAACCGACTGCCACGCCTGAGGTTGCGGGTTCGATTCCCGCACAAATCAAACATTTGTGTGCATGAACATGGATGTTGGCCTTGGTTTGGGTGTTTCTATGTATAATATGTATGTATTTACAAAAAAAAAGTAAGTAATATATGTATGTTTATCCATTGTCTAGTAGCCATATTACAAGCTCTGCTTAGTTTGGGCTAGATGGTGTTGTGTGTATGTGATAGAATATTATTATTATTATTATACTCAAAGACCACCCGTGTCATGAGAGATTATAAACTGAATGTACAAGCAAAGGTCATCGTTTTTCCAAAGACTATCCGCGTAACTATAGCGAAAAATATTTTTAACGAGATGAGTGTAAAAACTCAGGATTAAACCTCTTCGTCTTAAATGTAAAAGTAATGAAAAGAAATGACCCCTATATCCCGGGGGTCTATTGACCCACAGCACCCATATTCAAACTCTACCAAGGTATGACTGGTGTCTGCACACCATGTTACAAGTCAATCGGTTTAGTGGTTCCGGAGCTATGCCTGTCACTAACATACAGACACACAGGCCCACATAGTGTCTCAGTTGGGCACGGTCTTCTCTGAATGAAAAGAGAAAGGCCAGTATGCATAGTGTGGTTTAGTGAAAATTATAAAAAACTTTCAGAGATGCCTGTTTCCTAACGATGTTTCCTTTATCGCTAAAGCGAGCGATATGAACACAGTACAACTTTTAAATTTCACAAATGCTTGCCATGCGTTCGAACTCAAAAATTTCCATTGCAGTTCACAGTACTCACCATTAAGCTATCGCTGCTTAAACGCAATTATTGGTAAATTGAACGACACCCAAATATCATATTTCTGTTAATTCTACCTATATAAGTATACCTTGTAATTTATAATAAGCAGCGATAGCCTAGTGGGAAACCGTTAGACTGCCAGAGGTCTCGAATTCGAACCCAAGGCGCGCATCTCTGACTATTCGAAGTTATTAAATAATTATCGCTTGCTTTAAAACGGTGAAGAAAAACATCGTGAGGAAACCTGCATGTCTGAGAGTTCTCCATAATGTTCTCGAAGATATGCGAAGTCTGTCAACCCGCACTGGGCCAGCGTGATGGACTATGGCCTAACCCTTCTCACAATGAGTAGAGGCCCGTGCCCAGCAGTGGGACAGTTTAATACAGGGCTGATATTATTATATTATTTATTGTAATTTATATGGGTTCGTATATCAGTATTAATACAATTAACATAGTTTTCTCATGCATTCATGGAAGAGTACACTTACAAATATAGGTAACAGCGGGTAACATTTCCACCGCAACAGAATTTGGACTTTTCCAAAAATCAACCCTCACGACGACGTATTCGGGTCGGCTGCGTGTAGATTTTATTTATTCATGTGCACGTGTATGTTAGACCGGATTGTGCATGTATTTTAAATGGATTAATTTGTGTCGCGCCCGTGACCCGCATCACGGAAGGGTTACGGCAAAATTAGGGGCAAAATTGTTGACGTGGGTCATTTTGGCCCCATTATATTATTTTTGACTGGTTCGTCACCCCGTTGAAAAAAGAATGACCTGGGGTACGATGACGGGGTACTTTCATTGGAATTGGTGTCGGTCAAAATGTCATTTGATTACAAAATATATTTTTGGGCGATGTGATATTTTTATAAAATGTCAGACCTCAGCGTGTTTGATTAATTTATTCAGTTCTTTGGGTACTCTAGGTGACATTGCCACGTACCTCTCGCCGCTAGTATAACAAAATGTTTTGTAGCATGTTTGGATTTCATATCGGCAGTTTCTTTTTGTGTTTACACATTTTTATATCTGTGTGATATTATGTGTTTGTAATGGTTTACAAACACATAATATCACACATGTGATGGTCTTCGGGTGAATACAACACAACTTTTGCACTTACTATAACACTTTAATTTGTAACTTAATAATCACTGTTATACTTTTATGGACGAACTGACATTTCAAATAACACGGCTCCCTTTTATATGCGTCTTGTGCAACAAACACTTGCGACTTTTAAATTGTAAACAGTGATCTCAGGAAAATAACAAGTTGTTTCTAAGAAAATTACCTGTAAAGCCAAAACAATATATTAAAAAATACACGAGTATTTTCTGTTAACGGGAAGACCTAGTCGTAAATCATAATTATACCATAGTTTTACACGTGCGTTCTATATATTAATTAAGATTCTCCCCGGGGCATATTTCTACTGTAATTAGGAGCCCTCGGATGTAGACGGTTGCATGTGTCTCCAATTACTCGTCATATTTAAGTCGTGAGAATTAGACACGTATATTTCATACATTAAGGAAACGATTATTTTAAAAATATGGAGTTCTTTAAAAAACTCTGTCAAGTTCTTTGTAACTCTATTTTAGAAAATCGTGTAGTCGAACAAAAGCTACTGCGTTTAGCTCATAATAATTATGCTATTATTAATGTATGTATATTATTAAATGACATAAAAAAATCAGGACAGATGTTTTAAAGTTGTTGATTACATTTTTTTTTCTAACTTGTAGGTATATTTTTTTTTATATTAGCTGTAAATATGAAGCAGTGGTAGCCCAAAGGATAATAGTTGCGATTGTTGGTCGTTAGTTCTAATTACATCAAATGCACTAGTGACGTGCACTCATTCTAACTTACCGGGATCAGATAACAAGATTACTATAAATTATGGTACTAAATCTTAACAACAAATTAGCTATAAATAATAAGTCATCCTTATTATAAAATATAGATCCTTTTTTTAAGAAAATGACAACAAAATAGCTTTTAGTAAGAACTCATTTTTATACAGGCATTCTCTACCAATCAACGTTTAGGAGTATAACTAAGAGAAAATAATCATATTCTACCTGTGTGCCAAGTTTCATCTAAATCTATTCAACAATTTACGCGAGATTCCATAACTAACATATTTGCAAACTTTCACATTTTTAATATTGATAGTAAGGTAAAACTCCAGCCCTAATGGTTAGCTTTAACTAATGTTTCGTAATACCATAGCTATGATCTATGATTTCCAACTTTTGCAGTGCAGCACTTAAAACGAACCTTAAAATCCACTTTCCCTTCAAATAAGCTTTCAAACACAAAACCCTTTACTGCTATATTAAAATTAATAGCAACCAAATACTCCACAATATACATTTACTTGACTATCTAAATCTATTTATCAGGGCAGAGTTTTCCTTTTCGCCTCGAAAAAATCGGGCAACCCAATTTTGGGAATTTCTGATAGCTTTTTATTCCCAACACCTTTCTGTTATTTTCTTTTGGCCTATACGTTTCAACTTACGTGAAATGCATTGATTTAGTTTGTTTCTTTTACGTTAGGAACCAGTAAAGATTTTTATATTTTAAGGAAGTCTTCACACGCACTTATTTTTGTGTCGCAGCCGACTTTTCGAATTACAACAAAGGGACACAGAAAACTTCCCGACTCAAGACTACAAGTTGTGTATCACTTAAACTTTTTGACGCATGTGTAGATCGAACTCGATCGATTGACACTCGTGGTAAGCATTGACGCCATTTACATATATAGCATTTATGTCTAGCATCTTATAAAGTTAGGCTTTGGATAAAGATGATATAGCATTTTTTAAGGTCACGCCTAATTTCCCAAAGGAGTGGGCAGATATAGTCTCTAATGATTTTTTTAGAGAAAATAATAAATAATCATAGTATTAGCCAGACCTAATTTCGATTACAGCGGTCAATCTTAACGGAAATACGGATATCTTGGCTACCTACATACGAAATACAATGTATAATTGGTGTACTAGCACGAGTGCTTTCTTTATCCCTGCACGATCATAGTCACGACCAGAGAGAGATCAGCCGCATGGCCAACATCTTCTCATGCTTTTTGAAGCAATGGATGTAAAACACCGCCAAGTCTTAATTCTAATTCAAAACACAATACTTGTGGTTGGTCCGATCCACCAAGATATACCAAATATTACGACTTACGAGACTATGAAACTAACAAAGCATGCGGTATATAACTATGTCATTATTATACCTTCAACATACTACCTTTTATATCCTTCATACACACGCATCAACCTAGTGGGAAATCGTTAAACGTCCATACAGAGGTCTCGAGTTCGATACTAAGGCACACACCTCTCACTTTCCGAAGTTATATGCGTGTTAAATATTAGTTATCGCTCGCTTTCACGTTGAAGGAAAACATTGTGAGAAAACCTGTTCTCAGAGATGTGTGAAGTCCGTCAACCTGCCTGGGCCAGCGTGGTGGACAGCAGTGGGACAGATTATCTACAAGGTTGATATCTTCTATATATATAAAAATCAATGCCACTTTTCGTTGTAATGTTATAACTCAAGAACGAGCTCACCTATCCAAACCAAATATTTAGGCTTTGATCGGATTATTTAGTAGATGGTTTATGTGAAGTTTGCACAAAATTGGTCGAGCGGTTCTTCATTTATCACATTTTTTGTAACAAATGAATTCAATAAATGGCGCATCATTTTGTTAATGGGGATTTTGCTGTCAAATTGAAACTTTTTCAGATGTGGATTGTGCTGTCAAATTGACACTTTATACCTAGCGAAGCACGTACCGGGCCGCTAGTTATCATTATATAATATACGCATCATTTTAAACGCTATTATATTTTGAAACATCTATTACTTTATCAGAGATCATTTCCTTTCAAGTTTTTTTAAAGGATATTCAACTCTATACTAAGTAAAATAAAAAAATACGGTCATGTGCATTTAATTCATTAATTTTACCAATGCATTCAGTAACAGTCTACACAGCGGTCCTCTTGTGCGTTTATCAATATACCGCGACACTTGTAAAATATACAGCGACCATTCCAATCCAGCCATTTCATAATAGCATCACGCGACGCAAAACTGCCAATATGAAGAGCGAACTGAAAATTTCAAATTTCGGCGTGGATCTTCTTTTTTTCATTTTTCTGGCATATTTGATTGACTTTTCATGTTGCTTTGAAATTTTTCCTAAATTATTTGGTTCAGCGTTGGCGTTTGGCTGTTTATTTTTATTGAGAATATTAATTGATCTCTTTATATGGATAGTGAAGTGCAATTTGAAAAAGAGATGTATTACGAGTATGGTATATAGTTACAAATGACTATCCGAATAGATTATGTCCTTCTTAAAAAAGACTGACAGTGTTCATTCTTAACTAATCTATATCTACTAATATTATAAAGCTGAAGAGTTTGTTTGTTTGTTTGAACGCGCTAATCTCAGGAACTACTGGTTCGATTTGAAAAATTATTTTAATGTTGGATAGCCTATTTATCGAGGAAGGCTATAGGCCATATAATATCACGCTACGACCCACGGGAGCGGCGCAGTAACGATAAACGCGGGTGAATCCGCGGGAACATCTAGTTTATTATAAATTCGTATGTGAGTTTGTTAGTTTGGTTCACTTTCACACTTTCAATATTCGAACGATCATCATGTTATTTCGCATACTTAAACGTTGTCAGGGGTATAGAAAGGATAACTTTTATCCAAAAAAAGGTAATATTTCCGAGCGAGCAAAGCCGCGGGAAGGCGCGAACAAACACTCTAAAGGTAGACATACCATCTAAAGGTTACAAATGAGTGCTCATTGTACTACTGATGAAACTTAATTCCTAAGCGAACCAGCTTAGATGAAGGAGTTAATAAGCATACTTACATACATTGATTGAAATTGGAATCCGAACATATTAAAGAGTAGCTGATATACGTCCGGGCGTCACTTGGGGTTACCACATAATATCAGGGTTGGTTTGAGGTATAAACCGCAAGCCAACAACAAACCTGAGTGGTAACCTCGTTTTTCATTATATATTTATTATGTACCTTTTTTTGCTGTATTATAATATCTATGTAAGAACGTGTACCTATATTTTGAAAAATAAAATACTCACAATATTTAAAAACCCATCGTATGTAAAGACAAATTATATTTGTTTTTTAAATTAAACACTGCTTTAGGCACGGCCAGTTTACTTTAAACATTTACGTGTTTCGATGACCACAGCGATAACCTCAAAGAATAGTCGTTTAAAACTTTTATTACAATATTAACACTACATCATCCTAACCACAGTGTTTTGCGGCGTCGCGTCGGCATTAACTTCGTTTAAAAAAACTTCCAGTAATCGACACTGTCGCCAGTAAATCTTCGGACCAATAAATGGTCGGGACCGGCGGCGAATCGAAAGGTGCTGCAATTAAATCCCACGAGATTAAATGGACTCCATCCATTTGTGGTCTTGGAGTTATTGGGGAGCAAGCGATGAGTGAATGTACATCAGTTATGAATTATTGAGCGTATTAGTGTTGAGATGAAGGACGATCTGTATTCTTATACGACATTAAGGTGGTATTATAATATTACTAGCTATGGCCCGCGGCTTCGCTTGCGTTAATTTAGAATTTGACAATCAATTCGGGTTGTACTCTGCTTGTAATAATATAATTCAATCATGATTCGAAAGGCACGTGGCGTCACCTATTATCATAAGAACGTTATTATTGTTTTCCTCGGGAATAGTAATATTTTTCGGGATGAAAGGTAGCCTATGTCCGTTACTGTACACCTGACAACGTATTTGCAAAAGTTCAGGATGATCGGTTCAGTAGTTTAGGCGTGAAAAGGTAACAAACAAACAAACCCATTTTCGCTTTTATAATATTAGGATTAGGATAGTCATCAATCTGAAATAAAAAACACGAAACAAAATTCAGAAAACATTCGTAGATAGTGTCAGTAATAATGTTTGTAAAGAGCTGCAGTATGAATTAACTACAAATAATAGACCTTGAGGATATAAATGTAATAGGTATTGTTTGTCAGGTAATGTGCGATCACCTTTGAGCCTTTGTGTTGCATGATTTGTGTAACTGAATACGGGTTTTTAAGTGATCATACTCGGTATGTACATACCTTCTTAAAAGGCTTGAGTTTTTGGCTGTGATTACAAGCACACTGACGCGACAATGTCTGCCTGCCGTTTGTCGGGTAGATGTAACTAAACCAACCGTCATAGTTTATTTTTTTGTGTACTTCGACTATACTAGCCGTGTCCGTATTCTGTGCCTTGTCGAATATAAATCATACAATAACCCAACCGGGAGAAGGTAGTATGATATAAAATAAAAATTATTATAAATAAGCATCCGTAGTAGTACCTTTGGAAAGAAATGTATTATTTCTAAATCCTTTTCTTGAAGCAAGGTGTTGTCGTGTTTTACAATCTCAAGGTCATATCCAAAACTTTAAATAATTAGCCTAAGACTAATACAAGATCTACCGTTACCTCGGTTATATAATTTTTAGTTTAAGCTGCACAGATTTAAAGAATTAACTATACAAATAAAGTAATTCGATAGATGCTCTCATTTAAATTAAATCGATTTTTGACTGAGTAGAACCTAGAAATTTATGACGTGATTTGATACACAATCGAAATGTGAATCGAACGAAAATATGATCGTTCAGAAGTCTACAGACACAGATACAAAATTCAAGGTTGTTGTTTTCTTGTCCGTTGAATTTTACAACTTAAACCACACTCTTCGCCAATGTCCAATGGCTAAGTAATTAATGCTTTCATGTAACTTTCTTATGTGTAACGCTACCGGAGGACACAGGACGATTGCTCCCAGATAAAGGATGCTTTCAGTGCCCTGACTCTTACCTTTTTCAATTAAATTAAGGTACAAAAATAATGAACTTCAAGATTGAATCTCGATGTTTTCGGCTCAGTTAATGACAGTGAAGGCTTGCGAAAGAATTACATTGTTTTATTTTTGACTTTTGAATAGGGTTCAACATGCATTTAAGTTATTTTACATGTGTGTGTGTGTGTGTGTGTTTCATGTTGACAATACTCTAAAATAAGACAAGTAATCTTTCTTGACTTGAATTATGTATATAAAAAATATACATAATTCATTAGCAAAATCCATAGGGACCGACGTGGTTTTAAAAGAAATAATTATCCCGAAACAATCATTCAATGCCTTTTAATCGTTTCTTATGCATTATTCTTTTTATTTAACTACGGTGATTAACAAGTATATTACGTAATGATAATCGGTTATCGTACATTCACTATTGCAAGTCAGGGCTGATACTCATACGATACTGATTTGCTAAAAAGCAGGTATTGGCTTGATAGCTCAAAAACATATTTTACGCTGGTGCTTAACATTTTATATACCTGAGAGTATTTTAATGCTTCCTTAAAAAACCTACTCATCACAGAAGCACATTACAAGGTTGTTTGGATAGCCAAATATAAGATCATAGGATCTTATGTTGGTACTTACCGAATTGGGCTGCAAGCAAACATATTATTATTATGTTGCTTAAAATTAAACGATGAGCAAACATTGTACAGTTATCTATAGACCAAACTTTACACCCAGCCCTAATTTTACTGGTAGTAATAGGACAAACTAAAGTGCTTTATTAAAATAACATGACCCTTTTATATTCATCATTATAACAAACGTCGTCAACTAACAAACTGGCAATTAAAAAACAAACAGTAAAATTGTGAGTGAAAAAAGGTTTTACATAGTCAACATTTACATTAAACGGTTAGCCCGCATTTAGATTACTGTAGCACCAAGTTATTTTTCACCGTCCACATAAACCGTATTTTGAACGGCATAAATTTCAATTTCATGTATTTCCAGTCAGTTATAAATTGGTATGACTTAAACAGAAATTAACCAGGTTTTGCCAGCACTGACAACCGTATTGCTTTTGATATAGAGTCCAATTTTGGAAAACCGACTAACCAGACATTTTGGTCAACTTTAGCATAAATTAGCATGTGGCGAGTAGGGAGACAAGCGGTATCAATCACGATAAATACTATTTTGTAGTGACACTGGCCTCAGGCCTGCGTGCTCGGTACTCCTTAACGAGCGACTTGTGATTTTTTAATGACATCGTTTGCGTGAAAGTGAGCGACAAATACGATGCTGCGAATGTAGGCAATACAATTATATCAATGTGAAGATGATGAAGCCGCTCGAGGCTGACACGGTTTGCGGTGTAGGTACTAACTAAAACAATTATTCCATATTTTCCAATGATAATCATGTGAGACAGGTAGGATAATACCTGTCTATTATCGAAAAAGTTGCTATATACTTTATTATATACCTGATCATACAAAGCATATATACATAATCTCACAGCTATATCGCTGAATGGGTAGACTAACGTGTATGATGTCCACATTTCGCCATGCTTGTTTGTAGGTCCCACGTAATAGAAGGCGATTCAATTGCTGTTTACCATTATTCACAGTCTCCGTGCAGTTACTGATACCTTCTTGACAAGTCAAAAGAAATTGATAGCGCTTTGCATGACCTGGGAACCGCCACTGAGGCAGAAGCTTATAATACACCTTACATATAAGATTTGCAAAGGCTCTAAGTAAACAGTACCAAGAGACATGCAAACTAACACAGCCGGGGCAATCAAGTCCTTCATCGGCTACTTGATTTAACAACTGAATTTATTACTAATAGCTCTAATTCAGCGCCTGGCACTTAAGTATCTAGTTTTGATTTAGAAGTCCAACACGTGCAAAGAGCCTTTGCAATACAATGTATGACCGCTGTAAATGTCGATACCGGTGACTCACATCCGGTTTGTGGCAGATTAGCAAAAGTCAAATAATGAGACCAGCAATAGCCAATCAAATAGCTTGATATAACTTTAATAATAATAATAATATTCTATCACATACACACAACACCATCTAGCCCAAACTAAGCAGAGCTTGTACTATGGGTACTAGACAATGGATAAACATACATATATACCTTTCTTTTTTGTAAATGTATACATATTATACATAGAAACACGCAGACCAAGACAAACATCCATGTTCATGCACACAAATGTTTGACTTGTGCGGGAATCGAACCCGCGACCTCAGGTTACACTAACCACTACGCCATCGAGGCCGTCTTTGATTTTGACAAGTCGTTTATTTGCCTTTTTACCTGAGTGTTACAAGCGTCAATATCTCCTGGTGCCTACTTAATGCTTAATTTAATTAAAAGATCGCACTCTAGGTTAGTTACTAATCCTATAAAAAATAAACAAAGTGAGCTACAATGAATACTCTGAAACCTCTACCACTAAATAGATTATAATGTATGTAGCTCATGTTGACGAACATCTCGCTATTTATAATGCCATTACTACACTGCCACTTATTTCTAAGTAATTATCCGTAGAACTAAGAGCTTTCCTTTTAGCCGTTGTAACACAGTAGGAAGTACTCCATCTATGTTCTTGTGAAAGCCTAATCTCCTAATACAAATAACCTAATTAGCCTGTTATCTCACTAGAATGTGCTTTGCTATCAATTTTATTATCTCGAAACCGTGGGACAGCATTCTTTGTGAGCGCCCTAATCTTATTTATGGTGTGTTTATCAAGACTACAGATGTTTATCATTGAACTTTAGTGGACGGGTTGCATCATAGAAATATTTTGATCGTTTTTGACTAATGCTAATGGATGAAAGTTGGACATTTCTGAATAGATTAGCCCAAGAATGACAGCTATTTAACTATTATATTTATCTGTTTAGATCTGATGACCGGTGACATGCCTCAGTTTATTTTCGGGCTTGAATAATTTAGAGTGCTGATCATCGACATTGGAAATGTCAAATTGGCCTTGATAGTTTTCTTAATGAAGTGAAATTAATTTATTCACCTTAAAATCGTCATCTTCGGCGAGGTAATAAAACTAGTGAGCCAAGTGATATGTTTTAATTATCAATAAATACTACATTTTATTCAAAGTGAATTATTTTAATTACAATGTTTTTCGAAGTGAAACTTCTTTAGGCGCGTTGAGCACTTCTTGGGTGAACAAAAATCATAGAACTCGCGTCATCGTCAAGCTTCGTGATCGTCACGTTTCCACGCTTTCCATTTTTGAATAATTTTAGAATATTAACAATAGCTCGGAGATGGTGCGTCTTCTGCAAAAAGTAACGAAATGTTGACCCTTTTAATAACCCCTAAGAGAGTATCAGGAATCCGACCCGCCACTTTTTTTTGTTTGTAAAGAAGTCTTTACGATCAAGGATTAAAGTTTTCACTTCTATCGGCAGTCACCAAAGACTGCCCCAATTTTTTTTATTACTGCATGTGACAGTCGAGCCAGCGTGCCACTTGAGGGCAAGAGTAACCACCGCTCATCTACACGACTATGTTTTGTTGTCATCACAGAAATTTCCAAAGAAACACAACCACGTTGCTGCCTACCGTATATCAAATATGTAGGAAAACCTACGGTAATGACGGTAAGCAGTTACCTTAAGTTATGTAAAGTGGACGGGGCCAGGTGGTAGAAAAAGAAAGGACCGAGGGGGTGAAATTTATGTGAAGTCTGAAGGCTTGTAGAAGCAGCGATAGCTCAGTGGGGAGACCCACACACTGCAATGCAGAGGGTCTCGGGTTTGAACCCACATCGCGCACCTCTGACTTTCGGTAGTTATGACTTTTTGAAATTATGTGCGTATTGATTGACAATTATCGCCTGCTCCGTGCCTTGGAGAGCACGTTAAGCCGTTGGTCCCGGCTGCCATGAACATCTATTGCAGTAATTATTGGGAAAGTCAGTGCCCTCTAATATTCTGACACTGGTCTAGCCTTAGTGTATCGTTAGCCTTCGGGTTGCGGAGGTCAGATGGCAGTCGCTCCGTGTAAAAACTGATATCCAGTCAAATCCGGTTAGACTAGAAAGCCGACCCCAAGTGACTTGGGAATAATAAAGGCTAGGGAGAAGAAGATGTAACATTACCGCAATCGTAACACAATAATTATTATATTATAATTATAATAATTATAAATTTAAAGATACACAACAATTATTAGTTCTAACCAATATAATAAATGCGAATGCGAGTTTGTTTGTTACGGTTTTACGCCTTAACTACTCGACCGATAATCATAAAATTTCGCATACATGAAACACGTAGGGTTGCACTACAAAACAAGAGGTGGCGAAAATAACGTGTAAACTCAGGTAAGTTAGGTATAGTGGTTATTGCAATCAAGCGATAACAAAAGTGAGCGCGATTTGACTGTTACACTCCGTTTTATACAAATATTAGTAATGACGTCATAATAATCAAATAACAGTCTGTTTCAACCAAAATATTATATCCTAATAGTATAAAGTAGCGATATCAGCTCAAGGTCAAACAAACAAATAAATAATTAATTATATATCCTATCTTATATTATATTTTATATGCTATGTATATGACGTGTTAGTGGTGTGAGCCGGTGCTTGTAACATACACGTTGTCAGGCGAATAGAAAAGGACATAGGGTATCTTGCATTCAGAAAAACTTCTATTACAAATCTAACCTAACCTTCATTTAAGCGGGCGAATCCACAAGCAAAATTTAGTATAAAATAAACAACTGCCACTATCATTCCTATATTACCAACCTAGTGCCACGTTTTTCATTTTCATTTTCATAAGATGATTGACTCTTAGTAGTACCTGTATGTAGGCATAACGATGTTCTAAGATGCCATGTATGTACATATATTCCACATTCAAAGTGACGTCATTGTACTAGTACGTCAAGTAAGTGGTTGGATACGGTGCCCGCGTTCTACGAATGTCGGAATACTCGAGCGTTAAATCGCAGCTGTTTGAGAACCAGGAGACTTGTTCCGACATCGATGTCCGACGCTCTACGAACTATTTAGAGATGGGATTAGGAGTATTCTATCGATAAAAAAAATTGGGGCCGTCTTTGGCGATTGCCAATAGAAGTGAAAACTTTAATCCTTGATCATAAACACTTATTTATAAACAAAAAAATAAGGGCGGGTGGGATTCCTGATACTCTCTTAGGGCTTATTAAGAGGGTCAAGATTTCGTTATTTTTTGCGTAGGACGCACCATTTCTGAGATATTGTTAATATTCTAAAATAATTCAAAAATGGAAAGCGTGGAAGCGTGACGATGACGAAGCGTGACGATGACGCGAGTTCTATGATTTTTGTTCACCCAAGAAGTGCTCAACGCGCCTAAAGAAGTTTTCACTTAAAAAAACTGCTTTGGTTTGGTATTTGAGACTCGGTGTTGCGACTGCTAGGTATGAGGTCTTAGGTCCGTTTTTTAGGGTTGAACAAAGTGCCTTTTGCGTTTTTCTGGCTACTAATTTCCAGTACCAGCACGAAGTCTAGCAAAATGCCTGGAAACAGCAATCGTTCCCTATAACGTGGCAAGTAAAACTGTTGTTGGTGATATGTGAGTGTAATACGCTGATCAGTACGCATGTTACTTTGATTGCAAAACTTTCGATAAAACACTTGCAATTTCGATTTTCGCATGGTATATCAGGGGTATCATTCGCACATTGTCAATTCTTTAAGCCAAACAAACTAAATTTTGTTCCTATGATAAGGTCTGCAGAATCCTTGATGAGTCCTCGCGCAGTTAGCTTAAGATCGGACCAGTTGCCGTACTGGCATAAAACCATCTGCTAAAAGCCTGCAACCCTACTTAGCACAGGCATACAATACATTCGATTGCGATCTTTGTCATACTTTTTCTTTAGTACAGTTAATGTCTTGCATATTTATCGGCTTTGCCAACACGCTTAGCTCGAGTACCATTTCACATTCACTCAACCATAGAACGATATTTTCAAAACTTGACCTAATCTCTCAGGTCGAAGACGTTTAATTGTCTATAAAGATTTTACACAAATCTTGATCTTCTCCCTAGCCTTTATTATTCCCAAGACACTTGGGGTCGGCTTTCTAGTCTAATCAGATTTAACTGGATATCAGTTTTTACACGAAGCGACTGCCATCTGACCTCCGCAATCCGAAGGCTAACCATACCCTAAGGCTAGACCAGTGTCAGGATATTACAGGGCACTGACTTCCCAATAACGACTACCATAGACGTTCATGGCAGCCGGGACCGACAGCTTAACGTGCTCTCCGAGGCATGACGCAGGCGATAATTGTCATTTAATACGCACATAATTTCGAAAAGCCATATAACTTCCGAAAGTCAGAGGTGCGCGACGTGGGTTCGAACCCGAGACCCTCTGCATTGCAGTCTGTTGGTCTCCCCACTGAGCTATCGACAACACGATCTTACACAAATCTTGATAATTAGATGAAATACCCTCTACTGAATAGCCAACGTCTTCCACAATCGCTTTGCCCTTACGTACATTCGATGGTAGGTACGTAATCGAAGTGATAATAATTTTCATCCTTTGATTGCGGGCTGTTAAACTGAACAGTTTACGACCAGCTAAGTGCTTAATTTAGCTCTAGCCATTACGCTTGAAATGAATAATCACAGGCTCATATTATTAACTTAATGATCTAGCGTTCATTATAAATAAATGTAGGTGAAACTGTAAAATGATCTACAGCACAGGAATAAAACTGTCAGATATGTCTTTTCATTGCACAATTAGCACATTTTATCCTAGAAATTGACAAGTAGACTGACTGCATTATTATTATTAACTAGCTTTATTATTACTTACTTACCTGCGACTTCGTCCGCGTAGATTTTAACTAAAAAGTGTTTGTTCCCGCGGAACCCTATTTTTTTTCTAAAATCAAGTAGCCTATATTACTCCTTATAACATCAGCTATCTGCCAGTGAAAGTCTCGTCAAAATCGGTTCAGCCGTTTCGGAGGTTAGACGAAACAAACAGACAGACAGACAGACAAAAATTTAAAAATAAATGTTTTCGTATAGGTATCTTATATACTTTCATATGCATTAGATAAAAAGCTGTTATTTTGACATTACAAACAGACAGTTCAATTTTATTTATTTGTATTTGTATAGAATTTTATAGAAAATCTAACTATACTGGGTGTAAGGGACGGTGTACCGAAAACTGAAATAGTTGATTAGACCATTATTCTGAGTTAAAATTGTTGGATTTTTTTTCAACAATCACAATTGCTTTTCTGCAATTTTTCATTTTTCTGACTGTCACATTTTTTTATAATACAGTAATGTAATTAAATGGTCGTGATTTAAATAGATCAGATGTTTTTATGCGCGCGGAACGCAGAGTTCATTCGTCGAGTGCGATGTATTGGTAGCAATCCATTGCGTACCGCGTAATAATGTTAATCTACATAACATTTAAATCTTGCGTTTATTTATTAATTGAAGTGTGCGTCGTGATAAGTACTTATAGAAAGACGTCTTTCTAAAGTTTTCGGTACGCCGTCCCTTACACCCATTATAAACGTGGATGTTTATGATGAAAATTAATGTAATACACAGATAATTAGTCCGGACTTGGGTTATATTGGTGTATAATGGCCGTTAGGAAAGTAGCGTTGTGTTATCCTCGTACCTCAAAAACCCCGTGAAGTTAGTTGGGCTTGGTTTCTGTCCGATTTCCTGTCTGCATTGGGCACTGCTGGGTGGGTCGCTGATGTAGTTTCAGTTTCAGCGACCCACCCACCACTCAAGGCAGCGAGTTGGCACACCGTGATAATGTTTTAGTCGGTGGTTTCTGTGGTAGATTATCGTCTAACAAGACTATAAAAGTGAGAGAATAGAGAGTACGTGGATGTTTGCGCACACACAGGTGCATTATAATATTTTCTGCGCAGAAGACTCGAGTCCACTGAGATTGGCCGCCGTGACTAAAATCGGGGTCAGGTCTTCTAGACCAATATCAGTTTTGTTCTTATTCTTGTGATATTACCTGATGTTAAGCCAAGGCAATGTGTTTCATTTCTTTCAAGATATACCTATAGAATAACAGAATAATTTTTCGTAGTCTAATGTTGATTCAATAGTCTGGCGGTATTAAAGCCGTTACTACGGATGTATTTATTCAAAGAATACTCTTGCAAGAGAAAGAAGTAAGCTTGTGCTTTTCCTTTATGTGCCTCAGTAATATATAGGTTATCGACAATCTTCATTAGGTGAACGTTACGTAACTACTCTTGGAGCGTTGGCTAGATGTGTGACGCGGTACTCTTGAGGTAATTGCCGTATTTCACACAGCACCCGTTCTGAGCTTATTTTGTACTGAAGAAGCAATATCAACGCGAGTCAGCTGAAGGAGCTTTAGTTATGAAAGCATATTAAAAAATTATTTTCTGGATTTTTATATATAATTATATTGGTCTATATCCCAAAAGGGGCAGGCAGAGGTGTACTACAGTCACGTTTTACCAGATATGTTTTAGGTAATATGGAGCGAGCTTATTGCCGTCTACCTGTCACAGTTCTCTTACAGATTCTGTGCTGATATTAACCTATATATATATATACATATATATATATATATGTTTATATTTTCGTAGTGCGATAGCTCAGTGGGGAGACCAATAGACTGCAATGCAGAGGGTCTTGGGTTCGAACCCACGTGTCGCACCTCTGACTTTCGGAAGTTATATGACTTTTCGAAATTATGTGCGTACTGATTGACAAATATCGCCTGCTCCGTGCCTCGGAGAGCACGTTAAGCCGTCGTTCCCGGCTGCCATGAACATCTATGGCAGTCGTTATTGGGAAGTCAGTGCCCTCTAATATCCTGACACTGGTCTAGCCTTAGGGTATCGTTAGCCTTCGGGTTGCAGGCTGCAACCGCTCCGTGTAAAAACTGATATCCAGTCAAATCCGGTTAGACTAGAAAGCCGACCCTAAGTGACTTGGAAATAATAATGACTAGGGAGAAGAAGATGTTTTTATTTTCGTAATACTTTACAATATGTTCTTTACCCAAAAAATCCATTCGTAGCCGAAAAACAATCAGTTTTAAGCGTTAAGGTTACTAAAATAAGGTTTAAAATGGCGTGGCACTTGTTGGCTCGTATAAAAACCACTGGTAAATAGAGATACAAAATGTAGCGCCTTGTATGCGAGCCGCAGTCCTTTGCGGACAGAGAAATTAGTAACAAAAAAGTCAAACAATACTTTGCCCAAACCGGTTATAAAAACTGAATCTTCGAGCACAGTAGTCGAATACATTACCACTGTGTCATCACAGCATCCATTTTCAGTCAAACCTGATGGTTCATCATCAGACGTTTTGTGAATAGTAAACGTACGCAAATTGGAACTTCATTCAATTAGATACCTAGAGAGATTAGTCACTACGGCATGTCTATATTAGCTTAGGAGAATGCTCAAATCGGGCAGCTTGACCACACTAGTAACGTATTGTAGATCGAAGTACTCCTTACTTCGTTGCTAAACCTTGTGTTAAGTTCCTACAGTAAGTAAGATGTTCCAGCTGTTTTTAACCAACGGGTTTTTGGTATGTGCCTCTTGAGCCGACAGCACAGCGACAACGCACGTATCATACACCTGATGATGCAAATATCTAAGAATATTCCTTTTGCCAATAATGAAAGGCTGTCCGGGCTATATATGTAGTAACATCATAAAGTTATGGACTTTGTTCGATTCGACGCGCCAATCTCTGGCATTATTAGGCACATGTGAAAATTCTTTTTGTATTATATACCCTGTTCAGTAAGAAAGGTACTAAGCTTCTTAATATTAAGCTACAACTCGGAGCGGACAAATAGAGCACTGTCCTAATAAATGTGCTGATAATATATATATTTATTAAAGACTTAGCTATCATTGAATTAACGTTTGTAAACTGTTTCTAATTTATAAACCAATGTTTGTAACCATTCAATATTTATAACAAGGACCTATTTAATGTTTCATAAATTAATTAATAAGAGTTTATATATCTAATAATGGTGTAAAGAGGAAGGATTTAATTTTTTGTTTGTTTGTTTGTAAGGATTTAACTCAAAACCTACACAAACGATTTTAAAAATTGTTTCACTATTACAAAAAGCTCTACTATCACCAAGTAACATAAACTATATTATTTAAAAATGTACTGTTACTAGCACAACCTAACCTAGGTCTAGATATTCTAACAAAAACATAAGATAAAATATCGGTTCATAAAATCTAACCAGAATAAGTCCTTCGCATCTAAGTCTCTCGAATTTGTCGCGTGGTCTAACCTAATGAATTAGGAGTCGGCGGTAACGGCTCGTGGCAAATTGTGGACGCAATTACATGTGTTAATTAAACACGTTTGCAAGTTCATATCCTGCGTTTGACAGGGACGTTGTATTTTTAGAAGGTGGTGGTTTGTTTGTGGACTAAGGAGTGTGAAGCGATTCTAAGTAGATTTAAAATGACTTTGGTATAAATGGTAAAGTTTGAGAATTTGTATGAAGTGTGTGTGGCTTATCAGAAGGCTCAAGGTCACGCAAAGGACGATGGAGAGAGCTATGCTCGGGGTTTCCCTGCGGGATCGAATCAGAAATGAAGAGATCCGCAGGAAAACTAAAGTTGCCGACATAGCTCTCCGGATAGCCAAGATGAAGTGGCAGTGGGCAGGGCACATAGCACGCAGAACCAATGGCCGTTGGGGCAAAATGGTTCTAGAGTGGCGGCCACGCACCGGAACACGCAGCAGGGGTAGGCCTCCCACAAGGTGGACCGACGACCTGGTAAAGGTCGCGGGAAGCGGTTGGATGCGGGTGGCCCAAGACCGGTCTGTGTGGAAAACCTTGGGGGAGGCCTATGTCCAGCAGTGGACGTCTTTTGGCTGACATGATGATGATGATGATGTGTGTGGCTTTTACAAGTTAGCAAAAGCACAAATGTTCTAACGTAGTTTATTTTTTCAAGGAGGACATCTCCCGCCCTCGGCATAACTCCTGTGTCGCGGGGGACTTTACAAACATTCAAACAATGGACACAAAGAACACCCAGACACGGAACAACCACTTAAGGATCACACAAATTTATGTCCCGAGTGGGAACCAACAACACTCAGCGCAATAACAGCGGCGAGGCGCCCACTTAAACCACAATTCCATCCGTGCAGTCTTACTTGCTTACTCATATACAGACACAATAAATATACAGACTCATATTATATAGATACATGACTCTTGGAGCAGCGGTAGCTCAGTGGGAGACCAACAGACTGCAATGTAGAGGATCTCGGGTACGAACCCACGTCGCGCACCTCTGACTTTCGGAAGTTATATGACTTTTCGAAATTATGTGTTTATTGATTGACAATTATCGCCTGCTCCGTGCCGCGGTAAGCACGTTAAGCCGTCGGTCCCGGCTGCTATGATCATCTATGGCAGTCGTTATTGGGAGTGTGTCGACACAAAAGATCCCACTGGGTCGAAGTGTCACCGGTCTGCACTGACTGGCTCCCACATATGATAAGATAAGATAGGATACATGACTCTTGTCCAAAAGAGTAGGCAAAATTCCCACTTGTTATGAATTTCCATTTCTTTTGCTGAGAAGTAATACGTTTCGTGGTGTCCTTTTTATACCCACGGGAATGCATACCGAGATTAAAAGTATCCTATTTGTTTATCTAGGATGATACATTTGTGCCAAGTTTTATCCAAATCGTATAAGGTTTTACGCATGATGAAGTAACAAACCACTTAACCTGCAAATACCTTAAAAAAATGTTTCACTTGTTTTTGCCCGCGGCTTCGATCGAAACAGTACTATTTTTCTAAATAAAAGGCTCCCCATGTCCTATTTTGTACACTTGATAACGGGTATGCGAATATCGATGATGATAAAAAAAATCAAAAATTGATTTATTCAAGATAGGTTACAAGGTAACACTTATGAATGTCAAAGTTACACTAAATTTTTCTGTGAATTTACATTTACTGACACGTTCAGCAAAGCAAGGGTGTAGGGCTCATGAGAAGAACGGGCACGAATCTCATGGCCACTCTTTTTAATCGCCAAGTGATCGATCGATCGAGTAAAGCGTTTAAACAAACAGACTCGACATTAGAATTTATAATATTTGTGAGTATATGAGGATAGGTAAATAATTCTTTATTCTTTCATTTAATTAAAAAGTTAGTTGGTTATATAATATTTTATACCTTCATTACCATTTTACATTTTAGTAGAAATATGTGAAACCTCTAACTTGATGATATTTATTATTTGAAAAATGAAATAACTTAAATATTTCCAATATACCTGCTAAGCATTTCAAATTGAAACAAACACAATCCTTTTGCGAAACATTTCATTACGTAATCGACTGTAAATCATGTTTTTTATCTTAATCCAATATTTCTTATTGGCTTGCGAAAGCGTGCAGGTTTTCCTCAAAACCGAGGCAAAAATACATCTTGGAGACTTTGTATCGAATTTCTTAAGAAATTACAAATTTATTAGCGTTTTCGTACAAGCGAATTTTCCCTTTACATTCATAAGGAAAAGGTCCAAATGAACTGAAATTTTAAACGAGTTTTACAGTAGGGTGCCAGAAATATGGCGTTCGATGAATAGGAAATTAGATCGCGCAATGGGAATGAGATATTATAATAGATGGGATTTTCCTACAGCGACGGAAGATTCTTTTTTCTGTTTTTATCAATTCCGTTTTGTTTTTACGTACGAACGAAGATTGGTACTTATGTATTACAGATGCGGTGAACTCGATGGGAAAAGCTTTAGCACTTGTTACCATTAAGTGCTTATTCACATCCTGCCCTTATTGTTATACGGCGTATAAAGGAAATAGGCCGTATTTTTGGATAGAAAATGTTACGTAAGTAGGTAGGAGTGCCATTAACTTTGCTATACTGCCTTTCGCTAGGTGAGTACGAGTTCTGGAGATTCACAAACCTACGTGTATTAGACGGGCTGTATATTTGTTTATCCCCTCTGTAGTATGAAAAACTATCTACGACATAAAAAAAACATTTTAACTAACGAATCATGTAGACTATCTCAGTGACGCAGCGGTGGTGAATACGATTGCTGTGGTATCTTGGGTTCAATTCGGGAAATCCAATAAATTACACTGCTATTGGATTTTTGTCAAGATATTCTTAGCACTACTGGTGGCGCTCATAGCCAGTTGCACTCACTGATTGGTAAACGATTAGCGAGGTTAAGCAACGTTGGTGCAGTCAGTCTATAGATGGGTGACCGCTTAGTGGTATTTCATCTAACCGTCTCCGTGCTTCGCAGGGCATGTAAAAGGTTGGTCCCGGTTGTTGTCAAATTGACAATAGTCGTTAAGCCATGTCAGAGGCCTACGGGCGGCTTGAACAACTCTTGACAACAGGTTGGCCACTAACCACACGAAAAGAAGAAAAGAAAAAGCACTACTGAGTCCAGAACTGTGACCTATAGACGGCAATTGGCTCGTTCCATGTACGTGGGGCATTAAATAGCCGGCAACATGCGGCTGTAATACACTCCTGGCCTGTCTATAGGTGTATGCGCTACAAATAATAATATTGACTAGTTCGGAATGGAGAAATTTTAAAAAGTGAATATCAAAAATTCTCCTTGTCATGTTTTGTACACTTGACAAAGTGTATGAGAAATTCGATGATGATAAAAAAAAACAAATATAAATTTATTCAAGTTAGGTTACAAGGTAACACATATGAATGACAAAGTTACGCTAAATTTTTCTGTGAATTTACATTTACTGCCACGTCCAGCAAAGCAAGAGTGTAAGGCTCATTAAAAGAACGGGCAAGAAACTCATGGAAAGAATTAAGAACAAAACATTACTTTTATAAGATCCGAGATCCCATAGAAAGATATCGTTTAATCCTGAAATTCACGAAACGTGTCTATAACATAAAAACAATTTCTTCGAATAAAAAAGGAAAATACAATATCTAAGCGTTGTTTTTCAATTCATCCCAGCTTTTCAATGCGGGTATTCTAATATTCTTTCTTGCCCACTGAACCGATCCTCCCCCAAGCGAACGGCTAAGGAATATATTTTTATGTCTACTCCGGCCTAAGCAATAAAGGAAGATTAATATTTCGTATTAAGATTACGAACGAAGGTTTCTTATTTTGTTTGTATTTTATGTATTTCCTATTAGATCTGTGTGCGAGGAAAACAGGCTCAGGTAACGAGTACAAGATGGAAAGTTGCTTTTTTATCACTTTTGCAAAACCATGTGTATGTAACATTCATATTTATCGTATTGGCAGAACTCATGCAGAAGTATTATATTTGTTTCATGCCAGATTTGAAAAATAAAGATAGTTCATCTAATTAATAGTTAGGGTTACACTTAAAGAATCATTGTTTAAAGTTAACATGTAATTTTAAATTATAAGAGTTTAAAATGTAAATTGGACCATTAAATGTAACTAGCGGTCGCCTAGTGCTCGAAATTCGACCAAAGTTTGCCTGTAAGATATTGCTGATATATGTCATTATATTATATTGATATTATGTAACCATAGTTACGCGCTTCGACTGCGTGTATCAAATGTATGGATGTGTGCGTGTTTTTTCGTTAATTTAATATATTTCTAATGCATACTCCTTCTCCATATAAACTTTAACTGTGCCAAATTTCATACTCCTCCGTCCGCGCAATTTTCGTAAAAAGGGGTACAAAGTTTTTGTTTCATTATAGATAAATAAAATATATTATATTAATTTATTTTGTTGCTTTGTAATTTTTTAATACTTATACGGATTTTAACAATGTAAGAGAATATAAGTTATATAAAGGTACGCCAGGCATACCTAGAACTTTCAAATCCAATTTATAATTAGCCCGCTACCAAATGATTTCTTACTATTTATTCACTCTGTGCAGTTCGGCACTGAGATATCATATTCGTACATCTATTTATCCAAAACACAAGAAGATCCCCAGCAGAGGTTTTCTGTACGTACAAATTTAGTTTAACATCTTATTAAATAAAAATAATATTATATTAAACTTTACGTGAAAACAGCGATAGCTCAGTAGGGAGACCAACAGACTGCAATGCAGAGGGTCTCGGGTTCGAACCCACGTCGCGCACCTCTGATTTTCGGCAGTTATATGACTTTTCGAAATTATGTGCGTATTGATTGACAATTATCGCCTGCTCCGTGCCTCGGAAAGCACGTTAAGCCGTTGGTCCCGGCTGCCATGAACATCTATGGCAGTCGTTATTGGGAGAGTGTCGACACAAAAGATCCCACTGGGTCGAAGTGTCGCCGGTCTGCACTGACTGGCCCCCACATAAGATAAGATAAACCTTTACGTGAATTTTACACATTGAAAATAATATAACAGGTTTCCTGTCCGATGTATCACATATTATTATAAGCATAACAATAAATTTTCTATTGTGGTTAACTAATATAGATTTTATCGTGGTTAATTTTTAAAAAACTGCAATAAAACTATGTTTAAACTTTTAAAACTATTACAATTTACGGTGTCCACACGTTTTGTTTGCTTTTACTGCAGCCGTGGGACAAGTCCTGTAATATCATCTGTCATATTATTAACAAACTAGCTGACCCGCGCAAATTCGTCGGCTTCACATAAGAGATTTTGCCCGTTTTTGCAACATTTTTCATCAGTGCTCCGCTCCTATTAGTCGTAGCGTGATGTTATATTGCCTATAGCCTTCCTCGATAAATGGGTTATCCAACACTAAAATATTTTTTCAATTTGAACCAGTAGTTCCTGAGATTAGCGCGTTCACACAAACAACCAAATAAACAAACAAACGAACCGTTCAGCTTTATAATATTAGTATAGATATAAAAAATATATTTTCATAATTTGTCTACAAAACACAAACCTGTCTGTCTCTACAAAAATCTGGAGAAAATTGTATCGTAATAAATAAAGTTGATGCCGCGACAAACTGTAAGCTCGTCTGATCCTCACAAACTCCTTAACTCCGGGTGCCACCTAATTAAATGATTACCCGGCTGTGCCCGGCTTTGGAGTTTCTACGTCCTTTTGTGCGTTGACTGCACCTTTTTTCAGACCTGTCGTGTTTTGTGAACTTGACTGGTTAATTAAATGCGATTTGTTGTGGAGATAATGAGGTATTTGTTTTGTTTTTTTATATGCGTTACACGTATTTATGTGTATGTGTGCTTGCGTGCACAAGTTTGCGTTTTATTAGTGGTCGATTGTAAGGTATAAACGCTTTATGTCAGGTCAAGAGAAATATAAATAGATTATTTAATTTTATTAGCTATTTTCTATAAGTACCAGAATACAGTTTTAAATTTGACTCTCTCTTATAAGATACTCATAACATTATCGGCGAAGTGTAAGCGGTACACCTCTATCGACTTCATAGATATTTTAAATATGCGTGTATGTATGATTCTTCTTCAAATACCTACATAAGATAAGTATATATGGAATGTGATGAAAGTGAAAGAAGCCAGAGAAGTGTGTCAGGATCGTAGCAAATGGAAATCCGTAGTCTCTGCCTACCCCTCTGGGACAGAGGCGTGTATCTATGTATGTATATAAGTTCGTTTTGATGCATTCACCTTACAGAACAACATCTATTCTATAATCTATCGTTGCATTGTTGACAGTGATTAAATCCTTCAAACTTCTTACAGGAGATTGTTTTTGCGCTGTCAGCGCAGTGCATTTTAGTACAATCAGTAACACGCAAGCGAAACTCCAAGTATTTCAAGCGTCCAAAGATACAGGCGAATAAAAGTTTTAATAGCTAACTGGTAATAAAGTAGGCAAAATATTGTTTTAATAATCTTTACTAATATTACAAAGCTGAAGAGTTTTTTTTGTTTGGTTGAACGTGCTAATCTCAGGAACTAAAATCGAAAGTTCGAATTGAAAAATTCTTTTAGTGTTGGATAGCCCATTTACCGAGGAAAGCTATAGGCTATATAGCATCACGCTACAACCAATAGGAGTGGAGTATCAATGAAAAATGTTGCAAAAACGGGAAATTTCTCTTATGTGGAGCAGACGCAGTTGCGCGGCTCAGTTAGTCTTATATATCTGGAAACAAACTATTTTAGTTATACACAGCGATGACACAATTAATAATAACATGGACGGTAGCAAACTCAAACACGACTTGACAGATCTTAAATCGTGTTATGTATATTTGCACGGCTAATTACTAAATATATCTCCTAGTTCCTGATATCAATCGTACATCAATCAATTGTAGGCCTGGATGGCGTAGTGGTTAGTGTAACCGACTGCCACGACTGTTCGCGGTTTCGATGCCCGCACAAGTCAAACATTTGTGTGCATGAACATTGATGTTTGTCTTAGTCTGGGTATTTATATGTATAATATGTAAGTATTTACAAAAAAAAAGTATATATGTATGTTTATTCATTGTCTAGTACCCATAGTACAAGCTCTGCTTAGTTTGGGCTAGATGGTGTTGTGTGTATGTGGTAGAATATTATTATTTTTATATTATAAACTCAAACACATCTTGACAGATCCTAAATCGTGTTATCAATATTTGCACGAATAATTACTAAATATATCTCCTAGTTGCCGAAATCAATCGTTAGGCCATTGCCCACCGATTGTAGTAGCCACATATCCTCAAATTTCCTTTTTGTTGGAGATACACCTTGCTCATCATTGTCTAAGATATAGAAAAGGAGATAAGGTTCCTTATATCTAGAAAAAGAACTATTCCCGAGTAAGCGTAGCCGCGGGTAAAAGTTAGTTTACATTAAAACATTTCTAATCCTTCTTACTACCCTAATTATATTATAATAATATTCTATCACATACACACAACACCATCTAGCCCAAACTAAACAGATCTTGATACTAGATAATGGATAAACATACATATAATAATACTTTTTTTTTGTAAATACATACATATTATACATAGAAACACCCAGACCAAGACAAAAATCCATGTTTATGCACACAAATGTTTGACTTGTGTGGGAATCGAACCCGCGACCTCAGGCGTTGCAGTCGGTTACACTAGCCACTACGCCATCGAGGTCGAAATGAATAATGAATGAAAAATGTTGAAAACATATTGTTATTTTATTGTATGTAAACGGTTGAATGAATTTGGTTAAATTTTAGCACATAATATTATGTATGTAGATTGTCCATATCCTTGAATAACACGTAGAATCGCTTTTCATCGCGGTATGCGTTTCAGTGGAATTCACGCGGGCGAAGCCGTGGGCTGTGTCTGCATAGGTACACGTAACTATTTATAAGGAAGTGTTCCTTACTTCATAGGTGCTTTAGTCACTTGTGGTATTACCCACTTTACCTGGGACGTATTTACGTCCACTTAATAATGAATATGAGAGAGTGATTCGTCCAAGACACCTGTTTAGAGTCCTTCATTGTATATTCAGACCACGCCTCTGTAAATGACAGTGTAGGTGACGTTTGAAGTACAAAGGCCGTGTTTTATTTATTCTGTTTCCACGTTATTGATACGATACACTTGTGTACTTACTAAGAAATATTTTCATGTTCTGTTATTCGAAAATTTAAATTGTTATACAAATGTTAAAAAGTAAACGCCATTCGTATTAAATTGACCGCAATTAATAATCCTAACTAATATTATAAAAGCGAAAATGAGTAAAAATAAATAGTTATAGTAAATTATAAAATCGATCTGCGAAAGACTGCAGGCAGATGCTGGATGCGGCAAGCTGAAGACAGGGCGCTATGGCGCTCTTTGGGGGAAGGCTATGTTCAGCAGTGGACTATTATAGCCTGATGATGATGAAAATGAGTTTGTTTGTTTGATTTTATTTGTTACCTTTTTACACCTAGACGACTGAACCGATCATCCTGAAATTTTGCATATACGTTGACAGGTGTACAGAAACGGACGTAGGCTACCTTTCATCCCGAATAAAATTACTGTTCCCGAGGAAAACAATAGTAACGTTCTTATGATAATAGATGGCACCACGTGTCTTTCGAATCGTGATTGAATTATATTATTACAAGCACAGTACAAACCGAATTGATTGTCAAATTCTAAATTAACGCGAGCGAAGCCGCGGGCTAAAGCTAGTAAAAAAATAAAACAAAATGTCACAACAAAGAAAACGATCGAAGTAAGTCTGCACTCCCTTAACTTAAAAAAAGATACGTGTACATATAAAATGGCCAATGAATTAAACAAAAAAAAAACAACGGGTTGCACTCCGGGAGTGCCGGCAGAAGTGAAAACTTGAATATTAACGTTGTGCATTTTTGATATTTTGGAATGGTTAGGGAATAATTTTGCACGAATTGCTTTAATTATCAGTATAAAAGTACTATAGTAGTGTGTGTATGTGGTAGAATATTATTATTATTATTATTATTATTATTTATGTGGTAAAGTACAATTATTGCGCTATCTTACACAAACATGACAATTCTCCCTCCATCTTACGAATTTTCGATCAGGTCACGTGTCCTGACGCGAGTTAAAATTTTTTACCCATCACAAAAAAGTGCACAACGCCGCTAAAGAAGTTTTCACTTAAAAAAACAGTAACTCATAAATAAGATTTTTTTACGTAAGTACGATTAATTATCCAAGCTTAGAAAATATACTTACTTTACTGAACTTAGAATCATTGCTACATATGTAAGAAGGTAAAAGCAAAACAGTTTACGCTTCAATATTAAATTTCAATCAGTAATAATGGATATTATAATTTGTCAAAATTGTGTAGACAGTAATAAAATTATTCACGTGGCGATCGAACCCGCAACCCTCAGCGCACTGGCAGCGGCGAGGCGACCACTGAAACGACTACAACGCCCGTGCAGCATGTAATGAAAAAAAATAAGTTTACGAAAACGGCCTTCTTATTTTTGGCGATTGGCACAAACTCATACATAAAAGTTTATCTAGTCTGCGATATGTCCGATGATGTGAAAAGTATATGTCATAATTATCTCATACCTAATCTTTGATTACCTTGCTTTGCTAAATGCCTTAGCTCCATTAATTCAAAACAAAAACCTTACCCAGGCAGTTTCATAAATATTCTCTGAAACTCTTAATGTCAATGTGCACACTATTTATTTCAAACCAATTTCTATGTTCTAACACTTAATGAATAAAGGATCAAAAAAATTCAAGCGATGCAATAACATGTCAACAGAATATAACTTTTGAACTTTACACATTTGGTTCTACAAAATCGTAATTTTGTCGTCAAATTAACAAAGAGACGGAACTTAAATGGGATGCGACGGCTGGTAAAGTCACATCTATATTTGGTCTCCATTGTGGACGCATTACAGGGTATTTTTAAATGTAGTATTTTTGTGTGCTTCTCAAACTTATAATTACGGTCAATAACAAGGAAATCTAACTGTGACTAGCGATGCAACGATATATCGAATATTCGATAATATCGACCCTAAAATATCGATATTTTTGTCTTTATCTAACCATCATCGATATTGATATTTAATTTCATATCGACAAGAAGTCATCGAAATATTTAAAATAATATTTGGTAATATTTATTATAATTATATTTCTTATTTGCTTTTTATTTACCCACTTCTACTACTAACATAAAAGTTCTTAATTATCGATATATCGCATTGAAACTGTCGATATTATCGATCATCGATATTTTCAAGCCTTCGATATAAATATTGATATTAATATTGATATTTATATCGATATTTTCGTCTCTTTGCAACCCTTATTGTGACATCTTTTGAACATAATTATCAAGCAATTGTGTATTGAAAATTATAAAGAAATACTACTCTAAAATAGGCTATATAGAACTATATTATAATATCGATTTTTAAAAGAACTGAACTGATTTGTAAGGTCCATATTAAGAACAGATAAAAATGTGATCTCTGCACGAAAAGGTGCAGCAATCCCATTTTTCTATACATATTTTTTATATATGCTGACAACAACGGCATTTTTACCCGTCATGGTAGCATAATAGCGTGATAATTTATAGCCTCCGTATTCACATTTTACTCTGCTGTTACATACATTCTGTATAGATACATAGAATACTGGCGCTTTTATAATAGAAAAATAAATTGGTTAAAGTGACGAATCTGTTGCATCATCAAATTCACACAAACACGCTATCTTTATAAGTGAAAAGAAAGAAAGTATAGTTCAATTCGTTAGATGTCATTGTTCTTTTTTATCTATTTTTTATTACATAGCAATGTACTGTAAACGAAATATCTAAGAAGAAAACAAGTGAGAAACGGCAAATGAATTGCCGTAAATCTTAGAGTTCGAAAAGATGGTTCAAGTAATATGCAAAGGTCACGTAATACCACGTGACCTTGAGGTCGGAGGTCATAGTCATTTCGTGGGTATATCGACTATGCTGAGTCGAATGGCGAGTCTCTAGCTCTTACGGTTCTTGAGTTGAAAGTTGTATAACAGACGGACGAACAAAGCTGTTGTATAAGAGATTTTTCGAACTCTAAAAATAATAATAAGCAGTAGGTTTACTATGTATTTATATTATCTTTATTAAATGAATTCTGCATAGTTACATAGCGTTTATTACATAATTTGGATGCCTCCTCACTTATTTTTGTATGCAAGTAAAAATATTCACTTTTGATTGCTGCATTTGCCTTTTTTGCATTTGCTCAGCAAGTAAAGCCTAAATCTCGAGGACTACCAAGGCTGGAAGATCATTTTAGGTCTATTTTGACGGTTAAAAGTGCCTTACAGCTCCAACACCATACTGCAAGGATGTAAGACTAACTGTCCTGTCGGCTTTAGTGAGATTATCGTTTGCGACCAAGTAAGTATACAAAAATATGGAAAATTTATAATAATTGGAAAACTACGACAAACAGAAAATAATATATGATGGTGATTAGAGTACCCTGTACCTTAACCAATTCACAGTCCCGTGATAGAAAATCATACACAATAGAAAATCAATTGTTATGTACCATATGTGGTTCATCGGACAGGGAACGTGTTAAATATATAGTTCGATTTAGGGTTAGCGACTACAATTTTATAGAATAATTGCTAGACATATTATACAGTATAGTCCAGCAGCCACCGCCTGTTTTTTTAGAGAGTAATAACAGGCTGTTCTGGTTCGACGAGACGCCCAAGCTTTTCCTTGGAAAAATTCTCGATAGACGTAGCTAATGTAGAGCGCAGGTATAAAACATGTCGATTTGGTGGGATGTCGAAATTGTCTGAATAACAGTAAGATATTTTTTCGAATATTGAGGTAATTGGACGATAAATTCGCAAAAATAATTGTCCTACAGAAAGGATGGTTTGACTGGAGCGTCCTACACTCCGAATATGTCCAAATAACGAGGTCATCAAAATTATTGATAACATGCTGATTTTTTATACAATCAATATTTGTACAATCAAATGGCCACATAGTCCTCCAAATATAATGGTACGGTTTACCAGTCCTACGTTTAGAAGTTGTCCATTCCACGGTAAGACTTTTTCCATTAATAACAACAGATTTTAATTTATTCCTATGGCGAATAAAGTGTAGAACACAATTTTATCACTATCCTGCACAAAAAAATGGTATGTATTTCCAGGAATATATATATTTCGGTAGTTGTATATTGTACAATACTGACTGGTCTGAACAAGCCATTAAGTTTGCTGTTTGACAGATTTTTCATGTAAATTCCGAGGTCAGTTAGGCGTGACCCACATAAGCCTCTGTAACATACGAAAAGGGTGACTTTAATACAACCAAATGCATATTTGATGATCCCATAAGCCGAGGGTGTCGTTAAGCTACGTAAACTAAGATAAGCAGGGCGTTAGTTGTTACATGGAATATTAGCAAAGTTGGTATAAGCAGGTTGTATGCATGGGGACGGTGACACCAACTGTTTCGAAGGGTGATCAGAACAGTGGGCAGAATTATTGATTATGATTTTGTAATATTGCAATAATAATATTTGTTTTGTACCCCTGGTATCTTATCTTATCCTTATCATATGTTGGATCTTTTGTGTCGACACTCTCCCAATAACGACTGCCATAGATGTTCATGGCAGCCGGGATCAACGGCTTATCGTGCTTTCCGAGGCACGGAGCAGGCGTAATTGTCAATCAATACGCACATCATTTCGAAAAGTCATATATCTTCCGAAAGTCAGAGGTGCGCGACGTGGGTTCGAGAACCCGTGATCCGTACCCATGGTAACTTGTATGCGAAATTTCATGATGGTCTGTCGAATAGTTAAGAGGAAACACTAAGGGCGAGAGAATTGAAAATAGGTATTTGTAAAATCTATTGCTGTCGCGCAGTGCCATGTATAGTATCATGAGCGCGATAGAGACAATTGCAGCTTGGACCGAAAATACCTATTAAAAGTACACAAAATCAACGTTTCGTAGTCCCCTGATTCCTAGATTCCGAGGAGGGCGATGGCTGGCCCATGCATCGTACTCGTGAACGGGTGCTACTTGTGGTGACTGGTCGACCTCGGTTTCGTGGAATTCGATAATTTACTTACTACATTTTTATTTAAACAGTTAGATTAAACTACGGACTACAATCATGCCTTGTCTTGGTTATTTATGTACATGTAAGTGGATGCTCCTGTTGACCATACTGCTGCTTTAGAGGCTACCATCAAATTTTATTAAATGCTTGAGTATGTTCAGTAGTAATTCATGGAGAAATGGTTGCAGCACCTTACAGTTATGACTTGCAAACAAAATGTTATTGTAAACTTGGCGATTAAAAAGAGTGGCCATGAGTTTCTTGCCCGTTCTTCTCATGAGCCCTACACCCTAGCTTTGCTGAACGTGGCAGTAAATGTAAATTCACAGAAAAATTTAGTGTAACTTTGACATTCATAAGTGTTAAGGTAACACTTATGAATGTCAAAGTTACACTAACTAACTAACTTGAATAAATTTATTTTTGATTTTTGATTTGATATTTCACCAAAACTTGACAGATTTAACTACTATTTTCATTACAAATAAATAAAGGCTTTGGCCGTGTTCCTATGTTTTCTTTTTTTATATAAAATCTAGTCAAATTTGTTTTCTGGATGTTTGAACACAGCGGAAAATCTGGCCAATTTTTGAGGATTTTGAAGGCTCATGTCCATTTAATAATTAATTTATGAAAAAACAATACGGACATGTCAATAGAAGCCATACATTTTTTGGAAAAATATTGCTCTACTGGCATTATCCAGGGAAGAAACGGGGGACTACGTTTGTATGAAAAAACGGCTCTTGTGTTTCCTCTTAAGGCGTGTAAGCATAACTAATAAACAAACTCACATTCGCAATTATAATAATAAAGCTATAAGAACTGGACTCCACACTTTACTGGGCTGGACTGGTCGTTATTACTATGGATGTACTATCAGATGGACTGTATGTTTGTTTGCCCTCTTTGCTGTATAAATAAATAAAGAAATCGTGAACTTTTCAATCACTAAATGCAATTAATTTCTAAGATTATACAATAAGTTAAGCTTAAGCTATTAGTTAATTCAGGAAACGGTTTTAAATCAAGTAATCCTTTCGACCACAGTTTCAAACTTAACTGGCTTCATTTGCAACAATCACAAAATCCACAACATAATTCACATCAATGTCATTGTCAAAACTTCTAATTTGCAAAGAAAACTTTTCCATTATGAATCACGAACAAGCGAATAGATTTCTTTCTCAGTTATTATTAATGATAAAATTTAAATTTTAACGCTTTCAAGCGGGTTGGAGCAAACCAAGCCAAAGAATTCTCTCGAACTTTTCAAAGTACAGCGATAACTTAACGTATGGTGCAAGTCATAAACAAGATTCCTTGTAAATTGAATGGAATAAATAATGAAATTTGGTAAATGCTGTTTAATATGCTATCTTATCACAATCTAAATCATCAAATCACCAAAACGATGTCTCTCATAGACAAAAGAAACTGTTTAAACCGTTTGTAGTAGATGGAAAGGCCAATAGAGCAAATAACAGTGATAGATTATATATAATAAAATAACTACGGCCTCGATGGCGTAGTGGTGAGTGTAACCGACTGCCACGCCTGAGGTCGTTCCCGCACAAGTCAAACATTTGTGTGCATGAACATTGATGTTTGTCTTGATCGGGGTGTTTCTATGTATAATATGTATGTATTTACAAAAAAAAAAGTATATATATGTATGTTTATCAATTGTCTAGTACCCATAGTACAAGCTCTGCTTAGTTTGGGCTAAATGGTGTTGTGTGTATGTGGTAGAATATTATATTATATTATTATTATAACTAAACGTTTCTTTATGTAAAACGAGTCCTGTGTCACGGGGAACTTTACAAGATAGTTTGTGAATCATACAATATATAAATAATTGTACAACCCTTGTGCAGTGACATCAACGAGGCGATTGCGTGCCTGCTACGCTATCCTAGCAGTCAGTACTGTATGCAAGCAAAATGGTACCATGATCAAAAGGTTCTACTTTTGGCAAACATTCTGGCAACTCTGTTTAGATCTTAGGATGTTAGAGGCAAATCTGTTAAGCTTTGAATTGGTAAAGTGGAAAGGTGATGTGGTGTAATGAAATGCGGTGTGGATGTGATCATCCACAAGCCAAGAAGGTGAGTTGTCGACTATGGACTACACTCCATCGTTTTGCTTTATATTTGACATTTGGTTCCATTACCTAACTGTTTCTTGTATAATATATCCCCGGAGTTCTAGAACTCACTGTAGAATATAACACCAGATGAATTGGCTGCTAAGTTTTTAGGGTTAAGATACGTCTACTTATAGTATGCTACTTCAGATTTAGGACGATTTAATTCAGTTTGATTAAGTTTCACGAAGGATCCAACATACCAATGATTTAGAATTTGTAACTGTGATAAATTACATTTCGATCCAAACTCTTAGTATGAAACTCTATTACTAAGTCACAAGCGTTTTTTTTTCACCGCTCACAGTTTGCGCCAGAAGTTTAAAGACAATACAAAATTTAATTAAACTTTAGTCTGGATAGTTTATTGGTTCCTCGCTGAGGTTTTGTTTTATGAGGCTTGTGTTCTGTCTTTTATACACTTACGTAGAGTTTAAACTGCTCATTTGCCGACTTTGAGACGGCTGGTATCAGCTTCTGGTATTTAATTGAGATATAAATGAGAAGAAGACTATGTTTTATTGGAAGGAAATTCTTCACTTAACGTAAACAGTATTAATACGGCTAGATCAATATTGTTTTGTTAAAACAAAACAATATTGATCTAGCCGTATTAATACTGTAGGTAGCACAACAAAATAATAACAATAGAAGATATTTTTCTCGACAAAGCAAAGAGTTCATACCGAAACAATGAAATAGAAATGTTTTTAAAGAAAGAGTAAGTAGAATAAACATAACGGTAACAACATATTAAAACGCAGCAGTATCCATGACATTTTGTCTAGAAACATTACTCAAACACTCCGGTAACAAGTTATAGTTTTCATTTGGAGCCGTCTGAGGAACACAATAGTGCCTTTGTGGGGAGTCTAACGAGAGCCTTCTATCGGATGCCTTCACTCGCTTACACTTTGTGAAACTTTAGCTCGACTCTCGAGGAAACGACGGCTATCACAGTGGGTACGATGCGTTTAATGTACCCTTAAGTTTGTTGTACGAGATTGAACTCGATTCTTGTAGATTTTTAATTTTGGTTGAATTACTTTGATGGAATGACTTAATGTGCTAATACAGGACCTACTTTATCTAAAACGAAATAGTAGTAGCCAATTCAGTGTTTTTATAAGAAGAATGAATAATGAAAAATTGCAACGCACCATTACTTTCTTAAAAATTGCAAAAGATCTTTAGAAGAAACCCAATTATAAAGATTCAAATAGCTATTTACAAAATTTGAAGAATTTAGAAGCACCATTATGTAAATTTTTATTGATGCTACAAAAATTGTTACTCGAAATAGAAATCGGCCAAATTGAGATTAAAATTTTCTGACACAATTTACAAAGTTTGCCAAACAAAACTCCAGATTCACAAAACCATGAGTATCTACTTCCAAAATAATAAGTACGAAGCAAAAATAAAATTGAAGAAAAAAATATTCGAAACATCTGTCGCAGACATAACACAACGACGCAAAATTTTGTGAGAGTACAAATTTATTCTGTCCCTAAAAGAGTAAATTACATGAAATATTGTCAGAGCCAAATGTTCGCAGAAAAGTTTCCGAGGAAACAAATTGGTATTTTCTTGAGAGAAGGCATGGATAGGGATAACTTTGGTTGAGTTCTCTAACTTGTAGTCATGGATTTTGATTCCTAACCTTTTCTATCCTTTAATTTGTTCAATTAAATTTGATTTTTTGTCAACCAAATACAAAATATCAACTAGATATCATAAACTAAAAATAATGACCTAATAATAAATTATGACTGCATCACCATCTTAATTAAATTAAAAATTTACGTGTCATAAAGTCATTTTATACATAAATCAAAATCAACCAAACTACAAACCTATTATTGAAATTAATAAATTCCCGAAACCAAGTCTAGACAATCCAATATTTCGAATGTCAGACTGTCAGTACGAACGATATATTAATTTGAAAGGAGACGTTGGAAAGGGTTAAGGATAAATTTATCGCTTAGGAAATCAGACGTAGGTATTCATAATATGCCTTGATAATATAAAATTAGCTAATTCTATGAGAACGTATCATCATCATCATCATCATGATGATATGAGAACGTATACCGGGCTAAAATTATCCAATGTGTTAATTCAGGACGTAGTCTATCTATGTATGTGGCTAGCAGTAGTAGTTCAGTTTTATGCAAATCTGTTTGAATTTTTACGTAACTGAATTACAAACATGCAAAGATCTTTACAAACATTGTCATTTATTATTTACTAAATACCCAAATACTATACTTATTCTATACTAGATTTTGCCCGCGGCTCCACTCGTGTGAATGTAGGTTATGTCATTTTCTAGCCATCGGGAACAGTACTTCTTTCTAGATGAAGGGTCCGTTTCTGCACCCCTGACAAACTGTATGCAAAATTTCATGATGATCGGTCAAGCGTGAAAGCGTAACAAACAAACTAACGCACATTTGCATTTATTATATCAGTTAGGGTGTTAGAACAGTTATCCTTTTAGGCCCCGAAGACACAAGCCATGAGCTTAGTGTAGAAACCAACGATAACCAAAGTAATTGTAATTTTAAAATGCAGGTTAAAATGTTATAAAAAGAAATTTACTAAATGACAATCCTTCATTGACCTATATTGGACTACCGGAATAAAGGAATCCACACCCCACGTATAGACTATTATTATTATTATTCAAAGTGTTAACAGAACAAAAATTCATATACGTATTTACTAACAAAATACTCCAAATTCAGTACCGTATGAAACCTCATGAAACCGCAATCAGAATCTAGTTGTCCATATAAAATTAAATTTCACTTCCCACTGACTGCCGCTAAATATTTGAAGAGGACAGTGTTATTTCAAAGCTCGGTATTACCGTAATTACCGGGAATCCCACAGACTTCGTGCCGCCCCTTGCCTCGGAATAATGAGGGTATATTACTGCAACTAAACTCACCTGAAATATGGATATAGACTTGTTAATGAAAGAAAAATAGAATGTGCCTTAGAGAGCACGTTAAGCTGTCGGTTCCGGCTGCCATGAACATCTATGGCAGTCGTTATTGGGAAGTCAGTGCCCTATAAAATCCTGACACTGGTTTAGCCTTAGGGTATCGTTAGCCTTCGGGTTGCGGAGGTCAAGTGGCAGCCGCTCCGTGTAAAAACTGATATCCAGTCAAATCCAGTTAGACTAAAAAGCCGACTCCAAGTGACTTGGGAATAATAAAGGCTAGGGAGAAGAAGAATGAAAGAAAAATAGGAAGTACAAAATTATTCGAATTATATACTGCGTATATAGTGAATCAGTTTTGGGTATCGTCGTGAGTTCTAGACAAATGCATATTGGTGGCACGGATTCCGTTGTAGTCTAAGTGTCTAAGTGGCCACCTGACCGCTGCTTTTGCGCCAAGTGTTGTGGGTTCGATTTCCATATGGGACAAAAATGTCTGATCCCTAATAGTTGTTCCAGTCTGAGCGTTCCTTGGAATCAATATTTCAAGTTTAAAAAATTGGCATAGCAATTAGGTCTAGTTCGGGAATGATCAATATGAACGTAAAACGCCTTCGATCAAATATACCATAGATGCACATTCTCATACAAAAACCGCGTCAATATGTGGCACTGACCAGTAGTACTTACTTATAAGTGTCTGCATTTATTATGCAATCCAGGAAATAAACCGGAATAACCATTGAACTCCCACTGAGAAACATTTTGTAATAGTTTAGTTAAAACGCGTCAATGTAAAGCGTCCTAAGTGTGTTACTCAAGATACGCAAGCGTACTAAGTATATGGTACGGTCTCCACCGTAGTAGTGGTGTCGATTCGCTCTCGCTTACGGGCAGCGCACGCAAGAGTGAGTGGGACAGGTGCATAATATAGCGCATACGACTGATCACACTGATCACTGCACAGTTTTGTTGGGGCCGTTGTTCGAGCGACGATCGTGCATCTATGGTATATTTGATTGATGTAAAACGCAATGCAAGTGAAATTATAATATTCATACTGCCTATTTGGCACTACGGTAGTAAATACGACTGCACGGCGTCCTAAACTGTGCCCGGTAAGCAGCAATAGCCTCACCCGACACCTCACGTCTATTTGTCGGCAAAGAGATAGGAAATAGTACGCTACACCAAAGTTTCGTCAACTACGGTTTTAAATCCCACGTAATGGCCTATTGTCGAACTACTTAATGAGATATCCATAAAAAAAATTAGGGCAGTCTTTGGGGACTGCCAATAGAAGTAAAAACTTTAATCCTTGATCATAAACACTTCTTTATAAACCAAAAATAATTCAAAAATGGATACCGTTCGGTGACGACGACGCGAGTTCCATGATTTTTGTTCACCCAAGAAGTGAAGAAAATTTCGTTATTTTTTGCATAGGACGCACCATTTCTGAGATATTGTTAATATTCAAAAATATTTCAAAAATGGAAAGCGTGGAAGCGTGACGATGACGCGAGTTCTATGATTTTTGTTCACCCAAGAAGTGCTCAACGCGCCTAAAGAAGTTTTTACTTCAATAATAATTTAAAATATCCTCCCTACCCATGAATCAAACTCGAACTCTCATACACATTAGTCGCATTCACTACTTTAGCTCCACCTAGCAGGCTGACAAAAAACAAACCCGACAAAATTCGCACAAAATACTTATATTGTGTGCGAATTTTGTCGGGCATAAAGCATCAAATATTTTCGTAGTTAAACTAACAGTTCCGTATAAATTAAACGTTTAAAAGGATCGTTTATATAGTGAGGTACATCACTTTATTTCAAAAGTACCTCACAAAGACTGTCTTGACAAAACCCAAATTAAATCAAGTTTAGAAAATTTAACTCTATTGCAAGGCAATAAGAGTCAGTATGCCAGTCACGATAGATTTATATATGCTAGCAGTCCTTGCACTCACAAAGGAAACTGAACAAGCTTTACTTATAATATATTATGTAGATGTGAATTTAGTCAAACTATAAAGTAAATACATTTTGTTGCATTATCGTAATAGTTAATAACTTTAGATAATCAAGTTACGATTGCGGGAAGTGATTGGAGGCGAACGGTTTAAGACTGGCCTGTGTGAATGTTCAACAGTGGACCTCTTTCGGCTTAAACGATAGGTCAACTTACAACTTTAATTACTTAACTAAGTTTCATTTTAATTTTATGCTTAAGCTTTCACTTTCTTTAACATAAGGTACTCCTCCATTAGGAATAATTCTTATGTTCATGTATCAAAAATGTTTAAATTTTTTAATGAAACCTATATTTTGCCTGCGATTTCTTCCGCGTAAATCCCACGGAGAAATATACCAAGATAAAAAACAACCCATAAGTCAATCTAGAGCATAGTCTATCCGTGTGGCACGATCAATTCAAATCTATTCAAAGGCTTATGCGTGATAAGATAACAATTAAATTACCGACACATTTAAAATAAAATGTTTTAAACATCGATATATCTATACTATCTATACTAATATTATAAAGCTGAAGAGTTTGTTTGTTTGGTTGAACGCGCTAATCTCAAGAACTACTGGTTCGTATTAAAAAATCATTTTAGTGTTGGATCGCCCATTTACTGAGGAAGGCTGTGGGCAACATCACGCTACAACTAATAGAAGCGGAGCAGCAATAAAAAGTGTTGCATTTGCAACAGGGAAAATTTACTCATATGAAGCAGACGAAATTGCGCGGGTCAGCTAGTTTAAAATAAATGTTTTTTTTAATATTACTAAGATTTTGTTACGGGGTTTTTAAATAAGGATATCAACATTGACGGCGATGAAGAAGATGGCTGATATAAACAAATGCAAAGGGGTATTGTACCGCAAATTGAGAGAGGCCATGTCCAACAGTGAAGTGAGGAAGATGGATTGATTTTAAATTTCATTGGGTTCTTCTATCGAGAAATTTTCAGTAGAAGCACGAACCGTGCTTGATATAATGTAGATGAATATAATAATATATGATATGTATGTCTCTTTGAGGATTTAAGACTATATAAAACATTTAACATACGCCCTAAAATAAGCTTGTGTCACACACATAGCTATTATTCATAAATAAAACATCGCACCCATTACCCATCTCTTTTTAACGTCACTTATTCACGTTCATTCCTCTATCGATAGAACTACGGTACAAAGAGCCAGCGAAGCGAACACTTTTAACAGTTCCCACTGAGATTCCTTGAACAAAGTTTAGAGAGCGCTTGATATTATCAAAGAGAAACTCTTTGTCTTTTAAACACTGTTTGACGTTGCTGTCTAGGTTACAGTATAATGGGAGATGGGAATAATAAATAGCCTTTTAAAAAGGTTCTTTTGGAAATGGATCATATAATGGGCTGTGTACGTATTTCTATTAAGGCAAGCTGCCTTAATAGAAATACGTACACAGTGCCTAAGTTTTATATATTATCTTGTTTATGCCTGTATAACTTAGTCCGAATCCCGTAAATATCACAAGAACGCGTTTCGAAGTAAAAAGTATCCGATATTTGAAATGAAATAATTATCTTATATTAGTTACCTACATATAGTTCTGCTTTTTATTATGTATTTTTTTTAAATTTTATTTTATTGCTTCATGTTTTGGGTGTGCCCTTTTGTGTGCCAAAATAAAAAATATTTCTTCTTTCTTTCTTTATTTCTTTTTTCTATATGAATTCAAAATGTGTGTGCTATCATCAAAATCAAGGATCATCCAAATCTAATCAGTAGATCGTTAAAGTAATAGAATTCTTAAAGTAATAAAATTCCACTTTTTGTAACAGAAGAGAAGGAACAATATTAATTCTCCATCCATCCATCCTATAAGTTTATTCAGGGCATATTCTACCTGTGTACCAAGATGCACCCTAATCCGTTTGACCACTTTTATTCACAAACTTTCACGTTTATAATATTAGCTGTTTGTAGGATATATAGGATATAAGTCGTCCAAACCTAGGAGTTATTGTCGATTCTGTATTAGAATCGATTATATAATATTAATTGTTGCATATTAAAGGGACTGGTATATCCACTAACAGAGAGATTTGGGAGTCCAAGGCTGACGTTTTTGCCCAGCAGTGGGACAAATCAACGAGCTAATGAAAGAATTATGCTAGAATTATTGTACATAGTTAGTTCCTGCTGACCCGATGCGAAAAAGGCGTTGAAAAACAATAATTGACCATTCATGACTACACCAGAGACTGCTGTCCGCTCCTAGATATTTTTCATAAATACTGAACGAATAAAGTACACCTTGACTTGAAACAAAACCGCTCAAATTTTTGTTTTGTTCAAAGACGGAACTCACAATCTGCATATCAGTGCTACGTAATTACTATTTGTGTATATCATGTCTAGCGGAAAAGAACTTTTATGTTCTATAACGGAACGATTATGAGCAGGTACCCATCGTCTATCGAAACCTGACTGATGCCGAAGTAATTTTGCCATTTGAAAATTAAAACGCCTTACGCATTACAAAAGGCTTATACTTCTTCAAAGGTAATATGTTTCTAAAGGGTACATTTTAATCATAGAGGGATTCTTTAGTCGGTGACAGGAGTGAGATATTAAAGTAAAACAAAACACTTTTGTTCGCCCCCTCACTGGTTCTCCCTTTTGCGTCGCGTGTGTAATTACTTGTTATTTTTTTCGCATGCGCCATTTTTGAAGGCGCCATGATAGTCTTTTTGTGCGTGTCGTATTATTTGTGCGATGCGCTGTTTTTCGTCGGAACACTCGTGTTAATGTTCGGGCTTGTATACGGTGTAAAACATTTAATGGATGAGTTCTGTTGGTACTAATAGCTGCAAAAAAGTAATATGTTAGTGAAAAATTTAAAACTGTTGAATAGGCCTGAGTTTTATATCCCAACTTACGTCTAAAATAAAACAATATATTAAGGTATTTCTATTTGTCGATGTTGTAATAGCAAAGCATCCAAAAGCCTTGATTGTAGCACACAATGAATACCTGCATCTATAGATAGCGAACCGGCTAGTGATCAGCTAATCTTTGGCGGAGTAATGGTGTGGAACGGACGCCACGCCAGCGTGGTTAAGCATCGTACACACTCGCTTTTTATAGTAGGTACTAAAACTTCAAATAAGCGTGTGTTCTAGCTAATGGCGCAGTAATACTTGGATTTTTGTAGTACTAATGACATTATTACTCGTGCATTTAGTCCATCCCCATCATTTAGATAGTTGGCAGTCCACAACTGTGCGTTTTTCCAGAAATTTTCTGCCTCGCACGACTAAACTGTGGAATGAACTGTCGCCTGCGGTATTTCCGGACCAATACGACCTACAAACCTTCAAGAAAAGAGCGTACTCCTTTTTAAAAGGCCGGCAACGCATTTGTAACTCCTCTGGTGTTGCAGGTGTCCATGGGCGGCGGTAATCGCTTACCATCAGGCGATCCGTCCGCTCGTTAGCCAACTATCTCATAAAAAAAAATTTTGCCGAAACCGCTTAATCACTTTACGAATAGCCAATGAAGACTCTGTTGTTTACTCTTGCTTTCTTTCCAAAATCTAAACATACATAAAGAGAAAATTTTGTAAAACCATTTTATGCTTGGCTAGTACGGCTCTAAGGTTCGAGTGTAAATCCCGTGCCGACAATAGTCTAAAGATTCATATAAAGATTTTTTTCAGAATATAGCCCGTTTTATTATATATCTAAGACATTCAGCCTACTTGGTGTTAAGTAGTTTTTTAGCTTATAAATTCGTGCAAAACGAAATGTAAAATGTCATGGCCTGATCATTGGCTCTGCTGACATTACAGCGACGGGGTACGGTCGGGACGAAGTTTTGTTCGTTTTTAAGATTATATAAAAGTGGATTCACATCAACAGGACCCGCGATTTCTAGATCACAAGTCTAATGCCTTATCCTTGGATATACCGCAGTATAATACTCACTATATCTCAGCTTACGTGTCTCCTCACCACATGTAATATCACCCGCTTTTCCTGTTATCTAATCGGATTGCTATAATTCATAATCCACTTTGTCTACCTTTTAAACTATCAAAATTTCAAACAATCACACTTATTGTCTAATGGTATTTGGTTTCTACGATAACCGTCTGGAGACACTTTCAATAATATTTACTCATGTTACCCACGTTCAAAACAGGGAACTGTGCTGCCAACGTACGGAACAAAGACCACACTGGTTTCCCAGTTGATAAAGCTGTTCCTCTTTAAGAACACAATACAAGTTTGCTTAGTTGCAATCTTCTGTAAGATCGCTAAAGACAGCCGATTCCTACCACGGATGCTTCGCGAGGCTATTGAAATCAAAAAACATCCCAATTTCAATAGAGAAGATGGTTGGAATGTACCACCAGCTTGGGATCCAGTAATTCAAATAGTCAAACCCAAGAAGAAGCAAACCACAGCTAGACTTCATGATACTTTGAGCTCATTCTGCGTAAATAGAAACACCCATGATTAAATAATGTTCGGGTACTTTGAAATAACTACACTGGAACATTGAGACAACTACCATCTTAGTCTCCCCGTGACCATGGCTGCTGAAAAGCAACCGAAACGTCGGGGAAAGTGTAAACACAAATATAAATAGTAGAATAATATATTAATAGTTTCAATAGTTTAAATAATTTAATTAACTTAAAAATTAGTAAAGTTTAATAGTAATAGTAGTGTAACAGTTTTCAAAATTTTGTAATAATGTGTCAAATAAACAACGCGATAAAATCCGTATATAGTAGTTTAATTTAAATGAATAACATCCGTGTATACAGAAGACAATATTATTATATTCTATAAGGTTAAAATTGTCCATTCAAGCTACCACAAAAAAGCCAGGTTTAGGTAGAGATCCAACGGTACCCAAACTTTCCAAAGCCTTTTATGTTTAGCTAATAATACATAGACAAATTTTACATACAAACATACACAAAGGACTGAATGAATGGTGTAGTGGTTTAAGTGGTCGCCTCGCGATTACGACTGCACCGAGTGTTCTGGGTTCGATCCTCATAAATTAATGTGATCTACCAATTGTTGCTTTGAGTCTAGGTGTTATTTGTGTTCATCATCAAATGCGGTTAGACTAGAAAGCCGACCCTAAGCTGAGCTAAGGAGAAGAAGTCTGGGTATTATTTTGTGTTCATTATTTAAATGTTTGTGAGGTCCAAGGGTGGAGTTGTCGTTTTGAAAACTGCAACTCAACAAATTTTCTTTATCATTATGACACAGTTGCGTCAATAATTTATCACACTATCTTAACTAAAAGAAGTATCCTATCCAGTGTATAGTATCCCTTACTATACAAGGGCTACCTTTTACTAACGATATACCCGTGAAATGAAACGTAATAATTTTACCGCAGTATATTAAAGTTAATATTATTTGTGGAAGGTTCAGGTTACAATGTAATTTATAGGTTTACGTTTACACAATGTTTAATAGGTAGATGCGGTTTTATTATTTTGTATCATTCACTATTTATTGCCGCTTGTAAAAATATAATCTATCTATATATTAATACGTGAAGCAAAAACTTTGTACCCCTTTTTACGAAAATTGCGCGGACGGAGGAGTATGAAATTTGGCTCAGTTAAAGTTTATATGGAGACGGAGAGGCGAATCCTAATATTTTTATAAAATATGCATTAGAAATACATTAAATTAATGAAAAAGCACTACACGCACACGACCATGCATTTGACACATAACGTCGAGTCGCGTAACTATGGTTACATATATCAATATACATAATATATAATGACATATTATTATATCAGCAATATCTTACAGGCAAACTTTGGTCGAATTACGAGCACTAGGCGACCGCTAGTAATAATAATATCACAAACGTATGCACGACGCACGTCCTAGGCGAACGTTTCTCGATCAGATCGGAGACGTTCTGGACAAAGGCCAGGTTAAGAGCACCTTGAACCGACGGGCGTGTATGAGGAATGTTATGAAAGTGAATGAAGCCAGAGAAGTGTGTCAGGATCGCAGCAAATGGAAATCCGTAGTCTCTGCCTACATCTCTGGGAAACAGGTGTGAAGCTATGTATGTATGTAATAATATCAGCCCTGTAGTAAACAGCCCCACTGCTGGGCATGGGTCCCTTCTCAGTCTGAGAAGGATTAGGCCACAGTCAATCACGCTGGCAGTGCAGGTTGGAAGACTTCGCATATTTTCAAAAACTATAAAGAATTCTAGAACATGCAGGTTTTCGCACGATGGTTTCCTTTGCCGTTACAGTAAGCGATAATTAACTATTTAATACATAATATATACATAACTTCGACAAGTCAGAGTTGCGTCTCTTGGGTTCGAATTCGAGACCACTGTGTGGTAGTCCAACGATCTCCCAGATTTATATTATAATCATATTTACGTTCTTTAGTTTTTAAGATAAATACTGAAAACCACAAACAATTCAGTAATTGACGATACATCTGATATTCCAAGCTTCATTATCATGCTACCGTACAACGGCAAACACAGACATTTTGCAAATAGTCCATTTATGAAATTGTCCGATGTTAATCAGCAATATTTGATCCGCGTATTTGTAAGAGTGAAATGCTAATTATTGATTCGATAAAGTGATATCGGATTGAATTGTGATGGGGAAGCGGAGGTAAATTGATTTATAATAATGAAAACGAATATATTGATCAATGGATTGTTCGTACAAATGTTGAGATTAATAATTTTGATAAACATATACTTATGGAGAGGCACGTTGTACGTGACGACACATGAGTACGGCGGCACCTTCTGTATATTCAATTTCGATAGCTTTGGAGTTATTTTCAGGTGTTGTGAGCGGAATTGTAACGCGAGTAATTTATGTTGTTTTTATTCGGATACTAGCTTTATTTCTCCGTGGCTTTGCTCGCGTAAAACGAGGTTATGTATGTTATTAAGTAAAAGTACTATTTTAAAATAATGTATAGCCTATGTTACTCGGTGATAATATAGTTTTTTAAAGATGAAAGAATTTTTTAAATCGGTTGAGTATTTTTTGAGTTAAATCGTTACAAACAAACAAGAAATCGAATCTTTCCTCTGGATCGATACCTACCAATATCATAAAGCTGAAGAGTTTGTTTGTTTGAACGCGCCAATCTCGGGAACTACTGGTTTGATTTGAAAATTCTTTTGGTTTTGGATAGCCTATTTATTGAGGAAGGCTATAGGCTATATAACATCACGCTACGACCAATGGGGGCGGTGCAGTAACAATAAACGCGGGTGGAATCGCGGGAACATCTAGTAATATTATAAGATACCAGCGCATGCGATGAAAAACATTTTATAGCAATTTTTTTTACCTCTTGGGGTACATTATTGAAGTTTTAGTAGGGATCCCTAACTTTTCTTGTAATAAATATAGCCTATGTTACTCAGGGATAATGTAGCATTCTAATGGTGAAATAATTTTTGAACTCGGTCCAGTAGTTTTTGAGTTTATTTGTTACAAACATACAAAAATACAAATCTTTCCTCTTTATAATATTAGTGTAGATGTATAGATATAGATAATATGTCAAACGTTGCTTGTTTTCGGAGCTCATATTAGTCTTCTGTAATTGATGTTTATTGTAAAGTATAATACTAGTAAGTATTCTTATAAACACCTTCTACTATTATTCTTGTGTTAGGAGTGGCCTTAAATTGGCATTGCAATTTTTTTTTATACGACTAAGATAGCAAACAAGCTCACCTGATGGTAAGTGGTCACCGTAGCCTATGGACGCCTGCAACACCAGAGGCATCACTTGCGCGTTGCAGATCCTTTACGAAAGGAAGTGGGAAGGAGAAGGAGCGGGAAGGGGGAAAGAGGGTGATTGGGCCTCCGGCACTCTCACTCACAGAACCAAACACAATAGTAGGAAAAGTGCTATTTCACGTCGATATAACGTAAAGCCAAAGTAAATGTGGGTCTAACACATATTATCTGCCTACCTGTTCGGAAAAGAACCGGCGTGAGACATTGTATGTAGTACGGAACAAAACCCTAAGGCTAAATTAGTAATTCCCAATAGCACTGTAATTTTAAGTGCACTGAAACTTGCTTTATTTTTTTTTATACGACTAAGGTGGCAAACGAGCATACGGCCCACCTGATGGTAAGTGGTCACCGTAGCCCATGGACGCCTGCAATACCAGAGGCATCACTTGCGCGTTGCCGACCTTTTAGAAAAGGAAGTGGGAAGGAGAAGGAGCGGAAAGGGGGAAAGAGCGGGAAAGGAGAAAGAGGGTGATTGGGCCTCCGGCACTCACTCACCGAACGAAACACAACAGTAAGAATACTGCTATTTCACGTCGATACTCTGTCAGAGGGTAGTCCTTCCCCGGTCGAGCCGGCCCATTCATGCTGAAATCAGCGAGGCTCTACTACTCTAGTTTGTTCCAGTTTTATTTGTATGCACTTTTCTTTTACGACATTTTTACGTGCAAATATTATTGCAAGTGCATTCATTGCAAAGCGTAAAAAACCTTAGTACTGATTAGTAGAATGTATGCATAATGGATTCGGCCTTGGTGAGTTAATTGCAAGGCTTAATACAACGGTCAAATAAAGTGCATTTCTGCTAAGAAATTATGCTATGAAACCGGCGTGAGAGTAATAACGATGTATCTACATATTCTACATATCGACCGATATACCAGAATTCTTGATTAATTTATCTATCTATATTCTTTCTTGCGTTTTGTCCTTTTTTGCATTTATCCCTCGGTTTGGCAACATGCGAATATTGCCTCAAGTATTGTTAGCGGTCATAGTCTACGGTAAACGCTTACCCGGCGGGCTGTATATTTATTTGATACATACCTATGTTGCATAAAAAAAATCTTAGTAATAAAGTCTGAAACCATAACCAGTTATAGACCTCCATTGGATAACACCTAAACATACATGACAAAACGGGAGTTTAATACCTCATATTTAACTTTAAGGTTTATTGAAATTAAACTACTATATACGGATTTTATCGCGTTGTTTATTTGACACTGTTACAAAATTTTTTTAAAAACTGTTACACTACTATAATCACTATTAAACTTTACTAATTTTTAAGCTATTTAAATTATTGAAACTATTAAAACTATTTATACTATTACTATACTATTATACTATTTAGATTTATTTTTATTTTTACACTTTCCCCGACGTTTCGGTTGCTTTTCAGCAGCCATGGTCACGGGGAGACTAAGATGGTAGTTGTCTCAATGTTCCAGTGTAGTTATTTCAAAGTACCCGAACATAATTTAATCATGGGTGTTTCTATTTACGCAGAATGAGCTCAAAGTATCATGAAGTCTAGCTGTGGTTTGCTTCTTCTTGGGTTTGACTATTTGGATTACTGGATCCCAAGCTGGTGGTACACTCCAACCATCTTCTCTATTGAAATTAGGATGTTTCTTGATTTCAATAGCCTCGCGAAGCATCCTTGGTAGGAATCGGTGTTCTTTAGCGAGCATCTGTGGTTTGTCAAATCTCAGGTAGTGGTTGGTCCCCTGTTGCACATGTTCACACACAGCAGACTTCAACGAGCGTTGGTGTTTTACATCAGCTATGTGTTCTTTTATGCGGGTGCCTATGCTTCTCTTGGTTTGACCAATGTATGAGAGTCCGCAGTCACAATCTATTTTGTAGACCCCTGCATCTTGTAAAGGTAGTTGGCACTTGACAGATGGTAAAAATTGACTTATCTTCGTTGGCGGCTTGAAGTATGTATTGATTGAAGCTCGCTTCAAGATGTAGCCAATCTTGACAGTGACACCCTTCACATAAGGTAGTATAGCAGGCTGGCGCTCGACTGTGGCTGGCTTTTCTCGGGATCTGTGACAGCGGCGCGGCTGTTGGAGCTTGTTGTCTTGCAGTACTTGCTTGACATGTTGAATATATAGTAGTTTAATTTCAATGAATAACATTCGCGTAAACAAAAGACAATATTATAACTTTAAGGTTACTATATAAAACATTTATATAGTAGTTGAGCCTCGCTGATTTCAGCATGAATGGGCCGGCTCGACCGGGGAAGGACTACCCTCTCACATATCGACGTGAAATAGCAGTGTTCCTACAGTTGTGTTTCGTTCGGTGAGTGAGAGTGCCGGAGGCCCAATCACCCTCTTTCCACCTGCCCGGTCATTCTCCTTCCCACCTCCTTTCCTAAAGGCTTGACAATGCGCAAGTGATGCCTCTGGTGTTGCAGGCGTCGATAGGCTACGGTGACCACTTACCATCAGGTGGGCCGTATGCTTGTTTGCGCCTTTTTTTTGGTTTATAAATAAGTGTTTATGATCAAGGATTAAAGTTTTCACTTCTATCGGCAGTCCCCAAAGTCTGCCCCAATTTTTTTTTTTGGATAAACTTTGCCTCTTTCCTTTTGTACATCTGACAACGAATGACGATCGGTCGAGTCGTTAAGACGTGAAATCTTAACAAACAAACTCACATTCGCATTTTTATACATGAGAAGTTTGTAATAAGCTAATTTATTTGAACGCTAAATAAACAATGTAATTATTTTGGATAACTTAAATTAACATAATTATGATACAAATTGCATCCTGGTGATAAAAATTACAGATAATAAAACAAGTTGTTCAAGTTGATAAACAAGCTTAATTAAATTAAGTATTGTTTTATCAAATACGTCAATCAATTAATATCTTTATCATACATTTAATAAGAGCAACACTGTGCGAGTTTAAAACAATTGTTATTTATTTTATAACCATTTGCCATGCTAATGCATAACGTAAATAAATAAGGAAAAGACGATGTATAAAATAGGACTTGAACCTGCTACCACCACAAACCATGTTGAAGTTCTGTAACTATAATATTGTCTTATGTTTACGTGAATGTTATTCATTGAAATTAAACTACTATATACGGATTTTATCGCGTTGTTTATTTGACACTTTATTACAAAATTTTGAAAACTGTTACACTACTATTACTATTTAATTAAACTTTACTAATTTTTAAGCTAATTAAATTATTAAAACTATTAAAACTATTTATACTGTTACTATACTATTATACTATTTATATTTATGTTTGAGTCTCCCCGTGACCACGGCTGCTGAAAAGCAACCGAAACGTCGGGGAAAGTGTAAACTTCCAGAGCTCATTTTTTGTAATGTTGAATTATTGCCCAATTACATTAATTTTAAATTTTGAAGTGTCCATACTTACAAAAGTCACCCGATCAGCACCAGGTCTGAGAGGCGGCGTGCGTGTTCCCACGCGCGCCTCTGTATCGTGTGTCCGTCCCTCCCTCAGGTGGACAGCAGGGATAAAATTTGTGGTGCCCAAAGGGCAGGTCTATTTGTGTAGTGGCCTGCCGTTTCATTCGACGGGCCTAAACCTCGGCGGGGTCGCGATTGCATGTGAAAGCGATTCGCGCGGCTTCGCCGATTGCGGTTATGTCGAGGAACACCGTGGTAGGTTTAGTCGGTATTATTGGGATGTCGCTTACCATCTTTCCTCGGTGAGTCCGACATAACCTCTCCGTCACCCCGCGGAGAGCTATGCGTAAAAGCATAAACCCACGTTAAAAAAAAAGAAAAAGGTGGTGTCTAAAATATTACTGGTGCAATGTAGATCCGTTTCGGCAATATGTAGGTGTGATCCATGCATGTATGTATGAAATATACGACAATGAAAAAATATACGTACTAATCCAAACTCAACATGATTATCACCTACAAATAATATGACATTTTCCTCCAAAAATAGAAGGCGCATATCATTCCCGAAGTATTTTCGGTACATTTTCCCGACACACATACGAGATGTTTGCCAAATATATTAAGCGGTTGGCTAACTCAATTTTATGGGTGAAACGAGTTTTAGGGGGGGACCCCTCACGAAATTGGCTTTTCAAATTATCAGGATATAAGGATTGTAAGAAAAATTGTCATTGTATTCTGCGTGTGGCCTATTTTCTTAGCTAATGAAAATATTTCCTTTGTTTTAACGATTTAGTTATTCTTGTTCGAAAAATCTTACTTTCTCGCATTTTAGACATAGACCTTGTATTAATAATTATAGTTTCCGTATTTTTTCTAGCTTGCCCGTAAATTGTACATACCCTTTCGGATAGTCTTACTTCTCCAGTAGTTATTGTACAAAATTGCATCAAAATTCCTTCATATTAGAGTATAAACATATTATTTATTATTAAAGGCTGTTTGCTTGGCCTAGGAAAAGAAGCCTACGATATCTTTACAAAAACGATTACTCACTCTTTTTAAATCGCAATTTATTACAATTTCGTTGACATAAAACTTATCCAATAACTTAAGCATATTAATTATTATAAACTAAGCTGTTACCTGCGACTTCGTCCGCGTAGATTTTAACTAAAAGTGTTTGTCTCCGCGGAACCCTATTTTTTTTCTAAAATCAAAGTAGCCTAAGTTACTCCTTATAACATCAGCTATCTGCCAGTGAAAGTCCTGTCAAAATCGGTTCAGCCGTTTCGGAGATTAGCCGGAACAAACAGACAGACAGACAGACAAAAAATTTAAATAGATGTTTTCGTATAGGTTCCTTATATACTTTCATATGCATTAGATAGAAAGCTGTTATTTTGACATTACAAACAGACACTTCAATTTTATTTATTTGTATTGATATAGATGTGTAGATAATATACACCTACAGCTTAAATATCATTCCTACCTGAAACATTTTTAAGCCTGTCATCAATAAAGCCACCTCTCAATATCGTATATCCAAAATAACACTCCTGTCGTGACGCAGACATTCACTCAAGTCAATATTTGTATAAACTGGATACAAGCCTCTGAATTTCATCAGGTAATGTTGTTGAAAGTGTGTTTACTTTGGTGACTTCAGTTACGTCTTCAGACTTATTCAGACTGATGGCGGTTTCGTATATAAATAGAACAAAGACCAGTTAGTTTATCTTGAAACTGTATGTAACAGTAATTAAATTAATACGTCTGTATAAAACGAGGTGTGATTGCCTTGCGACACACAGGGATAATCTTCCAACCAAGCTGGATGATCGTGCCTGGTGGTTTGTGGTTTAATATGAATGATTCTGGACCCTTGTGACATGCAATGCAAACTTCGTTAGCGCGATTAAGGTCTTAGTACTTATGGCATGAAGTAGTGTGAGAAAAGTGCCATCTCTTGTCGCAAACTGTTACTACTTAGAATATGTAGAATCTGCTATCCTAAATCCTAACTAATATTATAAAAGCGAAAATGAGTTTGTTTGTTTGTTACCTTTTCACGCTTAAACCACTGAACCGATCATCCTGAAATTTTGTATATACGTTGACAGGTGTACAGAAACGGACATAGGCTACCTTTCATCCCAAAAAAATACTGTTCCCGAGGAAAACAATAATAACGTTCTTATGATAATAGATGGCGCCACGTGTCTTTCGAATCATGATTGAATTATATTATTACAAGCAGAGTACAACCCGAATTCATTGTCAAATTCTAAATTAACGCGAGCGAAGCCGCGAGCAAAAACTAGTAATATTATAAATTCGAATGTGCAAGCAACAAAAACTAACTCTACATAAAAAAAACTAACTCTACATAAAAATTAAATAAAAAATTTAAAAAGCCCCCGGCACAAAATAATAAAAATAGTATGAACGTAAAAAGTCTAAAAATACTCGTTGTCCATGGTACAGAAAAGGACATAGGATTCATCCAGAAAATAACTGTTTTTGAGCAATGCCGCAGGCAACAGCTAGTATAGAATAAGTAAAAGGTCATATCTATATCGGCGAACTATGTTAACAGTTTGTGTCAAACAAAGATTTGTCCCGTCTCGAGGTAACTATTTAATCCATTACGCTATTCATTCGGACAAATTGCACAGCTCGAATAAAACATCAACAAAGCTCTTGCAAAAATTATTATTATTACATTATTTTAAAATCCAGGCGAACAGTGTATTTGTTTCCCTTCTTACTTTCCTATAAACAAAAAGATAAAACACATTCAGAAATATTCAATATCGGTCGCACGGACGTGACATAGCACACACAGTTCACTACGAGTTAATTAACGACCAAAAGTAAATATTTGTCAGGATGTCAACTGCAGGGTTAACTCTATTATGTTGAAACTGGGTCGAAGTCAATTACGTAACAAAGAACAAAAGTTCCACCATTTATATTTGGCATGAAGTGTTCAACAAATAGGTATCTGATAGACGATATGAATGTAGTGAATAAATATTAAAGAAAACAGTGCATAGACATGACATACTGGTTTTAGTTTTTCAAGTCAAAGTTAAAAACCATTTATTCATTCAGGTTCAAAGTAACTTTTATGAACGTCAAAAAACATTGGTATCTTTGTACTGTAAATTTTATGTTGCATATAAATATGCGAAACCTTTTTATCCTGTTTTACTCTTTGCAAACTAAATATTAGTCTCCTTAAGAGAAAAATTAATAATTGATAATTAAAGCATATTTTTAACTCATACATTATAGATGTTGAGTTAAAATATAAATAATTATTTTTCTATTTTCTGTAAATTTTATTAATTTAGTCTAAAATAATATAGGCGCAGATAAAACGATGAATGAATATTATTACTGCGCCGAGCGTAAGACAGATAATGACAGAGCTCGTGCGGCGCATATTCACATCGGCGCGCGGCCGCCATAGTAAAATTGTACGGAGGATTTGAAGTACTTTTTTGATAGATATGTATCTTTATTGTCAACCAATAACTTAAATATTTGAGACGGACAAATTGTAATATAACTTTTGTTTAAGTTGTAAAATAAATTAACGTAATTTTGTAGGCGAAAATATTAATTATTTTAAGTTTTTTACACGGAGTAATTGTAAACACATTCATTGTTATGGTAAATGTATCTTTTATATTTGTATTAAACAAAAAGTGTTGATTTTATTCACTTAACTGTGACCGCCTGTTTGGCACATTTCGCGCAGGCGCAGTCTTAATATGCCAATATAGTAGTGAGCATGGAGTAGTTCAAAACGAGTATTTGTTATTGATAAAAGTTCACAGCATTGATATTTTAAATATAAAATATTCATTTAAAGTATCCAGTCCAAATCTTGGGTATCACAGTTTGATATAGTTAAATACATGAAACCTCACAACAGAACGCAAATATACAAATGTCGTATTGCAGTATCACATATTTAACTGTTTTAAACAAAGATATAAAAAAATAAGAAAAAATGTACATTGCCTTCTTTAAGTTAAGAAAATCAGATGTATAAAACATACATTACTATTTATTTTTGCGAATAAGTAATTAAAAGAACAAGCTAAATCATTGTCTCTTTAAGTGGTATCTAACTGAGTTTTGATTTATATACTTACAATAATAGAAACGCTAAGAAATCAAACCAAGCGTGTTCCTATCCCAAATAAAACCCAAAATAACATTACAACTCTGTGCCTGACATAGTCCAAGTAGTCTAACATCAAAAGGGGTTACTTGAATCGAGGATCCTTTTAACAGAGCAAAACAGTGCGTGAGGAGTGGCGACCTAAATCAATTGAGGCCGGGGAAAAATAGGGTACATCTTATATGATTACAGGACTTTAGAAATGTGGTTTTCTATTCGGTGGAGAGGTGAGATACTTCTTTTTGTACACGTTATTCGATATAGAATTATTAACTAGATAGAAACCGACATTCAATTTAGCAGGCACTTAGATTATAGTGTTTTTTGTTTATGAGACAACTAATAATATAAAATAATAATATTTTTATTGGCTTATGTTTACCTTTTCACCACATATAGTAAAATATAACAGTCAAAAATAGTAAATGATCACCAAAATTAAAACCGCATTTAAATACCAAAAATATTAATTGCACAGCAAAGAGATCAAAATAAATCCACGGAGCCCCGCTACGCGACCTTCCTATTTTTGGTTGGGTTTAAGAAGGAACCTAACATAACCTAACCCTTCCGAGACGGAATGCAGTGATTTGAGGCGTATAGGTGCTCGTTATGATATATTTTAGTAAGCATATTTTGGTGTGCAATTACTATTTTTGGTGGTCATTATATTTAATCCCATTTTTATTTACCAAAAATACAGACAGATATTATAGGTACATAAAAAACAAATAAGTATGGATTGTGGAACAATATGCATTGAACTGGGACTGTGTTGCTATAATCTGTACAAAATAATAAACTCTATCAGATCTCTTAGACTAGGTATTGCTGTATTTTAAGAGATAGTGTTCTTGTGTTAACTGCGTCAATAGTTTATATCCGCATGTGAGTATTCAGAATTTAATATATACATAAATAATGTTCGCAAAGAGCACTCGGTATCTAACCAGCCGAGAATCTGTTTTGTGGATCACTTCAGTTTTAGTACCGTGCTGGACTATTGGATACTTGATATTATGATGACTAAATAGAACGATAAAAATATACATCAATTTTATACAGACTGCAATGTTAGACGTTAGGTTTAACAAATAAAAGATGTTATTCAGTCTAATGATTGGTCTATAATGAATAATCTTACATGCTATGATACAATTATATATGAGAGGCGATGCGTCACACACTATTATACACAGACCACCCTCACCCATTCTTCAGATATAATATATGTATGTATATTATAAATCCCTCATTTACTATATACCAGCGGTCGAGCAGCGATAGCTCAGTGGGGAGACCAACAGACTGCAATGCAGAGGGTCTCGGGTTCGAACCCACGTCGCGCACCTCTGACTTTCGGAAGTTATATGACTTTACGAAATTATGTGCGTATTGATTGACAATTATCGCCTGCTCCGTGACTCGGAGAGCACGTTAAGCCGTCGGTCCCGGCTGCCATGAACATCTATGGCAGTCGTTATTGTGAGAGTGTCGACACAAAAGATCCCACTGGGTCGAAGTGTCGCCGGTCTGCACTGACTGGCCCCCACATAAGATAAGATAAGATACTAGCGGTCGCCTAGTGGTCAAAAGTCGACCAAAATTCCTAAGCTTGCTACATTGTATTCTGTTTTTCTCTATTACATATAAATTTAATAACTTTGTAACTATGGTACAGGTAACCATAGTTACAAATCATTGTACGACGTCCCACGAACAATATCAAAATACTACGAACGCGATTCGACTGCGTTGAATACTATGGCGCTCTTTGGGGGAGGGCTATATCCAGCAGTGGACTATTATAGCCTGATGATGATGATGATGATGATTCGACTGCGTGTGTCAAATGCATGGTTGTGTGCGTGTAGTGTATTTTCATTAATTTAATGTATTTCTAATCTAATAAATATTAGGATTCGCCCCTCCTTCTCCATATAAACTTTAACTGTGCCAAATTTCATACTCCTCCGTCCGCGCAATTTTGTAAAAAGGGGTACAAAGTATTTGCTTCACGTATTAATATATAGATAACAATAATTTTAATGCTATTCAGCAAAACTGCTGACCTGGTGCATAGTATAATTCACGTAAACGACGTCACAGTCAAGCTGTAGACCGCTGGACAAAGGATAGGTCAGGTTAGGCAATTTTTGTTAAAAGGGGTACAAAGTATTTGCTTCACGTATTAATATATAGATACTATAACTTATAACTATATATTTACGGTGGAACATGCTCGTCCTATAGGCAGACACCATGACGCTACTGAGAGAGAATTTCCTAACAGAATACACCAGTCTCCCCGTGACCATGGCTGCTGAAAAGCAACCGAAACGTCGGGGAAAGTGTAAACATAAATATAAATAGTTTTAATAGTTTCAATAATTCAATTAGCTTAAAAATTTGTAAAGTGTAGTGTAACAGTTTTTCAAATTTTTGTAATAAAGTGTCAAATAAACAACGCGATAAAATCCGTATATAGTAATTTAATTTCAAAGAATACACTAGTAATAAGTTTCGAACATTTTCAACATCAGGGAAAAATCGTGATTAATATTACGGTGGCCTAGGTTAACAAATTTGCTTGAAATGGCTAATTGTTGAAGTATCTTTTAATTTCAAATTATATTTGTCTTATCTTGAATTTTAATTCAAACAATTTGTTATTCTATACGAAAATAATTTTCATTTTAGCTTTATATTACGTAAACTTGATCCAAGTCTTTAAAATTTAGCAACAATTTCAACACTGTCCATTCTAGGAATACATTTTCTTAGCACCTTCCCTAGCTCACCCTATTATTAGCATATGAACCCTCAGTACCAAGACAACATAAATAAAGAGGATATAACTATTCGCATGACTCAAGTGAACATCGGAACAGTCACAGCCCATCTTGCGACACGCGCTAACTGCAACGTTAATGAAGTGAAAAATTATTTGAAACGGACGACAGTAGCTCTAAGCGTTTCTTTGTTCGATGTCTGCGTTGAGAGATGTTCTTTGAAATTGTTATTTTCTTGGGAAGTCTTGTATTTGGGGTTACATGGTTCGATGACAGGAATTTGTCAATTGTCATGTTTGTTTTTTTCTGTAACAATTACGTAAAAATAAATACAAAATTCATGTTGACTATTCATTGATCTTATCATATTATTTTAATGTTAGAATACATTGAAACAAAATTACGAGGAAAGACTGACTAAAAAAGTTTATAAGGAATGGAATAGTCGCAAGAGGAAAACCTAGGTGAACGTTTCTCGATGAGATCGGAGGTGTTCTGGATAAAGGCCAGGTTAAAAGCTTCTTGAACCGACGGACGTGTATGAGGAATGTGATGAAAGTAAATGAAGCCAGAGAAGTGTGTCAGGATCGTAGCAAATGGAAATCCGTAGTCTCTACCTACCCTTCTGGGAAACAGGCGTGAATCTATGTATGTATGTATGTATGAAAAAAATATAGAATCGTGTTTAATAGGAATATCAGCATATTCATTTCATACAAATCACTTCAGAAGTTGAATAGTAAAAATAGAACGAGCAGAAGGTTTTTCTCTTTTATAAAAGACTAGATATTGCCCGCAGCTTTGCTCGCGTAAATGTAGGTGAGGTGAGGTTAGTAACAGTACTTTTATCTGGACAAAGGGTACCCTATGTACTATTTTGTACCCCTGACAACGTGTATGCGAAAATTTTTGATTATCGTTTGAGTAGTTAAGGCGTCAAAACGTAACCAACAAACTCACATTCACATTTATAATATTAGTTAGTATAACTTATCCACGTTCACAGTAAATAATTATGACCAATAACTAGTTTTTGCTGATGTATGGAACCAATAAAATCAATATATTACCCTCGTTAATGATAAATGGTTAGCCAATATGATGACTTGCTAACTGCGACGCGGCGTCGTGTCATTTTTCATGGCTTATTACATTTTATTGAACAACTTTCCTTCTAAGTTTGATGCTTAATCACTGGAAGGTTGGTAGGACGTTAGTGCAGCGTCAGAAGTTACGGCTATGTAGCCATAACTTCTGACACGGCACTAAAGTCCGTATAACATACATATTGTTCGTGAAGTTAAAGAATAATAAGCTGTTCCTTTATAAATTGCTATAATAACAAGCTAGGCGTAAAATAGACAATAGATATTTAGTCAAAGTACATTTAAGTACCTTGCAATATAATCTGGCATATTTCTAAAACGCACACATAGGAAAATTTGTTTCTTGAATTTGTTAAGATTTTCGAAAAAGGCGCTGAAAGGATAGAATTAGTCAAATATACCATTTTATTAATCGATGTTTAATTGTTAAACAATTATAAGCGATTAAAACTAAACGATATCTTAAATCTAGCTTCTTCTCGCTAGCCTTTATTATTCCCAAGTCACTTGGGGTCGGCTTTCTGGACTAACCGGATTTGACTGGATATCAGTTTTTACATGGAGTGACTGTCATCTGACCTCCGCAACCCGAAGGCTAACGATACCCAGTGTCGGGATATTAGAGGGCACTGACTTCCCAATAACTACTGCCATAGATGTTCATGACAGCTGGGACCAACGGCTTAACGTGCTCTCCGAGGCATGGAGTAGGCGATAATTGTGAATCAATACGCACATAATTTCGAAAAGTCATATAACTTCCGAAAGTCAGAGGTGTGCGACGTGGGTTCGAAGTGGATTACCTGTCGGTCAATAAAATGTCCTTTTATATGCGTATGACACGAAGAAGAAAAAAGCTATGCAAAACTATATGAAGTGCATCATACTAGCATCTTGTGCATCATGTAAATAACATTCCAGATTCGACATCATACTAACGGCTTGAATCCTCACTTCAAGTTATGATCGTTATAATAGGTAAAATCTCGGGCAGACGATAAGCGCGATAGAGAGACGAACGCGACTTCTAGTGATGATGCCACTGTTAGGCCATTACGGAACATCCTTGCTCGATATGCACTAATTGCGCCACGTACGATGTGGTAATTACGATGTAAATTGCTAACTATATGCATAATTATTTACAATCAGTACCACGTCCCAAAAATACGTATACAACAAAATAATTTCTCGGTTCTAAGTCTTGCAAAAATTAAGCCCGCACTAAAAACAATCGAAATCGAATCGAAGAAATATTCAATGACTGGCAATCAAAAAAACAGAATCGTCAACTTTACGCCCGGTCACCAGCGATTACAGAGCTCCCAATATCGCCCGACCTTAAAGATTTTCCGCACAAATAAGCAATATCGTAGTTTGTCCAAACACTTGTGTGCCAATAACCTCCACGTGTGAGCTCGTATCTCAATTTGATCGGGCACTTATTGCCCTCGAAAGCCCCCTCATCATCAAAGAAAATAAAACTCTACTGGCATCTAAATAGGGTTTAGATTGGAGCGATAATGCAATTGAAGTTTATCAGATTTTTCCCAGCTCAGTAGATGAATTAATAGCAGATGAAAATGACAAGGAAGATTTTGCTGATAAACACTTATGAATATTTATTTATTGACAAACATTGCTATGTATTTAGGGTCCAGAGTTTTGTATCGTATTATTTATGCGTCGCATATATTGGGGATGCTTTATATAAAGGGTGTACATTGTTCAAATACCTTTTAATATGGTAGCTATAAATAATAATACTTCTAGCTTTGACGAAGATATTGCTTTATGTTATTGGTCTTTATGTGTTTTTCTTGCAGGTGCTACCTATATATATGGTTGTCAATCAAATTTATAAATACGCAGATTTTGGATAATATAATTTATTTAGAGGACTACTAGTGCCTACACTTATGCATGGAAGTGAAAGTTAGGTATGGCAAAAGAAGCATGAGAGCAGAATAAATGCTGTGGAAATGAGAGCGCTGAAAAATATATGTGGTGTGACTCTGAAAGATAAAATAAGGTACAGTGTGGTTAGAGAGAGATCCGGCATGAAAGTAGATATAGTGACGAGAATAAAAAAGGGTATGTTAAGCTGGTTTGGGCATGTAGAGACAATGGACGAGCAAAAAACTGACTAAGAAAGTTTATAAGGCTAGTGTGAATGGAACAGTCGCAAGAGGACGACCTAGGCGAACGTTTCTTGATCAGATCGGAGACGTGCTGGAAAAAGGCCAGGTTAAGAGCACCTTAAACCGGCGAGCGTGTATGAGGAACGTTATGAAAGTGAATGAAGTCAGAGAAGTGTGTCAGGATCGTAGCAAATGGAAAGTCTCTGCCTACCCCTCTGGGAAACAGGCGTGATCTATGTATGTATCTATGTATAATTTATTTAGTTTCCATTTAAATATTTACTTGCTTCAGTGCTAACTATATGTTTTGCCATACATTGACTCTTTGCCCAGTTTATTCAAACAAATGTTTAATAATCTTCAGCTTTACGTAAAACCCTTGCATTTTTGTTATGTTTAATATAAGTCCCTATATGTATGGGAATATGAAATAATATATTACATAAGAGCATTATGCTCCCCTAGACATATTTTTTAACGTCGGACAGTATGACACACCACAATTTGTCATATTGTTCAAGCCCCTCGTATAAATATGACGTTACATCATGACGATATCCAGTATTTTGGCTGTATTGCAAAGTCAACAATTATTAAAGATACTAAAACTGTAGCTTTGTTTAAAAGAAGAATAACATATATGAAGAATTAATATAAGAATATATTTTAAATAACAGTAGATAATTCTACATCATCCTTAAAAGAATGATAAGAATTTGTACTTAAACATTCGCTTTTTAAATTCTGGAAGGCGTTCAACATAGTATATAAGAAAACTAGCCTTTAAGTCAATTAAATCAAATTAAAATATCTTTATTCATTTAGACTACAAAGTAACATTCATGAATGTAAAAGTTACACTAACTGAACTATGCTAGGATTTTTTTATTATAGCTATTCAAATTACTACACTGCATCTGATGGTAAGTAGTCGTATAATCCACGAACAAAGCCCTCCACAACACGTCTTATACATTTATATTTAATTACCTTTATATTTTATGTTCTGAGGTGACAAAAAACAAGCATATGGCCCATTTCATACGCAGTTACATTTGCAACACTAGGGGATACAATCGCGTGACACTGGCCTTTAAGAAATAGAATTACTTTGTTACCAGCGTAAGTTGCAAAGATTACACTGTTTACAGCAAAACGCCTATCGTCACCCCCACTGATTCACATCACTATAAAATATTGCCTATATATCACTCGTTATAGCGCTTATACCATTTTCTTTTCTTTTTAATTTAAATATGGCTTATTCCTGCAAAAAGAAAGTTAAATAATGGAGCTAAAGATTACATAATAAAACTATAAATAAAAAAATTAATTACCGACTTGCATAACTTATCTGCAAAATGTAATTGTGTATCTGTGTAACAACTACTTTTAGATTTGGCACTTATCTACACAAAATAGTGCCTATTAAATATTAACTTAACGGTAATTAATTAGACTGTAAGTTTCTTGTCACGCATGCCTGTCATTAGTATGATTACTGTTTTAATGTTATAATACGCACTTTATATATTTAAGAAGCATTTGTAATTGTATAGTTGGTGTGTTAATAAAATAAAATAAAATCAACGGGTTGCACTCCGGGAGTGGCGGCAGAAGTGAAAACTTGAATATTAACGTTGTGCCTTTTTGATATTTTGGAATGGTTAGAGATTAATTTTGCACGAATTGCTTTAATTATGATCTATATATTAATACGTGAAGTGAAAACTTTGGATCCCTTTTTACGAAAATTGGGCGGACTGAGGAGTATGAAAATTCGCACACTTATAGTTTATACACAGAAGAAGTGACGAATGCTAATATTTTTATAAAATATTAATTAGAAATACATTAAATTAATGAAAAAACACTACACGCACACAACCATGCATTTGACACAAGCAGTCGAATTGCGTTCGTATTCGTAGTATTTCGGCATTGTTCGTCGGACGTCGTACAATTCTTTGTAACTATGGTTACCTTATTTATACGTAATAAAGAAAAAAAATAGCAAGCTTAGAAATTTTGGTCGAATTTTGACCACTAGGCGACCGCTAGTCAGTATAAAAGTACTATCATTTATGTGTTAAAATACAATATTCATTTATTGCGCTATCGTACACAAACACGACAATTCTCACTTCCTCTTACGAATTTTCGATCAGGTCACGTGTCCTGACGCGAGTTTGACAATTCTCCCTCCGTCTTACGAATTTTCGATCAGGTCACGTGTCCTGACGCGAGTTTAACATTTTTTACCCATTACAAAAAAGTGCACCACGCCGCTAAAGTTTTCACTTAAAAAAATAACTAATATATACCCTACGTCACTATATATACATATTGCAGAGACATTAATTACATAGCCTAAGTTTCCTTTGACTTCCTCACTAGGCAAGCCTGTCTCCAGGCATTATCGTCTTCCCCCGTATACGCACTTCAAACATAGAACCAGTGTAGACAAAGCATTCTGAAACAGCTATTTATGGAAGTCACAGATTCCTGTTTCATTATCAAACCTAAATTCTGCTCATTAGTATCCACAAAATAACTTCCTACCATAACATTTTATATAATAACGTACATACCTCTCATTAATAATACAAACTAGAACACGATAATTCATAATATACCTCCATTCCAAACGTAATACTTAAACACACACTATATAATTCCATATAGTGGAAATCACGCATTCATGGTACAATCAACGCCGTACCGTTCTGCATCGCCTCACTAATTGTCATCAATTACAGCTAGCATATTAATTTGTCGGCTTCCCTGTCGTATATATGTGACAGAAGCCTTAGTTAAATGCAGCTATCGTAATTGCGTAATTGAAGTTCGACGAGTTTGGTATACTTGTTCCTGTGTTTAATCTTTCCTTTATTAAACTGATAAATTGTACCAGTTTAATTAAAATTGATGTGTCTTACTTTTGGCTGTTAATTTGGGGGTTCTTTGTTGATGTTGTTGTCTCTAATCTAAATGTATTGATTTTATTTTTGTTTATTTTTTTGTATTTTCTTCTTGTTTGTACGTTAATAATAATATGTTGCGTTTCTGTGTCTAATAAATAATTTTTCTTTCTTTCTTTCTAATATGTTTATTACACAGCGATAACCTTGTGGGAGTGGACTGCAACATAGAGGTCTCAAGTTCAATCCCAAGATACGCATCTCTAACTTTGTGAAGATCTATGCGTATTAAATATTATTATTATAATTTATCACGCTATAACGGTGACAGAAAACCTGCATGTGTGGAAGTTGTCCATAATGTTCTAGCAGATATGTGAAATCTGCCTATCCAGACTAGAGCAGTGTGTTAGACTATGCCCTAACCATTTTCATACTAAGCAAAGTTCCGTGTCCAATAATAGTGAGACAGTTTACGTACAAGGCTAATAGATATTATTAAAAAAAAAAGTATATATTATGTATTTTAATCCATTGTCTAGCTTGTATAGTACAAGCTCTGCTTAGTTTGGTCTAGACGGTGTTGTGTGTAAGCGGTAGAATATTATATTATTATTATTATTGTTGTGGTTGCATGTTTGGTCATTCTGCGTTACAGATTTATCTATATTAGAGACCAGGGATCTCGTATACAGTCGCATACACTATTACCTACTTCACCATCGAGGCAGTGATTTAAATAAAAATATTTAATCAATGAAACGTAATAATATTGTTGATTCTACTTTTAGCCGGGCTTGCATCTTTTATTATTTATTTTATTATTAGATATTCCAAATTTGTTCCTTATCCACAATCTATAAACTCAAAACGAAATCTCTCAAATTTTCCAATTAGTATAACTCATAAATCTTTTGTGTCGTCGGATGCTTAGAGCTTAGCAGTATTGTAAGGTGTGCTCAGCAATAAATTACGGGAGATGGCAAAATTAAAGTACCTTCACAGCTTTTAATAACCACCGATATTAAAATGTCTGAATTGTGAGTTGCTACAATAAGATTTGTATTTGATGTTCCAGTTTTGGGCATTTAATTTATTTACAAACATGAATTGACAAAATGATTGCATTTTAAATTTGTACATGACTTTCTTTATTATACGATTTATAGTATTTCTTTTATCTGGATTATCCATATTACTTGATATACTTAGCGTCACTCTTGTCAAGTCAACTATAATTATCTTTAAAGTTTCATTTAGAGGTATTACAACTATAGCCTCACTGATCGGTAAATGATTAGCGAGGTTAAGCAACGTGGTATGCGGTCAGTCTATAGATGGGTGACCGCTTAGTGGTATTTCATCTGAGCGTCTCCGTGCTTCGGAGGACACGTAACAAGTCTGTCCCGGTTGTTGTCAAATTGACAGCAATCGTTAAACCATGTCAGAGGCCTACGGGCGACTTGAACAACTCTTGACAACAGGTTGGCCACTAACCACACGAAAAGAAGAAGAAGACAACTATATTGCGCCAGTTATGGTTGTAAGCGAAGATATTAGTTTGGTTGTAAGGTTCAAGCCTATAGCCGTTCACTTGACTCAGTTTCAAACTTTCTGATGCTAACAAGTTTAATGGTTTATGATCCACTCATCCACAAAACTCATTCAACTTGAAATACCCATAAAGATTTTTAGCGAGCATAGACTTGAATGCAAGACCTCATGCATCGCATTCTTAACCAATGCGCTCCTGAGGCACTCAAGATAAAACAGTCGTTTTACTAGATATCAAATGACTAACCTGGATAATTAAGGCAGCTGCATACAGGCGATAACGATACGCTGGCAGACGTCATGGCGCTTTCCAAAGAAGCTCTGAATAGAGGACTTGTTTCCTGCGACAAGAGAGCGCAAAGTTATTTGATTGCAGACTTCTAAAGACAAAAATTGTGATATGGAGATTTCAGCGTAGAGGAATCTTTAACTGATTAAGACTGCGCCGAGCGAAATGTGCCCACGAACACTAGTAGAAAATTTGCATAGCCTTGAGACTGTATGTACTTCAAAAGTACGAGTGTAACCCATATAAACTTGTCCTATTATCACTTAATCCGTTTAAGTCGTTTAACTTTATGCCCAACATATTAATTAAGTTCATTGGCTTAAGACTGCGTCGAGCGAAATGTGGCAAAAACAGGCGGTCACAGTTAAGTGAATAAAATCAACACTTTTTGTTTAATACAAATATAAAATAAACATTTACCATAACAATAAATGTGTTTACAATTACTCCGTGTAAAAAACTTAAAATAATTAATATTTTCGCCTACAAAATTACGTAAAATTGCACAAATGCAAAAACGTAAGCTCGTGTTACGTGATTTTTTAGATTATAACAGTAGAAATCTATCCTATTTTACAGCCTAAACGAAACATAAATAGTTATATAACAATTTGTCCGTCCCAAATATTTAAGGTATTGGTTGACAATAAAGATACATATTTATCAAAAAAGCACTTCAAATCCTCCATACAATTTCACTATGGCGGCCGCGCGCCGACTTGAATATGCACCGCACGAGCTCTGTCATTACCTGTCTTACGCTCGGCGCAGTCTTAATAAACTTATATTGCATAGTGAACTAGACAGAGAAACCTCTAGGTATAGTATTGTTATAAGCATTCATACAAAGACATATGCCATTTTTATTTATAAGTACATTTTGCCCGTGGTTCCCCTTGCGTAAATGTAGGTCAGTTTAGTTGTCTGGATGAAAGGTACCCTATGTCCTATTCTATACCCTCGATAACTTATATACAAAATTGGTGTGAAAGCGTAACAAACAAACAAATAAACATTCACACATATAATACTAGCTTTTGCCCGCGGCTTCGCTCGCGTTAATTTAGAATTTGACAATATTCGGGTTGTAATCATGATTCGAAGGACACGTGGCGCCATCTATTATCATATGAACGTTATTATTGTTTTCCTCGGGAGCAATCTTTTTTTTTCGGGATGAAAGGTAGCTTATATCTGTTTCTGTACACCTGTCAAGGTAGATGCAAAATTTAAGGATTATCGGTTAAGTGGTTTAGGCGTGAAAAGGTAACAAACAAACAAACTCATTTTCACTTTTATAATATTAGTTAGGAAGTTAGGATTAGGATTAGTAAGGATTAATAAAAAGCCAACTCCAATACTAGGAATAAATCCTGTGTCGTTTTATAAACATTAAAATAAAGGATACAAAGAAAACTTCGACAACTATTTGTTCATAACAAAAATTGTTTGTAAACCCACAAGACACGACGCCGTGGCGACGGCGAGGCGACCACGAAAGCCACGACGCTATTCATGCAGTCATGTTTCCGTCGTTTTAAGACTTTGTCTAGACCACCGTGTCTAGGTAAAGACTACGAATTTCCTACCTTGCATACTTCCTTACATCCAACTTCTAGGAATAAAAGGTGAAAATAAAATCAGATTCACGCCTATTTCCCAGAGGGGTAGGCAGAGATGGCGATGGCGTAGTGGTTGGTGTAACTAACTGCCGCGCCTGAAGTTGCGGGTTCGATTCCCGCACAAGTCAAACATTTGTGTGCATGGACATGAATGTTTGTCTTGGTCTGGGTGTTTCTATGTATAATATTATAATATATGTATTTACAAAAAAAAAGGTATATATGTATGTTTATCCATTGTCTAGTACCCATAGTACAAGCTCTGCTTAGTTTGGGCTAGATGGTTTTGTGTGTATGTGGTAGAATATTATTATTATTTCCATTTGCTACGTTCCTGACACACTTCTCTGGCTTCATTCGCTTTCATCACATTCCTCATACACGCCCGTTGGTTAAAGGTGCTCTTAACCTCGCCTTTGTCCAGAACGCTTCCGATCTGATCGCGAAACGTTCGCCTAGGTTTTCCTCTTACGACTGTTCCATTATAAACTTTCTTATTCAGTCTTTCGTCGTCCATTCTTTCTATATAGATATAGTAATAATCACCGAAAATTCTCTCAAAATATCTTACATGAGGTAAAAAGGCGTAATGTTTGTTGATTAACATTGGTTTTAAGTGAATCGACCTCAATTATAAAATGAATTAGTCGATTCTAGTTTATCGCATCCCTGTTAGTAAAAGCAAGTCTTTTGTTACAGACTAAAATGATTTACACTTCAAGGTTTCTATGTCCCAGATATTTAGTTTGAGCCTTATTAGCTTTGTTTCTGCCCACGGCTATGAATTCTACGTCACGCATACCTGCTAACATAACAATGTTTTATATTTATTAACTACCTGTTACACGCGAGTGCACCCGCGTGGAATTTAACAAAAAAGAAACAAAATAAAATATGTAAGTCATAAGTAACATCAGCTATCTGCCAGTGAAAGTTCTATCAAAATCGTTCCAGCTGTTTCAGAGATTAGCCGAAACAAACAAACAGATAGACAAACAATTGTTGTAGTGTAAGATTGTTTTTCGATATACATAGTCAGGTCATAAGTTCTGTCACATGTTTAATATGAAATAATTGAGACATGTTTATTATTGATGTAAACATTTATATACCAAAATGAACTTAATAAAACACAGATTCTTATGCTAATAAAGTTTATTCAAAATGACCTCCGCGATTTTGAAGGCCTTCAACCTGCGCGGCCAGTCGTCTATCGCAGCACGAACGAGGTCCATGTCAATTTCGGCAGCTGTCTTAAACATGGATGCCTTGAGTGACTCCAAATCAGGATGACTCGTTGAACAGGCCTTTTCCTCCAAGTATTGCCATATCTTGTAATCTAACGGACTCAAATCTGGACTGGAGGAGGGCCAGTCTTCGTGCCGGATGAAGTCAATTTCACGCGCCGCCAGCCATTCTTGAGTGCTTCTCGCTCTATGAGCTGGCGCAGAATCTTGTTGGAACACCCAGCGCCTGTTATTGAACATGGTATGAGAAACAGGTTCCACAAGGTTCGTGAGGACGGTATTTTGATACACAACTGCATTCGTTTTTACGCCTTTCTCACAAAAATGTACCTCAGTTAAGCCCCAATAAGAGACTCCCAACCAAACCATGAGTGAGGATGGAAAATGGCCTCGTTGGACACGCGGAACACGGTTGCTCGCTTCTTCACTGCTGTGTGCGTACATCTTATCATTTTGTTTGTTGTAGCTCTCTTGCACATAAAAAATGTTTTCACTCGATAAAAGAATTTCTCGATGCTTGTTTCCCGCGTACCGCTTCAACAAAGCGTGACATCTCTTCAACCTCAGGTCCATTAAATGAGCGTCCAAACGATGTCCTGTTTTTTATCGATATGCCTGAAGCTATGTCTTCATTTAACACCCTTTTCATCGTGGCTCTGCTTAAACCCATCTGAAGGGCCAAAAGTTTTTACTTACATATGGGATTTCTTTGAATTCGCGCCTTCACAACTTTTATCACTGCTGGAGTCCTAACAGAGCGAGGGCGACCACTTCTTGACCTGTCATCTAAACTAGAGTCTTCATTGTATCGTTTGATGGTACGATAAACGAATCTTATGGTTATATTAAAATTTTTCGATATGTCAAAAATCTAAATTGGCTCGTAACCGCAACGATGCAACGCAATAACCACAACACGGTCATCTTTAAGTGTCCACTCCATATTAAAAAATGAGTAAAATTCTAAAAAGTATACATTTTTATATTCATGAAAAATTCGAAATTCTAATTCAATAAAGTTTTTTGTGGCGAGCATTTTAAATTCTAAAGTTTTAATTGTGTGACAGAACTTATGACCAGACTATGTAAGTACCGTATATACTTTCACGTGCCTTTAGTAAAACGCTGTTATTTTGACATTACAAACAGACACTTCAATTATATATTTGTATATATATATATATACTATATTTGACGTCCTCGATGGCGTAGTGGTTAGTGTAACCGACTGCCACGCCTGAGGTCGCGGGTTCGATTCCCGCACAAGTCAAACATTTGTGTGCATGAACATGGATGTTTGTCTTTGTCTGGGTATTTCTATGTATAATATGTATGTATTTACAAAAAAAAAGGTATATATGTATGTTTATCCATTGTCTAGTACCCATATTACAAACTCTGCTTAGTTTGGGCTAGATGGTGTTGTGTGTATGTGGTAGAATATTATATTATATTATTATATTATATATATATATATATATATATATATATATATATATATATATATATATAAATTAATCCAGAACGTAGTCTCTCGGTTTGCGAAGTTTAATCCAAATCCGTTCAGCAGTATATATTATAATATGCGTAATTGAGTAACAAACGTCTAAACTTCCAAACAACTTCATCAATTTTCACATTTACCTATTTATAATGACAGTGGGATAACAAATCTTATATTTTAATACATACATATATTATTGAATAAATGGCTTTACTATGCCGTGAAATTAATTAAATATTAGCTATTGATAAATATACGTACTTTAGTTATTGAATATAGTGCAAGTTTGTGTGAACGTGCAAAGCCTCATTTCGCCGTCAAAATAAGAACCTCAACTTCGCCTCAGCTGCTATGAGAATGGTGTGGAGGTCACTGCTCTTAGACCATATGATCGCTTACCATCGGGCGGAGTGTGGTCAATTTGAAGAGCAAATTTAAAAAAAAACTTCTCGAACATATTTTGTACAGAAAAATGGTTTTGATTATGGTAAGCGGTGAATGTTGCTTTCGGTCGTTTGCAATGTTAAGTGAATTGCTAATGCATTGATATATTTTCTAGAAAAGAAGTTATACTACCAGCACAAGGAACATAATATACTGAACCCTTGTTGTCACCACAATTTCTGCTTAAGGACCCTAAATCTTACTTAGGCTAGAATAAAACTCAAGGTGTGATATTTAGATGATATCTTCGGTGATGTACCTAGTACTATTATAAATAAGCAGTTTTTACCTTAGAACACACCAGAATTAAGCATCTGCTAAGAAAACAAGTGAGAAACGGCAAAGAATTGCCATAAATCTTAGAGTTCGAAAAAATGGTATCACGTGACCTTGAGGTCAGAGGTTAAAGGTCATAGTCATTTCGGGGTATATCAACTATGCTGAGTCGAATGACGTTGACCGTGAGTCTCTAGCTCTTACGGTTCTTGAATTAAAAGTTCTATAACAGACAGACGGACGGACGGACGAACAAAGCTGTTGGATAAGAGTTTTTCGCACTCTAAAAAGTAGCAAATGTTCAATAGTTTAACAGTTTCTAAATTATTTAATAAAGTGTTAAATAAACAATGCGATAAGATCCATATAAAGTAGTTTAATTTTGATCTGTTCAGTCATAAAAAAAAACGTATCAAATCCCTTGAAAAGTACTTAGATACTTGACAAAGGATTGAGTATATATGGGTTTTTGGAAAGAAGCGTAAAAACACTTCTTCTACGTCGTTTCACTCTTGACAGAGTGTTCGTGTTCATCTTTAAGGTTGTGTAGCATGCTTGACAATCCGTCGCCAGAAAGGCAAAGGTGCGTGACTCTTCACGCACCTTTACCTTTCTGGTGCACTCATACAAGGGACCATTGTCTAATGCTGTCTTAATTTGGTCGGTCCAGCGCATAGGCGATCTACCACGTGCTATACACGTTATAAATACTGGTTAATCTTAAATTTTAATACACAAACGGCAATAGTCCGATATCCTGCCAAAATCAGCTTTGAAGACAAACAAGCCTAACTGAATATTGCCTAGTCGGAATCTAGATGTGGTACAGAGCTGCCTATGTCTTTGAGGTGCCTATTAAGTTTGCGATCTACCAATATCTAGGATAAGGATAATATAACATTCGAAAGCGTTCTTAGTCAGGGGCGATATCTGTTGCCGCCGCCTTCGGGGCCTCGAGCATCGGGGCCTGTCAATTTTATGGCTACGCGTAGACCGTGGGGGTCTTACCCGAGTTTACGCATGCCTTTACAGGTCCCATGCCAGTGAGTCGGAGTCAACTCAGCTACTTGAGAACGTTCAAGAGGGGACTGACCAAATATTGGAGGTACACATCCGCGGAGCTGGTGGTCCTTGGCGATTTTAACGCTCACCACAAAGAGTGGTTGGGATCCCGGACTACCGATTCCGTGGGTCGGGCTCTCTTCAATATGGCCTCGGCCTATGGCTTCTCACAACTGGTGTTACATCCCACCCGTATCCCAGACAACGAGAGCCATGAACCTTCTTTGCTGCATCTTCTGCTGACTACACATCCACTAGGATACAGAGTGGAGGTCGATGCTCCTCTGGGATCATCGGATCACTGCCTTATCCGCAGTGCAGCCCCTGTTACGCGACCAGATCGCTCTTCGGTGACTGGTTACCGTAGAGTCTGGCGATACAAGTCAGCAGATTGGGATGGACTTCGAGAATTTCTTGCATCCTACCCATGGAAGCGGCTTTGCTTCTCATCCGGGGAACCTGGCACTTGTGCTGACTGCATCACAGATGTGCTCCACCAAGGGATGGAATTATTCATCCCTTCTGCCAAAATACCTGTGGGCGGCCGCAGCCGCCCCTGGTTCAATAACGCTAGCAGAGATGCTGCACACCAGAAGCAGGCGGCATACTTAGCCTGGAATAGGGCTAAGATGTGTCGGGATCCTGATGTGAAGGAGAGAAAGCGAGAATTTAATGCCGCTTCTAGATCCAGCAAGAAGGCTATTGCCAAGGCTAAGGCGGAACACGTTGCTAGAATTGGCGAGCGCCTTGAAAGACATCCTTCAGGGGGTCGTGCTTTTTGGGCGCTCGCCAAGGCTGCGCAAGGAAATTTTTGCCAGATCAGTCTCCCACCACTGCGTAAGTCTGATGCCAGTCTGGCCCATAGTGCAAAAGAGAAGGCTAATCTTTTGGTAGAACTCTTTGCCTCAAACTCGACTTTGGATGATGAGGGAGTCATACCACCTACCATCCCAAGGTGTGAGAGCTCTTTGCCTGAAATAAGCATCAAGTAGCGTGCGGTTAGGCGTGAACTCGAACTCCTGGACATCCATAAATCGAGTGGGCCTGACGGCATCCCTGCAGTGGTACTTAAGACGTGCGCCCCTGAGTTGACCCCTATTTTAACGTGCCTATACCGTCTTTCCTACAATTCCAACAGGGTTCCATCTTCGTGGAAGGTTGCTCATGTTCACTCGTACCCGAAAAGGGGTGACCGGTCGGATCCTTCAAACTATAAGCCGATAGCGATTACTTCCTTGCTCTCCAGAGTTATGGAGCGGTTAATAACCCGCCTTCTGCTGCGGTACCTTGAGGATCATCAGCTGATTAGTGACCGCCAGTATGGCTTTCGCCATGGTCGTTCGGCTGGTGATCTTCTAGTGTACCTCACACACCGCTGGGCTGAGGCTTTGGAGAGAAGGGGAGAGACTCTGGCCGTTAGCCTCGATATCGCTAAGGCATTTGACAGGGTCTGGCATAGAGCCCTTCTATCGAAGCTACCATCTTATGGAATCCCCGAGGGACTCTGCAAATAGATAGCCAGCTTTCTGGATGGTCGGAGCATTACAGTCGTCGTTGATGGTTGCAGCTCCGAAACCAAAACCATTAACGCTGGTGTTCCTCAAGGCTCGGTGCTCTCCCCAACGCTGTTCATCCTGCATATCAATGTCTTGTTGTCAATCGAGAACATACATAGCTATGCGGATGACAGCACGGGTGATGCGCGTTATACCAGCTGTCAGAATGTCCCTCGGAGCATAATACAGGAAAGACGAACACAACTTGTGTCTGAAGTCGAGGGCTCTCTTGGGCGGGCCTCCGAATGGGGTGAACAGAACTTAGTTCGATTCAACCTCTCGAAGACACACGTGCGCGTTTACTGCCAAGAAGGACCCTTTTATCATGGCGCCACAGTTCCAAGGAGTTACTCTCTGTATCTCCGAAAGTATTGGGATCCTCGGCGTGGAAATCTCAAATAAAGTCCAGTTTGGGAGTCACTTGGAGGACAAAGCTAAATTAGCGAGTAAAAGGTGGGTGTACTGAACAGAGCGAGGTGGTACTTCACACCAGGTCAACGTCTTGTGCTTTACAAAGCACAGGTCCGGCCGCACGTGGAGTACTGCTCACATCTCTGGGCAGGGGCCCCCAAATACCAGCTCGACCCACTTGACTCCCTACAAAGAGGGGCAGTTCGAATCGTCGATGATCCCAATCTCACGGATAGACTGGAGTCGTTGGAGCAACGAAGAGACTTTGGGTCTATCTGCGTGTTCTACCGACTCTTTCACGGGGAGTGCTCTGAAGAACTGTTTGATTTGGTACCAGCGGCCCCTTTCTATCACCGTACCACTCGACACCGAAGCAGAGTTCATCCATATCACCTGGAAGCGTTCAGTTCTAAGACGGTACGCTTTCAGCGATCATTTGTCTCACGTACGTGCAAGCTCTGGAATGAACTGCCAGCTTCGGTGTTTCCCGAGCGCTATGATATGTCCTTCTTCAAACGAGGTTTAAAGAGAGTTCTTCTTTCACGGTAGGCAGCGGCTTTGCTGTGTCCTGACATTGCTGAAGTCCATGAGCAGTGGTTACCACTTTCCATCAGGTGGGCCACTTGCTCGTCTGCCACCAATGGCAATAAAATATATATATATATATATATAATTTTATCTATTTAACCTTCATACTAAGTGAACATTTTATTTTACTTGAATATGTACACAAATGTTGCTACCTGCGTTTCTATTTTTAGTTACCTGTGTTTCTTATGTGTGTTTTACCTCTAATTAACTCCTCATGAATGTGATGAATCACTAATCTAAATAACTAATCACATGAATGTGAATATATTTTAGATGACCATGATTTATTTAGGCTAAGGCCTTACAAGAAAATTTTATTCTGTAATATATGGACGGCAATCCAATATAAATCAATTCCACAGAATGATAATTTTTATATATTGCTATCTGTGCTTCAATGATTAAGGGTACTGTTTCCCCAAATATACAGTTTTAAAGAACAATGGCTATTACTGGCTCAGTTTTGGAATTCATGGACAGCACAATAAAGTTTAAATTAGTTGTGGAATAATTATTGTATAATATAATATCCTTTATAGTTATTACTAAAGGTGTGCCAGTAAAGTTATTCATAACTAGCTTTTGCCCGCGGCTTCGCTCGCGTTAATTTAGAATTTGACAATCAATTCGGGTTGTACTCTGCTTGTAATAATATAATTCAATCATGATTCGAAAGACACGTGGCGCCATCTATTATCATAAGAACGTTATTGTTGTTGTCTACGGGAACAATATTTTTTTTTTGGGATGGAAGGTAGCCTATGTCCTTTTCCGTACACCTGACAATGTATATGCAAAATTTTAGAATGATCGGTTCAGTGGTTTAGGCGTGAAAAGGTAACAAACAAACAAACTCATTTTCCCTTTTATAATATTAGTTAAGATTAGGATTAGGAAGTTAGGATTAGGATTGCTATTTAAAAAGATGTTTCAACGTCTAACTAGTTAAAGTGTAATAGATAAGAAGCTGCCAGTAAAAAAATAATGATAATAAATCGATTATAATTATAATCATAATAATATATTGTTAATCGATGTAATATTTTCTCTACTGATAATAATTTGATTAGTAAAAACTTATTTGGTCATTAGACACATTAACATTGTTTTTTTTTTGAGGTTGTAAAAGTCCTTTTTTCAATAAAATTATGAACGTGGCAGACCTCTAATCAATCTCAGATTATTAGTTAACATTTATCTAATGCAATAACAACTAGTACAATTTTTGACTGTCCACTTCTAGGCCGGTGGCATTATGAAGGGTGGGCATTGTTCTTTTAACAACTACCATCCCAAATCACGTAAGCCTCGTAATATTATACAGTACATCACTTCTAGACTTTGAAAAAGAATAGAATAAAGAAATTGACATTAACTTCTTGAGCGTCAAGGGGAAATACGGAAAAAAAAATAAAATACTCATTGTGCACATAATACACAAACGGACAAACGTATGTCCGCTCGACATTTGACTCATTAACGAGTCAAGTGTGGAGCGGACATACGTTTGTCTGTTTTTTTTGGCCACTTATTTTCTGCGGACAAACGTATGACCGCTGGACAGTTGACGGGTTAACAGACGCAAAAGACCATAAAGCAACTAAATAAAACTAACTATATTTCAGGAAGTCAAATGCTAGTTTAGTAACAAAGTGTATTGAGACGATCGACGCGGCGGACATTTGTAAGCAATGGTCTGTATCGACAAATGTACCGGCTGCACATTTCCGATCTACACTCCCGTTGTCCTTATTTATGATGCTATGACTTTCTTTTTGGATCGTTATTTGGACATCGTTTCTACATGAGTCGGAACGATTATGTATCACGTTTGCTACATAATAAATAAGGATTGTTGGTTATACATATTATTGTTTCTTTTAAAGATGGCTAACCAATTTCATTCTTGGTTATTCCTCTGAGTTAGTACGTAATTGGTGTGAAGTTAAAGGATGTCAAACAAAAGGCAAAATATCTTAAGGCGATTTCAACTTCACTTTTAATTATTTGTAATTATATAATAATTAGTTATAAATATAATTGCTACATGAACAAATCACTTTTATGCATGGACAATTTATACTAACTAGCGGTCGCCTAGTGCTCGAAATTCGACCAAAGTTTGCCTGTAAGATATTGCTGACATATTATGTCATTATATATTGATATATGTAACCATAGTTATGCGCTTCGACTGCGTGTGTCAAATGCATGGTTGTGTGCGTGTACTGTTTTTTCATTAATTTAATGTATTTCTAATGCATATTTTATATAAATATTAGGATTCGTCACTCCTTCTCCATGTACACTTTAACTGTGCCAAATTTCATACTCCTTCGTTCGCGCAATTTTCGTAAAAAGGGGTACATTTTTGCTTCACGTATTAATATATAGATATTATAAAGCTGAAGAGTTTGTTTGTTGAACGCGCTAATCTCAGGAACTACTGGTTCAGATTGTTTTTTTTTTTAGAAGATTACTAGCAATTTTAGAAGATTACTAGCAATTTTAGAAGATTACTAGCAATTTTAGAAGACTACTAGCAATTTTAGAAGATTACTAGCAATTTGGCTTTCAAATTACTAGTATTCTTGTTAAAACCTCCAGCTAAGCTAGAATGCTTGTGTTAGGAGTGGGTTCACGTCAGTAGTGCAATGGGTGGGATTCGATCCCGCGACCTCTCGATCGCAAGTCCAATACCTTATCCATTGGGCTACCGCGAATTCTTTTAGTGTTGGATAACCTATTTATCGAGGAAGCTATAGGCTATATAACATCACGCTACGACTCACGGGGGCGGCGCAGTAACGATAAACGCGAGTGAAACCGAGGGCACAGCTAGTATGTTATATACAAGAAAGTCAAGTTATTTCATTTAGTCTATGCAATCAATTTTTAACAGCAGGCATTAGGCATTTATTTTAATTAATTAAGATTGCTCACTTAATATTTTGGCATCGATAACTTGTATTACTAGTTTACCTATTTTAGCTGCGAAGCAGAATAGTCCTTTCTGTTTCCTTCTAGTATATTTTTTGTATAATTTATTTTTTTTGAGTAATTTCTGCGATGTAAAGGGAATTTTAATTGATCATTAGCAGTGTTTGTTATCAAGTGAGCTCTTGACTTATTTGTTACCAAAGGCAATAAAGAACACAAAAGAAAATGTTAGCAACTAATTGTTAAATATTTTAGTTATTCATGATAAATTCACAATATATTTACAAACATTTTAACAAAGATAACATAATTACAAAAATACTAATAATTATAATACTAAATATTTACAAAAATAGTTTAGGCGTCGTATGAAACATTTTCATAGTTAAATATTTGTATAGTTACTTTACGATATCCTTCGTATTTTCACCTACATAATTTAGGTCTGCTAGATATTTTGTAAGCTTAGTAAGATCGACATAAATAACAACAGCTGATTGCATAATGCAAATTTAGTAACTGAATCCTAATAGAACAGCTTACCGTTACAGATATACTTATCGTCATCAATAAAGTGTCTGCTATGCAAAATAAGTTCATTAATTTTCTTACAATCAAATCACTATGGCATTACATAGTAAAACAGTCTACTACAAGATATATTTATAACTCCTTAACTGTACCGCGAAATTGGCATTAATCTACATAACTTGCCTATACAACTGTCATTAACCAGTGCACAGAGGTAGGCGCCTGAAGACAACTTATTGCCTATTCATAAGCTTTTAACAACATTGTTGGTATCTCTAATATCGTTGAATCATTATTTAAAAGTCTTTATTTCAATATTGTTAAAGTTCAATTTCTCATTACCAACATTTTCATGACCGCAAATTAGGCTTGTCAATAGGTGCCAAATGTTTTGCTTTTGCAACACCTATTGATATGCAATATTGAATCATATTGCGTTTGAAATAGAATGCAGATATTAAATTATTTTGCTTGTGGTTTCAAAAAAATGCACTTATAGTAAGGACGGTTCTTCGGCTTGTCATTAGGAGATATTTGCAATGGTGTTCACTTTAAGTTTATGTTTTCATGAATAGTTTATAGTAAATATCGCTTAGTTTGTCGGACACTCATCATGGGTCGTTATAAAATGTGATAAGCTTCACTTTTTTACATTTAAAAGGGGATAAACACCGACGCTTTTATACGCCATCAATTTTGCCCGAAAGAGGTACAATTACGTAATTCTTATCGTCGCCGCGTCGTCGTTACGATTACAGATTGCATAGCCACTGGCTATTTGAAAGGTGCATATACAATTTTTTGAATAGCCTAAGGCAATATAAATGTGTTTGATGTTTTTATCTTATTAACATTAACCTCTTAAGAATCTTCAAAAATCTTAAGATAATATTTGTATGGTTGAATCTTATTAGAATAATCTATACTAATATTATAAAGCTGAAGAGTTTGTTTGTTTGTTTGCTTGAACGCGCTAATCTTAGGAACTACTGGTCCGATTTGAAAAATTATTTCAGTGTTCGATAGCCCATTTACCGAGAAAGGCTATAGGCTATATATCATCACGCTAAGATCAAAAGGAGCGGAACACCAATGAAGAATATTTCAAAATCGGAGGGTATTTTCCCTTTTTGAGAGCTTCCGCTGCGTGCGCTGCGTAAACAGTTAAAGTTTCGCAAAAATCATGTATGACACAATTGTAAAAAAATGTCTGCAACAGCATATGTCTATCTTTTAAGGTTTGCTCACTATAATCTTTTTTATGCTAACCAAATTTGTTTTAAAATAATGCAATATTTGCGAAGGTATTATTATAAACATGAAATGAATCCTTATCCAAATAAATACGTTATTCATCACAAATATTTAATTTAAAACAAAATTGCCCTGCACATCATTCGATTTCAATGAATATCTTAGGAGATATCGCAGTTTTAAAATAACATCGCAGCAAAATAATTACCCATTACAGACATACACAAGATGTTTCACCTGGTTTATTCTGCGTGATTTTAAATTAGCACTGTAGGTATATTTATTAAATGTTGTTGAATGGTTCTTATGTGGTTCGTGGATTTAACAAATAAAGTTTCAGCTCCTTTAAAATTGTATTATAGGTGCCTACGACCCACTCTCTCTCTTATGTGACGCAGACGAAGTTGCGCCGGTCAGCTATCTATACTAATATTATAAAGCTGAAGAGTTTGTTTGTTTGTTGGTTTGAACGCGCTAATCTCATAATAGCCTATTTATCGAGGAAGGCTATAGGCTATATAACATCACGCTACGACTCACGGTGGCGGCGCAGTAACGATAAACGCGGGTGAAACCGTGGGAACATCTAGTATGTAATAATATCAATCCTGTATTAAACTGTTCCACTGCTGGGCACGGACCTCTTCTCAGTGTGAGAAGTGTTAGGCCATAGTCCACCACGCTGGCCCAAAGCGGGTTGGCAGACTTCACATGTCTTCGAGAACATTATGGAGATCTCTTAGACATGCAGGTTTCCTCACGAACTTTTCCTTCACCGTTAAAACATAATTAATACGCAAATAATTTCTAAAAGTCAGTGAAGCAGTCGAACTGTTTCCAACTAGGCAATATTAGGAACATAAATTTAATTACTTTTACACAACTGTCTGAACTTTTGCTGGCAACATTGCCTAAAAACCATTATATTTTCACATAAACCAGGTAAGATTTACATATTTCACCATGGGTTCCGTAGTACGAATTAATTCACACAATACAGATACTTGTACAGAAATATTAATTAAAACCGTCGACAGGGGGCATAGAATACATAATATACTTGTAAATACACATAGATGTGGTATTTATGTTGGTAGTAGTTTAAAGCCTAATTGACCGATAGCTCACCGATGACATTCTAACCAATAATTATGCGAATGTGAGTTTATTTATTTGTTTATTTGTTATACTTTTACGCCTTAGCTACTAGGCCGATCATCATACAATTTCACATACAAGTTGCCACGATACTTATATTACTTATTTTACTGAATGAAGGGTCTATTTCATCCAGAATAACGTACTCTTCCGGAGGGCTAGATAATGGAATAAATTTAGATTAACACAAGTGAAGCCGCTGGTAAAATCTTGTATTACATACACTGCATATATTTAGATATAGGATACCTTTGATAAAGTTTATGATGGTAAGTATGCAATAATTGTTAGTGTCAGATTGCCTCGCTGGCGCAGCGGTTTGTAAATACGACTGATGTGCATGAGAATTTTCTGTTGAGCTCGCCGCTTATTACATGGACTTTAGAAACTAGTTGACGAGATGTGAGTGTGATTCACATCTGCCTTATACGCCATTTTGGGTGCAGTCCCATATTCTGGAGAAATAAGTCAGTCAGTATAACTTACAAGTGTCATTTTTATAATCAAGAAATAGACGTCAAGTTAATAAAAAAGTTCGTGGCTAATGCCTGTGAGTATACAGCAGTTCCTGTAAAGAGGATACTGCCCTATCCCTATTCCTAGCAAAACGAGGTTTGATAATAGCAGGTTCAAGAAAATTCCGAACCCTGTAGGTACCTGTCATGCCAACTTTATGCTTTCTTCCTAACAAGAAAAATCGTTATATTTGTATGATCGCTAGACTTTCACGTCTTAAATATTAGATCGATCGTCATGCAATTTCACATACAAGTTGTCAGGGATGCAAAAAAGGACATAGGTTGCCTTATAACCAAAAATATAGTAGCGAACGAGGGATAGAAGCCAGTGATTTTATAACTTTTGTTCATGACATGGATTCAACTTAAAATCTAAGCCACGTTTCATCTAATTCCATTATACCCATAGTGTGATTTGAGTAAATTACGTTGCAGGCGAACTATAATCCACGTAGACGACGTCGCGAGCATAACCTAATTTATTATAATACGATTTACCTCGACATGAATTTATGAAATATTCAGTGTTAGGTATAAAACTCTGTCACCGTAATTATATTTGTCATATCTGCGTATTCTGCTCTTTGTACTGGGGGATTTGCAGCCGATTTGCATATTTCTAAATTGTACGTTGAGTCTGTGGAAGTGTTTATGTTGTCGTGGCCGATCGTTTATCTGTGCTATGACATTGAGTTTTGATATTTAGCTGTATTTTAATGGATGCTTAACTCGGTTCGCGTAAATCAATGGAAGAGAAAATTATTGTTTACTAAACAACATTGTGTGGAAAGTCTTTGTTTATGGCTGAATTGTTTTCACTTCTAGATTGAATTGGTGTCGTTTGACTAATGTTACAAAGCTTTATATCGCACTTAAGTAGAATTATTTAGGTTTACTAAGTTAAAATTATATTTTATTGTACCTATTGTATTGTGTATTTCTTCCAGCGTCTGGAATGGTGCAATATTGTGAGACGTCAAACCCACGAGTTTAAGGAGCAGCGTAAAGCTGATCTCGATACTAAGCGCGATGAATTAAAGGCCCGTCCATCCGTTGCCATAAATTATAATTATGTATCCGGCATGCTGTCGTGCCCATACTGTTCCAGAGAGTTTGCCGCAAAAATCGGCTATATACGTCATCTTCGGGCGCATCAGCGTCGTCAAGCCGACTAAGAGTCGAAGTAGTCACCATGGCCGAAAACGGTCGGGTCGATCATCATCATCATCATTTCATTGTATGTTACCTATATTGCAAAGATTGTTATTGGTTTTTAGGAATACTTATCCAAAGCATGAAAACTTTTCTTAGAAACTGTAAATATAACTCGTTCCGTAGCTTATTAATCGCAACTAATGTTCTTTCGTCCAAGTTAAGTAAACTTACTGTAAGACCATAGTCTTACAGTAAGTTTACTTAAACAAAGAATTTGTTACACAAAATTGAAAGCACAAAAACGATATTTTCTTGATTTTATTGTGATTGATACGCAGTGATTCCTTACTCAAGCCACTCGTGGGTTTCTGACGTCTGATATATGGTGACAATAAACCGATGTCCTCGACGATCATGAAGTCCCGCTGTTTCTCCGTTGGACGTCCATGGGATTATATGTACTTGTCAGAACGGCTTAGTCCTTGTAAGATAATATTGAGTTATTGTTGTACGTGTTTCTTAAATTACCTTGAAAGCAACTTTCGTACTCTTTCCACGTTAATGTTTAAATGATAGGAATCCTGGCATGTACTAATATCACGATATCAATATTTATTAAATATGTTATTACTCTGTGTAAAGACGCAAGAAATTTGTACTAGAAAATATTAAAAAGAAATGATTTCTTAGGATAACCTTTACTTACTGTGAGCTGCCTGAAATTATGGATTTACAGAAGTTGATGGCGAAGAATACCTAAGCCTCATCTACCCGTGGGACCCAACTGAATACGATTCAATACTTAATATTACCAACCAACCTATGTATTCAGCAATTGTAATGCCAATGATAGCTCACTGTCCGTCATAAAAAGTATAAAATCATTGCATTACTACAACAAAACATTCAGTACCGTAACCACGAACTGCAGACATGTTTCCTCATGATATTTTCCCTCGCTGTCATAGTCAGCGATTTATTAACTATTTTATACGCAGATAACTTCGAACATAAACAATATTTTAACAAAAAAGAAAACCGACTTCAATTAAGAATATTCTAAAACTTAAAAAGCACTAAAAAGTTAATAAATAATTGCATATTCTTGTGAATCATTAAATTATTGTTATTTTTGGAGTCGGTGTCAGCCGCCCGCGCCGCGTGCTGCGTCTATGTGTGTAATTGTGCATGCCAATGTTATGTTATGATTATAGTAAGACATCTCATGTTTAATTAGTTACAAACCTACCTTGGCTGACACCGACCCCAATAATAACAATAATTTAATTATTCACAAGAATATGCAATTATTTATTAACTTTTTAGTGCTTTTTAAGTTTTAGAATATTGTTATTTAAAGTCGGTTTTCTTTTTTGGTAAATTTTGTTTATTTCTCGGTTTTTAGTGAACCTTGCCAAATATGAGAACATCATCAATGTAGCCAAATACGCATTATTAAGTATAACTCAAAAACGAATGGTCAAATCTTGATCAAAATTAAATGGTACCGCACGGGAAGCACCAGCTTTCAAATAAAAAAAGAATCATCAAAATCGGTTCACCCAGTCGAAAGAAACGAGGTAACAAAAATAAAAAATATAAAAATACAGACGAATTGAATACCTCCTCCTTTTTTTGAAGTCGGTAAAAAAAAGATGCACGCTTTGGGATCGAATTCGAGACCTCTGTTTGGCAGTCCAACGATAACCTACTAGGCCTTCGCTGCTTCTAAATTATAGTAATTATAAAAGGGATTAAATATAATGACCACCAAAAATACTAATTGCGCAGCAAAATATGCTTACTAAAATATTTCATAACGGGCACCTATACGCCTCAAATCACTGCATTCCGTCTCGGAAGGGTTAGGTTATGTTAGGTTCCTTCTTAAACCCACCCAAATAATCGACGGAGCCCCGCAAAGCGGGGCTCCGTCGATTTAGTTTGATCTCTTTAAATATATTTTGCTGTGCAATTAGTATTTTTTTGCTGTGCAGTTAAATACTACCCTTTTTTTTATTCTCTAAAGGAAGATCTTAACCTATCAGTTATTTAGTTATTGAGATGTGATACTGTTGTTATGCCATACATATATTATATCAGTAATACAAAACTGTGCCTAAGCTCCCAAGGGAAACATGACATTACATATGTTAGCGATCGGCCTGCAAAAAATGGGCTAGACGGCGATAATCCTCATGCAATTCCATAATACATTAGTAGCAAAAAGCGGAATACAAGACAATGTTTGGTCGCCTTTTAAAATTCACAGCGCGGCGTATGGAAATCGATACACATTTGGGGAACATAGCTTGTCCGGACGTGACAGTGTTACACGAATAGGACAAATACTGACCTTTGTATGTATAACCTGAATTTACGTTGTGAAGGCATTGAGGGATAAATTTTATGGTCATTAAATTGAGGAATTCAGGTGCTGTATGGCTAAAAGTTTTTGAAGTGAAAACTTCTTTAGCGACGTTGTGCACTTTTCTTGTGATGGGTAAAAAATGTTAAACTCGCGTCAGGACACGTGACCTGATCGAAAATTCGTAAGACGGAGGGAGAATTGTCATGTTTGTGTACGATAGCGCAATAAATGAATATTGTATTTTACCACATAAATGATAGTACTTTTATACTGGAATTCTTGGTGCCGATATTGGAATTCTTGTTGTCGATATATCGAGCGAAGTCCAGTTCCGCGGCTATTTAGAGGGTAAAGCTAAATTAGCTTCAAAAAAGCTTGGCGTGCTCAACAGATCAAGACAGTATTTCACGCCGGCCCACCGCCTACTACTTTATAAGGCGCAGGTTCGGCCTCACATGGAATACTGTTCTTATCTTTGGGCAGGGGTACCCCAGTACCAGCTTCTCTCTCTAGACCGCATTCAACGGAGAGCGACTCGAATCGTCGACTGCCAGGATATTTCAAATCGGCTAGACCCCTTGGCGCTGCGTAGAGTTGTGGCCTCGCTATGCATCTTCTATCGCTTATACTATGGGGAGTGTTCCGAGGAATTGTTCGGAATGATCCCTGCCGCCTCTTTTTGCCATCGTCCCACGCGACAGCATTTTCACTCCCATCATTTAGATGGTTGGCAGTCCACAACTGTGCGTTTCTCCAGGAATTTTCTACCTCGCACAACAAAACTGTGGAATGAGCTGTCACCTACGGTATTTCCGGACCAATACGACCTTCAACACTTCAAGAAAAGAGCGTACTCCTTTTTAAAAGGCCGGCAACGCACTTGTGACTCCTCTAGTGTTGCAGGTGTCCATGGGTGGCGGTGATCGCTTACCATCAGGCGATCCGTCTGCTCGTTTGCCCCCTAATCCATAAAAAATAAAAAAATAAAAAATACTGATAATTAAAGCAATTTGTGCAAAATTATTCCCTAACTCCTACAAAGTTCGAGTATCAACTAAGTAACACCTTTAATCATTTGCTCCTCAATTATTTTCAAAAAAGTTAGTTTAAAGTGCAGTTATAAACTATATTTTCTCAAAAATATATTACATAAACTATAACAAGTGTAATGATCGTGTGATACAGTGTCTAAAACTCTTAAAATTACAATAAAAACAACATTTATATCAAACCGTTAAAAAAACTGTTTTGTGAAGTTCATTCAAATTGTGCTGTTGGAGGAAACGCGTAAGTGACGCTAATTGCACGGCGCTTACGACCTTCTTGCCGAGACATTACACGTGAGCTACACACTTATAATTCTAAACGCTTTAAGCATCACCACCGCTTTGTATTAAACTCTACTACTACACGCTTCTGCTTAAAAAGCCGATTTGAACGCTTGATTATAACTCGCTGTTATTTTAAATCTAGCTTGACAAAATGTCAAGAAAAAACTGTGCGGGTTGCATGAATAATTTTAAATGTAGAGAATGTTTACAATGCTGCACCTGCCATCAGTGGTATGATTTACTATGTGCGAATGTTCCCGAAAAGCGTTTGAAACTTATGAGTTATGAACAAAGAGGCTCTTGGAAATGTCCTGGTTGCAAAAGTAAACTGCCTAAGAGTGATAACACAAACACACCTGTACGCGCTACTCGACTAGAGAGTCCGCCTAAATTCAAACAAGGGGCTCCTTCACCTACTAATATGAATATTACTCTTCGAACAAAGCAATCATGTACCCGTTCACCAGATCATTTAATCGACAGTGACGACACGGTTGTCCAGGTCACAAAAGGAACAGGACAAACAAAGAACAGGTACTTTTCCCCATATTCTAAAAAGGGCTCTGGTGCACCCTATTCATAAAAGTGGCAACAGAGACAGTATAGAAAATTATAGACCGATATCCATTTTAACTGTGTTATCCAAAATACTTGAAAAACTCTTGAACAATAGACTTACGAAATATCTTCAAAATAACAATCTCATTGCCCCAAACCAATTTGGTTTTATAAAAGGTATGCAACTTTATATTTAACAGAGATGGTCGCAAGAAATCTAGACAGCGACTCTAAAGTCCTTGGTGTATTTCTGGATCTCTCTAAGGCGTTCGATACTGTCTCTGTGCCTTTACTGCTACATAAAATGGAGCATATAGGAATACGAGGAGTTGTATTGGACATATTTCGGTCGTATCTTACAAACCGTACTCAATGTGTTAAAGTAGGCACACATATCAGTGACCAATTATCGCTTAGCTTTGGCTTACCACAAGGTAGCGTTCTCTCACCTACACTTTTTCTCATTTTTGTAAATAGCCTATGTACTATATCCCTATCAAATTGCAGCATTATATCCTACGCTGATGACACAGCTTTGATAGTTCATGGATGTTCTTGGGAAGAGACTCAGCGCTATACAGAGAATGCTCTTAGAGAAGTGATGATCTGGCTTGAAAAGAACCTCCTTACGATCAACATAAATAAAACAAGTTACATAACGTTCTCTCACCGAATAAACACCCAACCCCCACCACCCTTCAGTATTCAAGCGCACAACTGTTTTCGACTAAATAACTGCGTTTGTCCTATCTTAACACGTGCGGATACGGTAAAATATCTTGGTCTCATCATAGACAAACACTTAAACTGGTCGGCCCATGTAAACAAATTAACAGCCCGCATAAGAAAGCTTGTGCCTATATTCAGAAAACTGAGGCGTTCTGCAGACCTAGATACTTTGCTATGTGTATATTATGCTTTATCCCAGAGTATACTACAATACTGCAACATCACATGGGGAGGAGCAGGGAGCACGACACTACTCCCTTTAGAACGGGCGCAAAGAGGTATACTCAAGGTCATACTTGGGAAACCAAGGAGGTATAGCACTGACCTACTCTATAGCGAGTGACCCGTACTTACAGTAAGGCAACTCTTCATCAAATGCGTACTAATACGGAAGCACAAGAGCACCAATTTTAAGCCAATTTTAAAAGGTAATAAAACCAATTTTTTTTCTGGAACTCCACATAGAACAGACCTCACACGTCGGCATTATTATGTCCTAGGTAATTATACCTATACAATGTTGCTAATGTTGACAATAACATATATCCACTATCAACCAACAAATTCAAATCAGTTATCATACACTGGCTCAAAACGCTTAACTACGATAAAACAGAAGAACTTGTAAATAAGCAAAGATTTTAAACAATTCTACACACACATACACACACACCCTCACACTCACACACACACACCCTCGCACACACACACCTAAACACACAGAGACACACTCACACATACACTCAGATATATACATATATACAATCCAATGATATCATTCTCACACGTGGTAAATAGACATATTGTTTAATTTTTTTATTTTTTATTATATTATTATTTATATCTGATTAGTATTTTTATAATCTAAACAGTTTATTTGTTGCTGTTCATTATTTTGCATTACATAATACTTGCATTTTATGATTTTGTATATAATAGATACTATAATCTTTAAATTCCATGTAATGTTTAATTGATTTTTATTATTATTACTAATTTTTTATTTCTACTATTGTGATTATTCAATTGTAATGCATCCTAATTTTATTATTAATTCATATTCATTTGTGTGCATGAACATGAATGTTTGTCTTGGTCTGGGTGTTTCTATGTATAATATGTATGTATTTACAAAAAAAAAGTATATATGTATGTTTATCCATTGTCTAGTATCCATAGTACAAGCTCTGCTTAGTTTGGGCTAGATGGTGTTGTGTGTATGTGGTAGAATATTATTATATTATTATTATTATTATATTTTTATTATTATTTTTATTTTATATCAATTATGTTGAATACTTTTATTTAATGACATTCACTTCAATTTATTATTTTAATGATTGTTAGGAATATGTTTTGCATTATAAAACAATTACCTACCAAAAAATATGCTATTTCCGGGTGGAAGACGCTGACGACTGTAATACAATTTAATATTAGCACGGTCGTCAACGGCAACCTCTTAACAAATGTACCATTGTTAGGTTTTATTTAGGATCAGTTTAAGAGAAATTTATAAAACTATAAACTATAACCATTCCAAAATATCAAAAATGCACAACGTTAATATTCAAGTTTTCACTTCTGCCGGAACTCCCAGAGTGTAACCCGTTGTGTTTTGAATAGACTTAGTGTATCTTGGTCTTAGTTCCAGAACATTATGTATAGAAGCGGCATTATCGGTCGCTGCTAGCCGTACGTGTAGCCAGTATTGAGTACTAGTTGTCCTCGCGGTTTCACCCATGTTTATGATAATTGCTCAGCTCCCGTGGGTCATAGCGTGAAGTTATGTAACCTATTTTACTTCGGGATAAAGTAACCATCTAATGTTAAAAAAAATATTAAAATCGGTCTAGTAATATCGAGTTTATCAATAACAAAACAAAAGTACCTACCTACAAATCTTTCCTTTTTATAATTTACTAGCTTTTGCCCGCGGCTTCGCTCACGTTAATTTAGAATTTGATAATCAATTCGAATTGTACTCTGCTTGTAATAATATAATTCAATCATGATTCGAACGACACGTGGCGCCATCTATTTTCATAAGAACGTTATTATTGTTTTCATCGGGAACAGTAATTTTTTCGGGATGAAGGGTAGCCTATGTCCGTTTCTGTATACCTGTCAACGTATATGTAAAATGTCACGATAATCGCTTCAGTGGTTTAGGCGTGAAAAGGTAACAAACAAACAAACTCATTTTCGCTTTTATAATATTAGTTAGGATTATAATATTAGTTTGAATGTTAGTATAGAGAATCGAAGACGCTGCTTACTCGATCGATCCCAACTGTCAATAAAGTAACTAATAAAATTGCCTTACCAAGCCATTTAAATCCTTTTGAAAAAGTGATATCTTATGTAATTTCACATATTGGTAAAGGTATATACAAAATAATATAGAAGACTAGCTGTCCCGACAGACGTCGTGTTGTACACACGAAAAAAAAACAAAATCTAAACCATTCTCGTATCCACTTGAACACACAAAAAATTTCATTAAAATCGGTCTAGCCGTTTAGGGGAGTTTAATTACGAACACACGCACAGAAGATTTATATATATATATATATATATATATATATATATATATATATATATATATATATATATATATATGTATATATATATATATATATATAAAGATATACCTACACTAAATTAATAGAGTTGATATAGTTTCTATCTAGCATAGTACGGTTTGTTTTTTATTTTAGGTAATGTTACAGATAATGTAAATTAAGTTTTGTAATGTCAATAATGCTATGACTGAATTAAATTCGAACCTGAAAAAAATGTGTAAGGGTGTGTGTGAATAAATAAATAAACTATTTATCTTCTATGCGTCTGACAACATGTAAAAACTATGATTCCTTGGCGGCAATCATGAATACATAACAACATTCTTGGGTAGGGGAACTTGATGTTCTAAGGACCAGTTGAATAAAACCAATTGTAAAACTATACGCTTTTATATTTCAATAAGAAATTCAATATCCTGGAATTTTCTTAACCGATCTTACCGGATATTGAATTTCTTTTATATTTACGTAGCATCTCAGACCTACTTATAGCCGCTTATCATGTAAAGGCTCGCTCGTAGTATTAATATTCTATAATAATAATAATATATATAGGGCAGCTTGTGGCGAGCTAAATGTAAGTGGCGACACTACGGTCCTGAATGCCTCAGAGAGTCGGTGAGAGCCTCGTCCCTATCTTGCCGTTACTGGTTGGCTGTCGTGGAACTTCAAGGGCGCCCGTAGGACTCTCAACTCTGGCTTGCCTTGATCGGCCGGTCAGAGGCGGGCCGCTACATGCTTGGGGGTGGAAGTGTCATTTTCAAGGGCATAACTACGGGGAAACCCGCTCCGGGTCTCCGTTGTCACGAGACCCGTGATGGTGAAACCGGCGCCGCACCGCTCGACACCCCTAGCCGCTCGCACCGGTGTTGCCCTCTGCTGCTGGCTTGTATGCCTATCGTGGCTATTCAGGGGGCCCATGTAGTGAGTTGGCGAGTCACCATCTGTCTATTCGATTGATGCTATTAGAGTATTCAGGGCAGACGCCGTTTTATCATCCATAGTTACCAATATACCAGTCCATCAAACACCCATACCCATAGCCCATATATTAGAATCCATAGATAGCAAGTCTTAAGCCTGCTGCGGCTGGTGCCGCTGTAGGTGTTCCATCCCATCTTTGATTAAAACTCTCATAAGGGCCTCTTCACGTTGGACCCAAGATTCTATATACATTTTTGTATAAGACAAAGGTGAATGAATACTTACTAATTATCTCATTCAGTTTAAATCATCCTCGCTTACACTTTGATACTATCATAGGGAGGCACCCACATTCAGCTATTCAGCTATGTTTTAAGTCCTACTGTAAAAACCTAATAACATTAATTTTGAAGTGAAAACTTCTTTAGGCGCGTTGAGCACTTTTTGGGTGAACAAAAATCATAGAATTCGCGTCATCGTCATGCTTCCACGCTTTCCATTTTTGAATTATTTTAGAATATTAACAATATCTCAGAAATGGTGCGTCCTACGCAAAAAATAACGAAATTTTTACCCCCTTAAATCCGAAAGAGAGTATCAGGAATCCGACCCGCCTCCTTTTTTTTATAGAGTAGTGTTTATGGTCAAGGATTAAAGTTTTCACTTCTATCGGCAGTTCCCAAAGACTGCTGCAATTTTTTTTAAGGGTGATATCTATCCCTTCTAATCACTCCTAATGGCAAAACATAAATTTGTATTACTGAATTCACAAGGCAACGCAAATGCACATTGAGCAAAAAAAATCCAAGTCCGGTTTCGACAATTTCATTTGAACATATTCGGCCGAGCCCCGTTTCTTAATTACATCCTTGGGATTCGCATACAAGAACGAAAATGTTGCTATTCAAACCCAAAATCGTACTGCGAGTAAACAGAAAATCTTGCCAACATACCTCTATTCAATAGTACTAATAAAAGGGCGATTTGCAACAAAAATCCTTACGCAAACACACAGTTATTAAATTGGAAGTTTGTGGAGGGATCAGCGAGCAGAACCCAAATATTAAAGTTGGCCTAAAGAAATATATTGCGCGGTAACCGCGGGATTAACTCGGTGTCAACACTGTGTCCTCACTGTGTACACTGCATTGCAAAACTAGATGGTCAGTTTTATATTTTCTTAAATAGCGTAATAGAGTAACTACTAATAAAACATAGGCAGCTGCCCATATTTATTTTGTATATATTATACACACGAGCACAAATTAATAAAAAAAAATTTTGTGGAGACAGTATCAAAATTGGTTGTAAAATAACGGAGAAATTAATATAATATATAGAACTGGGACTGTAGTGGGGATATCTCGCTTAGTAGTCGAATAACAGCGCTTAAATAGTGGTTACGTCACAGTTTGTATCGTGCATCCTTTTCTGTCATTGGACATTTACCCCTACTACCAGATTTGAAACGCTTGTATGCTATTAAGTTCGACTAAATTAAAAAAAAAAATGGGGCTGTCTTTGGGGACTGTCGATAGAAGTGAAAACTTTAATCCTTGATCATAAACACTTCTTTATAAACCAAAAATAATTCTAAAATGGAAAGCGTTCGGTGACGATGACACGAGTTTCATGATTTTTGTTCACCCAAGAAGTGTTCAACGCGTCTAAAGAAGTTTTCACTTCAAAAATCTTTTTTAATTAGAGATCGTCTTTTTGACTGAAACAATACAAAATTGTGAGTCAACCACAGTATTACGCGATATATCTATGATGTATATTATATAATCCGTACAAAGTAAGCTTTAAGCAATGTTAAGAATAGTATGTAGTGGTGGCACAGAAGTAGTGAATATATAAATAATAATAAATATATTGCTATAAACTAGCTGTTCCCGCGGTTTTACTCGCGTTTATGGTTACTGCGCGGCCCCTCTGGATCGTATCGTGATGTTATATAGCCTATAGCTTTCCTTGATAAAATTAAATAGGCTATCCAACACTAACATTATTTTTCAATTTAAACCAGTAGTTCCTGAGATTAGCGCGTTCAAACAAACAAACTCTTCAGCTTTATAATATTAGTATAGATAACGCAGAAGACACATAATAAGCAATAGTGATAGTGGATATAACAATAAATGCGACTGGTGTATAATCATTTCAAGTACGATAACTAGGTCGGGTAAAGTACAATTGGGATTACAAAACTGCAAATTTATCTTCAGTACCTAGATCTAGAGATCTATGTCCGTATAAATTTGTAGTTTAGATTTCTGGTAACGTAAGTATAAGGTTTAAATAATAAAAATATATGAGTCAAATACTCTATTATATTGTAAACATATTTTAATTACTTCACATTATGAGAGCTATTCCCGGAACATCAGCTAATATACCTTTTTATATTTAGGTGGGGTTAACAATTTTGCACCCAAGTGTAAGAGGTTTACACGAAGGCTTAACTGACTGTAGTCTGGTATGATTTATTTGTCTTTGGTGATAATTTATAAACTCAGCTGCTTTATTGAAATTGTAGGAAATCTGTACAATTCAGTAAATATTTCTATGCCAAGTTTTAGGTTAAGTATTGTTTATTTGACCTATTGAGACGCAGCGGTATACCAGAATAAAGATGTCGGCTTTTTAAGACTTTACAGATTAGAAATATTGCTGAAAGCATTGACCTACATTTTAAAAGCACAAAAACAAATATTTTACAGAAAATGGTATTCAATCTGGATTTACGTTACGTCGCGTCGGAGGTTTTAAATACTTTCAGAGGCTTACTTCTACAACTATTCTCAGTCGCAGTCAGTTACACCAACCACTACGCCATCGAGGATAAATAAAGACAATAAACTGATCACTATGTCTCAAATATTGTAAACCTGTTAAATAAATACTTGTAGTTTAAAAGACTGTTCTTACCGAACCATAGACTTCATTTGAAATGCAAATCTGTTTTAACAGAAAACACAAGAAGTTAAATTACTCTGCTTTCATCGAAAACTTTAACAAAGTAGACCGCTTAAAATGCTAATGTTTTAACAATGACATTAATTAAGGGTAAAAAAACTAAACAGTTTGTGATTACAGGTTACAGGTGTGTGATACAGTGACGTAAATGCTAAGTATTTAAGACTGCGCCGAGCGAAATGTGCCAAAACAGGCGGTCACAGTTAATCGAATAAAATCATTTTTGTTTAATACAAATATAAAGTATACCTACATTTACTATAACAATGAATATGTTTACAATTATTCCGTGTAAAAAACTCAAAATAAGTAATATTTTTGCCTACAAAATTACTTAAATTTGCACGTAAGCTCGTGTTACGTGATTTTTAGATTATAATAGTAGAAATCTATCCTATTTTATTGTATAGATGTAATTAAAAATTATAACAGTAGAAATTTATCCTATTTTATTGTATAGATGCAATTAAAAATTATAACAGTAGAAATCTATCCTATTTTATTGTATAGATGCAATTAAAAATTATAACAGTAGAAATCTATCCTATTTTATTGTATAGATGCAATTAAAAATTATAACAGTAGAAATCTATCCTATTTTATTGTATAGATGCAATTAAAAATTATAACAGTAGAAATCTATCCTATTTTATTGTATAGATGCAATTAAAAATTATAACAGTAGAAATCTATCCTATTTTATTGTATAGATGCAATTAAAAATTATAACAGTAGAAATCTATCCTATTTTATTAAAATCAACAAATATGAAATCAATGATAGACCATTCTGACACTATTGTAATAACAGACTTGGGCCCCTGATGGAAAGCCCAATTACAGTCCAGAGACAGTGACGACGGGGAGAAGATAGATGTCTTCTAGCCGTCGCCAGTGTCAAGCCGGCCTGACCAGATGCTTCTTCACACTACGTTTGAAGGACCCAATGTCATAGAAGGGAGGGAACACATGTGCCGGAAGACCATTCCAAAGTTGTATGGTTATAAGAAAGAATTGCTGAACCTTTTGGTGCGAGACCGGATTGTGCTAACCGTCCATCCGTGGTTACAAAGACCGGCACGTGTGGTTCTCAAAAGGAAGAGGGAAGGTGGGATGAGGTCAAATAACTCTTCGAAGCATTCGCCGCGACACAGGATTATTCCTTGTGCTGAAGTTGTCTTAAAAAAGGTAGAAGAATATTATTGAGACAACTACCATTTTAGTATCCCCGTGAACATGGCTGCTGTAAAGTAACCGAAACGTCGGGGCAAAGTGTAAAATTAAATATAAATAGTTTTAATTAATCTAAATAGCGTAAATTGTAGTTAAGTTCAATAATAGTAGTTTTAGAATCAAAATTATGTAATACAAGCGTTTAAAATAAACAACGCGACAATATCTGTATAATTTTAAGGTAGGAGAAATGAGTGCTATTGGTGTACAAATAAAAGAAACAAATGCGAGTCGGACTCGCCCACCGAGGGTTCCGTACAAATTTGTAGGTAAGTACATAATCTATACTAGCATTATAAAGCTGAAGAGTTTGTTTGTTTGTTTGTTTAAACGCGCTAATCTCAGGAACTAGGTACTGGTCCGATTTGAAAAATGCCTTTAGTGTTGGATAGCCTATTTATCGAGGAAGGCTATAATAATAGGCTATATAACATCACGGCTACGACCCACGGGGGCGGCGTAGTAACGATAAACGCGGGTGAAGCCGCAAGAAACATCTAGTATATTATAAAAAAAAATTGTCCTTGCATAAAGACCCTGTATATTATACTTGTAGTATAAGACGGTATTACTTGCCAAATTTCATAGTTCTAGGTTAAAGGAAAATACCCTATAAATTTTGATTCGCTTGAGTGTCGAAATTCGAAATATACGTTTTTGGCGTCATAAACGGCCGTATCTTTTTTTTACGTTAACTTAGAAGTTTGATTTTTCACAGCTTCAAGAGACTGTAGACCTCATTATATAGTTTTAATTTCAACTCGATACCTCCACGCGTTTCCGAGATAAAGGGTCTTTGCAGACAGACAGATGGACTGACGGACAACAAAGTGATCCTATAAGGGTTCTGTTTTTTCTTTTGAGGTGCGGAACCCTAAAAATCTCGGTTGTAGCACATAGTTTGTGTCTGTGTCCGATAGAAGATAGATTTGCCACCTACATATCACGTGAAATCTTAAACTAAAGCTAGCGTAATTGTGGTGTAATACACCCCTTCAAATTTCGAGGAAATAGGCCTAAAACTAAGTTTGTATGTATTGTCTAATTATCTACGACCTTAATTTATGATAGAGATCGGAAATTCGGATGCATATTTACCTAAAGTTCAGGTGTTGGCTATTATAGAAAGCGCTTTTTTATCGACATTTACTACTATTTTTCATTTCTTTTCTATGCGTGTTCTGTATGTGCAAAATAAATAAATACTGAGTTCGATAAAATATTTACTTTTATTTATGGTTTTTCTTTACCATACCACCTTTTCTTTCACACACTTAATAAACAGATGCTTGAATGACGAACTAAAATTTAATATAAGCTAAATATACTTTCGACTAGTTAAGCAATCCCGGTAATCCGGGATTTTATTTTTGATAAAAATATTAGAAGCCGCTTCATTAATATGTTACCCGAAAATTAACTTTAGGTAAATATGCATCCGATTATCCGATCTCTATGACGTTAGTAATTTTTTGTTCAGTTATGCTGTGACGCAAGTTGTTGATAATAAAAATAGATTATATTTTTGTTTTTCTATTTTTATTAACATAATGTATATATAATTGGTATTTATCAAATTAAGTGCTGGACATTAATTGTGAGAATTGTTTGTCTAATAAAATCTGATTTTATCTACATCTTGTAGATAAAAATCACTCCCATGAATATTGTAAATTATTTTTTTTTAACTGTGTTTTGCCACGCAGAGATCTCGAGTTTGATACCAAGGCGCGCATCTCTGACTTTTGAAGTTATGTGCGTATTAAATAGTTAATTATCGCTCGCTTTAACGGTGAAGGAAAATATCGTGAGAAAACCCGCATGTCTGAGAGTTCATCATAATGTTCTCGAAGATATGTGAAGTCTACCAACCTGCACTGCGCCAGCGTGGTGTGTGAGAAGGGCAAGGCCCACACTGAGAAGAGGCCCGTGCCCAGCAGTGGGACAGTTTAATATAGGGTTGATATTATTATTATATTAATGATAGCAGGTAAGTTCTAGTGATGTTCCGGATATCCGTATATCCGTATCCGCGGATATCCGCGGGAGAAAATAGATCCTTATCCGTTACATTCTTGAAGGATCTTTTACGGATCTTTTACTTCATTAATTTTTAATAGGTACATAGATTCAATTCTATATGTAGGTGATTAGGTAGCAATAAAATACTATTAAATTTCAATCAAATTATTTTTTATTTCTAAAAATAAAATATTTGGCATCACCGCATCAACATTTATCGTAGTGAGTTAACATGATACAATACTGCACGTAACTTAAAGGAACTAAATCAACTATCTAATATATGTTTAAACACTTAATATAGTATAGGAAGTTGAAATGAAACCAATGATCTATATCCGTATCCGTATGCGGATCTACATTTTTAATTATCCGCCACATCACTAGTACGTACATTTGATATTTTGCCAAAGCGGCGGTAACCGGCTGGATGAGGTATTGGGCTTACGATCGCAAGGCAGTTGTACTACAGACGACTTGTAATTAAGAATACTGAATACTGACGTAACATTACTTCGAAAACAAGCATTCAACTTAGCAATACCAGGAATTGCTAGTAATATTTTAACTATAAAAATCTATATACTAATACGTGAAGCAAAAACTTTGTACCCCTTACGAAAATTGCGCGGACAGAGGTGTATGGAATTTGGCACAGTTAAAGTCTATATGGAGAGGCGAATCCTAATGTGTGTATAAAATATGCATTAGAAATACATTAAATTAATGAAAAAACACTACACGCACACATCCATGCATTTGACACACGCAGTCGAATCGCGTTCGTAGTATTTCGACATTGTTTGTCTGACGTCGTACAATTCTTTGTAACTATGGTTACCTATACCTCATTTATATGTAATAGAGACAAACAGAACATAAAGTAGCAAGCTTAGGAATTTTGGTCAAATTTTGACCAGTAGGCGACCGCTAGTATAATTGAATTTGACCTAATTTATATTGCTAATGAACACCGATTCTAAGCAAGGATGTTGGTTTATTACATCAAAAATTATCCTAATTTCAATAGAAAATATGATTGGAATTAAGCACCAGTTTGAGACCAAAAATACATTTAGTGTTACATAATACTAACTACATACATTACCTATTGCAATCCTATTTGTTAAACATCAACCTTGTACCGTCAGAATATTTTAATAATTTACGCGTTTACACAATAAAACGCGTTTATTTTTGTCTATTCGATTACAACAGTTATGTTTTAATATTAACAAAAACATGATTAGATCATTTTATGTAATACTTACTATAACTCCTCGCGTGTATAGGCATTTCAAGAAAATTCCGAAATATTTTTCACATGAAAATGTAAATTTTAATCAATGTTTAGTTTTAACCATATTTCATCGCGCTAGTGTAGAGCTACAGGAAAAGGTAATATACGTTTATAGTCCCCTTGTACCGAAAATATAATAAAAGATTCTGATTTCGACAATGATATTTTCTTCGTGTTAGCTTTCTGAAAAGCCTTTTATACTTGATACTATCACCCCATAGTCGCAAAAGACTAACAACGGCTTGTACTCCGGGAGTGTCGGTAGAAGTGAAAACTTGAATATTAACGTTGTGCATTTTTAATATTTTGGAATGGTTAGGGAATAATTTCCCACGAACTGCTTTAATTATCAGTATAAAAGTACTATCATTTTTGTGGTAAAATACAATATTCATTTATTGCGCTATCGTACACAAACATGACAATTCTCCCTCCGTCTTACGAATTTTCGATCAGGTCACGTGTCCTGGCGCGAGTTTAAAATTTTTTACCCATCACTAAAAAGTGTACAACGCTGCTAAAGAAGTTTTCACTTCAAAAACATAAAGATAAATATAATTACACATATTTATGGTACAGTCAGAGACATAAGGCGCTGAAAATTTCTAAGATTTTAATTTCTTCGATCATTCAAAGTATTCATCGCACTTATGTATTTATAATAGTAAGGGCTTGTACTACAACCTCCAGATAGAATTTATCTATAAGATAAAAGTCTCGCCATCTCTCTTCTTTAAACTGAGTGAGACAGGATGCAGGATGAGACAGGATATACTGTTTTTTTTTTAAATACATACATATTATACATAGAAACACCCAGACCAAGACAAACACCCACGTTCATGCACACAAATGTTTGACTTGTGCGGGAATCGAACCCACGACCTCAGGCGTGGCAGTCGGTTATACTAACCACTACGCCATCGAGGCTGACATGTCTGGTAAGACTAGATAAATTAAGTAATAAGTAGTAGAGCCTCGCTGATTTTAGCATGAATGGGCCGGCTCGACCGGGGAAGGATTACCCTCTCACAGAATATCGACATGTAATATTCTACCATCTTATTCTCCCCGTGACCATGGCTGCTGAAAAGCAACCGAAACGTCGGGGAAAGTGTATATAAATAGTATAATAGTATAGTAATAGTATAAATAGTTTTAATAGTTTCAATAAAAATTTAATTAGCTTAAAAATTAGTAAAGTTTAATAGTAGTGTAACAGTTTTCAAAATTTTGTAATAAAGTGTCAAGTAAACAAGGCGATAAAATCCGTATATAGTTGTTTAATTTGAATGAGACTATGCCAGTTGGCGAACAAGGATATGGGAGTATGTAATTAAAAGTGTTTGGTAACTGAGCTGCGAGCAAGCGTGCGATTGTGTCAGGCAAACTTTCATATGGTCCATCGTCACGTTTAAGCATTTTGTATGGTCTAATTAGTTAAATTACATATGTAGGAAATGGTCGAAGTCAGTTTCGAATAAACTACTATTGGAAATTTCTCTAGAAATAATTAAAATCATGATACAATTTAATTGAACCTATTGAGTTGTAGCGGCACAGCAACCAGACACAATAATGGCATGTCGAGTATTGACTGGTTAAAATTCATACTTACTATGTTGTTGACTCATTAAATCAGCCAAATTACCTCAGTATGAAATTAGGAATCAATAAATTACTAAAATAATAAAGAAACTTCAATGAACAGGGCCAACGGAAGTACGCTTCAATGAACAGCCAAAGTACAAGACAAGGAGGAACTGAAGGCATTATTTAATAACCTCTATTTCCGCAGAATATCATCGTATTAATATATGAGACCTTTTATTGTTTTATTGTGTGTTACACGGTCAGACTGTCAACCAGACGTCTCGAGATACCAAGGCACGCAACTGTGACCTTTCGATCGCTCGCTTCGTCAAGGAAAACATCGTGAGGAAACTTGCATGTCTGAGATTTCTCCATAATGTTCTCGAAGATATGTGAAGTCTGCCACCCGCAGTAGGCCAGCGTGGTCCACTTTAACCTAGCCCTTCTGACACTGGGAAGAAGCACAGGCCCAGTAGTGCGACTGTTTATTTACAGGGCTGGTATTAATATCTATATATTAATACGTATAGCAAAAACTTTGTACCCATTTTTACGAAAATTGCGCGGGCGGAGGAGTATGAAATTTGACACAGTTAAAGTTTATATGGAGAAGGAGGGGTTAATCCTAATATTTTTTATAAAATAAATATGCATTGAAAATACATTAAATTAATGAAAATACACTACATTTGACACACGCAGTCGAATCGCGTTCGTAGTATTTCGGCATTGTTCGTCTGACGTCGTACAATTCTTCGTAACTATGGTTACATATACCTTATTTATACCTAATAAAGAAAAAAACATAACAAAGTAGCCAGCTTAATAATATCGTCAATGAAAGAGTATAGTTAAGTAAATAATAATTTGTTTAAATGTTTAAAAAAGATAGAAATATATTAACGTGTATAGCCTTGGCGAAATCTAAATGAAATGGGTGTAATAAGGGTATAGTTGTAGACAAAAAAACTTTAATAACGATCAAACTTAAAATTTATATCAATTATAATTTCTTTTTTATAAAATTAAGGTGGCAAACAAGCATACGGCCCACCTGATGGTAAGTGGTCACCGTAGCCTATGGACGCCTGCAACACCAGAGGCATCACTTGCGCGTTGCCGACCCTATAGGAAAGGAAGTGGGAAGGAGAAGGAGCGGGAAGGGGGAAAGAGGGTGATTGGGCCTCCGGCACTCTCAATCACCAAACGAAACACAACAGTAGGAACACTACTATTTCACGTCGATATTCAGTGAGAGGGTAGTCCTTCCCCGGTCGAGCCGGCCCATTCTGGTGAAATCAGCGAGGCTCTACTACTACCCATTAGGCAACCGCTAGTTATATTAAAAAGACAACTGCTATATGGGCTATAATCTTGATCTAAGGCTTAACGAAAAAAGAATTCGGCAGCTTGGATGTAGCAAACAGTTTCCTCTCCTGTCGTGCCGAGTGTGATGATCTCCTGTCGTGCCAAGTGTGATGAGTTCGTATCTAACATGGTACAATTATTTATGTGCTCCACAAATAATAGTTGGCAGGCTTAATACCTAATGCTGGATATACAAAATAAATATACACTTCAGGCAGTTGTCTATGGATAGTATAATTATTTGTCCTATGCAAGATTATCATTAAACACGTCATCGATTAATCAAAGTAAAAGTCACTTTGTCGGCCTCGATGGCGTAGTGGTGTCCTATTAAGTGATAAAAGGACAATTTTATATGGATCATACTCGTACTTTGAAATACATACATATTACAGTCTCAAGGCTATGCAAATTGTCTACTAGTGTTCGTGGGTAAATAATTCAAACTCCAAAACAACTTCGTGGCCTCGATGGCGTAGTGGTTGGTGTAACCGGCTGCCGCGCCAGAGGTCGCGAGTTCGAGTCCCGCACATGTCAAACATTTGTGTACATAAACATGGATATTTGTCTTGGTCTGGGTGTTTCTATGTATGCTATGTATGTATTTACAAAAAAAAAAGTATATATGTATGTTTATCCATGGTCTAGTACCCATAGTAAAAGCTCTGCTTAGTTTGGGCTAGATGGTGTTGTGTGTATGTAGTAGAATATTATTATTACTTAAATGATAAATAGAAATAATCTAGTTAAAATGTAAGATGTATTATGAAATGATGGTATGATGACTCTACTTCTTTCTTCTTCCTTATAAATAGTAACGACATAATTAATATTAAAAATGCGAATGAGAGTTTGTTTATTTATTTGTTTCGCTTTCAAGCCTCTATTACTTGGCTGATCATCATGAAATTTTGCATACAGGCTGTTAGGGGTAAAGAAATGGATATACTATTTTTTATTTATTTATTTAATAAGGCACACAAAACAAAACATAGTGCATACAGTATAAAACTTATAAACTAACAGTTTTGGTTTAAACTATGGTTCTAACTATGTGTACACATCTTGATTATTAAGAATAGATCAGTACAAGATGACGCTACAGAGCTTCAATCAAAAATAAATACACAAATAATAACAATTGACTTAATCTTACTAAGTCAATTACAACACGTTTAAATAATATAATATATGTAGGTATATTAAGATACTTATCTATGTATACTATGGAAATAAAGACAAAATATGCCTCGCAGTATTTTTAAATTGTATAATTTTATAGTTAAAAACGTCTATAGTTTTATGATATTTAGGTAAAAAGTCATTATACATTCGACACATTCAGACCAACGGATTGTAAAAAGATGTGTTATTGATGTGAACGTCCAAAATGAAGCTTTTGAGAGCATTATACCACAAAAAGTAGATATTGTCCCCGAATTATAGATTAATGCGAGCGGAGCCGCGGGAAAAATATAATAATAATCACATTTAACATTCCCAAAAAGGTAATGTCCGATCCAGTAACCAACCCGTGGAGATCTATTTGCGCCAACATAATTATTATTACTTTTGAATAGGGTTTAAAACCTTGGTAATTATAGTTTCTGAAATTGAATTTGAGAGTAGTATAGTCTCGCTGATTTCAGCATGAATAGGCCTGCTCGACCGAAGCAGGACTACCCTCTCACAGAATATCGACGTGAAATAGCAGTATTCCTACTGTTGTATTTCGTTCGGTGAGTGAGAGTGCCGGAGGCCCATTCACCCTCTTTCCCCTTTCCTGCTCCTTCTCCTTCCCACTTCCTTTCCTAAAGGGTCGGCAATGCGCAAGTGATGCCTCTGGTGTTGCAGGCATCCATAGGCTACGGTGACCACTTGCCACCAGGTGGGCCGTATGCTTGTTTGCCAACTTAGTTGTATAAAAAAAAAGAAAATCAATACGCACATAATTTCGAAAAGTCATATAAGTTCCGAAAGTCAGAGGTGCGCGACGAGGGTTCGAACCCGATACCCTCTGCATTGCAGTCTGTTGCTCTCCTCACTGAGCTATCGCTGCTGTAAAGGCTCCAACGACACAATTATTCATGAACGAAATAGTCTTTTTGAAAATACAAAACTATTAGGATAAGTACATGTGATAAAACCACATATGTGTGTAGTTAAGTATATCTTTGTTTGCATGTACATACATATGTGTACGTCTGAATCTACCTCCTTCTATTTAATTAACAATGTTAACATATTATGTTTTATGCGTCATTATATGATATTTTTAAAAGCTATAACTAAAAATATTCTTCACTAGTTGTTAACAATTACGCAATACCTTGTAATTCTTGACGTCAATATAAATATTCATGTCCATCAAACAATGAAGTATGTATACAAACTTCGTTGTTTGATGGACATTTTACTATAAATAACCTCACTACAATTATGTACCTACTTTTTGGTCCCATTACAATTATAATGCGTTAGAATTGACAACAATATGTTAATAAAGATTATAGAAGATAAAAGAAGTGGTAATAGAGTTATATATTATTTTTGGTATTACATAAAATAATGCGTACTCGTTACATTGTTAATAGCACCATAAAAAAAAATTTGGCCAGTCTTTGGGGACTGCCGATAGAAGTGAAAACTTTAATCCTTGATCATAAACACTACTTTATAGAAAGAAAGAAAGAAAGAAGAAAGAAAGAAAATACGTTTATTTGCAACAGTACACTTACAAATATGGTTAGCAAAAAGTAAAGTAAAAAGGAACAATAACATTACTGCAGCAAATAGGTCGCAACTCAGCAAGATGCTAGTTGTAAACAACTAGCGCTGGTCTTCCGTTGCGACTCTGTTTATAATAATAATATATAATACATAATATATATAATACTAATAAAATGATTATGATATATATATAATACTAATAAAATGATATTATAATATTTATGTTTAAATTAAACTAATTTTATTTGACAAAAGCTATAATAAATAACTGATGTGTGAATCCGAACGCATCCCCATGTGTCAAGACTGACAGTGAAAAACGACAAATAACTGACTGCGCTAACGCAATAAACTTTGTTTTTGCTATGAAGAAGAAGATTATGATATACAAAAATTATAACTAATGGCACCATACAGGTAAGAAAAGTTCCGCTCATTGTAATGATGATTTTTGTTGGAATAGCAGAATTTCTTTAAATTTACTTTGGAATGTACGTAATGTTTTCAGGCTACGCAAAGGCGGCGGCAGATCATTCCAACATTTAGTAGCGGCGTACCTGAAACTACCCCTAAAAGCTGTCGTTCTGTGCCTCGTAATTATCAAAAGATGTGGAGTGCCCCTTGTGCTGTATTGATTAATATTCCGAGACCACGTCAACTTTTCAAAAAGGTATTTGGGCTTATTATTCAGAACAATGCCAAAAAGTAAAGTTGCCAAATGAAGGTGTCTACGGGTAGACATGTTCATGAGGCCCCCACTGATTAGAAATGGAGTGACATGGGAACGGGGTGGGATGTTATAACAGAATCTAGCACAAGCATTCTGTACCCTTTGTATTAAATTTTGGGTTCTTTGCAACAAACATGGACCAAACACTGTATCTGCATAATTTAGTTTGGATAATATAAGAGACTCACAAAGCATTATACGCATATCTGTGCTGAGATTTTGGCGAATTCGGTATAGCAGTTTGAGACGGTAAAAACAGTTTTTGACAGCTTCAAGAATATGTGTCTCAAAATGCAGTTCACCATCCATAACTAAACCCAAATTGCGAGCTTCATTGACCTGCTCTATAAGACCTCCCTCAACCATTAATACAGGTTTCAATTCTTGTATCCTTTTGATAAACAAAACAAAAATATGGGTGGGTCGGATTTTTTACACTCTGTTAGGGGTTGTTAGAGCAGCGATAGCTCAGAGGGGAGACCAACAGACTGCAATGCAGAGGGTCTCGGGTTCGAGGCCACGTCGCGCACCTCTGACTTTCGGAAGATATATGACTTTTTAAAATTATGTGCGTATTGATTGACAATCGCGTTGCCGACCTTTTAGGAATGGAAGTAGATTGGGCCTCCGGTACTCTCACTCACCGAACGAAACACAACAGTAGGAATACTGCTATTTGACGTCGATATTCTGTAAGAGGGTAGTCCTTCCCCGGTTGAGCCGGCCCATTCATTCTGAAATCAGCGAGGCTCTACTACTCAACCACAACAACTATCGCCTGCTCCGTGCCTCGGAGACCACGTTAAGCCGTCGGTCCCGGCTGCCATGAACATATATGTCCATATCCTGACACTGGTCTAGCCTTAGGGTATCGTTAGCGTTCTAGCGTAAAAACTGATATCCAGTCAAATCCGGTTAGACTAAAAAGCCGACTCTAAGTGACTTGGGAATAATTCTTTCTTTCTTTTTCGTGTGGTTAGTGGTCAACCTGTTATCAAGAGTTGTTCAAGCCGCCCGTAGGCCTCTGACATGGCTTAACGACTGCTATCAATTTGACAACAACCGGGACCGACTTTTTACGTACTCTCCGAAGCACGGAGACGCTCAGATGAAATATCACTAAGCGGTCACCCATCTATAGACTGACCGCACCCAACGTGGCTTAACCTCGCTAATCGTTTACCGATCAGTGAGTGCAACTGGCTATGAGCGCCTCTTTACCGATCAGTGAGTGCAACTGGCTATGAGCGCCTTGGGATTAATAAAAGCTAAGGAGAAGAACTGGGACCTTTACAAATATTCAAACAACAGACAAAAAGAACACCTAGATCCGGAACAACTACTTGTGGGTCACATACATTTTTGTCCAGATGGGGATCGAAATAACACTCAGCGCGGCGGGGACAGTGGCGAAGTGACTTATTAAAAAGTTGGGTATGGCAAAAGAAGCATGAGAGCAGAATAAATGCTGTAGAAATGAGAGCCTTGAGAAGCATATGTGGTGTGACTCTGAAAGATAGAATAAGAAATAGTGTGATTAGAGAGAGATGCGGCATGAAAGTGGATATAGTTACAAGAATAGAAAAGGGTATGTTAAGCTGGTTTGGACATGTAGAAAGAATGGACGAGGAAAGACTGACTAAGAAAGTTTATAAGGCTAGTGTGAATGGAACAGTCGCAAGAGGAAAACCTAGGCGAACGTTTCTCGACCAGATCGGAGGCGTTCTGGACAAAGGCCAGGTTAAGAGCTCCTTGAACCGACGGGCGTGTATGAGGAATGTGATGAAAGTGAATGAAGCCAGAGAAGTGTGTCAGGATCGTAGCAAATGGAAATCCGTAGTCTCTGCCTACCCCTCTGGGAAACAGGCGTGAATCTATGTATGTATGTATGTACAATATATTATGCAGTCGATATGTATTTATATGTACATTGAAAATAATATCAGAAACATTCTAACCACTAGAAAAGCAAATACCAATACTAACAAAAAAAAATGTTATCGTTATTATATTCCAGTATATATATAAGTGGCGCAAAACTTATTATATTAAATGATATATTGCCTTAAGCTGGTTGATATAACAAAACATAACAAAAAACCTATTTTCGCAGAAATTAAGAAATGATTTTGGAACACCACCTATTTATTTTCGTCAGAAGATTATGGACCTTATTTCTTTTGCAATATGCTTGATATTGCTTTTGATAAGCTATTTGTTATTTTAGTTCTAGGTTTTGTAAGAGCGGCAACATTAGTTTTAATATCTCTGCTTGATGTCTTTGACACCTAAGTACTTTATCTCTGCATTACATATAATGTTCTAAGTAATATGAAAACAAAAAAATGTGTGGCTAAACACTACTGACTACATTTGGTTCATAATTTGTAAATCGTCAAAGAATACCATGTAGTATAATTATGTGGTATCAATTAATATGATAAGAATTGCACCTCTTTGTATATATATACATATATATTTGTTTTTAAAACGACATTGTCCACACTAGCAATAACTCCTGTATCGTGGAGTCCTTGCAAACATATAAATATCTTATCTTATCTATGTGGGGGCCAGTCAGTGCAGACCGGCGACACTTCGACCCAGTGGGATCTTTTGTATCGACACTCTCCCAATAACGACTGCCATAGACGTTCATGGCAGCCGGGACCAACGGCTTAACGTGCTTTCCGAGGCACTGAGCAGGCGATAATTATTGTCAATCCATACGCACATAATTTCAAAAAGTTATATAACTTCCGAAAGTCAGGGGTGCGCGACGTGGGTTCGAACCCGAGACCCTCTGCATTGCAGTCTGTTGGTCTCCCCACTGAGCTATCGCTACTCTAAACATATAAATAACGGACACAAAGAACACGCAGACTTGTGTTTTGTTTGTGATTCACAAACAATTGCAGTGGCGATGGCGAGCCGATCACTTTAGCCACTCCGCAATCTGTGCAATTAGATATTTATCCTTCTCTCTAGCCTTTATTATTCCCAAGTCACTTGGGGTCCTCCACGGCTTGGTACGCGATAATAGCAAGAGCTGGTCTACCATCTGGATGGTATGTCATTACTGCCATGGAAAATCGGTAGGCCTTTAGTGTGGGACGCAACTTGTGTCGACACCATTGCGCCATCACATCTTTCTAGCACAGCAGGTTGTTCTGGTGCTGCTGCTGCATCAGCGGAGACGCAACGGCGCAAATATCAAAACCTTATTGGTGAGTACATATTTGAGCCGTTTGGTGTCAAAACGCTGGGGCTATAGCATTCAAGTACTAGGCCTGTTCATAGAGACCTAGCTAAGCGACTGATCGGCCCTTCCCGTACCCAGAGGGCTGGTATTTTCTTTGCACAAAGAATAAGTATTGCCATTCAACGTCGTAATGCTGCCAGTCTTCTGGGCACGTTGCCAATTATGCAAAATTTCAGGATGCATGGTTCAGTGGTTTAGGCGTGAAAAGGTAACAAACAAACTCATTTTCGCTTTTATAATATTAGTTAGGAAGTTAGGATTTATGCTTAGTATTACAAACTAAGTAAAAGTTTGTTTATATGTTTGTTACTTAATCTAGCGTTATCAGTAGAGCGAATGTCTATATTACTTGCCACACAGATAGTCCATGTTCTGGACACTTTATATTCCAGCACGCATTCCTGTGGAATTCACGCGAGAAAAGTAGCATACAGAAACTAGTAAATATTAAAGACACATTCTCGCTTTTCATTGATCAGATACGATTGTTATTGCACAGACAAATTCAACCAAATGGAACGCTGACAGCAGATTTTCCACGATGATAGGTATAACTTATAGGTTGATAATAAAAACAATATTATGCTATTTTATTAAATAGATAATTAGTTGGAAGTGTATTATCTGTATTTAACCTCACATTTGAGCCATTGTGCGTAAGTGACTAACGCGAAGAATTGTTCGGTTACTCATACCACCTCGGTTCCGTCTAGAAAGATAATAGGGGACCGATATAATTGTGCTGTAGTTCCTTCATCGATAAATATTTAATAAGGATTTCCTTTTTTTTATTGGTTTTTTAAGAGAAAAATACCGCACAATTAATTAGTCCTATGTCACGCGGGACTTTACAAATATTCAAATAACAGAAACAAAAAACACCTAGACTCTTCTTCTCCCTAGCATTTATTATTCCCAAGTAACTTGGGGTCGGCTTTCTAGTCTAACCGGATTTGACTGGATATCAGTTTTTACACGGAGCGACTGCCATTTGACCTCCGCAACCCGAAGGCTAATAATACCCTAAGGCTAGACTAGTGTCAGGATATTATAGGGGAACTGACTTTCCAATAACGACTGCCATAGATGTTCATGGCAGCCGGAACCAACGGCTTAACGTGCTCTCCGAGGCACGGAAAAGGCGATAATTGTCAATCAATACGCACATAATATCGAAAAGTCATATAACTTCCGAAAGTCAGAGGTGCGCGACGTGGGTTCGAACCCGAGACCCTCTGCATTGCAGTCTGTTGGTCTCCCCACTGAGCTATCGCTGCACAAAAAACATCCAGACTTAATACAACTATTTGTGAATCACACAATTTTTTTCCGTGTGGAAATTTATTAAACTCACAACACTGGCACGCCTGCCGATCAGCAATAAACAAATTTAATGAATTGTAACGATGACACTAGAATACTCCGTCACGATGAGTAACTTTGAAGGTGATAAATACGAGGGGCATTTGAAAACTACCCTCATTTTAAAGCTACTTTATTCAATAATCCTAATCCTAACTAATATTATAAAAGCGAAAATGAGTTTGTTTGTTTGTTACCTTTTCACGCCTAAACCACTGAACCGATCATCCTGAAATTTTGCATATACGTTGTCAGGTGTACAGAAACGGACACAGACTATCTTTCATCCCGAAACAAATTACTGTTCCCGAGGAAAACAACAATAACGTTCTTATGATAATAGATGGCGCCACGTTTCTTTTGAATCATGATGGAATTATATTATCACAAGCAGAGTACAACCCGAATTAATTGTCAAATTCTAAATTAACGCGAGAGAAGCCGCGGGCAAAAGCTAGTAGTCGTATAAAATTTTATTCGTTTGTTTCCATTAGTTACGATTCCTCGCGTGATCCCGTCCCACAAGCAGTGCAGATTTTTAAACATGGAAGAGATCGAGTATCGGTCAGTAATTAAATACCTGAATTAGAAATGTTTAACACCTAACAAATTCATGAAGACATGTTAGCAACTTTAGGTGAATTTGCGCCTTCATATGCTACTGTGAAAAAGTGGGTTGCAGAGTTTAAACGTGGTGGGGAGAGCGTTGAAGATGACCCACGTAGTGGTCGACCTTTAACGACAACAACAGACAATAACATTGAAAAAAAATTAAGGCAGTCTTTGGGGACTGCCGATAGAAGTGAAAACTTTAATCCTTGATCATAAACACTTATAAACAAAAAAGGAATTACTTTCTTCGGGGTTATTAAAAGCGTCAAAATTTCGTTATTTTTTTAGTAGGACGCACCATTTGTTAATATTCTAAAATAATTCAAAAATGGAAAGCGTGGAAGCGTGACGATGACGCGAGTTCTATGATCTTTGTTCACCCAAGAAGTTCTCAACGCGCCTAAAGAAGTTTTCACTTCAAAAATTGTGATATAATTTTATCCGATCGGAGATTGACTGTTAAGGAGATAGATGACACTATAATTATTGGCATCTCAACGGTACGAACACATCACATAATCACCAATGAACTACACTTTTCCAAGGTAACAAAAAGCAAAAAAAAAAACATAACAATACATACCTACATGAATTATAACAGCGCGGAAATGGTTTCTTTAAAAACTCATTAAGTACCTGCTTACATTTTAAATTATATTCCTTGAAACAACAATTATAACATATGTTGTTAACTTGATCTTTATCAAGTGCCAGTATCTGTGCCAGTTACTGGCCAGTGTTATTCTTAGAAATTGTATATATTATTATTATTTGTAGTTTTGAATTAGTTGTTATAATTTATTGTTATCTAGCTCTTGTCACAGACAAACATAAAATGACTAATTCTGCCACCACCACCACATACACACAACACAACACCATCTAGCCCAAACTAAGCAGAGCTTGTACTATGGGTACTAGACAATGAATAAACATACATATATACTTTTATTTTTTTGTAAATACATACAGATTATACATAGAAACACCCAGACCAAGACCTAACCTTTGGTCTGCTGTAATCTTAAATACAATGAAAAAGGTTTAGTACCGCGTAGATTGGAGTTGCTATACACGAGAGACTAATTATTGTTATGTTTAGGCAAATATGTACGTTCCATCAAAGTTGAGTAGAATAAAAGGAGGAAACAGGCACCGAGCAAGTGATTAGAAATCCAGTGCAATCCAATCATCGAATAAAATGGAACAGTACGGACACTGCTACATTCGAAACTGCTACTACAAGTCTGTAAGAGTGCGATTCTTTCCCAGTCCGTAACATATTTTCAGCATGTCTTCTCCCTAGCCTTTATTATTCCCAAGTCACTTGGGGCCAGCTTTCTAGTCTAATCGGATTTGACTGGATATAAATTTTTATACGGAGCGACTGCCATCTAACCTCCGCAACCCGAAGGCTAACGATACCCCAAGGCTAGAATAGTGTCAGGATATTAGAGGGCACTGACTTCCCAATAACGACTGCCATAGATGTTCATGGCAGCCGGGACCGACGGCTTAACGTGCTCTCCGAGGCACGCAGCAGGCGATAATTGTCAAGCATGCATGGGCAAATATATGTATATTAGGCAAAATTTACTTGTTTTGTGTTAGGATTCTGAATTCTTTAGTAATGGTACCGGCTTGCTCCGGGAAGTGGCATCCCCTAACATAGACTCGTTATTAGAGAAGTAACACAAGTTTTTTAACTATGCCGTAGCGGCCAAACGTTCGCTCATGGCTAACGCCGGTTAAAGTTCGGATTCCGCACGGAATATTTATTTGTGTAATCAACAAATAATTGTTTCGATTTTGGTATACTTTGTGTACGTTAATTGAATTATTGTAAATACTGCCGCATCATAGGGCTTGATGTCTAAAGTGGAGGCTCACATAATTTTTTCAGTCATTTCCTTTAAGTAGCAAGGTATGCTACTTTTTAGATTAGAGGATGCGCTGATGATACCGCTTGATGGCAAGCGATTATATGTTACAACTAGATGTTCCCGCGGTTTCACCCGCGTTTATCGTTACTGCGCTTCCCCGTAGGTCGTAACGTGATGTTATATAACCTATAGCCTTCCTTGATAAATAGGCTATACAACTCTAAAATACTTTTTCAAATCGAACCAGTAGTTTCTGAGATTAGCACGTTCAAACAAACAAACTCTTCAGCTTTAAAATATTAGTATAGATAAACGCTTACTGTTAAGCGTGTACTTGTTTGCTAGTTCGCATTACCATAGTGCAAATAAAATTCTGGTAATAAGCTACACTAACCGCTTACCATCACGCAGGCAGTATGTGTAGCAGCTCACGAGTATAAAAGCCTAGCACAATAATTATTGATGTCATAATAAAGTTAATCGCCTTTGCACGATCCCCACTTTCGTCCTTGCACACGGATATACCTACACTTTCATGCTCACAGTACCTACTGTAAGGCATCGTGTTCATTAAACTACATTGTTTCTTTGTGTATATTTAATTTGCTTCTCAATGAGTGTGAACGTGTAAGATGTTGGAACTACTATATTTGTTCGGGGTGTTGTTTAGTGTGAGCAATGCGATATTCTACGATTCGTATACTGGAACTCCGATTACTAGGGAAGATGTGAAGAGACATGACAAGGCTAATACTACGTTGTAAGTTATTTTTAATATTTTACCTATGTAGGTACGTATTTTTTTTTAGGGGACTGTCCCTTATATATATATCGTAATATTATATATATTACATTGTGGAAAAAAGAGATAAACGGCACTAAGGCTTTTATTTAAAAGGATATTTGTGCATCCTCTCAAATACTTTCAGAAAGATCTTGTAATTATTTTTTGTTTGTGTTTTTGCGTTGATGTCGAGTCTATTTGCAGTCTGTAATATTTTTGTCCTATCGTTAAGTTATATATGTATATATAAATATTTTATTCTAAAAGAATTATAATTACGTTAATTGTAAAGATGTATATTAAATTAATGGCTAGAGTGGTGGTCTATGGCCCAATCCTTCTAACGCTGAGAAGAGACCTGTGCCCAGTAAGGGATAATCTCTAAACAGGGATTATATGTTATCTATTATGAAAGGATAATTGACGGCAATTTTGTTAGCAATATAAAAATTAAAGATTGAAAATTATGTACGTAATCATAAAAATATTGATCATAGAAAATATTTTGTATACATTTTACATACATCGCTGGTCACTTGGAATAAGTTATCGCTTATGTTTGCGGCCGATCGTGAGATCCGGGTTATACCGGATCAAGTATAGAGCTTAGGCTTTTCTGTCAGAAAATCCACACTTAAGTAATACGTACTAAATCTAAGTGTCATAAAAATGGATAAGTCAATTTTCAAAAAGTTTTACTATTGTTAATTAATATTTTTCCAATCTCTGTTATCTTACATGACTTAATAAAGTTTAAATAATATATCTATAAATTTTTGGCTTCTTATACATAATATACTTAACAAGATCACACGAGAAAAGTAAATTAAAATTTTCTTTATAATAACTTTTAAATTTAACAAAAAATTAAAAGCCCTTTTTCACCGAATATTACGTTATTGCTGTTTTTGTACCTAACGATGGCATTCAGTAACGCTGGATTTTTTTTTTACATTATTTGTTAAACAAGTTTTTATAAACAAATAGACAAGATTAATATTTTCCGAAAAAAATGTTATCACTCTATTGTCTTAGCAATATATCAATCAATCAATCAATCAGCCCACTGCAGTCCACTGCTGGACATAGCCTCTCCCATTTTTTTCCCATAGCAAAATATAGAAACAAAAATTTTTTACATATTTCTTTTTTATTGATACTAATCGTGCTTTTTTATTTTTTGATTGTTTAAAGAATTAGTTAAGAAATTATTTTCTCTTTAAAAATCATATCTTTAAAAATTAACAAAAAAAATATTTTTATAAATAATTTAATTGTTTGTTAATTTAAAAATAATAAATAAATTCTAGCAACCGTTATATTTTTTTAGAGCTAAAAATATTACAAAACCAGGAATGTATATCAAAGTACTTACAAAAAATTATTCTTCTATTTTTTATAAAACTTGTTATTATTTTTTTTTATAAAATTGCTTTTAGTTGTACAATATAAAATAATGTAACAACTACTGGATGTCTAAATAAATAATTAAATAAATAAATAATCATTTAAGAATATTCATTTTAGCCAATACATCCCAACAAAATACGTATTAATTAAAAATAGTAAATTAGACAGAATATAAGGATACCTCGAGTAACCATCAAGCTAAGAAGTTTATCAAATAAAAAAATATAGAGACACCTATACTCCTAAAATAGAACCCTCCTTACAGATCCGGTATAAAAGTAAAAAACGAATTGAAATTAAACACTTTATACGGATTTTGTCGTGTTCTTTATTTTACTTTAAACGCTTTTATTACATAACTAGATGTTCCCGCGGTTTTACCCGCGTTTATCGTTACTGCGCCGCCCCCGTGGGTCGTACCGTGATGTTATATAGCCTATAGCCTTCCTCGATAAATAGGCTATACAACACTAAAATTTTTTTTTAAATCGAACCAGTAGTGCCTGAGATTAGCGCGTTCAAACAAACAAACAAACTCTTCAGCTTTATAATATTAGTATAGAAGGCTGCTGTAAGGCAACCGAAACGTCGGGGCATAGTGTAAACTTAAATAAATAGCTTTAATTAAATTAAGTAATTTAAATAGTAGTAAAGTTCAATAATAGTAGTGTTACAGTTTCAAAACTATGTAATAAAAGTGTTTAAAGTAAAATAAACAACGCGACAAAATCCGTACAATGTGTTTAATTTCAACGTATAACATTCGCGTAAACACAAGACAACATTATAAAAAAAGAATTAATAAAATATAAATTAAATGCATTAGATAAGACTTAAATTAGTCTGTCCCATACATTCAACCTTTATTCGGTATGCAAATCGTCTGTTACGATATTAAATGCAAATTGTATGATTATAAATGACGAGAAAAGACTGACTAAGAAAGTTTATAAGGCTAATGTGAATAGAAAAGTCACAAGTGGAAGACCTAAGTGAACGTTTATTGATCAGATCAGAGGCGTTCTGGACAAAGGCCAGGTTAAGAGCTCCTTGAACCGACGGGCGTGTATGAGGAATGTGATGAAAGTGAATGAAGCCAAAGAAGTGTGTCAGGATCATAGCAAATGGAAATCCGTAGTTTCTGCCTACCCCTCTGAGAATGTATGTATGTATGATTATAAAAAATACAAAAATAAACTTTAGTAATTATGTCAATAATGTAATAAATTTAAAATATATACAAAACGCTTTAAAATATATACATTTATGCAAAAGTTAAATAAATTAAATAATTAATTGTCGCTCGCTTCAACAATAAAGAAAAACATCGTGAGAAAATCTGCATGTCTAAGAGTTCTATATAATGTTCTCAAAGTTATGAGAAGTCTGCCAACCCGCACTGGGTCAGCGTGGTGGACTGTGGCCTAACCCTTCACACTGAGAAGAGGCCTGTGCCCAGCAGTGGGACAGTTTAATACAGGGCTGATAAATACACAAAACCAAAAAGAGTATATCTAGATAGCAACATACAAACGACTTTGTCGGCCTCGATGGCGTAGTAGTTAGTGTAACTGACTGCCACGCCTGAGGTCGCGGGTTCGATTCCCGCACGAGTCAAACATTTGTGTGCATGAGCATGGATGTTTGTCTTGGTCTGGGTGTTTCTATGTATAATATGTATGTATTTACAAAAAAAAAGTATATATGTATGTTTATCCATTGTCTAGTACCCATAGTACAAGCTCTGCTTAGTTTGGGCTAGATGGTGTTGTGTGTATGTGGTAGAATATGTGGTAGACTATATTCAAGTTGAGGTAAGCAGAGATAAATTTCGCTCTGTCGTGCTGGGGCGTCACCCGCAGACCTTTTCTGCATTGGGCCCTGCTGGGTGGGTTGCTGATGTAGTTCTAGTTCCAGCGACCTACCCATCTACCTCCCCAGTGAGGTGGCACACCGTGCTGGTTTTAGTTCGTAGGCCCGAAGTCTCGGGAGAGCCCGACATAGCCCTCTCGCCTTCCCTTGTGGCGAAGGGGTACGCATAAGAAGCATTTCCCCAAGTAAAAAAAAAATTGGTGCAGTCTTTGGGGACTGCTGATAGAAGTGAAAACTTTAATCCTTGATCATAAACACTTCCTTATAAATAAAAAAAGGGGCGGGTCGGATTCCTGATACTCTCTTAGCGGTTGTTAAGGTGGTCAAAATTTAGTTATTTTTTGCACAGGACGCACCATTTCAGAGATATTGTTAATATTATAAAAATATTATGAAATCGAAAGCGTGGAAGCGTGACGATGACGCGAGTTCTATGTTTTTGTTCACCATTGATATATAAAAACCGTAGATACACAATCCCGTACAAAACTTACACTTAAAACTGTCCTCAGTTGCTTATAAGTAGTTATATTAACTATATAAACCTTCATTAATGCAAATTAAACCTTAACACCTTAACTTTAAGTTGAATATATAAGGCTATCTAAAAAAGGTAATAAAATTTTACGAGCAGGGTTCGCGAGAATCAATGGAGTCGAATATTGTTTTTGTAAATTTTAATGTATACTAATATTCTGACGTAATTATGTAGAGTTTATAAAATGCATGTGAAATTGTGTTTTTAACACATATTTGTTTTTACTTTACCTTAATATATAATAGATAATTAATACGCACGTAAATTATATTACGAGTATGTTTCATTGCTGTTCATATATGTATTTGGTTGCCCGACTTTGAAATTATACGTGTTTGAACATTACGCGACTGATTGTACATACAAATTAAAGTAACATAAAACGATAAAACGAGAGAGAAAATTAAGATTTCAAACTTGAAAAGATACGACATAATAAGATTTTTAATTTCCTTGAAATAAATTGAGTTTATTGTATAATTTTCTTTTGGACGGATTTTAATTTTTTTCGTATCTTTCTTTGTTATATTATAATGCAATCTTATCTTGATATATCTCTCGATAATAGATTTAATAGTATTATTTACATGATTGTTGTTTGTTAATATGGCACTTTGAAGAATATAAGCTGACTCCTAAAAATTATGATAAGTGTTGTTGTTGCTGTGCTTGCTAGTGAGCGTTGCTGTGCTATGAACGATATCCATTTTGCACATCGCACGGGATTTCAAAGAAAGCTGAAATCCAACATAAGTATGTAGATACATTTTATAAATATCCCACTATAAGGATACCGTAAAGATCATTTCAAAAAAATATTAAGCGAATACTATTATGGCTTGTAATAAAACAAGTCTAGTAATAAATAATATATACAATCGCATTATCATTTTAAATCAAATAAAATATATTTATTTTTAAAAAGTAACAGCGTCTCTATTAATATTAGAACAGAGTCAATGTATAACCCGGACTAATCAAGTAGAAATACAATAGTATGATTAATGCGTTTAGTAAGTGTTCATTTAAATGAGCCGTGTTATATGGTCGCTCTTTGTTACGAAATAAACAGAAAAAATAATTTTACTTGATTCCTTGACGCAATAATCAGTATTATAATATAATTATAATAATAACATTATTTGTTACCGAAACTATGAAACACCGTCCTTTTTTAGTGTCTTGGAAGTGTGATTTTACAAGTTTTAAACGAGCTCTGCTACATGTTTACTCTCGGAGCGATCGAACGGTACTAAATGAAATGAGCACCCAATTGTTCAAGTGGGTGCTCATTTGGTGAGGACGTTTTTTGACGCTGATTGTGTATCTAGAGGTTTTATACATCAATGTTGTTCACCCAAAAAGTGCTCAACACGCCTAAAAAAGTTTTCACTTCAAAAAAGATAAATTTCATGTCTGGATTGGGCACTGCTGGGTGGATCGCTGATGTAGGTTCAGCTCTAGCAACCCACCCACAGTACAAATCAACGCCGTGGTTTTGCATTTCGCCACGTAAAAAAGACAGAGATAAATTACACCCACATTTTCCCAACTATAGTTTAAGGTACCACCGTAATGGGGTGAGCATATTTCAGTCTACTGGGCACAGTTTCAAACTCCGTGCTGCTACTTATTAACCCAATAATACTTTGACCGATAAGGAAAGCAAATCTGAAACTTTATGCACAGAAGTCGTGTACACAAACGCTACACCACTAATGCAGTAAGCATAGTTAAATCTATACTAATATTATAAAGAGGAGAGATTTGATTTTTTGTTTATTTGTAGTGGTTCAACTCAAAAATTACTTAACTGATTTTAAAAATTCTTTCACCATTAGAAAGCTATATTATCACCGAGTAACATAGGCTATATTTTACGCGAGCGAAGCCGTGAGCAAAAGCTAGTACCTAATATAAACGTAAATATTCAGTTGGTGCGTGAACGACATCGCGCCATGCGATCCCAATGAAGGAAGAAGAGTCGATGGCTCCTGCAACAACCTCATGTACCCCTCAAGAGGAGCTACCCACACGCCGTTCGTCAGACTACTGCCGGCTATATTTGATAAAGGCGAGTATACTTTTGCACTGCGACTAAATATTTTATGTAGAGACCATGGTGCCTCAAAGTATTTTTTAAAATTCTTATTACCTAAACTCTAATAGCTGTTTGCCTCTATGTATAATTACAATTCATTAATAGAGATCATTTATCCACATCTTAAGCCAATGGCTGGCAGATGTGTATCATATACAAAGGCAACCAAAAGTTATCCGCATCAAAACAATGCGGATCAATCCGTGAGATATATTATAAAACATGCATACTGATAAAGAAAATCATCACAAAAACAATACACTCACAACTATAATTCAGTACAAAATAACACACATACCACACGCGACGAAGACACAAACTACAACTACCAACGCCCAGAACTGAGTATGGAAAAAAGAAAACATATTATACGAAGGAGCACAACTGTACAACAAAAAATATTAATCTATCATCTCTTACCTTAACGTAACTCAGACTGTATTTTATAGAACACACTAAAATTATATAGAATCTCAATATAAGTGAACTGTACCTGTTCTTTTTGAGAATAAATGAATCTTTAACCCGAGATAATGTAATAATTATGTGATGCATATTGTTGATTAATGTTCAAAATAGATTTGATAGTTTGTTAATGATTCTACAAACTGAGTCAGAAGATATCGGAGCGTTATGACAGTTGTTGAGATAATCGCAAAAATAACTGCGCTATCCGATTACATATTGTTACGTGCTGGGTTCGACGGATAAGAATGTAAACAATATTACCGACTAACACACGTTTTATTCTAGCACACAATTAAATTTAAAACACGCAACACACTACTTGAACACTATTCCACTATAACTGCTTCAAACTCTGTGGTATTATCGCTTCCGTTCGCTTCGATGAATAATTGATAGCTTACGATTGTAAGCTGACTCGGCAAGCCCTGGCGTTGCCCCTTTTATACGCGATTAAAGCGTTTCTGGAGTTTTCTAGAAACGCCATACCCGGTATGTAAACAGTTCGAAGATTCGAGAATGTTCCAGTATTATCTCTACCTACTATTCGCGTACCTACTACGTAGTTCCGTAAGACGTCAATAGATGGCGCTGTAATAAATTACTAGACGGAACTGCTGAGTCTTCCCCACAATGCCGAGAGATGGCACTGGGTGTAACAATATCAAGGTCAGATATTAACTAATTGTTTCTTCGTTCGAGTTGAAACTTGTAAGCTAGGTAAACGTCAATCTGAATTATGAGTATTTTATATGTTACTCTGCAAAATGTAACAAAAATAACGACTTCGATTGCTAAAGGAGTATCAACTATAAAGTAAAATACGACGATTTGACTATAAAGTCATAGTTAATTATGTAAGGTTCATCACCAAATGAATCGATTTACTTTTTCCAGACTTTGAACCAAGGAAGTCATCGCGCGGCAATGATCTCCCTCTCGCTCGGTATTTGAGAACGAACCTCGTATCAGTTGGCAAGATTCCGAGTCAGATCTTCACAGCACTGGCTGTACACTACTTCGTGTTCATGTCGGCTGACATCGTTTCTCTTCATGACACCGGTATGACATTAACGAATTAGGCAGAGTCAAATCCCACATTTCGAAATTAAGCATGGTATAGTATGGTAGAGTAAACGAGGAGTAAGACCCTGTAGCTTGACAGGGTCTAGCTCGACGATTAATTAGAAATTATAGACTTAGAATATCCTAGCAGAAAGAAACCTTCTACATCATTTGAGGATTGGTAATCAAAACCAAAACCTATCTAACCATGACTATTCTCTTTACATTGTGGCGACCAAGCAACATAAGTAATGATATATTCGAAATCAGAAAAATGCAGCTGATATTGTTCTTAATGTAAAAATGCATTTTAATAATATAAAAATAATTATGTGTAAAACTATAACTCAAATTTAATTATATATTATTTTAGTTAACTACATTCAATGGAAGCCATATTGTTGCGCTGAGAGAGGAAAGACGGATCGCGTGTGTGTTCCAAACAAGATTCCTGAAGATGATCCCGTGCACCGGTTCTCTGGTATTCGTTGTTTGAATATGACTAGACCTGAGAGCTTCCAAAGCATAGGATGCGTGAAAAATGACACGACTCCTGAACGGGTAAGTTGCCATTTTTTATTAAATATAGAAGAACGTCGTGAGTTTCTTGTCATACGTTCTCATCGTTCTCGCTTTGCTGAATGTGGTTAATTGCAGGCGTTACTTTAATTAACACGTAATGATAACACAAATATAATTTTGACAAACACAAGTAAATAAACAAATTTTGATTTACTTTTAAGTTTTAAGTGCATGGTATTTGATGTTAATAATCATGGAAATGTTATAACAATTTTAAATTTCAATAATTGGAACAAAACGACAAACTTTCTTAAATACAAATCACACTACTGTAGATAGATCCGTAGCTACTGTTATTATTGGTCAAGGTCAGTTTTCAATTGATTAGTATTTACGATATTGATTGATTTCGATATTGATGATTACGAACACAAGATAATAATATAGTCTTCAAAAAACTAAGTCAAAGCTTGCACATATTTTCCAGAACGAAGTAAACTAAAAAACAAAAATATGTATATTATTCATTCATGTCCTAATCAACATTATTTGAAATTGTCTAAATTCGTTACAATATTCAGTAATACAAAAAGATATAAGGTTAATGATTGCATTAAACATGTAAATAATAATAAAAAACAAGCTGTTTTTAATAATTATGTTTACAAGACAAGTCCTAGACAGGAATAAAAAGAAAGTAAGTAAGAAAGATAACCAACCATTAGGTAACAATGACACAAAAGGAAGTAAACTAATATCACCACATAATAATATTATGTGGTGATATTAGTTTACGTTTAAGCCTGTAATGACCTTAATAATATATTATATTATTAAGGTCATTACAGGCTTAATTTTTAAAATTAAATCCCAATTCTAACGAGTGCTTCTTCATGAGTGTAAAGTGCGGTGGTTCTAATATTAAAGATAAAAACTAAAGCAAGAATACATTTAAAAGCACAACATACAAATAAACTATTTTTTAAATTTTGACTAGTTAGTAGACGTCTTCATTTAGGCTAATGTCAGTCATCGTTTGTAACACTATCAAACAATATTTCCAATTTGATTCAGATCGTGTCATCTACTCCACTACTGGACTTGTCTGTGATATACGGTAACCATCTGCAGCCTTTGATGCAAAGAGGTCGATTGTTCAAAGGTGGTCTTTTGAGGTTCGAAATAGAAGATGGCAGGATATGGCCTCCCAGCTACAAGACACAAGCTAACGTGTGCTACCTGAATCAGCGTCCAAAAGAAACGAGATGCCATCAAATGCGTGAGTTGCTAATTCAAAATCATTGTTTAATAATATATTATAGTTGAGTTATTGTGTTTGCTGATATGCATAACAGAAAAGCTAATTTAAGTTATCTAGATGTTTTTAAATCTATGTTATATATTAGATATGGTTGGTAGCTATTATTATTGAATTTTTTACGAATATACACAGGCATAAAAATTTAAAATGCTATGTATCTCTCTATTTGTAGCTGAAGACGGTGGAAATACTCTTGGAAACATAAACATTGTCGCCGTATGGTTTTGGAGATATCACAACTTCATTGCTACAGAGCTGTTCAAAGTCAATCCTTGCTGGAACGATGACAAACTTTTTGAGATAGCAAGAGATATAAACATCGCTATATCACTCCAGCTTTATTATTACGAACTTTTACCTATATTCTTTGGTAAGCTTGTTTAATTTTTTTTAATATCGACCACAAAATTAAGAACAATCCTTTTGGATTTGCAAATGGTATTGAATCTGTCAATTGTTAGTATACCAGTCATAATGCCGCTCTACTACTGCGACTCAATAGGTTAATAATCACATTAAAAATATTCTGCATATTTTAAAATTGCTATTAGAGCGAATAGCTGGACATTATATAAGACAAACATGAAAAATGTATAACAAAAGCTCCACTGGACTAAAAAGAGCGCTAAAACTTTTTATTATATACATATTAGAGTAGAGCCTCGCTGATTTCAGCATGAATGGCCGGCTTAACCGTGAAAGGACTACCGTCTCACAGAATATCGATGTCAAATAGCAGTATTCCTACTGTTGTGTTTCGTTCGGTGGGTGAGAGTGACGGAGGCCCAATCACCCTCTTTCCCGCTTCCTGCTCCTTCTCCTACCCACTTCCATTCTCTAGTATTGCAGGCGTCCATAGGCTACGATGACCACTTACCATCACTTATGCTTGTTTGCCATCTTACTTGTAAAAAAAACATGTATTAGGAGTCATCAGGTTTCTATTCTCGATCCTTTATATGTTTACAGCAGTACTCAACAGCAACTCATCGGATATTTAACATAATATATAGCCGTTGATGGTGTTAGAGGCATATCGCTAGTATTAAGGCATTTAATAACGGCGGTCCCATTAAACAAGCCAAATCCTCTTTTATATTTGATAATAGTAATGTTGTTCATAATTCAAACTGTTTTACACAAATCCCAGGTTACGATAATATGGTACACGATGGTGTTCTCGAGCCAAGCGGCGGATTTAGGGACGAATATAATGAAAATATCCTGCCTCAATTATCGCTGGAATATCCCTTCGCGTTACGTTGGGTACATAATATTCAAAATGGTGCTTTGAAGTAAGTATTGCTATTTTATATGGCGTACTCTGCTGTTGCGTACGTCAGCATATTTAAATTTTTGAAGTGAAAACTTCTTAAGGTGCGTTAAGCACTTCTTGGGTGAACAAAAATCATAGAACTGGCGTCATCGTCACGCTTCCATGCTTTCCATTTTTGAATTATTTTAGAATATTAATAATATCGCAGAAATGGTGCGTCCTACGCAAAAAATAACCCTCTTAATAACCCCAAAGAGAGTATCAGGAATGCGAATCGCCCATATTTTTAAATTTTTTTTTGTTTATTAAGAAGTGTTTATGATCAAGGATTAAAGTTTTCACTTCTATCGGCAGTCCCCAAAGACTGCACCAAATTTTTTTTTTGGTTCTTACTCAGCTTTTAACAGACAATTAGTGTGGTTGTAATGTATATCTAAAAAATAATACATGTAACCCAGGATCGAAAACAAATGCTTGGTATCTTAGTGAAAATTACTATGGTTTTGTATTGTACAGGGGCTATTTTATGTGACGCTCAATTTGATTACACATTTTGTTACACGCTGTATAAAGTCAACAAATGTTATTTTACTCTTTTATTTAATAATTGTAATGTAATTGTGAACACAGAACATAACAAATCCTTACTTCCTTACTAATATTATAAATGTGAAAATGAGTTTGTTTGTTTGTTTGTTTGTTACGCTTTCACGCCGTAACTACTCAACCGATCAACATGAAATTTTGCATACACGTTGTCAGGGGTACAGAATAGGACATAGGGTACCTTTATCCAGAAAAAAGAACTGTTGCAAACCTAACCTAACCTACATTTACGTGAGCGAACCCGCGAAAACTAGTCATATATAAAACACAGATAAAGCCAGTAGATTACATTGCGACCAAAAAAATTGATGTAGAAAATCTAGCAGGAAATAATTTTTGTTGTATATTGATGATATCAATCTTTTTTATCCAGTTCATTGTAACCAGGAAACAATCGTTCAATATTTTCTATTATACATTAAAGTACAAGTAAAGCGTTATGATACTTATGTCCCTATTATACCTAAATTTAGATTGACCTGCAATTATGAGATATGCAATAAGTGATGTTAATCATGTATTTAGCAATAAACCACTTCCAATAATTTGCAACCTTTTTGATTTTGGTAATGTGTTCGACCGAAAAAAATGTCGTAATGTGCGTTCAATTTTATTATACACCTCTGTGGTTCAATTTGATGATATGCGAACGTAAAACTATGTAAGTGACCCTTTCACTAAAGTCTTGTTGACCGTTTCCGAGTTAAAAACATTGCAAGGTGATTTGTCATTTAACTTCGCGCAGTACAATTCCTCGATTGTCGTGACTCAACTCAACTCAAGGCAACACGACCATTACTCCCAACTTCTGCTAAAGTTGCTGTTCTAGTCTTTGTATATTCACGTTGATTTGTTTATTCTTTTTATAAAGCTCGCTAGCAATTTCAGTTAAAATAAAGTCACTAGTATTCTTGTTTTCCCTTTAGCTAAGCTTAATGCTTAAGTACTTATTAATTCAAACGTAACATTTCCAAGCAAAAGCGATTGCAAGTCCAATGCCTTATTATACTTTTTTATTTAACGGCCGTAGCCGGTGGGGTCTACTGCCGTTAAAAAAAAGAAAGTTTTCACTATGTCCAACCAAATATTAAAAAAACAACATTTCCAGAAAGTATTAATTCTAGTACTGCATTGAAGGTATAGCTAAAGTAAATTGCTGTATCAGGCCAAATGCCAATGAGTTCTATTTAAATTCTTAGTACTAGTCATCCCATGTGACGTAAAACTTAATAATAATTTTCGAGACTCAACTCGAGACCATGTTGTGCCACATTTGCATATCTATATATTAATACGTGAAGCGAAAACTTTGGATCCCTTTTTATGAAAATTGGGCGGACGGAGGAGTTTGAAATTTCGCACACTTATAGTTTATACAGAGAAGAAGTGACGAATGCTAATATTTTTTTAAAATATGCATTAGAAATACATTAAATTAATGAACAAACACTACACGCACACAACCATGCATTTGACAAACGCAGTCGAAGCGCGTAACTATGATTACATATATCAATATATAATGAGATAATATGTCAGCAATATCTTACAGGCAATCTTTGGTCGAATTTCGAGCACTAAGCGACCACTTAGTAACTATAAATACGTGAATGTATTTAAAAAAACCTGTCCTATTAAAACATAATATAATAAGTAGTTGAATAATTTTGTACTCTATATAAACTTAGGAAGTAATGATAGTTTTATAAGGAGTATTGTACTAACGCATAATAATAAAAATGATTTAAGTCAATGCGAACTACAATACAACACGTTTTTTATATATCTATTTTTTAAGTTTGCACATTTAAGTGCACTTAAAAAATATAGTCAATTTTATTTTTACGGTAATAAAAATGTTCTTACTATTTTTAGGTTATACGACGAAGACGGATATTACCTTAAACAGGTTCCTATTGTAAACTTAACTTTGAGGACGGGATACTTCGCCGTGGATAATAACATTGACTACGTGACTCAAGGTAGCTTTAGACAGGGCAGTGCAGCACCCGACTACATTGCTGATCCTGATGTAAGTAAATATGCAAGAACACTTTTACATGATACTGGCTGGTATTTCGGCCCTTTTCCCAAAAATACATACTTAGTACGGCTGTGCAAAACCTCGTAAGAGACTAAGCAAATTTTATTTGCTTGTTGGTTTTATACAGTTTTTGGTAATATGACTGTATTTAAAAATTAAAAGTTAAAGCCTTTATTTTTCAAAATCATATTTGTAAGGTGTTTTTAGACATTTTGTCCATGCAAATAGATGCCTTTCGGCCTAGTAAGTAGCAAAATATATAAACTCGATTTTTCTTCGAGGCATCCCTTATTAGGTTTTTTAATTGCACAGCCGAGTAGTTCTTTTTATTTGCAATCAATCTGCAAAACATCACTAATATATTTTTAAATTACAATTTAAATAGTATTTGTTAAAATAAATGGCTTGGAGGTAGACATGTGAACGAATGACACACTCACACCTTAAAGGTTTTGTTTTATCAGTTCAGTACAGCAATAACAACCTACTTATAATAAAATTTGTATAATTTAGAAAGCAGAAAATACGCTGCAGCTTTGTCACCGTGTCATAAACTTGATCACATACCTGCTAACATTTTTCTACCGCTAGACAAACTGGCTTTTGTTCGAAAGGCTCTGAATATACATAGCTATCAAATTTACTACTAAATTACACACTGGAATTTTCCATGTATGTAAAATCAATAAATTTTTGCTTTGTTTAGTATTAATATGAGTTAATTGGTTTTCTTACTAATATAATTTTTTGTTTCAGATTACTGAACAAGGTATGGGACCTCACCAAAGGGTATCAGATTTGATCACAAACGATTTTGCCAAAACTCGCTTCTTCGGCTTCCAACCTTTTATCAAATATAGAGAATTCTGTTTTGGCAAGCCAATCCGTAGTTTTGAGGATCTTCGTGGAGTTATTGATGATGAGGTACGAGTATCTATTATTGATAAACCTGCATTTATTATCGTTGTTATGTTAGCTAATTACATATCACGGTTTATTATGTTTGTTTCAATATCAGTCATTTAGTTTCTAATTTTCTTCGGCTTTTTCTTTAGACAAAATTGAACATGTCATCCTTAATTAATACTTATAGTTAATGAAAATCAGCTCCTTTATCAGATAATCAATTTGTTCTATCGACTGACTTTCAATTGCTATAATTATATTTATATTTATCAGCTATATTTATTAAATATAATATACTATTGATGTAATATATTTATCTGATCATTTAAAAACATTAATTTCTTATTATACGTTATTTACTGGATTTCCTATATGGCCTTGAATTATGAGCAAAACTTGCTGCAATACGCTGTATTTCTTTTAAAATTTAGTTTAATGGGATACAGAATTGAGCTAGACTAGTTCGTATGTTTGTTTTTTTGGTTAATATTTTGTTTTTACTTTGCAGAGAATAGAAGTTCTTAGAGAAGTCTACGAGAGCGTTGAGGACATAGATCTGATGGCCGGTATTTGGATGGAGAAAAAAATACGTGGCGGTTTTGTTCCACCCACTTTCTACTGTCTTGTGGTAGAACAACTGAAGCGAAACATGTATTCCGATAGACACTGGTACGAAAGACCTAATCGACCGAATGCCTTTACTTTCAGTAAGTTATTGAGATTCTATATTATTTGAAATTTCGTATTAGTATTACTACAATAGTAATACCTACTAAAACAAATCAATATAATCGGGTGGCCGAAGACATCTACTGCTGGCAAATAGAACTCTCCCAAGGTTTTCCACACAGACTGAAAATCTTGGGAGGCCTATTTTCAGCAGTAGACAACTTTCAGCTGACATTATAATCCTAAGATAGAATAAGAAATAGTGCGATTAGAGAGAGATGCGGCATGAAAGTGAATATAGTTACAAGAATAGAAAAGGGTATGTTAAGCTGGTTTGGACATGTAGAAAGAATGGACGAGGAAAGACTGACTAAGAAAAATTATAAGGCTAGTGTGAATGGAACAGTCGCAAGAGGAAAACCTAGGCGAACGTTTCTCGATCAGATCGGAGGCGTTCTGGACAAAGGCCAGGTTAAGAGCTCCTTGAACCGACGGGCGTGTATGAGGAATGTGATGAAAGTGAATGAAGCCAGAGAAGTGTGTCAGGATCGTAGCAAATGGAAATCCGTAGTCTCTGCCTACCCCTCTGGGAAACAGGCGTGAATCTATGTATGTATGTATAATCCTAACTAATATTATAAAAGCGAAAATGAGTTTGTTTGTTTGTTACCTTTTCACGCCTAAACCACTGAACTGATCATTCTAGAATTTTGCATATACGTTGTCAGGTATACAGAAACGGACATAGGCTACTTTTCATCACGAAAAAAATTACTGTTCTCGATAAAACCAACAATAACGTTCTTATGATAATAGATAGCGCCACGTGTATTTCGAATCATGATTGAATTATATTATTACAAGCAGAGTACAACCCGAATTGATTGTCAAATTCTAAATTAACACGAGCGAAGCCGCGGGCAAAAGCTAATGAATAACAAATCAGTTTCAAGATACTGATGTATCTACTAGTCTAAGAAAAGAATATTGCCTTATGTTCAAAAATATATGTACGTGTATAACATTCACAAACTCATTTTGCCAGCTATGTTTGATATCCAACTCAATAGCGTGCAAGTTTAAGTGTATACCATACACTGCTTCAAATACCTTTTTTACTTTTATTTAATTAAATAATGACACGGTTTGCACTGGTCATTCCTGTAGCCTATAGTGCCTTCTACTGGTGTGATGCTACAAAACACATAATTTTGTAAAAGCCAACTCTTGCGCTGGGACTGTGTCGCGGGGACTTTACAAACATTCAAACAACGGACACAAAGAACACCCAGACTCGGAACAACCACTTGTGGATCACACAAAGTTTTGTCTCGTGTGGTTAAAAGAGTCAATGCTGTTTAGAGTTTTAGTTCTATTAGACGGCACCGAAGTTTGGGAAGATTGGGAAGTCAGTGCCCTCTAATATCCTGGCACTAGTCTAGCCTTAGGGTATCGTTAGCCTTTGGGTTGCGGAGGTCAGATGGCAGCCGCTCCGTGTAAAAACTGATATCCAGTCAAATCCGGTTAGACTAGAAAGCCGACCCCAAGTGACTTGGGAATAATAGAGGCTAGGGGGAGAATAGAAAAAATTAAAATAGACGGCACCGCAAGTTTACACAAAAAAATAACAGGTGTTTTAAATTAACATTATCTTGATATAGTATAAATTATTTATTGCTACATTTAATTACAGTTTGACGTCAAGAGTCTTGTGGTTGTGATATATTTTTTAAATTATGTGATTACACTATACACGTGAATTTGAATGGTATAAAATGAGAGCAAATTCTTTAAATCCTAAATCCTTACTAATATTATAAATTCGAAATTAACTCTGTCTGTCTGTCTGTCTGTTACCTTTTCACGGCTAAACCACTCAACCGATTTAGATGAAATTTGATCCAGATATTATAGTTTAAAACCTGGGGAAGGACATAGGGTACTTTTTATTGATGTAGGTACCACGCGGGCGGAGCCGCGCGCAAAAGATAGTAGTATATAAACGTGAATGTGAGTTTGTTTGTTTATTGCATTAGTTCCCAAAGTGGTCCAGGTGGACCCCCAGGGATCCACGACCATGTATTTGCTTTCGATAGAGAAGAACTAAAATGTTGACTTGAATTCACCGACTGTTCGACAAGCTTAGCGACTGTTACTTGTAAAAACTTGCATATTCCATACCATCATATCCATACCTACTGAAGTACCAGTGGTTTTTCGATTATTGGGTAGAGAATTACTAAAAAAAAGATCAACTCGTAGACATTTGATCAAATTTTTTACTTGCATGAACTTGTTAGCTGCCTTTCCCCATCCAGAAATGCGAGCGAAACCACGAGTAAAATCAAGTACCACATAAAATTTAAATAATAAATATTATATCAATGTTTATAATTTTACAGATCAACTAAATGAAATAAGGAAGATGACTATAGCCAGGATGCTATGTGATATCGGCGATACCGTTAAAAGAATTCAACCTCATGCTTTCTTGAAAGCTGGCTACAAGTAAGTATATTACAGTAACCTTCTTAACGTTTGCTAATCTTACCAATAAGATAGTCAAAAAGTCAATCAATTTTAATATTACTAGGGGCACGATGTATTTTAAAGTTTAATATCAAGAGAGATTTTTATCAGCGATAGCTCAGTGGGGAGACCAACAGACAGTAATGAAAAAAATCTCAAAAAAAAAAAGAAATCAACGTGTTGCACTCCGGGAGTGGCGGCAAAAGTAAAACTTGAATATTAACGTTACGCGTTTTTGATATTTTGGAATGGTTAGGGAATCATTTTGCACGAATTGCTTTAATTATCAGTATAAAAGTACTATCATTTATGTGCTAAAATACAATATTCATTTATTGCGCTATCGTACACAAACATGACAATTCTCCCTCCGTCTTACGAATTTTCGATCAGGTCACGTGTCCTGACGCGAGTTTGACAATTCTCCCTCCGTCTTACGAATTTTCGATCAGGTCACGTGTCCAGACGCAAGTTTAACATTTTTTACCCATCACAAAAAAGTGCACAACGCCGCTAAAGAAGTTTTCACTTCAAAAATTGCACTCCAGGAGTGCCGGCAGAAATGAAAACTTGAATATTAACGTTGTGCATTTTTGATATTTTGGAATGTTTAGGGAATAATTTTGCACGAGTTGCTTTAATTATCAGTATAAAAGTACTATCATTTATGTGGTAAAATACAATATTCATTTATTGCGCTATCGTACACAAACATGACAATTCTCCCTCCGTCTTACGAATTTTCGATCACGTCAGGTGTCCTGACGCGAGTTTGACAATTCTCCCTCCGTCTTACGAATTTTCGATCAGGTCACGTGTACTGACGCGAGTTTAACATTTTTTACCCATCACAAAAAGTGCACAACGCCGCTAAAGAAGTTTTCACTTAAAAAATACTTGTGTTCCAACCCACGTCGTGCACCTCTGACGTTTCGAAATTATGTGCGTATTGATTGACAATTATCGCCTGCTCCGTGCCTCGGAGAGCACGTTAAGCCGTCGGTCCCGGTTACCATGAACATCTATGGCAGCCATTATTGGGAAGTCAGTACCTTCTAATGTTGTGACACTGGTCTAGCCTTAGAGTATCGTTAACTTTCGGGTTGCGGAGGTCAGATGGCAGTTGCTCCGTGTAAAAACTGATATCCAGTCAAATCCGGTTAGACTAGAAAGCCGACCCAAGTGACTTGGGAATAATAAAGGCTAGGGAGAAGAAGATCAAGAGAAAGTTTTGAGATTTCTTATTTAAATCCTACACTTTATTTTCACGCTAGATTCTAACGTACAGTCGGCAACATAACTAGGTAGATGTTAAAAATTTGTAACATGGTTTTATCAAAGATACTTATTATTATTCAAACATAATTAATTATTATTGTGATTAAAATAGCTACTCTTTAATTGATACTGCAATAAAATATTAGTAAATATTATTATTTTTTGATAAAGCAATTCAAAATCTGAGTAATGTTTGTCGACTTATATCGCTGACTGTACGAAGACGACATTATTTCTTACACAGTGAATTTAGGCGATAATACATAAAAGAATATATTATTAAAAAAAATATTTCAATTTTTTTTATTTGGTGTCCTGTTCGTTACACGACCATTAATTGAGCTTGTTGGCTTAGTTGAGTGTCACCAAAGTTTATATCGTAAACGAATAGAAATTTAAGTGATCAAATCATTTACCTTGGTTACAATTAGAAAGGATAAAGATACAGAAGAAATTATATTATTGGCGCTCAGGGTCAACCCGCGATTGTAAAAGGGGTATTTATGTTATTTGAGGAAACACATTTATGATCTTCCATTTCTAGCTTAAGCATTTGGCTTAGTTATTGGAAAACATTATTCCTTTTTAATGCTGAGTCATTACTCAGCAATGATAATCTTAGTTAATACAATGAGTGAGGACAGCTTTGTTGTGGACATGACGCTGCACAATTTGGCGGATTGCCCCGCCTGGGCATCGCAGCACCGTGAGTTAATCGCGGCAGTCAGATTAGTTGCCCTCTCGCTCCCGGCCGTAATTCAGTCTATGATCCGGAGTGAGAGGTCATGGAACGCCGTCGCCTCCTTCTATTAGGAAGTGATTTCCATCAAGGAGGCGGCGGAGCGGGAGAGGTGGCGCTTAAACCCTCTCCCCAACAGCAGAGCCTGTCGACGGAGGGCGCGAGACGACCTCCAGCCACCCTGAGGTTTGACCTGAAGGTGGTGGGCTTCGTGGGCCTGCCCGCCACCCGATCAGCACCAGGTCCGAGAGGCGGCGTGCGTGTTCCCACACGAGCCTCTGTATCGTGTGTCCGTCTCCGCCTTAGGGGGACAGTTGGAATAAAATTAGTGGTGCCCAAAGGGCAGGTAGGGGCCTGCTGTTTCATACGCCGGGCCGAAACCTGGGCGGGGTCGCGATTGCATATGAAAGCGATTTGCGTGGCCCCGCCGATTGCGGTTATGTCGAGGAACTCCGTGGTAGGTTTACCGGGATGTCGCTCACCATCTTTCCCCTGTGAGTCCGACATAACCTCTCCGTCGCCCCGCGAAAAGTACAAAGAATTGACCCACGTTAAAAAAAAATGGGTGAGGACAGCTATAATTAAATAAATAATTTAGTTTAGTTGCCTCTGTTCTTGAATGTACTACTTGCCCACTTTGAACACGTGACTGTAAAGAGGACGTTACCGTATTACAGGTGAATAATAATATAATTGTTATTGATTTCTAAATAATTAACATAAATTTAAAGATATTTGAATTAGAAATCTATTCAGCCAAGGCTCTTTGAATATTTTATAATATTTTAAGTGTTTACAATACATGTCCTTCACGTATTGATAATGAAATCAAAAAGAAAAGCTAAGCATTTTGTAATTATAAAGTAATATATACGTAATACATATATGTAGATTGTAGATCATGTTATATATTGTTATATAAAAGCACTTGTTTTAGTTTTGTATTATGTAGGTCTTAAGTCTTAACCCATTCGTTGTCCCGTGATAGACACAATAGAAAATCTATTGTTATGTATCATATATGACTCATCGGACAGGGAACCTGTTAATGAAGGTGTTTTGACTATTATATTATATTCTAACTTCTTCGACTATTATTCTATTCTAATGATAATAAACTCATGTTTTCTCTTTTCAGTAACCAGATGTGTACGTGCGACTACATAAGCAAAATTGACTTCGCCGCTTGGAGGGACGAGTCGTGTACAACTGGAGCCCACACAATTTGGTCAAAATACAATGCGTGATCCAGACTCGTTTTTAGAACTCAATTTAATATGTTGTGATATTATATAAAATGTTCTGATGGCTAATTTTGAACTTTTGAATGAGAGTATAATTTAAGTAAACATTATTTTAACAGACTGTTACTTCTTTATTTTGCTATACTAATATTATAAAGAGAAAGGATTTGATTTTTTTGTTTGTTTACAAGAATGTAAATCAAAAACTACTGAACCGATTTAAAAAAGCCGCCATTAGAAAGCGATCCGCGAATAACATAGGCATTTTTTTTCTAATAACTGTTACTAACAGTTACTCCGTGCCTTGGAGAGCACGTTAAGCCGTCGCCGTCAGTCCCGGCTGCCATGAACATCTATGGCAGTCGTTATTGGGAAGTCAGTGCCCTCTAATAATAATATAATATTCTATCACATACACACAACACCATCTAGCCCAAACTAAGCAGAGCCTGTACTATGGGTACTAGACAATGGATAAGCATACATATATACTTTTTTTTGTAAATACATACATATTATACATAGAAATACCCAGACCAAGGCAAACGTCCATGTCCATGCGCACAAATGTTTGACTTGTGCGGGAATCGAACCCGCGACCTCAGGCATGGCAGTCAGTTACACTAACTACTACGCCACTGACACCTGAAGGGGTAACCTAAATATCTTATAGGCCATAGTATTATACAGATTTTTTTTTATACTACTAAGGTGGTAATCAAGCATACGGCCGACCTGATGGTAAGTGGTCACCGTAGCCTATGGGCGCCAGCAACACCAGAGGCATCACTTGCGCGTTGCCGACCCTTTAGGACAGGAAGTGGGAAGGAGAAAGAAGCGGGATGGGGGTAAGGGGGTGATTGGGCCTCCGGCACTCTCACTCACCGAACGAAACACAATAGTAGGAATACTGCTATTCCACGTCGATATTTTGTGAGAGGGTAGTCCTTCCCCGGTCGAGCCGGCCCATTCATACTGAAATCAGCGAGGCTCTACTACTCAAAGTATGCCTCGTATAAGCAAAATTAACTTCGCCGTATGGAGGGACGAGTCGTGCGCAAAAAACGTACACGATTTGGTCGAAATACAATTTTTGATAGAACAACATACTGTTAGTCTTATATAATAATAATACTTTAAATACTATATATATAATAATAATACTATAAAATAATACTTTTTTAGCAAGAGAGCTAATGTATAGTTAGCACCGGCTGTCGCTCGCGCGTTGTTGGGATTGACAGCGTATTAATGGAAATTTCGATAAAAAAATTAAGTACTTTTTGCGGATATCGGTAGTATGTTCATCACGGTTTGATACACCTTTTTCAATATTGCAGGTGGCTAAATCGATACCTGTATGTTATTTCTAGTAAAACGATATATTTTTAAATTAATAATCAGTTGAAATAAATATTGGACTCGACATTTTATGACCTCTTCTATTTTTAGCTAAAGCACAAGTGCTGAGATGTAGGCATTCAATATTTTTTAAATGATTATTTAGTATATATAGTTAAGCCATTTAATTTTATTTTTAATGCCAAGTGATGGAATATTTTAACAAGGTTGATTGAATATTTTATTACAAAGAATAAGGACAACAATTACGTTTATCAGAAGCAATCATTTCAAGTTATTACTGAGCCATTTAATGCTGGCAATGATCTTGAATATAGCGCTCACTTTCGACATGCAAGTGGAAAGAGGTCATTACTTAATTTGAGCTGTAGATACTTATAATTATGAATAATTATAATTTTCTTACTAAGAATATTATCAATTAACAAAATACTTTAAAACTAACTGATGCCTAACATATTATAAAACAGAAATAAATACAAAAAGAAAACTAAAACCCTCAAAAAGGCGTCATAGAATTCCTCCGCATTACAGTCGACTGGTAGTGTACCCAGGCAGAAGACAGGCAGCATAGCCAGGTTAAATGGCAATGCTTATTTTTTCCGTGAAATAAAGACCAGCCCACTGGTCACGGGCAGCGTCGATTAACCTTTTTATAATTATAGTTAATCTAGAAATCTAAGAGGCCCGGATACACGTAATAGCTTTTTTAAATAATTGCAGGAATACAATATGTTTGCCAAATTTTATTTATATTGTTACACCCAGTGCCATATCTCGGATTTGTGGCGAAGACAACCAAGGTGGCAAACAAGCATACGGCCCACCTGATGGTAAATGGTCACCGTAGCCTATGGACGACTGCAACACCAGAGACATCACTTGCGCGTTGCCGACCCTTTAGCACAGGAAGTGGGAAGGAGAAGAAGCGGAATGGGGGATAGGGGGTGATTGGGCCTCTGGCACTCTTACTCACCAAACGAAACACAACAGTAGGAATACTGCTATTTCACGTCCATATTCTGTGAGAGGGTAGTCCTTCCCCGGTCGAGCCGGCCCATTCATACTGAAATCAGCGAGGCTCTACTACTCAAAGTATGCCTCGTATAAGCAAAATTAACTTCGCCGTATGGAGGGACGAGTCGTGCGCAAAAAACGTACACGATTTGGTCGAAATACAATTTTTGATAGAACAACATACTGTTAGTCTTATATAATAATAATACTTTACTTACAAATTAGTGATAAGAAATTACATAATTTATATAAACATCATTTTAGTAGACCATCCCTTCTTTATTTTAAACATGTATAGTGATAAAAGGATGCCTACTTATTTATCTCCTAATTATGTCTATTCCGCAATGATAGCAGTTGGGGTGCAGAATGAGGTAATTTAGGTAAGTAAATATATATAATTTTTTTTTTTTTTTCCTTTATTTATTTTGGGATTTTTATCCATAGGGATATGTCAATCCCATTGTACCTTATAGCTAGATACACACATTAAAATTAAAAGTACACTGTTAGATATAACTAGAGATACAACTATAGATTAGATACTAGAGATTACAACTAAGGATAACATAATCATTGCTGAATTATTTTTATCAAATTACATAGCTTTTTGGCAGCCTCTGACTTCGGATAACTTAAAATACTTTGAATCAGGCCTACATCTTGTAAATTTAAATTTAATTCCTTAACCAATGAATCACGTTCACTCCTATTTCGAGCACACTCTATCAGCAAATGTTTTACATCTTCAATTTTACTGCATATCGAACAATTGGGCGTATCAGATTTTTTCATTAAGAATGCAAACTTTGCTGATGGATAATGACCGGATCTAAGTCTAAAATAAATATATTTAAAATTATTTTAAAGCTTTATGATGTCGTCTGGATATGTGAAAGGTCAATTGCAATAGCGAACACCAAACATGGTAAAAGTTTTAAGTTTATCACGATAAATTATATCTTTAGTAGGTACCTAAGTATCATAGCCGTAGTGTATAATAAAGTATATAGTAAAACAAGTAATGAGGTTATAACCTTGATACACATTTTATAACTTGTATAGTAATTGTAGACCATCGATATCGTATAGTGCTTATTTGCATTTCTTATTAAAAAAAAAACAACGGGTTGCACTCCGGGAGTACCGGCAGAAGTGAAAACTTGAATATTAACGTTGTGCATTTTTGATATTTTGGAATGGTTAGGGAATCATTTTGCACGAATTGCTTTAATAATCAGTATGTGGTAAAATACAATATTCATTTATTGCACTATCGTACACAAACATGACAATTCTCCCTCCGTCTTACGAATTTTCGATCAGGTCACGTGTCCTGACGCGAGTTTAACATTTTTTACCCATCACAAAAAGTGCACAACGCCGCTAAAGAAGTTTTCACTCCAAAAATATGGTCACAGTTTAGTCGGCACCACTTATAATTATTATATTACCTATGCATTGGCTTAAATCTAAAATAATATTCTTTCGTCTCATTGGCATATGCACGTAAAGCACAGTTGAATACCACAAAACGGTACCGGTCCGCATAAGCTCCAAAAGGAGATGGCGAGAAAGTCATGGTCATAATATTTTTGACATTGACTGGTCAGAAATCATAAGCAATTGTGATTCGGTAGTCAAAGCAAAATACCTTTGTATAGAAATAAGACATGCCTATAATCTGGACTATAGTTTATAACGGTTAACAAAAATAACAAAAATATTTTATGAAGTATGACATTGCACCGTTTGTTAAATCAAGTCTTTGAAGCGCTCTTCTATTAATGATCGTGCGCCTAAGTCTAGAAATAATGATGTTCGGTTTATCTTATTCGCAGAAAGTCTGGTACTTCACTCGATAAAGAAGACAAAGAAAATGCTTACTCTGAAACCTGAAAATCAAAACATAGCAGATAAATGCATATGTGTTAAAGTAATTATTATACCAGTATTCATTTATTATCATACCAGTAGGCGCATAGTGCACTGATCTCAATAAAATTCAATTCTCAGAATATATATATTTTTTTATTTTATACTACTAAGGTGGCAAACAAACATACGGCCCACCATATTATGTAAAATCTCATGCGATACATGAAATTATAACAGCGCGGAAGTAGTTTCTTAAAAAAATTAGCTTGCATTTTAAATTATATTGCTTGAAACAATAATTATAACATATGTTGTTAACTTGATCTTTATCAAGTGTCAGTATCTGTGCCATTTACTTGACAGTGTTATTCTTAGAAATTGTACATTTTATTATTGTTTGTAGTTTTGAATTATTTTTTATAATTTATTCTTGTCACAGACACACATAAAATGACTAATTGTTTTAACGTTTGGTCTGCTGTAATCTTAAATACAATGAAAAAGGTTTGGTACCGCGTAGATCGGAGTTGCTATACACGAGAGACTAATTATTGTTATGTTTAGGAAAATATGTACGTTCCATCAAAGTTGAGTAGAATAGAAGGAGGAAAAAAACAGGCACCAAGCAGGTGATTAGAAATCCAGTGCAATCGAATCATCGAATAAAATGGAACAGTACGGACACTGCTGCATTCAACTCTGCTACTGCAAGTGTTCCTCAAGGCTCGGTGCTCTCCCCAACGCTGTTCATCCTGCATATCAATGTCTTGATGTCAATCAAGAACATACATTGCTATGCGGATGACAGCACGGGTGATGCGCGTTATACCAGCTATCAGAATGTCCCTCGGAGCATGATACGAACACAACTTGTGTCTGAATTCGAGGACTCTCTTGGGCGGGCCTCCGAATGGGGTGAACAGAACTTAGTTTGATTCAACCTCTCGAAGACACAAGTGTGCGCGTTTACTGCCAATAAGGGCCCTTTTATCATGGCGCATCAGTTCCAAGGAGTTACTCTCCGTATCTCCGAAACTATTGGGATCATCGGCGTGAAAATCTAGAATAAAGTCCAGTTTGGGAGTCACTTGGAGGACAAAGCTAAATTAGCGAGCAAAAAGATGGGTTGAAATTAAACTACTATATACGGATTTTATCGCGTTGTTTATTTGACACTTTATTACAAAATTTTGAAAACTGTTACACTACTATTACTGTTAAACTTTACTAATTTTTAAGCTAATTAAATTATTGAAACTATTAAAAGTATTTATACTATTACTATACTATTATACTATTTATATTTGTGTTTACACTTTCCCCGACGTTTCGGTTGCTTTTCAGCACCCATGGTCACGGGGAGACTAAGATGGCAGTTCTCTCAATGTTCCAGTGTAGTTATTTCAAAGTACCCGAACATAATTTGATCATGGGTGTTTCGATTTACGCAGAATGAGCTCAAAGTATCATGAAGTCTAGCTGTGGTTTGCTTCTTCTTGGGTTTGACTATTTGAATTACTGGATCCGGAATATTTAATTTGTGTGATCAAATAATTGTTTCGATTCTGGTATACTTTGTGTACGTTAATTGAATTATTGTAAATAGTGCCGCATCTTGATGCCTAAAGTGGAGGCTCACATAATTTTTGCGGTCATTTCCTTTAAGTAGCAAGGTATTCTACTTTTTAGATTAGGGAATGCGCTGATGATACCGCTTGATGGCAAGTGATTATATGTTACAATAAACGCTTACTGTTAAGCGTGTACTTGTTTGCTAGTTCGCATTACCATAGCGCAAATAAAATTCTGGTAATAAGCTACACTAACCGCTTACCATCACGCAGGCAGTATGTGTAGCAGCTCACGGGTATAAAAGCCTAGCACAATAATTGATGTCTTAATAAAGTTGATCGCCTTTCCCCACCTTCGTCCTTGCACACGGACATACACTTTCATGCTCACAGTACCTACTGTAAGGCAACGTGTTTAAACTACATTGTTTCTTTGTGTATATTTAATTTGCTTCTCAATGAGTGTGAACGTGTAAGATGTTGGAACTACTATATTTGTTCGGGGTGTTGTTTAGTGTGAGCAATGCGATATTCTACGATTCGTATACTGGAGCTCCGATTACTAGGGAAGATGTGAAGAGACATGATAAGGCTAATACTACATTGTAAGTTCTTTTTAATATTTCACCTATGTAGGTACGTATATCTTTTTAGGGGACTATCCCTTAAATATATATCGTAATATTATATATATTACATTATGGACAAAAGAGATAAACGGCACTAAGACTTGTATTTAAGAGAATGTTTTTTTAAAATTATTAATTTAAGAAAATATATTAGAGGATGTACTCCTCTAATATATTTTAGAAAGGTCTTGTTATTATGTTTTGTTTGTGTTTTTGCGTTGATATCGATTCTATTTGCAGTCTGTAATATTTTTTGTCCTATCGTTAAGTTATATCTATATATTAATACGTGAAGCAAAAACTTTGTACCCCTTTTTACGAAAATTGCGCGGACGGAGGAGTATGAAATTTGGCACAGTTAAAGTTTATATGGAGAAGGAGTGGCGAATCCTAATATTTTATAAAATATGCATTAGAAATACATTAAATTAATGCAAAAACACTACATGCACACATCCATGCATTTGACACACGCAGTCGAATCGCGTTCGTAGTATTTCGGCATTGTTCGTCGGACGTCATACAAGTCTTTGTAACTATGGTTACCTATACCTTATTTATATGTAATAAAGAAAACAAAGTAGCAAGCTTAGGAATTTTGGTCGAATTTTGACCATTAGGCGACCGGTAGTATAAATAAATATTTTATTCCAAAATAATTAAATTACGTTAATTGTAACGATGTATATTAAATAAATGGCTAGAGTGGTGGTCTATATAATCCTTCAAACGCTGAGAAGACACCTGTGCCCAGTATAGGGGATACTCTAAAAACACTAAAAATTTAAAATAAATAGTAAGCCATTATAAATAAAATAAAATGACAACAGTTGTATATTTAATTGCATTTGGACATAATTATCGTATCAGCGGTCTGATTTGAATATTTTAAATGCATTTAAATGTCAGCACAGAAATCAACATTCTTAAGAAATATAAAGTTTAATGCGTTATAATTGTAACTAACATAATAAATATGAACGTGAGTTTGTTTGTTTGTTTCGATTTTACGCCTAACTCCTCGATCGACCATCATGAAATTTCGCATACCCTTTGTCAGGGGTACCTACAGAAAAGGACATAGGACAAAGAAAAAAGTACTTAGTAACATTATCCTACGTTTACGCGAGCGAAGCCGCGGGCAAAATCTAGTGTTTATATAATAATCATAACTATTGTAATTACTGTTTATGTTATTGAAGATCAGATTAGAATATTTGTTAAAACTATGAGTTATACTCAGGCACGTAGGATGTTGATTTAATATCCAATCATGTTTTGCACGATACAGATGACGTAGTGGATTAAATGGTCGCTTGGCTGTTATGCTGCGTGTTGTAGGTTCGAATCCCAGATTGTGATTCACAAGTGGTTACGCCTTTGTATATGTTGTTTACTTTTTTTACTATCTTTCACAATATAGGAATTATTACCAGTGCGGGAATTTTTTATTTTTTAACATACAATTAAGACATACATACATACATAGATTTACGCCTGTTTCCCAGAGGGGTAGGCAGAGACTATGGATTTCCATTTGCTACGATCCTGACACACTTCTCTGGCTTCATTCACTTTCATCACATTCCTCATACACGCCCGTCGGTTCAAGGAGATAAAGTTTAAAATAGTATTAAATATTATAATACTCTGTATTTAATCCTTACTAATATTATAAAAGCGAAAATGAGTTTGTTTGTTTGTTACCTTTTCACGCCTAAACCACTAAACCAATCATCCTGAAATTTTGCATATACGTTGACAGGTGTACAGAAACGGACATAGGCTACCTTTCATCCCGAAAAAAATTACTGTTCCCGAGGAAAACAACAATAACGTTCTTATGATAATAGATGGCGCCACGTGTTTTTCGAATCATTATTGAATTATATTATTACAAGCAGACTACGACCCGAATTGATTGCCAATTTCTAAATTAACACGAGCGAAGTCGCGGGCAAAAGGGAGTATAAAATAATGTAACAATTACTGAATGTCCAAATAAATAACTAGATAAATAAATGATCATTTAAGAATATTCATTTTAGCCAATACATTCCAACAAAATACGTATTAATTAAAAATAGTAAATTAGACAGAATATAAGGACACCTTAAGTAACCTTCAGGGTTAAGAAGTTTATCAAATAAAAAAAATATACAGACACCTATACTCTTAAAATAGATTCCTCATTATAGAGTCGGTATAAAAGTAAAAAAAGAATTGAAATTAAACACTTTATACGGATTTTGTCGCATTGTTTATTTTACTTTAACACTTCTTTTTTTTAATTTCAACGTATAACATTCGCGTAAACATAAGACAATATTATAAAAAAAGAATTAATAAAATATAAATTAAATGCATTAGATAAGACTTAAATTAGTCTGTTCCGTACATTCAACCTTTATTCGGTATGCAAATCGTCTGTTATTATATTAAATGCAAATTGTATGATTATAAATGACGAGAAAAGACTGACTAAGAAAGTTTATAAGGCTAGTGTGAATAGAAACGTCGCAAGTAGAAGACCTAGGTGAACGTTTATTGATCAGATCAGAGACCTTCTGAACAAAGGCCAGGTTAAGAGCACCTTAAACTGGCGAGCGTGTATGAGGAATGTGATGAAAGTGAATGAAGCCAAAGAAGTGTGCCAGGATCGTAGCAAATGGAAATCCGTAGTCTCTGCATACCCCTCTGGGAAACAGGCGTGAATCTATGTATGATTATAAAAAAATACAAAAAGGAACTTTAGTAATTATGTCAATAACGTAAGAAAATTAAAAAATATATACAAAACGCTTTAAAATATATACATATACATATTATATGCAAAAAGTTAAATAGTTAATTGTCGTTCGTTTCAACAATAAAGAAAAACGTCGTGAGAAAATCTACTTGTCTGAGAGTTCTACATAATGTTCTCAAAGATATGTGAAGTCTGCCAACCCGCACTGGGCCAGCGTGGTAGACTATGGCCTAACTCTTATCACACTGAGAAGAGGCCTGTGCCCAGTAGTGGGATAGTTTAATACAGGGCTGATAAATATACAAAACCATAAAGAATATAGCTAGATAGCAACATACAAATTCGCACGACTATATTCAAGTTGAGGTAAGCAGAGATAAATTTCGCTCTGTCGTGCCGTGGCGTCACCCGCAGACCTTTTCTGCATTGGGCCTTGCTGGGTGGGTTGCTGATGTAGTTCTAGTTTCAGTGACCCACCCACCTTACAAACCAGCGAGGTGGCACACCGTGGTGGTTTTAGTCGGTAGGCCCGAAGTCTCGGGAGAGCCCGACATAGCCCTCTCGCCTTCCCTTGTGGCGAGCGGGCATGCATAAGGAGCATTTCCCCAAGTTAAAAAAAAAATCAGTGCTTTTCATTAATTTAATGTTTTTCTAGTGCATATTTTATAAAAATATTAAGATTCGCCCCTCCTTCTCCATATAAACTTTAACTGTGCCAAATTTCATACTCCTCTGGCCGCGCAATTTTCTAAAAAGGGGTACAAAGTTTTTGCGTCACGTATACAGATATTATAAAGAGGAGAAATTTGATTTTTAGTTTATTTATTGTAAGGGCTCAACTCAAAAATTACTTAACCGATTTTAAAAATTCGTTGACCATTAGAAAGCTTTATTATCACCGAGTAACATAGGTTATATTTTACGCGAGCGAAGCCGTGAGCAAAAGCTAGTACCTAATATAAATGTAAATATTCAGTTGGTGCGTGAACGACATCGCGCCATGCGACCCCTATGAAGGAAGAAGAGTCGATGGCTCCTGCAACAACTTGATGTACCCCTCAAGAGGAGCTATCCACACGCCGTTCGTCAGACTACTGCCGGCTATATTTGGTAAAGGCGAGTATACTTTTGCACTGCGACTAAATATTTTATGTAGAGACCATGGTGCCTATTCAAAGTAATTTTTGAAATTCTTATTACCTAAACTCTAATAGCTGTTTGCCTCTATATATAATTACAATTCATTAATAGAGATCATCTATCCATACCTTAAGCCAATGGCTGGCAGATGTATATGATACACAAAGGAAACTAAAAGTTATCCGGATCAATCTGTGAGATAATGTCATAATTATGTGATGCATATTGTTAATTAATGTTCAAAATAGATTTGTTATTTGGTTATTGATTCTACAATCAACTGAGTCAGAAGATATCGGAGCGTTATGACAGTTGTTGAGATAATCGCAAAAATAACTGCACTGTCCTATTACATATTGTTACGTGCTGGGTACGACGGGTAAGAATGTAAACAATATTACCGATTAAAACACGTTATATTCTAACACAAAATTAAATTTAAAACACGCAACACACTACTTAAACACTATTCCACTATAACTGCTTCAAACTCTATGGTATTATCGCTTCCGTTCGCTTCGATGAATACTTGATGGCTTACGATTGTAAACTGACTCGACGAGCGCTGTCGTTGCCCCTTTTATACGCGGTTAAAGCGTTTCTGGAGTTTTTTAGAAACGCCATATCCGGTATGTAAACAGTACGAAGATTCGAGAATGTTCCAGTGTTATATCTACTATTCGCGTACCTACTACGTAGTTCCGTAAGTCGTCAATAGATGGCACTGTAATAAATTATTAGATGGAACTCCTGAGTCTTCCCCACAATGCCGAGAGATGGCACTGGGTGTAACAATATCAAGGTCAGATATTAACTAATTGATTCTGCGATCGAGTTGAAACTTGTTGAAATATGTTACTCTGCAAAATGTAACAAAAATAAAGACTTCAATTGCTAAAGGAGTATCAACTATAAAATAAAAGAAGACGACAAATTAATCGATTTACTTTTTGCAGACTTTGAACCAAGGAAGTCATCGCGCGGCAACGACCTCCCTCTCGCTCGGTATTTGAGAACGAACCTCGTATCAGTTGGCAAGGTTCCAAGCCAGATCTTCACAGCACTGGCTGTACACTACTTCGTGTTCATGTCGGCTGACATCGTTTCTCTACATGACACCGGTATGACATTAACGAATTAGGCAGAGTCAAATCCCAAATTTCGAAAATAAGTATGGTATAGTATGGTACAGTAAACGAGGAGTAAGACCCTGTAGCTTGACAGGGACTAGCTCGACGATTACTTAGAAATTATAGACTTAGAATATCGTAGCAGAAAGAAACCTTCTGCATAATTTGAGGATTGGTAATCAAAACCAAAACCTGTCTAACCATGACTATTCTCTTTACATTGTGGCGACCCAGCAACATCCTAACTTCCTAACTAATCCTAACTAATATAATAAAAGTGAAAATGAGTTTGTTTGTTTGTTACCTTTTCACGCCTAAACCTCTGAACCGATCATCCTGAAATTTTGCATATACGAAATATTGACAGGTATACAGAAATGGACATAGGCTACCTTTCATCCCGAAAAAAATTACTGTTCCCGAGGAAAACAATGATAACGTTCTTATGATAATAGATGGCGCCACCACGTGTTCTTCGAATCATGATTGAATTATATTATTATACAAGCAGAGTACAACCCGAATTGATTGTCAAATTCTAAAATAACGCGAGCGAAGCCGCTGGCAAAAGCTAGTACATAATATATTCAAAATCGGAAAAATGAAGCTATTGCTATTTTAATATAAAAATGCATTTTAATAATATAAAAATAATTATGTGTAAAACTATAACTCAAATTTAAATAATATACCTATATTATTTTAGTTAACTACATTCTATGGAAGCCATATTGTTGCGCTGAGAGAGGAAAGACGGATCGCGTGTGTGTTCCAAACAAGATTCCTGAAGATGATCCCGTGCACCGGTTCTCTGGTATTCGTTGTTTGAATATGACTAGACCTGAAAGCTTCCAAAGCGTAGGATGCGTGAAAAATGACACGACTCCTGAACGGGTAAGTTGCCATTTGTTATTACGAGGGGAGTTCAATGTATTCTCGGTATAGGCATGAAAGAATAAGCAGAAAATTCTGAAAAATTTTATTTTTCAATGTAGTGCCCCGTCACCTCAATACACTTATTAGAGAGGGAAAGTAAACTTTTCAATACCCCATAAAAATATTTTTCTTCCTTGTGTTCATCAATTGCCGCCTTCAACTGTTCATCGACGGAAAAAACGTTTACCTCGAACATCTTTCTTAAGGTTTGGGAACAGAAAGTAATCACTAGAGGCTAGGTCTGGGCTGTAGGATGGATGATTGATTTCTTTAAATCCGCATGCTCGCACAGCAGCCTTAGCAACGCGCCCTGTGTGAACCGGCGCGTTGTTGTGAAGAAGCAAGACTGTCAATTTTCCACGTCTTTTTCTTTTACTGCCTCCTTCAAATTATGTAGGGTGTTTGCGTAAGATGCAGCAGTAATACTTTGACCCTTTTTTGTGTAGTCAATCAGTAAGACACCCTTAGAATCCCAAAACCACGGGAGTCGTCTTCAATACTCTCTCTACCCCATCCAAATTCACTAGACCACTTTTGAATAGTAGATAATGAGGGAGCAGAATCTTGGTAAACAGCCACCATATCTTCGTGAATAACTTTTTGAGTCTTTCCTTATTTTGTAAGGAATTTTATCACAGCGCGGTGCTTGGTTTTTTTCGACATGGTCGCATCGGTCATCGTAGTTGTCTTTTCGTAATGATATCTTGAATACTAGTGGTGATAATCAAATAAAATTTTACATTTATACCCTCAAAGAGTGTATTTAATTAATGAGATAATTTAATTACCCTCATCATTAGTATATCACCCCGATACCGATAATACATTGAACGCCCCTTGTAAATTTAGAAGTCCGTCGTGAGTTTCTTGTCATACGTTCTCATCGTTCTCGCTTTGCTGAATGTGGTTAATTGCAGGCGTTACTTTAATTAATACGTAATGATAACAAAAATATAATTTTGACAAACACAAGTAAATAAACAAATTTTAATCTATTTTAAAATTTTAAGTGCATGGTATTTGATGTTAGTAATCATGGAAATGTTATGACAATTTTAAATTTCAATAATTGGAACAAAACGACAAACTTTCTTAAATACAAATTACACTACTATAGATAGATCCATAGCTACGGTTATTGTTGGTCAAGTTCAGTTTTCAATTCATTGGTATTTATATTTACGAACACAAGATATAGTCTTTAAAAAAACTAAGTCAAAGCTTGCACATATTTTCCAGCACGAAGTAAACTAAAAAACAAAAATATGTATATTATTCATTGTCCTTGTCAACATTATTTGAAATTGTCTAAATTCGTTACAATATTCAGTAATACAACAAGATATAAGGTTAATGATTGCATTATACATGTAAATAATAATAAAAAACAAGCTGTTGTTAATAACTATGTTTACAAGACAAGTCCTAGACAGGAATAAAAAAAAAGTAAGTAAGAAAGATAACCAACCATTAACAATGACACAAAAGGAAGTAAACTAATAATCACCAATAATGACATATATTATTAAGGTCATTACCGGCTTAATTTCAAAAATTAAATTCCAATTCTAACGAGTGTTTTTCATGAGTGTAAAGTGCGGTGGTTCTACTATTAAAGATAAAAACTAAAGCAACAATACATTTAAAAGCACAACATACAAATAAACCTTTTTTTAAATTTTGACTAGTTAGTAGACGTCTTCGTTTAGGCTAGTGTCAGTCATCGTTTGTAACACTATCAAAAAATATTTCCAATTTGATTCAGATCGTGTCATCTACTCCTCTCCTGGACTTGTCTGTGATATACGGTAACCAACTGCAGCCTTTGATGCAACTAGGTCGATTGTTCAAAGGTGGTCTTTTGAGGTTCGAAGTAGAAGATGGCAGGATATGGCCTCCCAGCTCCAAGACACAAACTAACGTGTGCATCCTGAATCAGCGTCCAAAAGAAACGAGATGCCATCAAATGCGTGAGTTGCTAATTCAAAATCATTGTTTAAAAATATATTATAGTTGAGTTAAATTGCATAACAAAAAAGCTAATTCAAGTTATCTAGATGTTTTTAAATCTATGTTATATATTATATGTGGTTGGTAGATATTATTATTAATTTTTTTACGAATATACACAGGCCTAATTTGAAAATGCTATGTATCTCTCTATTTCTAGCTGAAGACGGTGGAAATACTCTTGGAAACATAAACATTGTCACCGTATGGTTTTGGAGATATCACAATTTCATTGCCACAGAGCTGGCCAAAGTCAATCCTTGCTGGGACGACGACAAACTCTTTGAGATAGCAAGAGATATAAACATCGCTATATCACTCCAGCTTTATTATTACGAACTTTTACCCATATTCTTTGGTAAGTTTGTTTATTTTTTTTTTAAATATCGACCACAAAATTAAGAACAATCCTTTTGGATTTGCAAATGGTATTGAATCTGTCAATTGTTAGTATACCAGTCATAATGCCGCTCTACTACTGCGACTCAATAGGTTAATAACCACATTGAATATATTCTACATATGTTAAAATGGCTTATGTAAATAACTTATTACCAGATATAGTAATATATAACAGTCAAAAATAGTAAATGATCACCAAATTGCACAGCAAAATATATAAGTGATCAGAATAAGTCGATGGAGGTGGTTTAGGGTGGGTTTAAGAAGGAACCTAACGAGACGGAATGCAGTGATTTGAGGCGTATAGGTGCTCCTCGTTATGATATATTTTACTAAGCATATTTTGCTGCGCAATTACTATTTTTGGTGGTCATTATATTTAATCCCTTTTAAAATTGCTATTAGAGCGAATAGCTGGACATTATAGAAGATAAACATGAATCAAGTATAACAAAAGCTCCACTGTACTAAAAAGAACGCTAAAAACTTTTTATTTTATTTATATTAGAGTAGTAGAGCGTCGCTGATTTCAGCAGGAATGGGCCGGCTTAACCTGGGAAATACTACCCTCTCACAGAATATCGACTTGAAATAGTAGTATTCCTACTGTTGTGTTTCGTTCGGTGAGTGAGCGTGCCGGAGGCCCAATTACCCTCTTTCCCCCTTCCGGCTCCTTCTCCTACCCATTTCCTTACCTAAAGGGACGGCAACGCGCAAGTGATGCCTCTGGTATTGCAGGCGTCCATAGGCTACGGTGACCACTTACCATCAGGTGGGCCGTATGCTTGTTTGCCACCTTAGTAGTATATAAAAAAAACATACATTAGGAGTTATCAGGTTTCTATTCTCGATCCTTAATATGTTTACAGCAGTACTTAACAGCAACTCATCGAATATTTAACATAATTATATAGCCGCTGATGGTGTTAGGGGCATATCGCTAGTATTAAGGCATTTAATAACGGTGGTCCCAATAAACAAGTCAAATCCTCTTTTATATTTGATAATAGTAATGTTGTTCATCATGCAAACTGTTTTACACAAATCCCAGGTTACGATAATATGGTACACGATGGTGTTCTCGAGCCAAGCGGCGGATTTAGGGACGAGTATAATGAAAATATCCTGCCACAGATATCGCTGGAATATCCCTTCGCGTTACGTTGGGTACATAATATTCAAGATGGTGCTTTGAAGTAAGTATTGCGATTTTTATATGGCGTACTCTGCTGTTACGTACGCCAGTATATCGAAATTTTTTTGGTAGTGAAAATTTCTTTGGGCTCCTTGAGCACTTCTTGGGTGAACAAAAATGATAGAACTCGCGTCATCGTCACGCTTCCACGCTATCCATTTTTGAATTATTTTAGAATATTAACAAAATCTCAGAAATGGTGCGTCCTACGTAAAAAATAACCTCTAAGAGAATATCTGAGAATCCGACCCACACCTTTTTCACTTTTTAATTTTTTTTTGTTTATAGAGAAATGTTTACGATCAAGGATTAAAGTTTTCACTTCTATCGGCAGTCCCCAAAGAGTGCCCCAATTGAACTGCCCAATTTATTTATTTTTGGTTCTTAGACAGCTTGTAACACACAGGTGTGGTCGTAATGTATATCTTAAAAAATAACATATTATGTAACCCAGGATCGAAAACAAATGCTTGGTATCTTAGTGAAAATTGTACTATGTATTTGTATTGTACAGGGACTATTTTATGTGACGCTCAATTTGATTACACATTTTGTTACACGCTGTATAAAGTCAACAAATGTTATTTTACTATTTTCTTTAATAATTGTAATGTAATTGTGAACACAGAACATAACAAATCATATATAAAAGACAGATAAAGCCAGTAGATTATATTGCGACCAAAAAAGTTTATGTAGAAAATCTAGCACGAAATTTTTTTTGTTGTATATTGATGAAGTATTTATGATATCAATCTTTTTTATCCAGTTCTTTGTAACCAGGAACAATCGTTCAATATTTTCCATTAAAAATTAAATTACACGTAAAGCGCTAGGATACTTCTGTCCTTATTATACCAAAATTTAGATTGACCTGCAATTATGAGATATACAATAAGTGATGTTAATCATGTATTTGGCAATAAAACACTTCTAATAATTTGCACCCTTTTTGATTTTGATAATGTGTTCGACCGCTTATTAAATAAAACTTAAAAATATGCCGTAATGTAGTCCAAGAAAATTAGTCAAATAAGGGCAAGTATCTCGGAATGAGAGATAGTCAGCTATAAACTTGTATACACCTTTATTTTGGCACCCTAAAACTTGTCTCAAAATCTACTTATCGTAGGGTGTCCGCGACTATAGATATTCCAAGGGAAAAATTCAAATATTGATTTTTTACACATTTATTACAAATATCTCGTTTCCTATGGGTTTTATGCTATTTGTATATATGATAAATATTGTAGAGGATTAAATTCTCTACAACTTTTGTTTTAACATTTTTTTTTATATCTTGAACCATTTTCGAGATAGAGAGCAGAGCGCACGCAGTGATTAACTATTTAGACTTTAGAGTATCATTCGAGGTCAACCTGTAGTCCTGATTAAAAACACGCCGTATAAAAAGAAGGAAACTGCCCGGTTCAATAATTATTTGAGAATGGAGTGCGAGCCTTGTTGGTAATCTATAATGCTCCAAAATCTGAGGACTGTATCGATCGTCTTCGCTATGCACAGTTCATCACGTTAACAAAACTGAATAAACCTGTGCAGTTATCAAATTTCCACCAATGAGTGCAACAGCTCACCAACATTTCAACCGTGTTTATTATCAGGTTTAGACTTGGTTAGGGCATGATTTAGAACCCCAGAATTGGGGTTGGGTAATGCGTGATGAATTCCTGGAACCTGTTATGACAATAATTCCACCAGCTCCGGAGGAATTGCTTAACACAATATTCTGCAACTGCAAGAATGGTTGTGGTTCGCGATGTGGATGCAGGAAAGCAGGGTTGCAGTGCTCTTTAGCTTGCGGCCAGTGTAATGGGCAAACTTGTCTTAATGCTTCACCATATCAGAGTGATATCAATGAAGACGGTACTTTTGACCCCGAAATCCTAACAAACGCATAATAATAAAAGTGATTTATGTCAATGCGAACTACAATATAACACGTTTTTTATATATCTATTTTTAAAGATTGCAAATTTAAGTACACTTAAAAAATATAGTCAATTCATTTTACGGTAAAAAAAATGTTCGTACTATTTTTAGGTTATACGACCAAGACGGATATTACCTTAAACAGGTTCCTATTGTAAACTTAACTTTGAGGACGGGATACTTCGCCGTGGATAATAACATTGACTACGTGACTCAAGGCAGCTTTAGACAGGGCAGTGCAGCACCCGACTACATTGCTGATCCTGATGTAAGTAAATATGCAAGAACACTTTTACATGATACTGGCTGGTATTTAGGCGGCCCATCTACTAAAAATACATACTACAACAACTAGCAAATAAAATTTGCTTCGAGTCTCTTACGAGGTTTTGCACAACCGTACTAGGCTGTGCAAAACCTCGTGAGAAACTCGAAGCAAATTTTATTTGCTAGTTGTTTTAAATGGTTTTGTACAGTTTTTGGTATTATGCCTTTATTTTAAAATCATATTTGTAAGGTGCTTTTAGATATTTTATCCAAGCAAATCGATGCCTTTCGATCTAGTAAGCGGCAAAATGTATAAACTTTATTTTTATTCGAGGCATCCCTTACTAGGTTTTTTAATTGCACAGCCCAGTAGTTATTTTCATTTACAATCAATCTGCAAAACATCACTAATATATTTTTAAATTGCAATTTAAATAGTATTTGTTAAAATAAATGGCTTAGAGGTAGACATGTGAACGAATGACACACTCACACCTTAAAGGTTTTGTTCTAACAGTTCAGTACAGCAATAACAACCTACTTATAATAAAACTAGCTATTGCCCGCGGCTTCGCTCGCGTTAATTTAGAACTTGACAATGGATTTGTGTTGTACTCTGCTTGTAATAATATAACTCAATCATGATTCGAAAGACATGTGGCGCCATCTATTATTGTTTACGTTAAGGTTATTATTGTTTTCCTCGGAAACAGTAGTTTTTTTCGGGATAAAAGCTAGCCTATGTCCGTTTCTGTACACCTGTCAATGTATATGCAAAATTTCAGGATGATCGGTTCAGTGGTTTAGGCGTGAACAGGCAACAAACAAACAAACTCATTTTCGCTTTTATAATATTAGTTAGGATTAGGATTTGTATAATTTAGAAGACAGAAAATCGCTGAAGCTTTGGCACCGTGTCATAAACTTGCTCACTAACCTGCTAACATTTTTCTACGTCTAGACAAACTGGCCTTTTGTTCGGAAGGCTCTAAATACATGGTTATCGAATTTACTACTAAATTACACACTTGAATAGTCCATGTATGTAAAAATCAATAAATTTTAGCTTTGTTTAGTATTGATTTGAGTTAATTGGTTTTCCTACTAATATAATTTTTTGTTTCAGATTACTGAACAAGGTATGGGACCACACCAAAGGGTATCAGATATAATCACAAACGATTTTGCCAAAACTCGCTTCTTCGGCTTCCAACCTTTTATCAAATATAGAGAATTCTGTTTTGGCAAGCCAATCCGTACTTTTGAGGATCTTCGTGGAGTTATTGATGATGAGGTACGAGTAGCTATTATTTATAAACCTGCATTCATTATCGTTGTTATGTTAGCTAATTACATATCACGGTTTATTATATTTGTTTCAATATCAGTCATTTAATTTCTAATTTTCTTCGGCTTTTTCTTTAGACAAAATCGGACATATCGCTCTTAATTAATACTTTGTTCTATCGACAGACTTTCAATTGCTATAATTATATTTTTATTTATTAGCTATATTTATTAAATATAATATATTATTGATGTAATATATTTTTCTGATCATTTAAAAACATTATACTTCATAAAATTTCTTGTTATACGTTATTTACTGCATTTCCTATATGGCCTTGAATTATGAGCAAAACTTGCTGCAACAAGCTGTATTTCGTTTAAAATTTAGTTTAATGGGATACAGAATTCAGCTAGACTAGTTCGTATGTTTGTTTTTGGTTAATATTTTGTTTTTACTTTGCAGAGAATAGAAGTTCTTAGAGAGGTCTACGAGAGCGTTGAGGACATAGATCTGATGGCCGGTATCTGGATGGAGAAAAAAATACGTGGCGGTTTTGTTCCACCCACTTTCTACTGTCTTGTGGTAGAACAACTGAAGCGAAACATGTATTCCGATAGACACTGGTACGAAAGACCTAATCGACCGAATGCCTTTACTTTCAGTAAGTTATTGAGATTCTATATTATTAGAAATTTTGTATTAGTATTACTACAATAGTAATACCTATTAAAACAAATCAATATAATCGGGTGGCCCAAGACGTCTACTGCTGGCATATAGAACTCTTCCAAAGTTTTCCATACAGACTCAAAATCTTGGGAGAGACCTATTTTCAGCAGTAGACAAGTTTCAGCTGACATTATAATGAATAATAAATCAGTTTCAAGATACTGATGTATCTACTAGTCTAAGAAAAATATATTGCCTTAGGTTCAAAAATATATGTACGTGTATAACATTCACAAACTCATTTTGCCAGCTATGTTTGATATCCAACTCAATAGCGAGCAAGTTTAAGTGTATACCATACACGGTTTCTAATATCGTTTATACTTTTATTTAATTAAATAACGACACGGATTGCACTGGTCATTCCTGTAGCCTATAGTGCTTTCTACCGGTATGACGCTACAAAACACATAATTTTGTAAAAGCCAACTCTTGCGCTGGGACTGTGTCGCGGGGACTTTACAAACATTCAAACAACGGACACAAAGAACTCCCAGACTCGGAACAACCATTTGTGGATCACACAAAGTTTTGTCTCGTGTGGTTAAAAGAGTCAATGCTGTTTAGAGTTTTAGTTCTATTAGACGGCACCGAAGTTTGGGAAGATTGGGAAGTCAGTGCCCTCTAATATCCTGACAGTAGTCTAGCCTTAGGGTATCGTTTGCCTTCGGGTTGCGGAGGTCAGATGGTAGCCGCTCCGTGTAAAAACTGATATCCAGTCAAATTCGGTTAGACTAGAAAGCCGACCCCAAGTGACTTGGGAATAATAAAGGCTAGAGGGAGAATAGAAAAAATAAAAATAGACAGCACCGCAAGTTTACACAAAAAATAACAGGTGTATTAAATTAACATTATCTTGATGTAGTTTAAATTATTTATTGTTACATTTAATTACAGTTTAACGTCAAGAGTTTTGTTGTTGTGATGTATTTTTTAAATTATGTGATTACACTATACACGTGAATTTGAATGGTATAAAATGAGAGCAAATTCTTTAAATCCTAAATAATTTGCTTTCGATAGTGAAGAACTAAAATGTTGGCTTGATTTCACCGACAGTTCGACAAGCTTAATTACTGTTACTTGTAAAAACTTGCATATTCCATATTCAGTACCAGTGGTTTTTCGATTTTTGGGTAGAGATTACTCAAAAAGAAAGAGAGTCAGCCCGTAGACATTTAATTTTGATAAAATTGTTTACTTGCATAAACTTGTTTAGCTGCCTTTCCCCATCCAGAAATGCGAGCGAAACCACGGGTAAAATCAAGTACCACATAAAATTTAAATAATTAATATTATATCAATGTTTTTAATTTTACAGATCAACTAAATGAAATAAGGAAGATCACTATAGCCAGGATGCTATGTGATATCGGCGATACCGTTAAAAGAATTCAACCACATGCTTTCTTGAAAGCTGGCTACAAGTAAGTATATTAAAGTAACCTTCTTAACGTTTGCTAATCTTACCAATAAGATAGTCAAAAAGTCAATGAATTTTAATATTACTAGGGGCACGCTGTATTTTAAAGTTTTTGTTTTAAGCATTTTGTAATTATAAAGTAATATATACGTAATACATACCTATATGTAGATTGTAGATCATTTTATATATTGTAATTTATAAGCACTTGTTTTAGTTTTGTATCATGTATGTGGTAAATACATAATACAAAACTAAACTTTTATGGGTTAAATCAAAAGGTTATTGGGTTTTTTTGATAAGAAATCTCAATAGCAGCCACATGCCTCGGAAAGCAAGCAAACCGTTGGTCCTGCGCTTGATCTCTCTCCGGTCGTGTCGGGTTACCGTCCCATCGGATCTTGAGGGTTAGGGAACAGAGAGTGCACTTGTGTTTGCGCACACGCTTTTGCACTATAATATCTCCTGCACACCTGTGCAGGAGATATTATATGGCCATCTGGCCAGTCTCCGTTAAGACTGGCCGCCGTGACCGAAATTCTGTCTGGAGGACATTATTATGTATGTCTTAATAAAGGTGTTTTGACTATTAATATATTCTAACTGCTTTCTAACTTCTTCGACTATTATTCTATTCTAATGATAATAAACTCATGTTTTCTCTTTTCAGTAACCAGATGTGTACTTGCGACTACATAAGCAAAATTGACTTCGCCGCTTGGAGGGACGAGTCGTGTGCAACTGGAGCCCACACAATGTGGTCAAAATACAATGCGTGATCCAGACTCGTTTTTAGAACTCAATTATTTTTATTAAGCTGTAATATGTTGTGATCATATATTATATACAATGTTCTGATGGCTAATTTTTAACTTTTGAATGAGAATATAATTTAAATAAACATTATTTTAACAGACTGTTACTTCTTTATTTTTCTATACTAATATTATAAAGCGAAAATACCTATTAGATTTTTTTGTTTGTTGGTTTATAAGGATGTAAATCAAAAACTACTCAACCGATTTAAAAATGTCACCATTAGAAAGCGATCCGCGAATAACATATGCATTTTTTTCTAATAACTGTTACTAACAGTTACTCCGTGCCTCGGAGAGCACGTTAAGCCGTCGCCGTCGGTCCCGGCTGCCATGAACATCTATGGCAGTGGTTACTGGGAAGTCAGTGCCCTCTAATATCCTTACACTGGTCTAGCCTTAGGGTATCGTTAGCCTCCGTATTGCGGAGGTCAGGTGGCAGCCGCTTCTTGTAAAAACTGATATCCAGTCAAATGCGGTTAGACCAGAAAAGCCGACTCCAAGTGATTTGGGAATAATAAAAAGGCTAGGGAGAAGAACTATGACTAACATATCCTAACCTACTTTCACGCGAGCAAAGTCGCGTGCAAAAGCTAGTTATTTATATATTAAAATTTTCTCATTTAGTAGTATAACATGTATTTGCTTCTTAATTATGGCACTGTCATAGCAATAGAAGTCGCGTTCGCAGAGTGAAGTATTTAAAAATGAATACCTACCTTCAATATCTTATAGGCCATAGTACTCGTATTATATAGAGTTTTAATTCACTGTACCTTATTAATTCACTGCACCTTATTTCATTGTTAAGTGATTTCATGAAATTAATATAATAATAATAATATTCTATCACATACAGACAACACCATCTAGCCCAAACTAAGCAGAGCTTGTACTATGGGTACTAGACAATGGATAAACATTTTTTTGTAAATACATACATATTATACATAGAAACACCCAGACCAACATCTATGTTAATGCACACAAATGTATCTACATATGTTCATGCACACAAATGTTTGACTTGGGCCCGGCGCCCAGTATCGGCATCGGCAAGGAAAGGGATCCTTCGGCATCCCTACATGCAAGCGCACACTGTCGGAAACTATGCCTTGGCATGCTGCAACGTTCTTAGGGATGCCGAGGCGTCCTTAAGCATACCGCACCGTCCTCAAGCTTGCAAGCCCCGAGTGTTGCTTCGGTGCCGGCGGCGGCGGCGCGGCGGGCGACGGCATACCGAAGGATCCCAAAGTATCCTCAAAGCTGCCGATGCAGTAGCCTCAAGCATACCGAAGCGGTATTTTTGTTACTACGATCATATATCACAGAAATTTCTACTTTATTGCCATAAAGTTAATGTATATTGCTATTTATCACCTAAAATCCTCAGCCGTGCCGATGCCGATAACGAGCGCCGGGCCTTGTGTGGGAATCGAACCAGCGACCTCAGGCGTTGCAATCGGTTACACTAACCACCACGCCATCGAGGCCGACTCGGTTTTGTTAATATAAAAGAAGGAAAATTTATAGTGGAAATATTGGTTATATTTGTATAATAAGTATCTATTTGCTAAATCATTTGTAGTTGTCAAAATAATTAATTATTTGAACACACTAGATTAGACACATATTGCTATTTTATGCAAAGAAAGGAATATATTATTCTATTAAGGATTTTTAGAACAATAAAGTGAGATTCTTCGATATAAACTGGCGTAAATAGAGCTACAACAACAGCTAAAACACATAAATAGCATATCGATAAATCTCTGATCAGTTATAATTATAAATCAATGAGCAAGGTCAACGGAACTACCGTACGTGTAGAAGAACAATCAAGGCAATCTATCGATAAGAGGGCTTGTTAAGAATTAACATAATCTGTGTTATACATATCCTGTACGATAAAATAAAACAACGTATATTATAAATTATTAACAGAATACAGTAATTAAATATGGTACATAATATTTTTAAAAAACTAGGTTAAAAAAACTGACTTCTAAAACTAAAAAATATAAAATTACTTAATTAATAAAGATTTAATAATAATACACTTCTTATGCAAATCTAATACCTTTAATATTAATAAAATACTATTATTTGTAATTCGGTGTACACTACAGCACTAAGGCCGAGGACATCGCGGAATATGTACGCCAGATGTCCAAGTACATGCCAAGTGTGCAGCTGCTGGAATCGCGTCGCAACGTCAACTTCAAGGCGTTCGTGGTGCGAGTCCCGACTTACTTTCTGCACGTATTCATGAAGGAGGACTGTTGGTCGAAGGGTGTGGTGTTCCGTCGCTTCCGTGGACAAGTGCCACATGCACGCACATCAACAGAGTGCAAGCGACGCAGTATTAACATAGTTAATAAGTTATTTAAATACTAACACAAATTGTATGTATGTTAGTCTATAAGGTATCTATGCGTCTATGTTTCTATGTAGGTATAATATGTAGATATTTACAAAAGGTATATATGTATGTTTATCCATTGTCTAGTACCCATAGTACAAGCTCTGCTTAGTTTGGGCTAGATGGTGTTGTGTGTATGTAGTATAAAATTTTATTTATCTATGGGCCTATGCAGTCCGAAATAAACCATTTGATTTGATACATAAAAAAATACCAATCGAATTGAGAACCTCCTCCTTTTTGAAGTCGGTTAAAAAATAGGCAAATGTAATTATAATTAAGCCTTATGTAAAAAACTAATACTGCTGACCGTTATGGATGCTTGTTTTTACGATGAAACAGTATAACTTCAAATCCTTCCTGATATCATTATTAAAATATATGCGGAATAAAAATGTAATTGAACGAAGCAGTTACCAATAATCCGGTACTTAACTAATAAAATTACCTTTGATAACTACTGAATAAAGAGGGTTTAAGTATGCCTTTGTAAAAGAACATAAGATTAATAAATAATTCTGGTTTTCTAACAAACGAAATATTTAAATCAACACGAGTGATCATTATGGGTTATTAACCTTTACTTCAATAATTGACAGATTGACGTGTTAAACCAGTTCATTTATATCTATTCCTAACAAAATCTGAACATTTCTCTGAGATTCTTCTATTAGTTCATACGTTCGAACAGCTAAGATGATACGTCTTATATTATTGATGTCTGTTCTGTGTGCTGTTAGGGCTGGCTTGTTTTATGACTCATATTATGGAGTGCCCATCACACTTGATGCAGTTAAACGTCATGATAAAACAAATACGACATTGTAAGTACTTTTGTTATTTTTGTATATTTTATTTAATTTTTATTATTTTTTAAACTAAATGTTTGCTTCTTAATTATGTATAAAATAAAATAAATATTAATGAATTACAAAAAATTCTTTAATTGAGGAATTTTGTAAAACATTTTTTTACAACAGGTATTAAATTTATTAAAAATGGTGTCTAGTAAAAATAATAAAACATTATGAGTTCAAGTTGAATCACCATATCAAAATATATAGCTTTATTTGCCTTTATCTAAAACAAGTTTTATAAACACAATATATTTTAAAAGTTTTCCTAACGAAAATTTTAGCCATCAGATTTGTTTTTGAAAATTTATTGTGTAAAATTAAACTAACAATTTATCCGAGCATAGGCTTATTTTATAATATACAGGGTGTTAGGCACACAGTTGTCCAAATGAAATATAGATCTGGTTTGGGCTATTGCCAACGTGTTGGACTCAAGCAAATAAAATATTATTACTTGTTTTAATCATGCAAAGTCGAACTTTGTTCTGTTTTTAGCTCTTTCCGAAACTTTGACAGCCTGTTATAATTTTTTTACAAGGTGTCTATAGGAAATAATAATTTTAATGAAATGTAGCAATAGTTAACTAAAATAAAAAATATAATTATGACAGCTAAACCCATATTCGTGTAACATTTTACAGTTTTAGTCCAAGCTTCCGACCATTTATTTAAAAAATTAAAAATTATCATATCGCCGAAACTGTGAGACAAAATTTAATTTGCCTGAGTCCAACGAGTTGGCAATAACCCAAACCAGATCTCTATTTCATTTGGACAACCGTTTGCCTAACATCCTGTATATCAATGTTTATGTCTATTGTACTCGTATTATATGAGTTTATTGATATTTATAGCTGGTGCGTGAATGAGATTGAACCATGCGATCCCTTAGAAGGAAGGCGTGTAGATGGTTCATGCAATAACCTGAAGTACCCCTCAAGGGGTGCAAGTCATACGCCTTTTACCAGAGTTCTGCCTCCTGTGTTCGATACAAGTAAGACCTTTTTTATATTTCTTAGGTTGGCAATAAGTAGGTATACCATTTCAGATGGTTAATTGTTATTTGTTGGTTTGGCAATCTCATTTTGAAATCGTCTAGCACTAGCTGCAGTAGTGTTAGGGTTAAAGCCCGTTGGTAGACCAGCTGATAGAAAACTAGTAAGTCCTCCTTGAGGAACTCTTTGAGAGTAGTAGAGCCTTGCTGATTTCAGTGTGAATGGGCCGGCTCGACCGGGGAAGGACGACCCTCTCACAGAATATCGACGTGAAATAGCAGTATTCCTACTATTGTGTTTCGTTCGGTGAGTGAGAGTGCCGGAGGCCCAATCGCCCCCTTTCCCCCATCCCGCTCCTTCTCCTTCCTATTTCCTTTCCTAAAGGGTCGGCAACGCGCAAGTGATGCCTCTGGTGTCGTAGGCATCCATTGGCTACGGTGACCACTTACCATCAGGTGGCCTGTATGCTTGTTTGCCACATTAGATGTGTAAAAAAAAACCTTACTTAACGAAGGATTTATTTCAGATTTTACATAAAGTGGCAATGACCCATTCAGGTAGCTCTAGATTTTATAGGAGTTACTTAATCTGCTATGCCTTTGTCTGTTATATATTATGCAAAGACACGTTAATAAATAAGCATAAAATACGATACTACTATGATAAATAAAATATTTTTCTTTATATGGGTTCAATAACCACTGGGCAAAATGAGGATATAATGTACGAATAACGTCTCTAAAATACAGGCGTTAGTCTATATAATAATGTAAGGCTTATGTTTAACTTATCACCAGATATAGTAAAATATAATAGTCAAAAATAGTAAATGATCATCAAAATTAAAACCGCATTTTAATACCAAAAATATTAATTGCACAGCAAAGAGATCAAAATAAGTCGACGGAGCTATTTTTGGCTGGGTGTAAGAAGGAACCTAACATAACCTAACCCTTCCAAGACGGAATGCAGAGATTTGAGGCGTATAGGTGCTCGTTATGATATATTTTAGTAAGCATATTTTGGTGTGCAATTACTATTTTTGGTAGTCATTATATTTAATCACATAATATAATTATACATTAATTTTGTGTTGGCAGATTTCGAACCCAAGAAGTCTGCATCCGGCAACGATATGCCTCTTGCCCGTATCCTGAGGACTCGCCTGGTCTCAGTGGGTAAAGTCCCAAGCCAGGTGTTCACTCAGTTGGCGATTCACTACTTCGTCTTCATGTCTGCTGATGTCGTGTCTTTGCATGATACAGGTAACATTATATTATTATTTACGATTACTAGTAAATTGCTTTGTCTCCGATTAAATGACTTATTATCTCATTTTCGGAAACTATCAATAATTTTTGTTTTTTATTCTTCTGCATAAAAATTCTTATGTTTAAAAATATGCCTCAGGACTTTAGGAATTAAACACCAATTCTAGACTATAGTTATATTAATATTATACCTATATATATTTCATGATTGTAATATGTATATTTCTATTACAGTAAACTACATTGCATGGAGACCATACTGCTGTGCTCCTAAAGGTAAAACGGACCCAATGTGTGTTCCTAACAAGATTCCCGAAGACGACCCTGTGCATCGCTTTTCCGGCCACCGATGCTTAAACATGACTCGGCCTGAGACTTTTCAGACTATTGGATGTCTACCAAACAACACTACTCCAGAAAGAGTAAGTATACATTCAGATATTTTTCTCATCGTCATCCATCAATTTCAGTGACCTCTTTGGTCACTGATTAAATTATTTAAGAGGCATTCATTAGTCCACGAATTCAGATTTGCTTTTTTTAATCAAGAAAGAAAATTATTATTATTACATTGTTGCGCTTCATTTGAAGAATGTTTTCGAGAACATAATATTTGCAGATAACTTTTGTATGTCAAATGACTTTTGTTATCAAATAGATTTATACATGGATATTTATAATCAATTTAACTAAACAGTCAAATTATTCGAATGTTTAAATAGGTACATACAATATACATATTTCAATAATATTTAATCGAATAATTTAAATGCATCAATTATTAAACGTATACCAACTTCTGCAAAAGAGAATAATGTGCAGTCTCTCTGAATGGGCACCAAGATTCTTTTTCTATTCTAAGAGGAGCAATAAAATAAGATACTGACAATATTTCCTAATATACTATTTGTAAATTTGTAAATGACTTATCTCTACGTACTTTCTTTTAGATCGTCTCATCAACACCACTGCTCGATCTATCGACAATTTACGGCAATTTCATGAAGAACTTGCAACAAAAGGGCAGACTGTTTACAGGCGGTCTTCTGAAGTATGAAGTGGAAGATGGAAGGATCTGGCCTCCCAGTTCCAAGTCCCAGATAAACGTGTGTTTTCTAAATCAGAAGCCGTACGAGAGCCGGTGTCATGCAATGCGTAAGTACTTGTTAAAAAGACCTGAAATCTTAATTAAAACACTTTTTTGCGTATCAGTGTGTTCTTGCTGTGTTGTTGAGTGTTCTTTTTCTCTATTGCCTGACCGTAGATTATTATTTATCAACTTAAAGGTAGTTGCGGAAAACCACAACAACCTGTTTTTTTTTTTTGCGAATATGCTCTGAATGGAATATCATTTTTTTTTTTATTTTGCTTCTACTACTACTTCAGTAGTACAGCAGTGGCAAATACATTTGGGTTCAATTCCCAGGTCAGGTTATTGGGTTTTTCTATCAAGAAATTTTCAGTCGTAGCACGGAGTCTGGAACTGTGCTTGTAAGACAGCACTAAAAAGCTAAAGCTGGTGATGTGACGAATGTGCGTTATGCGTGCTTCAAGGATAATGGCATGGGACTATGTATGCATATATTTTCTTCTAAATTTAGTTTTTGGTATCCTACACTAGGCATCAAGTCAAAGTCAAAAATCTTTATTTCCATAAAAATGTACAAAATAATATGTTTTGCCAGTTGTCTATATTCTGCTATATCGTCGTTCTAGATGTCATTGTGACCCCTCGTATATGCAAACTAAGCAATTTTCCAGTAGAGACAAGAAACTGCTTTGTTAACAAAGTATATTAGAATTCTTTTATTTTTTTACAAATTTGAACTGAAAATAAAATTAATTATAATGCAAGAAGGCATTTACAAGGTTACACCAGAAATACTTTTCGGATCTTTCTGCATAAAATTCTCATTCTACTAAAAAATTTTAGTTACGAGGGGTCACATCTAGAACGACGATATGTAAACGCATCTAAAATAAATAGATTTTATATCTATTACAATATTCACACCAGCAGCGGTTAGCTACTTACGGTTCATATTTCAGTACCTTATAATTTGCTACTTTAAGAAAATACAGATTACTAAAATGTTTGTAGATCCTCGCGAAAAAAAAAAATTCCCTGTCCGTATGCGTGGGTATTCTTGTCGTTAAAAAGCTATAAAGTATAATTTACCTCATTTTAGTTATATAGATAGCGAATTTTTTATAATAACTGTTAATTAGTTACAACATCCACAGCGATATTGTATAAATTTAAATATATAACTGTTTATTCAATCATATTATTATTCAACACTTCGCCAAAATATTTTGTATGTTAACTTATTAATTCAGCTGCTTGTTATATCGATTGGAAATACGAATTGAAGCAATAATTATGAAAATAACGTAATTTTTTTTTTAAATATACATAATATTATTTTCATCTACATCCCTAAATGGGCAGGCAGAGGCATTATAGCATACTAGCTTTTGCGCGCGGCTCCGCCCGCGTGGTACCTACATCAATAAAAAGTAGCCTATGTCCTTCCCCAAGTTTTAAACTATATCTGTATCAAATTTAATCTAAATCAGTTGAGTGTTGAACCGTGAAAAGATAACAGACAGACAAACAGACAGATAGACAGACAGAGTTACTGTAGAATTTATAATATTAGTAAGGATTTTATCAACTATAATTTGTCCGACACGAGTATCAAACCCAGGACTTCATGCACTGTACTCGCATTCACTGCCGCTGCCGCCACTGAGACAATTTCTCGTGATATCTAGCAATCATTAATCCTAATCGTATCTTATCTTATCTTATGTGGGGGCCAGTCAGTGCAGACTGGCGACACTTCTACCCAATGGGATCTTTTGTGTCTACACTCTCCCAATAACGACTGCCATAGATATTCATGGCAGCCGAGACCAACGGCTTAACGTGCTTTCCGAGGCACGGAGCAGGCGATAGAGAACCAAGAATTAAAGGTAACTGTTGAGGTAATATCGTCAAAACATGAAGTACTAAAAAAGGCTACAAAACATCTAACTTCTGATATTGAAATTCGCAATAAAAGTCTAAAAATGTCTACGCCACGAAGCAAGTCAACAATAATAAAACCAAAGAGGATTAACAACGATCACTGTACATCAATGAGCCAAAAAGCGAATAACCAGCGAGAAGATAAAGTAATGAGGTCCCTAGATAGCAGCGTACCATATAAAACTGATAAAAGTGTTTCTACGATGTTATTGGATAATTCTTCAAAGTGCCATAACTCGATGACAGATGGCGCCTATTCAGAATATATACTTCCACGAAAAACTAATTTCCAGTGTAATAAATTAAATAGTAAAATAATATTTAATAAAATGTACATACTTAGCGATAATAATTTAAATAATATTCTAGGTCCTGCTGAAAGATTGTTTCCATATTCAAAAATGTGTCATTATTGCTTACCAAATGAGGATACATTACAAATGATAGATACATTAGATAAAAAAGTAGTCAATTTTACTACTCAGGACTATTGTATCATATTTCTAGGTGAAAATGACTTTTTAGTTTCAAAAAATTATGTGAGCTTGTTAAACAACATTAAAAGTAAGTTGGAAAATATCACACACACAAATGTAATTCTGTGTTCTCCTAATTTTAAACTAGGTTATTATACTAATTTATATAATAAGAGAGTAGAAGCTTTCAACAGACTTCTATATCAAAGTAATATGAATTATGAATATGCATACATGTTTGATACTAACAAACATCTGCAGTATAATTATAAAATGTTCTCAAAATATACAGGGAAAATAAACAATGTAGCTATAGTTAATATATTTGAACACTTGCAAAAATACATCACTTATTTGAGCAGTTACTTTATTAATGATAATAGTAATAACAATGATATAACAATATAAAGTAACACATATAATAAGAATAGTCTACTTAAGCCTGGTACTATTCCCTATTATTTTCAGAAGTTAACCAATACCGAAGCTATTGCGACCAAATATATAACCATATGTAATAGTAGTGTTGTAGATAAATCTATGGAATATTATAATGATACAAATTGTTTTCGTCAACAATAAATATCTATATGTACTCCATCAGAATGTCTTGTGAACAAATCAGACTTGCTTTCTATTTGTCTAGATGAGCCTATTTGTCTAGATGAGCTTTCAGAAAAAAAGCAAAATGTCGATGTGTTATGTATCACCGAACATTTTATGATGTCAGGTCATGAGACCTATTTATGTGTACCAAACTATACTTTGGCTGCGAATTTCAGTAGACCAAATAGTAAAAGAGGTGGATCCTGCATACTCGTGCGTAATGGACTTGTTTGGAAAGAGATCCCAGATGCCTCAATGATCTCATTAGTTAATAACTTTGAATGTTGTGCAATTGAGTTAATTCATTATAAAATAATTATTATTTGTATATATAGAGTACCCATAGGAAATATTAGAATATTTTTTTGTAAATTAGAGGAATTGTTAATAAAAATTAGTAAAAGAAAATATGAACACATTATTTTAACAGGGGACATAAATATTGATGTTTTAAAAAATTATAATGTTACACTTGAACTGAAATGTCTACTGAAAAGTTTTAATTTATCCTTATCTATACAACAGCCAACTAGGTTAAAAAGTCAAACATGTTTAGACAACATTGCTCATAATTTTAGTAAAGGGTGTAAGACGGAAGTGATCGAATTAGCCTTGTCTGATCATACTGCACAGTTGCTTAAGTGTCCCATAGTTCGAAAATGCATGTTTAATTATTGGTATTGTCTGCAAAGAGATTATTCAAATGAGAATATTAGAAAATTTAGATCCTGCTTAGAAAAAATATCTTTCTCTGAGATATATGACACAAACAGCCCAAATGAAGCTTATAATTCTTTCCTGGAAACATTTAAGTTATTTTATAATTTATGCTTTCCTTCTGGATATAGCACTATATAAGTTAATAAAAAGTCTAAATGGATATTACGTGGAATTAAATTGTGTAGTTCAAAAAAAAGAGAACTGTTATGGCAGGCTAGAGTTAAACCTACATCTAGTAATAAATTAAAGTACAGTAGATATTCGAAATTATTAAAAATAATTATAAACTTAACTAAACGATCTCAAAATATTAATAATATTAAAAATTCGAATAATAAAAATAAAACCACATGGCAAATAATAAATTCCTCTAAAATGCGTATCCCCAGTGATTCAATAAATAAACTTGTTATTAATGATAAAGCTTTTATTGAACCACAAATAGTAGTAAATAAATTTAATGATTATTTTATAGATAAAATTGTACCTATGCCAGAATCTGGACAAAAACCTACTAAGTATATAGTAAACAATTTAAAATCAATGTTTTTAAATCCCAGTACATCAAACGATATTTTAAATATTATTAAAGACTTAAAAAACAAAAATAGTGTAGGGTATGATGAAATTTCTACAAAAATAATAAAATCAGTGGGAGATTTAATATCTGAACATCTCAGTTACATTTTAAACCTATGTATTGGCCATGGTGTATTTCCTGAACAATTAAAAGTTTCTGTTGTAAAGCCGTTACATAAAAAAAGATAATAAGGAGCACATGCAAAATTATAGACCGATCTCACTTTTGCCTATTTTTTCAAAAATATTTCAAAAGTTCATATATTATAGAATTTATTCATATCTTGAAAACTACAATATTTTATGTAAAGAACAAAAAGGTTTTCGTAAAGAAAAGACCATAAATATGGCGATATACGATTTTTAAATATAGTAATGATGAATATTGATAAGAGAATACCTATCTGTGCCATTTATTGTGATATGACACAAGCATTTGATTACGTCGATCATAATATTTTACTAAAAAAGCTTGACGCCTATGGCCTAAGAGGTAATGTTTATAATTTGATAAAATCTTATTTATCAAATAGAAAATAGGTAATTGCAATAAAAAGGCTAAATCTCAAGAAAAAAGGGAAGATATATACCTATCTAGATAGCGTAGAATATCATTCGGTGTGCCCCAGGGCAGTGTATTAGGGCCTTTGTTGTTTATATTATATATAAACGACTTACCCAAAGCAATAAAACATCCCTTAACACTATTCGCTGATGACAGTACTGTAACTATAGCTTGTAATAAACCCGACTCATACGAATCTGATATGAATAACACACTCAGCTCAATAATTTTATGGTTAAATAATAATAATTTGAAAATAAATCTCAACAAAACTCAAATAACGCACTTTTGTCAAAGACAACCTACTTGTTATAAAATTAATATTAAATATCAGAATAATAATATATGTGCTACAAATAATGCAAAATTCTTAGGATTGACGATTGATAACCAGCTAAATTGGAAAGATCATATAGAGGCTCTTTGCAAAAAAATCAGTAGTTCGTCCTATGCTCTTCATAAACTGAAACATATAGTCAACATGGAACCTCTACTAACTGCTTATCATGGCATTGTTGCATCCGTACTTAGATACGGAATAATTTTTTGGGCCAACTCTACACATAAGGAAATCGCATTTAAATTACAAAAGAGATGCATAAGGGCTATGTTTGGGCTTCAAGTAGCTGACAGTTGTAAACCTCACTTTATCAAACATAAAATTCTAACGCTTCCGTCTTTATATATATTTGAAGTCGCAATATTTGTTAAAACAAATCCTCATTTGTTTCCCAGTCTATCCGATGTTGTTCTACGTAATAGGCGCAAAAATAATTTATGCATAAGAAGAGCTAAAACTACCCTCATGTGGAACAGTATATTCTGTTTAGCTCCAAAATTCTATAATAAGCTACCGGAGGAATATAAACAATTAAATTTAAAACACTTTAGAAAAAAGCTAAATATTTTTTTGTATAATAAATGCTACTACTCTATCAAAGATTTTTTAAATGACACGTTTTGTTAAATTTTATACTTAGATTTTGTTTTTGTGTTTATGTTTTTCTTATAATATTTTTGTAAGCCGATTGTATTGGCAAGACACAGTTTGTACTTTCATTTGTTTTTGTAAGATCTTTTTTATAAACCTGTGTCTAACAAATAAAAATAATTTGAATAATTTGAAATTGATAATTGTCAATCAATACGCACATAATTTCGAAAACTCATATAACTTTCCGAAAGTCAGAGGTGAGCGACGTGGGTTCGAACCCGAGACCCTCTGCACTGCAGTTTGTTGGTCTCCCCACTGAGCTATCGCTGCTCTAATCCTAATCGTAACTAATATTATAAATGCGAATGTGAATTCGTTTCGCTGTTCACGCCTTAATTACTCGAGCGGTCATCATGAAATTTCGCATACATGTTGTCAGGAGAACAACCTAACCCAAAATGTATGCAAGCAATGCGGGGGCAAGATCTAAATATAAATAAGTTCTTGCTTAATAGCGGATTCCATGATAATTATAAAAAATTGGCAAAACATCTTATGCGCGTCCGTCTGTGTAACTGTTAAGTGTAAATATCCGATCTCGTTTAAAAACAGGATTATTATCACAACATTTATATCTATCGTCATATAATTTTGTGATAAATATAAATGTGCAGTTCGATGAACGGAAAACTGTTATAAGTTTTGTTGTCATCTATTTCTTGAATAAGTTGTTTATGTTATTTTAAAACATGTTACCAAGCCAGGCAACAAAATATGTTTGTTTTGTAATTTTTGTTTTTTATCTTGGTGTACGTCATTATCTATATAAATTAAAATCAATTGCCACATGTAAGATGGAGCATCACTTAGGAACGGCTCGACTGACTTGGCTGTTTTTTTTTTGTTGTCCGTAGTTGTCAGGGTATGTATGAACGAAAATTTTCGAAATATCCACGGTATAAGTCAAAATTTAAATGGTATATATGAAAAAACAAAATTGGTTGACGTTTTGATATTGAATTTATTATGTAAAATGTATTGTTGTTTTGATTGACAGGACAACGATTGTCGGGTCAGCAGGTAAATAATTATTTTAAAATAACATTAGTATTTTGTAGAAGCGTGTCTAGGTACAGAATACGGCTATTCTATAGGTCCTTTACATGTAAATTAAATAAAAGTCATCTTGTTATCTGTTTTCCATGTCTCTTGCATTACATTCTCTCACCAGAGCATATTGAAAGTCATGCTAGTGCTAAATCGAATATAATAAACAACTAGGTATATATTCTAGATGTATATAATTTTAGCAATTTTTATTCTTTAAACGCTATATACTTTAATAAACTATTATTCTTGATGGATATCAATTTAGGACGAAAAGCCTTTTGGCTAATATGAAGTTACCGCCGCGGTTCTGTAGGATTTCAAGGAAATGCTGTAGTGTTACTAAGGGAATAATATTATATAAATTTGTGCCATGCGCTGGCTGACAGTACAGCGACTTATTTTTTTAAGGATTGGCAGCGTAAGACTGTCTAGTCTTGGTATTACCAGATATATTTTTTGGGAATTCCAGGGATACTTGTAAAGATACCCATACCATAATATAATAATAATAATTCTATATATTGTCTTCTGTTTACGCGAATGTTATTCATTGAAATTAAACTACTATATACGGATTTACCATCTGTCAAGTGCCAATTACCTTTACAAGATGCAGGGGTCTATAAAATAGATTGTGACTGCGGACTCTCATACATAGGTCAAACCAAGAGAAGCATAGGAACCCGCATAAAAGAACACATAGCTGATGTAAAACACCAACGCTCGATGAAGTCTGCTGTGTGTGAACATGTGCAACAGGGGACCAACCACTAGCTGAGATTTGACAAACCACAGATGCTCGCTAAAGAACACCGATTCCTACTAAGGATGCTTCGCGATCGCGAGGCTATTGGAATGTACCACCAGCTTGGGATCCAGTAATTCAAATAGTCAAATCCAAGAAGAAGCAAACCACAGCTAGACTTCATGATACTTTGAGCTAATTCTGCGTAAATAGAAATACCCATGATTAAATTATGTTCGGGTACTTTGAAATAACTACACTGGAACATTGAGACAACTGCCATCTTAGTTTCCCCGTGACCATGGCTGCTGAAAAGCAACCGAAACGTCGGGGAAAGTGTAAACACAAATATAAATAGTATAGTAATAGCATAAATAGTTTTAATAATTCTTTATTTGTTCTCTCACACAGAAATTACAGAGTATTGTATAGTATATTTAATTAATACATTAGTGTGTCAAATTAATTATGTGAGAGACTGGTATCTATACTAGGAGACCCTGTGTGACAGATTACCAGCCTCTCCAGACTCTGGACAAGGATACAGTTTTATACTAATTTATCAATCAAAGCATATTATTTCTTTTATGTGTGTGTGAGTTAAAATAGTGTGAAGGTGTGTGTGTGTGTGATGATGTGTGTGTGATGATGTGTATTTGTGTGTATATTATTAAGTTTTTACTTGTTTCCTATGCAAATGAAAAATAAAAATATTTATATTTTGTTTTTTATATACAAAATAGCGCCAACTTCCTGTGATCAAGCTGCTATTGAATTGCTGCCTCGAAAAGCTTGATCTCTTTCCAGCCGTGTCATATTACTGTCCCTTCGGACTATGAGCGGACTATAAATAAATAAGATGTTATTTATAATACCTTTTTAGCGGAAGATGGAGGCAACACGTTGGCTGGTATCAACCTCCTAGCTATCTGGTTCTGGCGTCATCACAACTACATCGCCGAAAACCTGGCTAGAGTCAACCCATGCTGGGACGACGAAACTCTATTCACCACCGCAAGGGACATCAACATAGCTGTGGCTCAACAGATATATTATTACGAGATGATACCGGCATTCTTAGGTAATTACTATTTATACCGCATTTTTCATAACTAAGGAATTGGATAGCAAAAGTGTTACCAACAAGGCTTGTACAATCAGCAACAAAAAACAAAGTCGATAAACACGTGAGATTTTTTATTGCTTTATATAGACAATAATGGTAATTCGGTAATAAGGTAAGTAAATAATAATTCATTGCTTTTATTTTTTTGTAATTACATCTCCCGCACTAGGAGTAATTCCTATATTGCGAGACACTCTACAAATATTCAAACAATGGACACAAAAAACATCCTTACTCTGAACAACCATTTTTGTATGACACAAATTTTTGTCTCGTGTAGTAACAAACTCAACAAGAAAAGTCTCTGTAATCCACAGCACTCGAGGCAAGGCAGTGGCGAGGCAAACACTTCAACCACTACGCCAACCGTGCAGTCAGTATACTATATTATATTAAATACCGTTACAATATTATTTAATGGTTAGGTACATATGTCGCTGACTGTACATGAAGCACAAAATTGTATAAACGCTAATTGTTGCATGCCAAGTATTTAAAGCTTACGCATTCTGTGGCATGGCCCTCGTAGCGATTAGAGGTATTTATATTATTTGTGTCAGTATCTCTCGATACAGAGATCATTAAATAACAGTTTATATGAATACTATAACATTTAATATATTATACTACTGATTAAGGTCAACGATCTCCAAGTCGTTTTTATGTTAACGATTAATAAGTTTTTTATGAGATAATACGGCACCTGAACTGAATAATATTTCAAATATTTATTGGAAACATTCTTCCATTTATAATGTACATTATGCAAAAGATTATATCTTTCAATAGTAAGCTGACTCTCACTGTGTCTCTCGCATTCAGACACATTTATTTTTTAAATTTATCGACTGCATGGATAGGGTAAAGCTTTTTTATTTAGTCTAATTTTTATTAATTCTAGCTTCTCCTAGCCTTATATTAACAAATCGAGACAGTTTTCCCATCGAAGTGGCAGCTGTTCCTTTTACTCTATCTAGTTTTTACATGCGCCTTGAAAGGGCTATTGTTTTGTTACTAAAAACTTATTCATGCTCACATTCCAGTTCTCTAGTACCATTCCAGTTCTCGCTTTTTTGCCTCTCATACTTTCATTCTATTCCTTTCATATTTGGGGGATAATAAGGGTTGTGGGTGTATACATTTTTATTTATTATTAACATTACGACACAGGATTTATTCCTAGTGCAGGAGTCGTGTTTATAAAGAAATAAAAAATAATTAAATAAATAATTATGTTGACGTTTCAGCAATTGATAGATTACAGTACCTAGCTAGGGTACTAATACATCTGCAATATTACTAATCAATGGCTATTTCATACAATAAATTAAATTATTAAGAAAAGAAAAGGGTATGTTAAGCTGGTTTGGACATGTAGAAAGAATGGACGAGGAAAGACTGACTAAGAAAGTTTATAAGGCTAGTGTGAATGGAACAGTCGCAAGAGGAAAACCTAGGCGAACGTTTCTCGATCAGATCGGAGGCGTTCTGGATAAAGGCCAGGTTAAGAGCTCCTTGAACCGACGGGCGTGTATGAGGAATGTGATTAAAGTGAATGAAGCCAGAGAAGTGTGTCAGGATCGAAGCAAATAGAAATCCGTAGTCTCTGCCTACCCCTCTGGGAAACAGGCGTGAATCTATGTATGTATGTAAATTAAATTTATTGATGTTCGTATTTGATATATATTATATATTTTTAGGATTTGACAACTTAGTAAAAGACGGTGTGATCACACCCAATGGTGGATACAGAGATATATACGATCCGAATGTTCTTCCACAAGTCTCCCTAGAATATCCATTCGTATTGAGATGGGTGCACACTGTTCAAGAAGGTTCATTGAAGTAAGTAAACAGCTATTACATAGAATACTACTGATTATTATTGTTAGATATATATATTACCATAAATATATTGTAGCCGTGATAGCCGAATGGGAGACCGTTGGACTGCCAAGCAGAGGTCTCGAGTTCGATTGCAAGGCGCGCATCTCTGACTTTTCGAATTTATATGCGTATTAAATTTATTTATTTATTTACCTTATGGAAAACGTACAGCTACTAACAGACAATGTATAAAAATGACACGATAGGTAACGGTAAGCTAATTACAAGTTTTCCCTCATAGAACTATAATCCTTCCTAACCTAATCCTAACTAATCCTAATCCTAACTAATATTATAAAAGCGAAAATGAGTTTGTTTGTTTGTTTGTTATCTTTTCACGCTTAAACCACTGAACCGATCATCCTGAAATTTTGCATATACGTTTTCAGGTGTATAGAAACGGAAATAGGCTACCTTTCATCCCGAAAAAAATTACTGTTCCCGAGTAAAACAACAATAACGTTCTCATGATAATAGATGGCGCCACGTGTCTTTCGAATCATGATTGAATTATATTATTACAAGCAGAGTACAACCCGAATTGATTGTCAAATTCTAAATTAAAGCGAGCGAAGCCGCGGGCAAAAGCCAGTATAAAATAAATGAACCACAGTGTACATTTACCAACTGCTTACAAGGTAGCAAGATAATATTAAATACTAAAATAGCTCTGTATTAAAATTATACAATATTATATGAAAAACTTATCAGTTAAGCACTTCCTTACACGCGACATGCTACTAGAAAATGTATCTATGTCATAGGTTTTACACATTTTGTTAAGGTTCCTGTTTGCTCGTACCAAATAGCTGTTTAAATAATAATGATTATCGCTCGCTTTAGCGATGAAGTATAATATCGTGAGGAAACTTGCATATCTGAGATTGCTTCATAATGTTCTCGAAGATATGTGAAGTCTGCCAATCCGCACTAGGCCAGCGTGGTGAACTATAGCCTAACCCTTCTCACAATGAGAAGAGGCCCGTGACCAGCAGTTGAAAAGTTCAATATAGAGCTGATATTATTATTTTGTCTTGACAACCAATTAGTTGTGACATTCTAGTCCAAGAGAATTAAGACTGCGCCGAGCGTAAGACGCGGTTGGACTGAATGACAGAGCTCGATATTCAAATCGGCGCGCGGCCGCCATAGTAAAATTGTATGGAGGATTTGAAGTGCTTTTTTGATAAATATGCATATTTATTGTCACCCAATAACCTTAATATTTGGGACGGACAAATTGTAATATAACTATTTATGTTTCGTTTAAAGCTGTAAAATCGGATAGATTTCTACTATTATAAGCTAAAAATCACTTAATACGAGCTTACGTTTTTTGCATTTTTCGTGCAAATTGGCGTAATTTTGTAGGCGAAAATATTAATTATTTAAAGTTTTTAACACGGAGTAATAAAATTGTAAACACATTCATTGTTATGGTAAATGTATATTTTATATTTGTATTAAACAAAAAGTGTTGTTTTTATTCACTTAACTGTGACCGCCTGTTTGGCACATTTCGCTCGGCGTAGTCTTAAGCCAATGAACTTAATTATTATGTCGGGCATAAAGTTGAACGACTTAAATGGATTAAGTAATAATAGGACAAGTTTATATGAGTCACACTCGTACTTTTGAAGTACATACATGTTACAGTCTCAAGGCTATGCTAATTGTCTACTAGTGTTCGTGGGCAAATAATTCAAACTCAAAAACAACTTGGCGGCCTCAATGGCGTAGTAGTTAGTGTAACGGACGGCCACGCCTGAGATCGCGGGTTCGATTCCCGCACAAGTCAAACAATTGTGTGCATGAACATTGATGTTTGTCTTGGTCTGGGTGTTTCTATATGATTATAATATATATGTATTCACAAAAAAGTATATATGTATGTTTATCCATTGTCTAGTACCCGTAGTACAAGCTCTGCTTAGGTTGGGCAAGATGGTGTTGTGTATAATATGTGATAGAATATTATCTATACTAATATTATAAAGCTGAAGAGTTTGTTTGTTTGTTTGTTTGAACACGCTAATCTCAGGCACTACTGGTTCGATTTGAAAAATTCTTTTAGTATTGGATAGCCTATTTATCGAGGAAGGCTATAGGCTATATATCATCACGTTACGACCTACGGGGACGGCGCAGTAACGATAAACGCGGGTGAAACCGTGGGAACATCTATTATTATTATAAACTTTGACCATTTGCGTTCTTGTACAAATGATTGAACTGCTATGACCTGTAACGTCAAGCATTTATCTTGATAATACACAGAAATAGAAACTTCAGCTGCAACGTTAAAGCACAGGGTAATACATAGAAATTTAGACTATTAACGTGCTCTCTAAGGCACGGAGCAGGCGATAATTGTCAATCAATACGCACATCATTTCGAAAAGTCATATAACTTCCGAAAGTCAGAGGTGCGCGACGTGGGTTCGAACCCGAGACCCTCTGCATTGCAGTCTGTTGGTCTCCCCACTGAGCTATCGCTGCTTTTAGGCATAGATTTACAATTGCTGTTTTAAATTTCAGGATGTACGACAAAGATGGCTACTATTTAAGACAATATCCAATTGTAAACCTGACTTTAAGAACTGGATTCTTCGGAGTTGATAATAACATTGACTACATCACACAAGGCAGTTTCAGACAAGGCAGTGCTAATATCGACTATATTGCTGATCCTGATGTAGGTACCATTTAATTCTAAGAACACATGACTGATGTGATATTCATATCGTAGGCTAGTATAACAAAACTTCCAAATTCCGGTATTTATTATAACCACAAACTTAGTTAATTTCTTCTTCATTTAATACTGCAATTAAAATAGTTATAGCCTAGACCTAGGTAATAATTTACTTTTATTTATTAAATTTGTTTAGAGGGTTAGGAAATTAAAACTATATCTTCTGCAATTATTTTTGTCCCATCCTAACTAATATTATAAAAGCGAAAATGAGTTTGTTTGTTTGTTACCTTTTCACGCCTAAACCACTGAACCGATCATCCTGAAATTTTGCATATACGTTGTCAAGTGTACAGAAACGGACATAGGCTACCTTTCATCCCGAAAAAAAATACTGTTCCCGAGGTAAACAACAATAACGTTCTTATGATAATAGATGGCGCCACGTGGCTTGTAATATTATAATTCAATCATGATTGAATTATATTATTACAAGCAGAGTTCAACCCGAATTTATTGCCAAATTCTAAATTAACGCGAGCGAAGCCGCGGGCAAAAGCTAGTTGTGTATATTTGTTCAAATGTGTGTATAAAAGAAATTGTACTAATAGTACCAATTTTAAATATGAATTGGATAAAGCGTTAACTGACTACTCTTTGATATTGGAAGAAATCATCATCATCATCATCATCATCATGCTATAATAGTCCACTGCTGAATATAGCCCTCCCCTAAAGAGCGCCATAGCGCCCTGTCTTCAGCTTGGAAGAAATATAGCTTTGTATTTTATTGCTTTAACTACTTTTGATTAATTTATTCTTTTAGATTACTGAGCAAGGTCTGGGACCACACCAGAGTGTATCCGATTTGATGACGAACGATGTAGCCAAGAATCGTTATTTTGGATTCCAACCTTATATTAGATACAGAGAAGCTTGCTTTGGGAAACCCATTCGTACTTTTGATGACATTCGTGACTTTATTGATCCTGAGGTAAGAAATTTTATAAAAAAATATCTTCTTTCAGAAATAAATACATCACATTGAATTTGGTCTGGCGGCAGGTTGAATTAGATGTTCAATCTAGGTGTCACGTGGGCGTTGCTAACATTATATTTAGGAACCAAATATTAAAAAAATAAAAAAATTTACTTCGATCATTTCATAATCTCGTGCGATCTACCGCGGTTGGTCACTGTCTGTTCTCAGTGCACATTCTTGTACTGCTATTAGGAGTGTTCTAACAAAAAGCTCAATACATACTTGTCCAGAGATAAGAACTCCAGAACCACCGTAAGCGTAACCGTTACTTTAAGCTACGCAATCTACAATACTGTTAAAAACATCTCCGGTAAATATTATTGTATATGTCACAAAATGCCATACGAAAGGATTGATGATTATTTGAAACTTCCACTACGCCTCCTTTGTTGATCATTTTAATAAATAATATAATTGCATAACAAGATCGTGCCTCGGAGAGCACGTTAAGCCGTCGGTCCCGGCTGCCATGAACATCTAATTTCTTGAGGAAAAATAATTTTGTTCAATAAAGTACCTATCACTAAAGTGAATATAATTCTGTAAAATATTTTTTAAAAGGATTATGATAATTAATATTAAATGATTACAATACTGTGACATAATTGAATTAATGAATAATGATAATTTTTAAATCAGGTAACTCATGATAGGTGTATTTTTATTTGGGTATGACTTTAATAATTTATAATTAATATGATGTAAATGATATAATGTAATTAAAACGATGACCTATCTAAAATTTAATATTTATAAATTTTTTCTTTTTAATTAATTAATGTAAATCAATTTATTGCATGTTTAACTGTTACAATTATAAGCATACATGTATGATGAAATTGCAATGCCCTAACAGGGCCACTATGTTCTAAGAACTTATATCTTCTGTTAATAACTTTATTTATGTACACATAGTTAGCAATAAAGAATTTTGAATTTGAATTTGAATTTTGAATTTGAATTGAATCTATGGCAGTCGTTATTGGGAAGTCAGTGCCCTCTAATATCCTAACACTGGTCTAGCCTTAGGGTAACGTTAGCCTTCGGGTTGCGGAGGTCAGGTTGGAACCTCTCCGTTTAAAAACTGATATCCAGTCAAATCCGGTTAGACTAGAAAGCCGACTCCAAGTGACTTGGAAATAATAAAGGCTAGGGAGAAGAAGAAGCTACTATTTTCATTAGTTTCTGTATACTAATAAAATCTTACTTCTTATAGAGAATCGAAATTCTAAGAGACCTGTACGAAAGAGTAGAAGACATTGATCTGATTGCCGGTATTTGGGTGGAAAGACCAATCCGAGGTGGATCGGTTCCTCCCACATTCTATTGCCTTGTGATAGACCAGCTCAGAAGAAACGTCAAATCTGATAGGCATTGGTATGAGAGATCAAACAGACCGAATGCGTTTACACCAAGTGAGTATTAATTTTTTATTCTTCTTCTTTCTTCTCATGTATCATCTTAAAATATATTGTGTTCAAATTTACAGAAGTTCTGTTCTGATTCGAAATTTACAATATAAATTGAAGTTTTTGATGTCATCATTTTTATGTTTGTTTCTTTTATGCAGACCAACTTGCTGAAATAAGAAAAGAAACTATCGCCAAATTTGTGTGTGATGTTGGTGATACAGTGACACAGATTCAGCCAAGAGCTTTCTTGAAAGCAGGATTCAAGTAAGTGCTAGTATTTCTTTATATAATGTGGATCAGATACTAGTGGATAAGTTCTAAACTCGTAACGTATGCTAAGAAAACGAATTATTATAGTTATTATGACATCAGATTATATATATATAATCCTATATCATCTAAACATATTTGTATAAACCCTAGCAGGCTTACTATTTGATTTTAACTATATATCTTTAGTCAATCTAAAGTAACGTAATTTTTGTATTTATGAAGCGTTTTTATATAAAACTAGATGTGCCCACGGTTTCACCCGTTGTTTATGATTACTGCACAGCCTCCGTGGGTCGTAGCGTGATGTTATATAGCCTTATAGCCTTATCGATAAAAATAGGCTATCCAAGACTAAAAGAATTTTTCAATTCGAACAAGTAGTTCCTGAGATTAGTGCGTTCAAACAAACAAACTCTTCAGCTTTATACTTACCCAGTTTACGCGTTGAAATTATGATACTTTATATATTTGTAATAATACGTGATTTTATATTAAAATGTTCTATCAAATTGTTATGATCAAAATTTATGTAATATCTTTTAGTTTACAACATATTTTTTATTTCATCGCTTTGCTTTTGGCACAAATTATGTTTCAGTTTTAGGGGTTAATTTTCCGACCAAATATCATCATACATATAAAAAGAAAAGTAATGAATATAAATATAATTAAACCTATATTTCACAGGAACCAAATGCGCAACTGTAACGAAATAGTTGGCATTGAATACTCAGCCTGGAAGGATCTAACGTGCGAACAGCCCTCAATGTGGACCATACAGTCAATAGAAGTTTTACGATAATAAAAATTTATAAAGAGGTCTTTGACTTGAGAACCTGTTTTACTAAACAAGCGACCGATACTTTGACTTCTAAACAAATATTTTAAAGCAGTTGAAATAAATAAATAAAACAGGTAATGGTGTTTTATTCCTTTCAGGCTAAAAATGTATATTGATCAAGTTTGTTATATCTGTGTGAGTTAAAGATGACGATATTAATTATGTTAAGGATGAAAGCTTTGTAAAGCAAGGACTACATGGATGGCATTATGGTGTACGTGGTCGCCTCGCCGCTGCCACTACGCCGAGTGTTGTGGGTTCGAATCTCACACGGGACAAAAGATTGTGTGATCCACAAATGGTTGTTTCGAGTCTGGATTTCTTTGTGACCGTTACATTATTATTGTAACTATTCTTATAATATTGGGATAAATAAGTCTTGAACATAACCTGCTGCCAAGCCATGCATTTGACAGTTGACACGTGGTGAACGCCACGTAGCTGTGTACACGTTGCCTGCCACGTCTGAGGCACACATTAAAAACTTAAAAGTCGATCGCGCGTGACGTGCTGTCTCCATGAAGGTGAACAATGTTTATCTGTACTTTCATGGCAGTCTCGTAGCGTAAGCGGGTGACCAAAGTTTATTAGTATGTGCTGGTGGCAGAGCTGTCACTTTTAATTAATGTTTATTAAATATTTACTTATATATGTGTTCTCTTAAATTTACATTATTTACAAAATATTGTGAAAACTTTCGTGTTTTTAGAAATAAAGTATGTTTTCTATCTTTCTTATCTTTCATTTTAATGTTTGTAAAGTCCCCGCGACACAGGAATTATTCCTGGTGCAACAGTTGTCTTTTTAAAGAATCTATTGTACACAGCGTAGGCTTCATACGCCAGGTACTTGTCCATTATATCAGATCATCGTCATCATGTGTCTATATCTCTATTTACAATACTAGTACGAGCTTGTCTTGCATTCAACTATGACCATTCGTTCGCGATTTATAGAGCATCTTGGGTATTTACTCTGTTTAAATAACAGAGTAAATTAATACTTTCTAAAACTTTTTAGGGCTTCTTTGAACAATTTTTATTCTTAATCATATAATGTTATCTATTAGTTAATTATATAATTATAGTATGTTGCCATTTGCCAATTTTGCAAATATCTCTTCTTCTCTTCTTCTCCCTAGCCTTTATTATTCCCAAGTCACTTGGGGTCGGCTTTCTAGTCTGACCTACTCAATTTTTCAAATATATTACAGAAATATAAACATAATGTATTTTATTCGCCGATGATATAACGAGGTTACCATACAATGCGATAAAATCCGTGTATAGTAGTTTAATTTCAGCTGGAGATGTTTTACTGGAATATTAGTCATTTGTCAATTACTCAAATTGTTAGGAATCTTGTTTAAAACAGAAGTATCTACATTTTTATTCAAGATCCTGAAATTAATTACCAGCGAACGAGGAACGAGGTCATTAATACCGCAGGTCAGAATATACAGCATCGATGTCAAGATGTAGTTGCATACCAGATTAACAAGAATTGCATTGAATAAGTGTCAATCGGTGTAACCTAGGATAAAACCATAATAAATACTTTTTATCCTATTGAGTCGTAGCGGCACACGGGTGGCAACATACATATTCGTTTTAATTATGTCTGGCATTCCAAGACTTTACAGGTTGACTAAATATACTATGTATACAGGTTTAAAACTCAAAAATAACGATAAAATATGTATCAATACATTTTTATTGTCCTTTACTTCATAAACTTTCACCTGATCGCTCATGAAAGGTAAGCTATAAAGGAAAACGTAAAAATTGCTTTGCACTTACAATGAATAAAAATAAAAAGGAAGGAATAACGGTATCTCCATTTATTTCCTTCCGGGAAATTCTTTATTTTATAGTGGTAAGAAAATCCTTTGAAAGATATCAATTACAGATTCAATCAATAAACGTTCAATCATGATTTCCTCCTTTGTATGGTTAAATATCCAACTTGTGTTTATGCCTAACAGTAATAATTATAAAATTTATTTAATAGTTTCTATTATTAAAATATATTTTATAGATAGTTCAGTGGTTTCTGTACATAACAAACTAAAAATGTACTTCTATAATATTAGAATAAGTATGAAGGACCTTTGATTTTCGCTTACGAAATTTCATAAAGTGAAATTTCTATCATACAAACTGCACATTGCTAATTAGCAATATGAAGTTTTGTATGATAGAAATTATATTCATATCGATGCGAATGAAGTCAGCGGTTACTTAGTCGACACATCAAAAAAATCTTCATGTTGAGAGGAGCGAACAAAAATCTTAACTTTTTTATTATGTTCATAACCCAGAGAGTATTACATTCATCAAGACACAAAAGGCTGTGATGAAATTTTATAATGGATGCTTTTATACTTAGAGGCGCGTGAGAAAGAAAATCGCATTTTTCTTGCTTCGTTAGAGGAAAATATTATAAGAGTTTTTGTGTAGCCTGCAGTGGTTTTATTTTGTAGAGATACAACGGGCACCAAGCTGAAATGCTTTCAATAGATTCTTTGAAGTACTTGTATTACTTACAGGTTGCTCGACAATAGTTGCTCTAGGTGTGCCAAGCACGGACCCAATGCTGCATGGAGTACTGTATTCACTTCTAGGATATATTGGCAAAGTACCAGTCACGTACTAGTGTCAATCGAAAGAAAAGTTAAGAGACTCATCGGCAATGATCAGCCTATGCAAGTCCCTAAATTTTGGAGCACTGTTAAAGATTTGCCAGTCCATCGCTTTTGTAGTTAGAAAAAGTAAATCAAGATACAAAATTGTAAGCTTATCAAAATAATTTTCTACTAACCTAGAACATCCAACCCCTATAATTTATAAGTTGTATATTATGCAAGAAAAAAAAGGTAGCGATAGCTCAGTGGGGAGATCAACAGACTGTAATGTAGAGGGTCTCAGGTTCGAACCCACGTCACGTACCTCTGACTTTAGGAAGTTATATGACTTTTCAAAATTATGTGCGTATTCATGGACAATTATCGCCTGCTCCGTGCCTCGGAGAGCACGTTAAGCCGTCGGTCCCGGCTGCCATGAACATCTATGGCAGTCGTTATTGGGAAGTCAGTAACCTCTAATATCCTGACACTGGTCTAGCCTTAGGGTATCGTTAGCCTTCGGGTTGCGGAGGTCAGATGGCAGTCGCTCCGTGTAAAAACTGATATCCAGTAAAATCCGGTTACACTAGAAACCCGATCCCAAGTGACTTGGGAATAATAAAGGCTAGGGAGAAGATACACCAATATTGAAGGTATTACTTGTGTATAATAATAATTTCCAACTCAGAAAAAATCTCTTTGTTATACTAAAGGCAAAGAATACTGGTTTCCTGGGGAGAGTACATTGCAAACCGGGCAAGCCTGCTTACAGTAGGAACAGAGCAAAAATTAACTGGACCACGATGTTCTGTAGGGAGAAAGTACTTTACTAAACTTGCTGCTTTAGGTTGAAACAGCGATTCATCTATGGCCAACCTCTCAAAGCCCTGTGGAAGTATAACTATTTTACTTTTATTACCTTTTTGAGACATAAAGGTTTCTATTCGTGCTATCGTTCACTGTTCATGCATTGAAATCGTAAGCTAGATCTAAAGAATGTTATGAAATTCAGGCGTCCCATACTTTTCTACATCACAAAGTTCTTTGTAGTTTAATATTTGCATGATATTGCGTTTCAGTGAAGAGGCTCGCAATATTCCGTCCCTTTGCTTTTGTGTGATTTGCTCGAGTGTTTCTGTGAAAACAAAATGTTGTTGTTTGTTCAATAATCTTTTGTTCTAAAGATTGCGTGATTTGTTTGGATCGTGTACGTTCAAACGTATTTTGTTTATCTTTTTGATAACTTATCTTCTTGTACTATTTCTATATACAATCCATATATGTAAATATTCTAAAGGATATCTAGCAAATGTTTATGGTATGGGTAATTAATTTTGTTTTGAACTAGATTTTTGTTTCACGATAGGTGTTGGTTTCTAGTGTTTTTGTTTTTCTGGTTTTTATTAGGTATTTAGGTACGGGAATATGAGAGCGAGCGCTATAGCAAGAATACATGAAAAATTTTGAACAATAAGAACCCATTGAAATTGGTAATAGAAGCAACTCATAACCTCATTTGCGAATTTTAAAGATCCAAGCATTTACAATACATATACCTACTACAACCTTTATACAACTAAGGTGGCAAACAAGCATACGGCCCACCTGATGGTAAATGGTCACTGTAGTATATGGACACCTGCGACACCAGAGGCATCACTTGCGCGTTGCCGACTCTTTAGAAAAGGAAGTGGGAAGGAGAAAGAGCGGAATTGAGGGAAAGGTGGTGGTTGGGCCTCCGGCACTCTCACTCACCGAACAAAACACAACAGTAGGAATACTGCTATTTCACGTCGATATTCTGTGAGAGGGTAGTCCTTCGCCGGTCGAGCCGGCCCATTCATGCTGAAATCAGCGAGGCTCTACTAAACTTGGTTTTGAGTAAAATTAGATTAAAATACAGAAGGATTATTTTTAATAAGAAACTCCATATTCTGTACACAACAATACCTGCAATAAGACTCAATAGCAAATAAAGGAACTAGGTAAATATAACCATTGTTTCTATTCCATACACAAATGGGCATAGCAACAACAAAACGCCCAATACTCTATAGTCAAACAAGAACAGAGCCAACCCTTCACTGTTTGCGGTCCATTTGCACGCGGTCACTTGCATTTGACGTGCTTACAGTTAATTTTGTCCGTCAGCGTGAGGTACTGACAGGTTTATAACTCATCAATTATACTTCATAAACTAGTCAATCTTAACGAAGACTGGCCATCTGCGCAGGAGATATTATAGTGCACAAGCATGTGCGCAAACACAAGTGCACTCTCTGTTCCCTAACTCTCAAGATCCGATGGGACGGTAATCCGATACGACCGGAGATCAGGCGCAGGACCAACGGCTTTACGTGCTTTCCGAGGCACGGGGGTGTCTAACATCGCCAACTTCTTAACTCCGGGCTGCTATTGAGAATCTTAACAGAAAATCCCAAGAAATTTTTGTAGTTCCGACCCGGGATTCGAACCCGAGACCTCATGCGCAGCAATCGCATTCACTACCGCTGCGCCACGGAGGCAGTTAATTAGGACGTGACTTTGCATTGCTACTACATAAAGTCCTCTGAAATTAGATATCAGCTACCAGTTTGAGAAAACTAGAATTATCTAGCAATTAAGTCTTAATGACGTCACTTATGTATAAGCATTTATACATAGCCAGTGTGATAATTAAAGGTAGCCAGTAAAATAAATATATGCCATGCTTAAGGCTTCGAAAAAAATCGTGTTGTTTTTTGCTCGTCAAAATGACCACATTCCGCCCGATGGTAAGCGATCATGTGGTCCAAGAGCAGTGGCCTCCACACCATCCTCATAGCAGCTGAGGCGATGTTGAGGTCCCTACTTTGACGGCCTGAGAAGGAGTTTTTTCACGCTTCGTTTAAAGGACCCAGGATTAAAGGAAGAAGGAAACACGTGCCTTAGCAGAGATTTCCATGCATTGATCATTTGGCAGAGGTATGAGGACCCAAACTTGTTGGTTAAAAATCATATTGTTCATAAATTCCAAGGTCAAAAATCAGTTGGCAAGCAAATTACACAGTCAGCAAGCGCTAAAGGTAACCCTTCATCAGTGACGAGTGCTTGAACAATGCAAGTGACGCCAGTGGTTAATTACAGTAACAAACTGCCGGACACGTGTCCCGCTACTCGTTATATGCACACGGGGTGTGGAGGGTTTATTGGAAAAGATGTAACGGTTTATGGAAATACACAGATTATTGTTGCTATGAAGAATGTTTATGAAAACCAAATCAGTTTACTTTTTGACCCCTTACCAATAAATGAAGTATAAAGTTATATGTAGCATAATAAAAATTTTGTTTAGCAGTATTATGCCTTAGTGCATTTGACATAGGTAAGTCTTTTTCGTTGCTACGTGTAAGTGTATTCTTTGTTGATATAATGAGATAAGGATAAATGTTTTAATATAACATAGCTTGGTGCTCCTATATTTAAACGGTTAAACAAAGGACGTTAAGTATTTTTATTTTATGTAACCACCGCAGGGTGAAAATACATGTGGCCTGTCCACAAGTATTTTATTGGAAGGCTTTTGCAACTTTAGCACCAGATTATAAAATAGACCGTCATGGACCGGGTCGTTCCCTTCCCTTCAATATGGCGAGGGGGGCGATGGCTGGCCCATGCATCGTACTCGTGAACGGGTGCTACTTGTGGTGACTGGTCGACCTCGGTTTCGTGGAATTCGATAATTTACTTACTACATTTTTATTTAAACAGTTAGATTAAACTACGGACTACAATCATGCCTTGTCTTGATTATTTATGTACATGTAAGTGGATGCTCCTGTTTACCATACTGCTGCTTTACATCAAATTTTATTAAATACTTATTTCAGTAGTAATTCATGGAGAAATGGTTGCAGCACCTTACAGTTATGATTTGTAAACAAAATTTTATTGTAAACTTGGCGATAAAATTTATTGTAAACTTGGCGATTAAAAAGAGTGGCCATGAGCTTCTTGCCCGTTCTTCTGATGAGCCCTACACGCTTGCTTTGCTGAACGTGGCAGTAAATGTAAATTCACAGAAAAAATTTAGTGTAACTTTGACATTCATAAGTGTTACCTTGTAACCTAACTTGAATAAATTTATTTTCGATTTTGATTTTTAGAAATATTTCTAATGAATATAGTGGTAGAATTTTTGGTGTGTATGAAATGTAACTAATTTGAAACACAAACTAAAGAGTATCCTGACAATTCTGATCACCTTGACATGATTGCTTGCCTGTATACTAAAGAATGCAAGTTTTATGATCGTGGTTGTACTTAAATTAACATACCTGTAGCAATAAACTCGGTACTAACTTAAGAATAATTTATTTTAACGACATTTATATCAAAGGAATTGCATGCCTTTGTACGTGATTCTATAGATAAGTTCGTTAAAGAAAAAATGAAACATGTTCCAAGAACCATATTTAAAAAAAAAATTGGAAGTATTTTTAAGCATATACTTGTTTTATAATTTTATAAATAAATAATAATTTACTACCTTTTTTGTTCATATTTTATTGGTTCATTTTCGAGACCATAAATTGAACTAATCTATATCTACTAATATTATAAAGCTGAAGATTTTGTTTGATTGTTTGGTTGAACGTGCTAATCTGAGGAACTACTGGTTCGAATTGAAAAATTATTTTAGCCTATTTATCGAAGAAGGCTATAGGCTATATTCATCATATATATATATCACGCTACGACCCACGGGGGCGGCGCAGTAACTATAAACGTGGGTGAAACCGGGCAAGTACGTAATAATTTAAATCTGCAACAAAGATAAGAATATTAATATTTAAATCCTTTTTATGATTATTTTGATAATTAATGTCTGTTTTGTTTTCTTTATTTTTATTTACATTAAATATACCCAACAATAATAGGCTGTAGCAAATCTAGGATTAATAATATTTGAGCACGCCTATCTTTTATAACTTGTGGCTCATCAAAGTATCTAATCGATCGTATGAAGTTGGTCTAATTGGCGCAAATTTTGAGCCAGCTGTTGAACGGTACATTAAGTTATGCAGCGGTCATATCAGCCTCATATAGGGAAATTTGTTGATCCATGTATAACTGCCATCTGTATATGATGACGTTAATCGTAACGTCATCATATACAGATGGCAGTTATACATGGATCATGGCTCAATGGTCCTATATCGATAGGACCTAATAATATAAGCTTACGTCTTGATTAAATGCCAAAATAGATGTTGACGATAGCGTCAAAAGGAAAGTGTTTATCTAGTTAATTATAGCTCCATTTAACACCAAATAAAAACATGGCGAAGAAGCAAGGTTGGTAGAGTCTGCTATGCAAGCTAAGTAGAGCAAAATCGTACGTTGTAGACTACCTCTTTTTATCTGTCTGGGCTGTGGCATTTCTCTGTTCTGTAGCTGGCGTGTTACTAACTAGATGTTCCCGCGGTTTCACCCGCGTTTATCGCTACTGCGCCACCCCCGTGGGTGGTACCGTGATGTTATATAGCCTTCCTCGATAAATTGGCTATCCAACACTAAAAGAATTTTCAAATCGAACCAGTAGTTCCTGAGATTAGCGCGTTCAAACAAACAAACAAACTCTTCAGCTTTATAATATTAGTATAGATACTTATAAATATTTATGTTTTTTAAAGTCCCCACCCATTGTCTTTATTAAAACTGAAAACAATAAACAATCAGCCTAGTAACAGTTTTGATTTGAGATTTGTTATGATTACCTATGTAGTTGGGTACATCACTTAAGTACTTATTTGGACCCTAAGACATCCTATACTGGACTGAAGTTTGACGACGTAAATGGTATTGTTATAACACCGAATTATCATGCCAAAACGAGACCACCCAGCAGACACGAAAAGAGGAAACATACCCACAAATAAAATACTACGAAAATTGACATCTATCATTTAGGTATGTCATATAAAAAGCATCGGTAACCATGGGTTCTCGTTACGTGCCCGCGTCTGTCATGTCCCATCGGCCCGTCAATTAGTCACCCCAGTGATTATTATTCACGAACTACCCTCAGCATCTGTTTCTAATGATTGCGACACGTGGCGTGAAGGGATGCGTGTGATTTTTTTATTTATTGGTAGCTGGTTTTGAAAGTTTATGTATGTGGCTGATGAGTCAATATTTCCATATCTAAATATTTTAAATGGATTACTTGATAAATATTATGAAGCCTGTCATGAACCAAAACAATGTTCTGCTAGACTTTTGTTATTTTGTTTACTTATGATACCAGAGGTATAAATTGCGTGTTACCCTTAGCTAAAAAGTATTATAGATAAGACGAGAGTAAATAAATCATTACACGGAAGGCTTCGCCGAGTGTTGTGGGTTCGATCACCATACGGGACAAAAATTTGTGTGATACACAAATAGTTGTTTCGAGTCTATTATAGTAGGTATTCTTTGTGTCCATGATTTTAATGTTTGTAAAGTCATACATAGTACTGGAAAGGTTACATAAAAAAGTAGAGGTAGGTAGGCAGGCCTCCAAATCACATACTCAATGAGAGACACACAGTACAGAATTCCATGACTCTCTGGATAAATGTAACAGTTTGGTCCATCTCCGAACTATCATTAGTTTTCGTGCTGCTACTGAAAACCAACTTTCTAATAGATAATTCCAATAACATGTACTCCTCAAAGAATTCTAACATGTCTTCGCCAGAAAATTGAAAACTGTGCTAACCGGCTTACTGACACGCAGACTAATATAAAGAAAAGCTTTAATGCTGTTGCAATATTTCGACTATAGAGATATCGCGAATTATGTATAGCTCTCTCGTTTCGTATGTCCCAAAATCATAGGGTGCTTACAATAAATACTTACTTTCTTTCACTTGTTTCTATACTCATTAGAGGTTTAGCTAATTTCAGAAGATTGAAAAATAGCTTATTTAAGATTCAGTAATACGTGGGTTATTTCTAATGTAGCGTTGAGGTGTACTCATTCACTCCAGAAATAACAGAAGACGGGCTGTGACCACCAAACTCCTTTACTAGTGAAAGCAGATTAGCTGGTTTAATTTATGTCATAAATTTTTTTTTTTTTTTCACAGTATATACCAGCGATGAACTAATAGCAACTAGCATTGCTACACAGTACACGTGGTGGACTCTGGCCTAACCCTTCTCACGCTGTGAAGAGGCCCGTGCCTAGCAGTGGGACAGTTAAATAGAGGGCTGATATTAAGCTACATATTTAACAGCAGAACTAGTGAAGTTGCGTTTCGTTTAAAAGCGCATATCTTACTTAGTAAAATTCGTTAACTAGTTAACAAAAACCAGTTGATTTTTAGATGGTCAACTGACTATCAATCATTGATTTAACTATTCGACGGCCACTACTAGTATATACAAATATAATATACATACATATATTTACCTTTACTGTATACAAAAAAATAAATAATCTAGCAATATTTTATAAATTTATTCACAAAGAATACAAAAAAGAAAGATAGGATAGCCTCTAGCTCGGCATACGGCTTCTGTTTGGGACGGCTGTCAAACGCACGTTGCGATTTTTACATCGCTCTACTAGCCACACTATCTTGCCTATTAGAGTACGTAGCCTGAAATACACTGATGCAAAATAACAATACCAAAATAGCACAGTGTATAACAGAAATATGTGGTCATAACCCGTCGTAAAGCACTGAAGATAGGTGATCATTCTTCGAAAATTCTTTTAATATAATTCTTTATGACAATTACTTATGGCAATTAGTTTTGTCCTAGTAACAGATACCTATCTTATCTTTTGTGGGGGCCAGTCAGTGCAGACCAGCGACACTTCGACCCAGTGGGATCTTTTGTGTCGACACTCCCAATAACGACTGCCATAGATGTTCATGGCAGCCGGGACCAACGGCTTAACGTGCTTTCCGAGGCACGGAGCAGGCGATAATTGTCAATCAATACGCACATAATTTCGAAAAGTCATATAACTTCCGAAAGTCAGAGGTGCGCGACGTGGGTTCGAACTCGAGACCCTCTGCATTGCAGTCTGTTGCTCTCCCCACTGAGCTATCGCTGCTCTAACAGATACCTAACTAATATCATTTGGCTGTGACCGTCAATCTATTTAAGGCAATGTGTCAGAACTTTTTTGACACGCCTTTATTCTGTGTTAAACCTAATTTGGCTAATGTTGAAGTAGCGCAGCGGTAGTGAATGCGACTGCTGTGCATGAGGTCTCGAGTTTGAATCCCGGGTCGGGCCAAAAAAAATTTATTGGGTTTTTCTGTAAGGAAATCTCAATACGAGCCCGGAGTTAGGAAGTTGGCGGTGTTAGACACCCCCGTACCTCGGAAAGCACGTAAAGCCGTTGGTCCTGCGCCTGATATTTCTCTGGTCGTGTCGGATTATTCGTCCCATCGGATCATAAGAGTTAAGGAACAGAGAGTGCACTCGTGTTAGCGCACACGCTTGTGCACTATAATATCTCCTGCGCCGATGGCCAGTCTCCGTTAAGATTGGCTGCCGTGACCGAATTCGGTCTGGAGGACATTGAGTAGAAGATGTACTAGTGATTAAGTAGCTAAAATGCTGGCACCTGTGCCAGCATTTTACCAACCACTTAGCAAGGGTTTATTGCAGCTGTATTTTCCGTGTCCTGTTGTCTCATGGTCGACGCAGGGAGAGCCTATTAATGATTGCCGATTGCAGTTATCTGGTAGACACTCTAAGTGAACTAAATACTGATAATATTTTTTGACAGATTACTTAATAATACCGCCCGAGGCTATGGACAAACACTTCACTATCAGCAGGTGCCAAAGGCACTAATGTCTCTTAACAAATATAGCAATCGAAATAATTGTCGAAATTTAATATCCTTTTATTTTCTAGGCAAGAAAACTCCAGCTTGTGGAAAAATCTCTTGTAAAAGTTGAATGCGTTGCGAGAGAACATATAAGTATTTAAAAAAAACTCATACAACATATTTGTGGACCACACAAATTTTGGTCCAGTGTGGTAATCGAACACACAACACTCTATGCATTTGGAGTTGTGAGGCAACAACTAATCTACTGCGCCATACGTGCAATAATATCGACATTAAGCTTTCGCGATGGTCACGCACTATTCCGGAAGGAAATGGCCATAAGCGTCACGAGATCCAAGGGAAGTCATAATCGCAATACAATACTATAATGATTTCCGTTCGCACGTCGGGTACTTATATGGCTTGTCAAATCTTCTTAGAATTGCTTTAATCCCAGGTACACGTATATTTAATTGGTCTTGACTTTTCTTATTGACGTAATAGACTGTGCGATGTACCCAATTACCCTACATTTCGGTTAAGAGATACTTCTATCTTCGACTGGAATCCCAAGTACTTACTAATGTGAAGGTTTGGGAACCTGGCGAAGTTTGAAGTATTCTGGAAGATATTTTGCATCAGATGCTGTTTATGTTATTTGTATCCTTGATGGTAATAAGTACTCCTTCATAAGTACTCCTCAGATTATTATTAAGATCACTTTCCGTTACCGCAACGACGCTACTATTAAGCCCAAATAGATATTAAGACTTGATTGTCTATCATCAACTTCTTGATACTGATATACTTTGGTCAAAAACACTTAAACTTAAATTTAAAAAGTTACATGATTTAGTTTATTTTGAATATATCTGGACACCAAATTATACAAGCCACACAACCTAATTTGATCACACAACACATTAACGACAAAGTATCTTAAGACTGCGCCGAGCGTAAGACAGATAATGATAGAACTCGTGCGGCGCATATTCAAATCGGCGCGCGGCCGCCATAGTAAAATTGTATGGAGGATTTGAAGTGCTTTTTTGATAAATATCTTCATTGTCAAACAATAACTTAAATATTTGTGACGGACAACTTGTAATTATAATTATTTATGTTTCGTTTAAGCTGTAAAATAGGATAGATTTCTACTGTTACAATCTAAAAATCACGTAACACGTTACGTTTTTGCATTTTTCGTGCAAATTTACGTAATTTTGTAGGCGAAAATATGAATTATTTTAAGTTTTTTACACGGGGTAATTGTAAACACGTTCATTATTATGGTAAATGTATATTTTATATTTGTATTAAACAAAAAGTGTTGATTTAATTCACTTAACTGTGACCGCCTGTTTTAGCACATTTCGCTCGGCGCAGTCTTAACAATATCTGCTTTCAGGTAATTACGTTCTTCAGTAATAGTCAAAAATTCTGAGGCAGTAACCAAAAGGGATAAAAACGCTACGTACTTATAGTAATAACTTTTAAACTTTCGCATTAATTGATACGTATTTCGCAACGGCAATGAACGTCAAGAACCTAAAGTCAATATGCATGATCGCGTTAATTCCCGTTACGAGTTATATATGATACTACTATACCTAGTAGTTAAACTACAGTAGTGCATCGTGGGTCACGTAATACCGAACGTGATGTTTGATTTCCGGATCACGGACTGTTATTGGATTGCATATGTTAGGAACATTTTAATTAGCATCACAGAGTATTTGTGGCAAACGGTCACAGGCTCGTCGCTTGTTACGTAGCACCTTAAAATATATGTACATGTCGAAATACTCATGTTAAGCACCTCTGACTAAAACTTCAGATGTAAGTCTCTCTTACGATTTATAGTAGTAGTAGTAGAAACGTTTAATATTAATAGTTCGTTATTCAGAAGTAAGATAGTCTATATAACATCATGCTGCGAACCACGGTAGTATAATAATGATATCAGCCATGTATTAAACTGTCCTACTGCTGGGCACGGGCCTCTTCTCAGTGTGAGTAGTAATCTTAAACGTGGCTTAAACCGTGCTGGACAACTTGTCAATAAATTAAGGCGTTACCTGATAGTCCTCCTGGCTTCCTCCAAGGTGTGTGCCTCGAGAGGGTCGGTGAGGGAAGCCGCCAGCGATACGTCGGGCTCCGTTGGGCTGTTCAGAGCCGACTCACTCCGGCTGCAGACAAAGAGAGAGGAAATATTAGATATCAAGATCTTCAGAGTACAACATTTTCTACATTACATACATACTTTAAATACATACATACTTTACATACATACATTACATACATACTTTAGGCATTATACATACATTACATACTTTAGGCATCCCTTTTGCATCGAACTAGCGATCGAGATATTGTGGGTTGGAATCCCTCCATTTCACTACCGTCGCGGCGACGTGAACCCATTCCTAACACAAGAATTGTGGCGGAGTTAATAAGAATGCTAGTAATTTGTGAGACAGATTGCTAGTAATCTGTACTAATATTAACACGCTTTTATTAGCTTGGTTTGTTTGTGTGTATAGATCTATGTAACGGAATCTTTGAACGTGATTTTCATACCTTTCAAATCGACGAATTGATTTGAAACTTTGCACACTTATCGAGGACCGATGATAATACAATAATTTAGAAAAATATTTAAAAAAAATAAAAAATCTAAAAAAATGAAAAATATAAAAATAAATAATAGTTTAAAAAACTAAAAAACACTTCATTAAAAAAACCAAATAATTTAATAATTTTAATGTAAAAAAGCGTAGGGTGGGGGTTATCAAAATATTTTAGAAAGCACCCTACGCTTTTTAAAGGGTGTTTTTTAGTTTTTTTAACTATTATTTATTATAAAGAGGAGAGATTATAATTTCTGTTTGTAATAAATAAATACAAAAACTACCAACTGAACCGATTTTGAAATTTTTTTCGTAATTAGAAAGCTACTTTATCCAGAAGTAACATAAGCTACATCACGCTACGAGCCACGAGAGCAGAACAGTACTAATAAATGTAGATGAAACTGCGGGAGACAACTAGATTTTAACCTTTTAAGCTCGCTCGGCTATAAATCGATAAAATAATACCTACAATAATTAGGGAGGTGCAGAAATAGGTACAGAATTTTAAGTAAATGTTGAAAAATATGTCAAATTCAAACCATTATTCAATAATGGTTTTAGTTGTATCACACAGTTAATAGAACGACAATAAAACAAAAGTATCGTGCATGTTATCTGTCGCAGAAATACGAGACAGGCGGTAGAGGCACGGACATAATAATATGTGTCGCACAACCGGTAAAAAGGTTAGTAAAAATAAAATCTTTGCCTGCATCATCTATAATCCCTACACATGTAAAACTTACACATTCCGTTCATTCAAGCCCTACACGGTCTAGTACCCCAAAATCCTATGATCCCAATCAACGCTCGAATAGTACGGTGAACTTAAACGCGTGACTGGCAATAATTGTGTATCTGGTAGCAATTTGTGGTGAAACTCTCGATAATTGGAGACCACAAATTGGTTATCAACTGTAGGGGAGACTGTCCGAGCGTCTCGTTTGTATATGGCTTACACAAATTAATACATTTGGTTATGTTTGCTTGATCAAATATAGTTCTTTGTGTAAATTTATTTTTATTTTATGATATAAGTTTCTTCCGAATAGCCTCAGAAAGACTGCTTAATAAGCATATTCTGTTTACTATCTTCCAAAAACTACATTAAACAGGGTGTAACAGAAATCTATAGGTATTTATAGAAAAGAGTCTTAATCGACTTATGATAAGCAGTCTTGTTAAAAATATTGTTTTAGAATTATATTTTTTACATGAACATTTCGTGGCAAATCTGGATAATTTAAGTTAATTGATTTATTTAAATTGATATTTATATGACACTGTGAATGCTTTATTTATTTTTTAGTGACAAAAGAAATGGAGGCCAATAATAAGATTCCCGGAAGACACAGGTATATTTCCGAGAAACCCTTTTACTTACTTATTGATATTTGGGATTTTTATTGCACGCAGCATTTGCCTTGATAGAAAAGGCATCGATTTTTCTAATTAATGGTACTTACTTCTTCTTCCACGAAGAATTAGTCTTCTAAATATGATCACACCTAATTGCATCGCGTACTAATAAATTTATCGAAGTATCGAAGAAAAGAAAATATATACACCAAGATATCTGCTATATGCTCTTAAAAATATTATAACCCAGTCCAGTGTAGGCAAAACACCTATTCATACGCATCACGTACCTCATAACTTACGAAAAAATTTATTGGTAAAACACCAAACCGATCAAAGGCTGGACAACTAACCTGGCCATTCGCATTTCGGAAGCATATCCCGTGAAAAGACAATACTAATTTAAAAAACATAAACCTTCTATATTGGCACGTTGTACCATCGCTGGTTACGAATTGCCTTATTCTGGTTAAATTCTAATCACGATAGTAACACGGCAGAACACGGCATCAAAAAGCATTGACAGCAATAAATACAGCACACAGTGGGACGGATGTGCAGCATTATATGTCGATATAAAAGTCAATAAAGGCGATTGTCAGAAGCGTTCAGAATTCCGCCGGCGATCGCTGACTCAATCGCTGACCGTTTTACATGCGAGGCTCGTGCGAGATTCTGTAAACTACACGGGCGTGTTCTACTAATCTTACTGATATTATAAATGCGAAAGTCTGTATATATACTTGGATGTTTGTTATTACATGTAAATGGAACATGAATTTAATTTGGCACACAGATACACCATGTCCAGGAGTAATACATAGGATTGTTTTGGAAATGCATTTTAAATTTAAATTTTAAGTTTAATTTAATATTTTTATATAACATAGTATGACAAGGATTTTTGATCTAAATTTGTATACCTATATATATGATGCTTCACAAACATATTATTGTGTCAACACTTTAAGGCGGTTGAAACTACAAGCAAAACCAGTAATCTATAAAATATGATAAATATCGTTTTCAGTATTGTTGAATTCAAGGTGATCAAATTGCCGGAAATAGATAATACATTACAATACTTTTACACCCATAATATATTTATCAAAGCAGCTATGGAATGATCTCACACACTAATTATAATTTCAATAGGTATATGGATTTCGATATTTTAACGACTGGTAAAATCAGAATTATATTTGGAGAAATTTTATGCTTCATAATAGTATTCCTATATGTATAATAGATGTACCCGCGGTTTCACCCGCGTTTATGATTACTGCACCGCCCCCGTGGGTCGTAGCGTGATGTTATATAGCCTATAGCCTTCCTCGATAAATGAGCTATCCGACACTAACAAAATTTTTAAATTCAGACTATTAGTTCCTGAGATTAGGGCGTTCAAACAAACAAACAAATAAACAAACAAACAAACTCTTCAGCTTTATAATAATAGTATAGATTTGAAAAAAATTGTGCACATGCATACTCATTATATTAATCTTGTCGAAGTCCTGTGATTGATGCAATATTAAACATATTGTTATATACATACATACATACATAGATTCACGCCTGTTTCCCAGAGGGGTAGGCAGAGACTACGGATTTCCATTTGCTACGATCCTGACACACTTCTCTGGCTTCATTCACTTTCATCATATTGCTCATACACGCCCGTCGGTTCAAGGAGCTCTTAACCTGGCCTTTGTCCAGAACGCCTCCGATCTGATCGAGAAACGTTCGCCTAGGTTTTCCTCTTGCGACTGTTCCATTCACACTAGCCTAATAAACTTTCTTAGTCAGTCTTTCCTCGTCCATTCTTTCTACTTGTCCAAACCAGCTTAACATACCCTTTTCTATTCTTGTAACTATATCCACTTTCATGCCGCATGTCTCTCTAATCACACTATTTCTTATTCTATCTTTCAGAGTCATACCACATATGCTTCTCAACGATCTCATTTCTACAGCATTTATTCTGCTCTTATGCTTCTTTTGTCATACCCAACTTTCACTTCCATACATAAGTGTGGGCACTAATAGTCCTCTATGAACAGCCAAACGTGCCTTTTCGGATACATTTCGACTGTTCATAAAAGCGCGTAGAGCTCCATTCACTTTGTTGCCAGCAATCGTTCTCCTTTCAATATCTCCGTCATGTTTACCATCCCTTGTAAACAAAGTACCCAAATATACAAACTCAATACAATATACATATTATAATGTAATATATCGGACATTGACTCTGTTAAGTTGGTATTGTGCAACTTACGTTTTGTGATCGAACCTAATATTTAAGCCTTGACATAATTTGGGCGCCATTTTCGATAAGGATGCACCAACGCACACGAAGGACAAAGACAAGAAGCTTCTTGATGCTCGACCGAGTCCGGAAGACAACGGTCGGTAGAACAAACCGCAGCTGCCAGCCGCAGACGATAACGGACAGCCTACTGCCGGACTTTTCTGTCCGTTGAAATAAAAGACAGTCGTCTGCACAACAGTTTTGTACGCAGCGTTTCACCCGCATCGTCTTAGCCGCAGCGTCCCAACTGCTCGTCTACTCTATAACCCCGAGACCGTTTGACACTGGCATCGCTTTATCTGATTTACACTACATCTGCACATTCTTTAGTCTGGCGAATTTCCTATCAGCATTAATATAAAACTTTGCACTTTAAATTGCGATGTCCTGTAATAATTTTAAGCATCCGGTATCGATTATGTATTTTAAAGCAGATTTATGATAAAATGTTTGTAAATGTTTTGGTGTGTTTGCATGACGTCAGACAATTTTTTGATTTTCAAAATTGGAAGAGATTTTAAATTTTCAGATTTTAAGATTACTAGTGCTGCAGTTTGAGTGAAATCATAGATTTATGTGGCGAAGCTGTTGTATCCTATCTATATCTCACAAAACGTAAGCCCGAGTATTCAATTATTGGTAAGCATCTAGAAATATTATAATTTGTAATAATTAATTGAACTATGAATAGATTTATTGGTCTACTAATTTTTGTCCGCAGCTTCACGTTTATGTATGCCAATAAATTTCTATCCCTCGGAAACAGTATTTTTCTGGATCAAAGGTATGGCCTTTTCTGTACCCCTGAAAACGTGTACGCTTAATTTTATGATGATCAGTCGAGTAGTTAAGGCGTGGTAGCGTAAAAATAAATAAACGAACAAAATCACATTTGCATTTATAATGATAATTAGGATGTGAAAGTTTGTAAAAATGTTTGAATCTTCGTTACTCAGTCACGCGCCTTTGATTTGGAAACAAATAGACCAAGTCATGAACTGGACACATAGAATACTTTTTCCGTGGGATACACGCCATGAGAATTTCGAAGCCATGAGCAGAAACTAGTTCTACATAAATATAAGGAGTGTGGATATCCGGGATATACCTAGTTATGGTTTGAAGCCTCGGATGTCTGGCGTCAGTCTCGACGAGTAAGTGCCGGCCATTAGTCTGAACGTTCAGACTGGAAGGAGACTTCAACACTTCGTAGGCAAGTTTTATTCTATTTCTTTATTAAATTGAGTTTATATAATTGTAACATAATTCTTATGCTTTTGACGGAATACTTGATGCAGAATATGCCAATGGCAAAGTAGTACAATTTGGACTGAATAGCTTATGTTGACCAAGTTGTATATAATAATAGATGAGTGGCAGAATAGACGTATTTTAAAAACGATTCATACGTTGACAAAAGTTCTAAAGTTCTTTTTCGAGCCCAGGCTTTTGAAATTCATGCTATAAACTGTGTTTTAAAAGGTTTCAATTCTCAAATATTTTGCTATGAAAGTGTAAATTCTTACTAATATTATAAATGCGAATGTGAGTTTGTTTGTTACGCTTTCAAGCCTTAACTTTTAAATCGATCATCATTAAATTAGGTATAAACATTGTCAGGAGTACAGAAAAGGACAAAGGATACCTTTAATTAAAAAAGTATGGTTCCCGAAGAAAAGGAAGTTAACATAAGCTAAATTTACGCGAGCGAAGCCGCGGGCCAAATCTAGTTTATTTTATTTTTTTATTTTTATTTTATTTTAGATAAATATGCATCTAGAATTGCGACATTGCATAACAATTTTCATAGAAACAGTATTAAAAAAATATATATTGGGGAAGTCTTTAGGGACTGCCTATAGAAGTAAAAACTTTAATCCTTGATCATAAACACTTCGTTAAAAACCAAAAATAATTCAAAAATGGAAAGCGTGGAAGCGTGACGATGACGCGAGTTCCAAGATTTTTGTTCACCCAAGAAGTGCTCAACGTGCCTAAAGAAGCGGGTCGGATGCTAGTTCCTGATACTCTCTTAGGGGTTATTAAAGGGGTCAAAATTTCGTTATTTTTTGCGTAGGACGCACCATTTCTGAGATATTGTTAATATTTAAAAAAAAAAAATAAAGCGTGGAAGCGTGACGATGACGCGAGTTCCATGATTTTTGTGCACCCAAGAAGTGCTCAACGCGCCTAAAGAAGTTTTCACTTCAACAAAGTTAAGCGCAGAATTCTGTGGCTAAAAGACAGTGTGTTACACCAGTTTAATACAATCCCAGCAATTTCCATACACTATTGCGACCCTCAAGTTTTCACAACTAAAGTAAAATACATCAAACGAAATAAAACTGTCATCAAACATTTCCCTTTTGAAATACGAAAAGTATTGTATTACTAAATAAGCGAGGGAATGGCTGTTTATACGTTTAGTATTAACATTTTTTTCACCCTCACTGCAAGCAATGACCATCTTTATTTTTATTACAATAAAGGTTTTGACAAATGCAAATAATAATTTTGTTCTGCGATGTATTTTTATTAGGTTTTCTAGTGTAGGGTAGGTCGGAGCCGTTGTCATGGCAACGGCACGGCTGCCGCTGATGGAGAACAGCCATACAGTTTGTTTTATGGTAAACGATGGGACAGACTTTGACAGAAATGAAATGAAAAATTATGGGCATGTTGCCATGGTTCTGGTAATGCTCGCGTGCTTTTAGGTAGCTTTGCATGATAAAATATATCTCAGCTTGTCCCTGGTATACTGTGATTGAGCTAGATATTTAATGTAATGCAGATGTTCTAATTATTTACATATTATTCTTTAATGGAACAGACTAAAAGGAAGACCTAGGCCAGAGGTTCTCAGACTTTTCTCTCATAGATCACTTTCAAAATTTAGCTGGTTCCGGTGGACTGTATTGGTAAAGAATCAAATAAGTTCATGCAATTAAAAAAATTGATCAAGTCTTAACAGATTGACGTTTTTTTTTAAATTCTCGGGACTGAACCTTCCAAAGTAGGCGGGCTGACCTTTTTTTTTTTTTATTAATTAATTCTCTACCAAAAAATCCTTAAAATATTATCTGCCTATATTGATAGATGAAGCCAAGCCAGCACTTTGATTCTTCACTATCGAAAGCAAATAAATTTTCGTGAACCCAGCTTACGAATTGTAAACCCCCATTTTTTTGTCACGCCGACTTAGACCTCCGTCGAGTCTCCGTGGACCCCTGGGGTTCCACCTGGACCACTTTGGGAACTAATTACGTAGGCGAACGTTCTCTCATTACATCAAAGATATTAAAAAGACAGTTTAAGGGTACCCTAAACTGACGAGCTGGCATAAAGAATATAATGGAAGTGAATGAAGAAATAGAGGTATGCCATCTTATCTTATCTTATGTGGGGGCCAGTCACTGCAGACCGGCGACACTTCGACCCAGTGGGATCTTTTGTGTCGACATTCTCCCAATAACGACTGCCATAGACGTTTATGGCAGCCGGGACCGACGGCTTAACGTGCTCTCCGAGGCACGGAGCAGGCGATAATTGTCAATCAATACGCAGATAATTTCGAAAAGTCAGAGGTGCGCGACGTGGGTTCGAACCCGAGACCCTCTACATTGCAGTCTGTTGGTTTCCCCACTGAGCTATCGCTGCTCTTTTGAGGTATGCCATAGTCGTAGGAAATGTAAATCCATAGTCTTTGCCGTAAACAGTCGTAAGTCTATGTATGTATATATACTTTATATCTTTGTAGTTTAGCATAGAATATGGCAATAGCGCTGTCTCTACGTGCCATAAGCAAGCGTAAATTGATTTCTGCTGGAGGTTATGAATATATAAACAAAGATTCATGCCTATATACCCTTAAGAGTAATTTATCTTGACTATAAATAATGTATTTTATAGGTGTGTGTTGTTTCATTATATTATATACTAAATTTTGCCCGCGGCCTCGCTGCGTTAAATGTAGTTTAGGTTAGGGTAGTAACAGCACTTTTTTCTGGCTGAAAGGTACCTTATGTTCTTTTCTTTTCCCCTGACAAAATACGAAATTTAATGATGATCGGTCAAATAGTTAAGGCGTGAAAGCGTTACAAACAAACAATCTTACATTTGCAATTTATACACAAAAGAAAATACCAACCAAGATATTTTTGGTCTATGTACTCCTTGAATTACAGGAGTATTAGGATATGAAAGTTTTTATAGGGTAGATATTTTTCATTAATTCTTGTTCAGAGTAATTATCATAATCATCTTTATGTGGAGGGAATACAGATCAACATCCGGTATAGTTCCATACATATAGGAAGATTCCGGTTGAATCCTTAGCCAGCAATATTCCATTATAACTATCAACAAACTGACTCCCGCACATCGACAGCGTGAATACCCACAATTTGCGAGTTGTTCAACAATTTGCGGCTGAATCGTACAAGCTCTTAATGACTGATAAAGTTCGCATAAGTACTTAGACCCCATAGACGCGTGAAGTTAAGAGGTTATTGGTTTGTCAGCTTGTATCGGAGTTTGTTTTACAGTTTCAAGGAGATAGTTTCTTCTGTGTGGTCAAATTAGGAGTGTTGTTGAGTTTCTGTTTGTTTATTAGAATTGCTGGGTCGACGAGAAACTGTTAGATGTAAGGAGTACGTTGAACGGGGTGAAAATCTATGAAAGATGTTTGTTTATGTTTAGTAGTGATGTTCATATGGCAGAGATGAGGACAGTAGGTTAACTGATCGATGGTTGCTAACTTGGCCATACGTCGCTTGATCCTAAAACCATTGCTGAAATTTTAAGAAATTATAACACTTATTTTAGTATACCTTATATATTATATATACACTGGATCTACTACACTACAATGAATCTGATCAGACTTTTTCTTCTTTTTTCTGTAAGAAACTACATTTAGCGATGAGCCCGCATTTTACACATGTTGTTATAAGACTATTTCATATGTAAAAACATAAGGAGTTCTTATATATTTTAGTTCATACACTGTATCTTAAGATTTCACCACAGATAATCATGCTTCATATACTACAAAAAGGCAGATTCACAGACAGTATTCCAATATAAGCTCACCATCCCAAAATAGCAAGTCTACTCGTGATTTGACAATTTATTGCACATCATAACAGTATTAAGTGGTTCTCAGAAATGGTTATAACTCATTTAAATGGTGGACGGATATAGTACGAGCAGTAGAACCATTGTAACTATCTAATTAAAATATACGCGGAGACACTGCGAATAATATCATCGGTGTGAGGTTGTGTGTTGAATTAAGCTGTTGGATTTGAGGATTTGTTTAAAGGAAATGATTGGGGATTACATGTAAAGAATATCAATGTTATCGAGCTGTTACTTTGTGTGGTCTTTCTACTTTATAAAGCAATTGTGCGATGTGTGTCACGAGGACTTAAACATTTACTAATTGGCACGAAGCACATTTAGAATCGGTACATCTATTTGTAGTTTAACCTACTGTTTCTAAAAGTTTTAATTATTGGTAGTGGTCATGCTGTGATTGATTAAAAAAAATCAACGGGTTGCACTCCGGGAGTACCGGCAGGAATGAAAACTTGAATATTAACGTTGTGCATTTTTGATATTTTGGAATGGTTAGGGAATAATTTTGCACGAATTGCTTTAATTTATCAGTATAAAAGTATTTATGTGGTAAAATACAATATTCATTTATTGCGCTATTGTACACAAACATGACAATTCTCCCTCCGTCTTAATCAGGTCACGTGTCCTGACGTGTGCTTGACAATTCTCCCTCCGTCTTACGAATTTTCGATCAGGTCACGTCTCCTGACGCGAGTTTAACATTTTTTACTCATCACAAAAAAAGTGCACAACGCCGCTAAAGAAGTTTTCACTTCAAAAACAAGACAGAAATTAGCAACATCAATCATGATTTTCCTTGCAGGAACTTTGTATTAATATTGTTTGTTTCATACGAGCATTAAATTGGCGGGCTTAATGCTTTATTCTAGGCTAGATGCAATTATGGCCACACAAACCACTGTGACATGTATACAAAAAGTTAACGACATAGTCTTCTCCCTAGCCTTTATTATTCCCAAGTCACTTAGGGTCGGCTTTCTAGTCTAACCGGATTTGACTGGATATTTTACACGGAGCAACTGCCATCTGACCTCCACAACCCGAAGGCTAACGATACCCTAAGGTTAGACTAGTATCAAGATATTAGAGGGCACTGACTTCCCAATAACGACTGCCATAGATGTTCATGGCAGCCGGGACCGACGGCTTAACGTGTTTTCCGAGGCACGGAGCAGGCGATAATTATTATTGTCAATCAATTTCGAAAAGTCATAATAATATAACTTCCGAAAGTCAGAGATGCGCAACGTGGGTTCGAACCCAAGACCCTCTGCATCTGTCTGTTGGTCTCCCCACTTTTGGTAGTTTAAAAGTTAACGACTTAGTACGGTGTCTTAATGTCAATGTTATTTATTCTGTTTTTTCAAACGAACAATTCAAAAAACTGTGCGGGCAGCGCACGTATTCATGTGGTCACCCTGACACTTCCAGAGCGTCAAGTGTAGTAGGTTCAATTATCCCCTGCGACGAAAAAAAAAGTGTGATTCAGAAATAGTTATTCTAAATCTGCGTGCGTTATAAATTGCCGCGCGACAGTATATCTAGCGAGATAATTGTTTTTTTTTAAAGAAAGAAAGCAAATACTTATAAAACGCAAAGGTATGTGACAATGTTTAACACTTAATCAAGAAACCGAATATGGTAGCCGCAATTTGATTCATGTTCATCTCTTAATAAATTTTAAAACAAAATAACATTAATCAAATGAATTAAAACTTAAAAACTGCAAGGCGCACCGCGGGGCGTCAGACTACTGCAAAATGAAATTCCTTTTCAATAACATGAAGATTTAACATATTTTAACTTTATTGTTTAGGCTTTAGGGTACATTTTTGTTTGTAGGACAAGCCCAATTACCTGTTGGCCAGTACCGTCAGTTTTCCAAGTAATATAGCAATCATTCATTCCTTTTGGTGTATGACTTGTATGACATACGCGAGAGATTAATGTGTCGTATTCTCATAACAAGATGAGATATTAATTTTAGTATTTGTCTTACATTTTCAGTTGATGGTTGCTTGAAACTGAAATAAATGTACAAATAATTTAGACTGGGAAATTAATGTTATTTCTATGAAGATTTAGTAAGACTATTAGTATGCCTAGATAAATCTTAAGGGAGATCTTACTCATACCCTACAACTATTATAAACGCAAACTGGTTTTTTTTATTCATCTAAGGTGGCAAACAAGCATACGGCCCACCTGATGGTAAGTGTTCACCGTAGCCTATGGACGCCTGCAACACCAGAGGCATCACTTGTGCGTTGCCGACCTTCTAGAAACGGAAGAAGAGAAAAAGGAAGTACGAAGGAGATGGAGCGGGAAGGGGGAAAGAGGGTGATTGGGGTTTCCTCTCACTCACCGAACGAAACAGAACAGCAGGAATACTGCTATTTCACGTCGATATTCTGTGGGAGGGTAGTCCTGCCCCGGTCAAGCCGGCCCCCCATTCATGCTGCAATCAGCGAGGCTCTACTACTCAAATTTGTGATGATGGAGAGATGAATGGATGATGAATTTATCTATCGATAAAATTACGCGTTTAGTAGATTTCCGTTAAAGAATCCATACATTTGTTCTTTATTATTCTTACTAATAAAATAAAAATACAATAAAATGTACTGGCAATTTGGATCACAAATTTTTATTACCACCGCCAGGTCTACTAATCAGTTGCCGCCAGGTCAGCTGTCAGTGCAATAAGAGGGATTCTTTAATTATTCTTTTTGATAAAAAGATATCTCCGCCCTTAGAGTAATTTCTGTGTCGCGGGGGACTCGACAGACAACGTTCATAAAGAACACCCACACTCGAAACAACTATTTATGGATCACACAATTTTTTGTCCCGTGTGGGGATCGAACCCATAACCCTCGGCGCATTGGCACTAGCGAGGTGACCACTTAAACCACAAGGCCAGCTGTGCAGTGACTACATTCACATTCGCACCTATGACGTTTCTAGCGATAGCCCAATGGGGGTCACTTGAGGTTACCACATAACATCAGGGTTGGTTTGAGGTAATAACCGTAAACCAACAATAAACCTGAGTGGTAACCTCTTTTTTCATTAATTATGTACTTTTTTTTGCTTTTTGCTGTGTTATAATATTTGTCTGTATTTTGTGTACCTATATTTTGAAAAATAAAATTACTTACTTACTACCTTATCAATAGGGCTAGGTGATAGCCCTTAAAGTCAGCCACTTAAGCCACACGGAGGCCCAATCACCCCCTTTCCCCCATCCCGCTCCTTCTCCTTCCCACTTCCTTTCTTAAAGGGTCGGCAACGCGCAAGTGACGCCTCTGGTGTTGCAGGCGTCCATAGGCTACGGTGACCACTTACCATCAGGTGGGCCGTATGCTTGTTTGCCACCTCAGATATACGAAAAAAAAAATTATAAGAAATCCAAGTGTGATTTCTCCTGTCGCTATTTTGTTGCATTTACTATTTGTCGGCCTCGATGGCGTAGTGCTCAGTGTAACCGACTGCCACGCCTGAGGTCGCGGGTTAGTTCCCGCACAAGTCAAACATTTGTGTGCATGAACATGGACGTTTGTCTTGGTCTGGGTGTTTCTATGTATAGGTAATATGTATGTATTTACGAAACAAAAGTATATATGTATGTTTATCCATTGTCTAGAACCCATAGTACAAGCTCTGCTTAGTTTGGGTTAGATAGTGTTGTGAACGTGACAGAATATTATTAAAAAAGAAAATTACCTGTCTATACTTTCATTTTGCTGGATTTATTCAAAACGTCTGGTAAATTTATAACAGTTTGAACTCTGAGGTATTTTATTGATTAGGCTAACTCGAGATTGCGGTGTCCAAGCCTCTAATTGGGTTGCAGAGGTTACATGTCAATAACATGGAGCACAATTTACTGCTGTATAACCTTTTTAGGGTTTTGTATTCAAACGCAGGCTCGATCGTATTTTATGACGTCAATCCGTTTCAATAACACTTTTATATTTACTAGCGGTCGCCTAGTACTCGAAATTCGACCAAAGTTTGCCTGTAAGATATTGCTGATATATGTCATTATATATTGACATATGTAACCATAGTTACGCGCTTCGACTGCGTGTGTCAAATGCATGGTTGTGTGCGTGTAGTGTATTTTAATTAATTTAATGTATTTCCAATGCATATTTTATATAAATATTAGCATTCGCCTCTCCTTCTCCATATAAACTTTAACTGTGCCAAATTTCATACTCCTCCGTCCGCGCAATTTTCGTAAAAAGGGGTACAAAGTTTTTGCTTCACGTATTAATATATAGATAATATTTAATTAATTACTCCCTTTTGCTCGTGGCTTCGCTTGCATAAAAGTAGGTGTTATAACCTTGTTATAACAGTACATTTAAAAAATAAAATATAGCCTCTGTTACTCGGTGATAAGTTGATAACATCATTCTTATGGTGAAATAATTATAAAATCGGTTGAGTATTTTTTGAGGTAAATCTGTTCAAAGAAACAAATGAAAAATCTAATCTCTCATCTTTATAATAATAGTGTAGATTTAACCTAACAAAAATATAGTATTATTTTATAACTACTAAACTCACTACAATATCTATTTTTTTAAAGTGTATCACCAATAAATAGCTAATTAAAAGTAATTGATGAAAACCCAATAGCCATCCGCTGCACCGTCTTCATTTTCCATCACTTAAACGTTACATTCAGTACGTTTGTAATAAAATAAAATAATAAATGTGTTGAAAGTTTGTATACTTAATTATTACTTATTCATTATTAAACATACTACAAAGGTATTTTTCAATTCAAAACATAAAATCTTCTTACACCATTACAAATGATATCTTCATCTTCGATACATTAATTGTCATTATTTATCGTCATGATAAATAAAATGAAACGATAATTACTTTTAATAATGATAAATTAACACTGCTAGATAAATGCATCATCACTTGCATCAGATAATGGCAAATAAATTACATTTAAAACAAAAACGCTGATGCCGAACAAAGGAGTGCACCGTTAACAGAATTAATAAGTACATGAATAAATTTAGCATTATTATTACACGAAGACAGTATAAAGATATATCTTTAAACATTTATGAATATCTTGACATTCAGATTGCGATCAGAGATGTTACCAAAATATGAACGACACCGCCCATCCCATGTTCAAGTGTCCCATAAAAATATGATATAAATACCATCACCATGAATGATACTTCTTAAGGTAAAGCTATTTTCGTTCTTTTATTGCTTGTGTAGCGTTAAATTTGTTGAACGTTGATGGTATATACATACATACGTAGGTTATTTTAGTAACAGTGAGTTTTCTGGATTAAAGGTAGAAATCAGAATATTAATTTATTTGCAAAAATACTGTGACAAATGTTGTTACAAAGAAATACATTCAAGATTCAAGTATTTTGACCAGAATATAGCGGCATGCAAATATTAATTTATATAAAATTAAAATTAGTAATTATGTCAAAATCAAACAATATTAAATCAATATAAATAATTAGATTGGATGTCAGGAGAAATTTATAATAATAGTATAAAGAATAGTCATAACTATTATAAAATACGGCTTATTCCCGCCCGCTCCGCTATTTTGCTCCCAAGCGCTCCAAGACAAAAATAAAATATTATTATTATTATGTAAAATCGTTCCCAAGGGCTCCAACGCTTATGAAAAATTATTTATCTAAATCCTCTGATCTCCATATATTTATTCCTAGGAGATTCTCTATATTATATTAAATTCAAAATATATTACAAATAATTAAATTAAGACCTACTTACTAGTGTGTTCCCGACAGCTCCAAAACAAACTGTGTGGTTAGCAGAATTCAAACATGTAATAACATAATATTAGTTTTTGATAAGAAATAACATCTCAAAGTACCTAGAGAATGTTTTGGAGCTGTAGGGAATTAAACTGGTAAGTGTGGCTTTATTTATTATTTTCATATAAAAATCGTTGGAGCTCCTGGTAACTAATGTATGGAAAAATGAATTTTAGAGAACGATAGATTTGGTGCGCACGGGAATAAGCCAATAAAACATATATTATATAGGTACCCTATGTTCTTTCCTATACCCCCGACAATGTGTATACGAAATTTCATAATGATCGGTCAAGTAGTTAAGGTGTGAAAGCGTAACAAACAAATAAGCATACAAGCAAACTCACATTCGCACTTATAATATTAGTTTGGATTAGGATTTTTTGTTCTGTGTTACAGTTGACACATTAGCAGTAAAATTGCACTTCGCGGAGCTCAATGGTTCCGTTATTAATGGGTCCATATTAATAGTCTCTACTGGATCCAATCTTGCAGGTTACAAAATTGAATCCCATCCGTTTCATGTCATTCCATTCCTATTCGATTTCACAACGAATGGAATGAATGTACGTTGCATCTGATTTGCTATATATTGTATCTATCTATTCTTTGTATTTTAGTCACTGTATGATTATTTTTTTGCTGTAGTTGATGATTTTTTTGTTAACCTGATGAATTGCTTTAGAAATTAAGTTTGTGTGCATTTCTCAAATAGGTAATATTTTGTATTCTATTTTCTTTTATTACGCGTACGTTTTTTGCTTCTACAAAAACTAAACTTACTAAAAGAAAATACCTTGGGCATTAATTTCGCGTTCTTACATTTATATTGTGTACCTATGTCTAGTCTAGTAATGTCTGTTGTTACGTTACAGGAAATTCTTCTAATATCTATACTAATATTATAAAGCTGAAGAGTTTGTTTGGTTGGTTGAACGCGCTAATCTCAGGAACTACTGGTTCGAATTGAAAAATTCTTTTAGTGTTGGATAGCCTATTTAGGGAGTAAAGCTATAGGCTATATAACATCACGCTAAGACACACGGGGGCCGCGCAGTAATGATAAACGCGGGTGAAACCGCAGGCACATCTAGTCTATACTAATATTATAAATCTGAAGAGTTTGTTTGTTTGGTTGAACGCGCTAATCTCAGGAACTACTGGTCCGAATTAAAAATTCTTTTAGTGTTGAATAGCTCATTTATCGAGGAAGGCTATAGACTATATAACATCTCGCTAATCATATCAGGCGGCGTAGTAATCATAAACGCAGGTCAAACCGCGGGCACATCTAGTGTAATTATAAACAGTAAGTAACTCAGAGCCCGCAGTATTTATTAATGGACTTCATATTCCCTTTTCTGCAGGCACAATCACACTGTGTCAGTAATACTACACTGTAGTCAAGAATATTTCAATTGTATAGCGCCTAACATTAACACGTAGTTAATAACAGACGAACACACTCAAATTAATCTCGCACTTGTTAATTTTAATAAATCTACCCGAGACAGGTAATAATAATTACGAATCTTTGATAAATTAGTTTTAATTACTGCTAAGAGATTTTTCATTCGTATCACGTTACTATATTTGGAGGTTTACATTATGTTATAGTAGCGATAGCTCAGTGGGGAGATCAACAGACTGCAATGCAGAGGGTCTCGGGTACGAAGCCACGTCGCGCACCTCTAAATTTCGGAAGTTCTATGACTTTTCGAAATTATGTGCGTATTGATTGACAATTATCGCCTGTTCCGTGCCTCGGAGAGCACGTTAAGCCGTCGGTCCCGGCTGCCATGAACATCTATGGCAGCTGTTATTGGGAAGTCATTGCCCTCTAATATCCTGACACTGGTCTAGCTTTAGAGTATCGTTAGCCTTCAGGTTGCGGAGGTCAGATGGCAGTCGCTCCGTGTAAAAACTGATATCCAGTCAAATCCGGTTAGACTAGAAAGCCGACCTCAAGTGACTTGGGAATAATAAAGGCTAAGGAGAAGCAGATATTATGTTATACGGGTAAGAATGTCTTCTTCAAACTCATATATGGCACAAGTATATTTTGACTGGACAATACATAATAATATATGCTGTGGTGTAATGGGAGCTGTAATTTCTGTACTCACCAGTTGGCATCATTAGCAAGTAAAGTCCTATCAATCTTGTCATAGCTGTTGTCAAAAGGCTGTCAAAAGCTGTTTTCGGTGGTACTCGTAATATCGGTTTTTATGGTTACTGTTGAAGTGATTATGAAGTATGAGGTCTAGACCTTATCTTATCTTGTGTGTGAGGGCCAGTCGGTACAGACCGGCAACACTTCGACCCAGTGGGATCTTTTGTGTCAGCCCCAAGATTTATCCCTTAGCTATCTCCTTATGAATGTACTGCATTAGTCGCAGTATACAATTCAGAGGGAGAAGCCTGAAGTCTTCAGGGTTTGGATATGCCAATCCCATCAGACCCATCCTAAGTCCAGCCAACGCGTCGCATTCACACAGTAGGTGCGATATGGACTCGTCCTGTCGGTAAGGTCCTAGACCTTACTATCTACTAGCAGCTCTAGTGAAATCAAGAGCTAAAGCCCTCATAGTCTGACGCAGTGTCGCTTGTACAATCTGTTAATTCCAATAATTGACAGATTAACGTTATTATGCGAAGTAAGTTTAATATAAAGTAAAAGTCTATTCATTTATATAGGTTATAAATGTCTGCATTTCTAACTGGTCATGCTTTTCTATTAGGCAACTTTGTAGTTCGTAAGGACAACAGATTCTTTTCTGCTTGATTATACTATATAACTAGGTATATGGAACTACATATAAATCTAACATGAATTAAAAAAGCACGTACGACGTATAACTTAGTTTTCTTTTTTAATATAATTCTTCTTCAATTTTACCAAACAATTTAAATAATCGACATACTTTATTAATGGGATTTATACTTTTTATTTTCTTTCGAAAACTTAGGCTTGTTAATGCCCTTAACACACTACCAAGCTCTATACTGTTACTAAAAATTGCCTGACACACATCATATTTGACCCTAGGAATAGAAACTGGCACTGCACGATTGGTCGTAAACATAACTACAGAATATGCAGCAATACTAACAAAAAAGTTTTACATTATGTTTTGTTCTATGCATAAAATTATTACAAAAAGCAACGCACGCAAAGAAAATATACAAAAGCAAGGCTTAATTGCTGAAGTCTTCAACAGCAGGCTTTGAGCGACTGAGCGATATAGAAAACGAATATTAAAGAAGCAAAGTTACGTACAACACAAGTAAGAACAGCACAAAATACTTACTAAACAATATGAAAATATTCTTAAACAATATAGTTCTCAATTTTCTACTAGTTATTTTGTTTTTGAAGTGAAAACTTCTTTAGGCGCGTTGAGCACTTCTTGGGTGAACAAAAATCATAGAACTCGCGTCATCGTTACGCTTCCACGTTTTCCATTTATGAATTATTTTAGAGTATAATATCTCAGAAATGGTACGTCCCACGCAAAAAATAACGAAATTTTGATCCCTTTAAGAGAGTATCAGGATTCCGACCCGCCATTTTTTTGTATTTTTTTTTTTTGTGTTTTAAGTGTTTATGATCAAGGATTAAAGTTTGTACTTCTATCGGCAGTCCCCAAAGACCGCCCCAATTTTTTTTTATAAAACTTGAAAAAAGCTATCGCGAATAAGATTAGCAAGGATAATTCCACAGCTTTTCTTTCTTTCCAATTTTAAATATTATTTTAATACTACTGTTTAACATTTTAAATGTTAACCTGCAGCACAGCCGATAAATTAATCAACATTTATTTTGTATAACATAATTAATGATTGGTGTATAAAATAAAATATCTTAATTTTGTTGTAATTTTTATATTACAAACTAAATGATTGTAGTAAAAAAGCCCTTTATAAATTCGATTAATACATCCAAAACTGCCTGCATTAGGTACATTTAAAACCTATATTGAATAAAGTAAAGGTGCAGTATACGGTACAAGATTAGGGAAATATGATTATACATCGGCTTATTCAAATAGGAAAGCTTGTTAAACCAAAATATTTGCAATAATGAGGCCAAAGCCATGGACAAAAGCTCACTAATTAATCCTCTATAATCAGTCTGAGCCTGCCGCAAAGCCAGTATTGTCATCAACCATACAACATATATATTTATATCATACAACAATAAATATACGTCTAGCTATTCAAACTTTCAACACAGATCTAAATTCTAATAAAAATTATAATAAAATAGGCTAATAAATTTTAAAAACTTCTGTGATTTTCTCGTTATTTTTATTATGTTTTGCTACCAGAAACTAATGATAGAAAATCTTTACGGTCAACATCGTTATAGCATTGTAAACCTTTCAAGTTATTTCTATCTCATTATATTATGTAGTATATTAATAGAAAATACGTTGTGACATCAGCAAACCCAAGGAGGATCCATTCTCATTGAAATAAAACTACTTTATATTTTGTCACGTTTGTTTTAAAACATACATACATACATAGATTCACACCTGTTTCCCAGAGGGGTAGGCAGAGACTACGGATTTCCATTTGTAGGAAATGGAAATCCTGACATACTTCTCTGGCTTCATTCAATTTCATCACATTCCTCATACACGCCCGTCGGTTCAAGGTGCTTTTAACCTGGCCTTTGTCCAGAACGCCTCCGATCTGATCGAGAAACCTTCGCCTAGAGTTCCATTCACACTAGCCTTATAATCTGTCTTAGTCTTTCCTCGTCCATTTTTTCTACATTTTTTAAAATACAATTTGAAATATACAACGCGACAAAATAAAGTAGTTTAATTATTATTTTGATGTATAACATACGCTTAAACGTAAAACAATATTATTGCTCAATGAATAAGTTTGATATTTGAATGTTATCCAATGACATGCCTAATATGGTTGACAAGTAAAATTACAAGTTGACAAGTAAAAGTAATAGCAACTTGATATTATCTTAGTATCTCTGATTTCAAATGAAAGTGGCAGATATCAAAATTAATTAACAAGATTGAGCTCCTGAGCATCACACACCTGGCGTTGCTGTCACAATATTATGTTGATACTGGAAAAAATTATTTCGGTTCAAGTTTCAACTAAAAAGCCAAAGAGTAGGTCAGAAGCCTTATTTAATCGGTATGACGACCGTTTTTATATATCTATTACATAAATGTAATGTTCTCGTGGTTACTGGCTGATGATAGGATGGATCATGTTTCTTTTACTATTTATAATTAACTAGCTTTTGCCCGCGGCTCCGCTCGCTTTAATTTAGAATTTGAATATCAATTTGGGTTATACTCCGCTTATAATAATATAATTCAATCATGATTCGAAAGACACGTGGCGCCATCTATTATCATAATAAAGTTATTGTCGTTTTCCTCGGGAACAGTATTTTTTTCGGGATGAAAGGTAGGTTATGTCCGTTTCTGTACACTTGACAATGTATATGCAAAATTTCAGGATGATCGGTTTAGTGGTTTAGGCGTGAAAGGGTAACAAACAAACACAAACTCATTTTCGCTTTTATAATATTAGTTAGGAAGTTAGGATGGTTAGGATTAGGATTAGGATTATTGAAATCATGTGACGAAATTTTCTTCGCTGTACAGTTGCTTTATAATACACACTTGGCACTTGCACCTTGCTGGTCTAGTATATAAAATTCGCTGTGGAAACAGCGCAAGAGACAAAACTGTAATTTAAATGTATGCTATATCTTTATATATATAAATCTTCTGTGTGTGTGTGTTTGTAATTGAACATCTCCTAAACGGCTGGACCGATTTTGATGTGTGTGTTCAAGTGGATTCGAGAATGGTTTAGATTTGGTTTTCTTTTTGTTTTTTTTCGTGTGTACAGGACATCGTCTGTCGGGACAACTAGTAATACAATATAATCTCATGTCTTTGTCCAGAAAATAAGCCGTATATGTATTATATCCACATTTCACCAGCTATGGTTTTAGACCTAATGCAATAGAGGTTGAATCATCGAGCCTTTTGCCGTATATCAACCGCAATTCCAGACTCCGTGCTGCTATAGAATATCCAATAACTATTTCGAAATCCGGGCATCGTATCCGAGACCTCATGCACAGCAGGCAGTTATAGAGAGGTATATACTGTATCAAACAATAAATTGATAAAGCTTATTAATTCAGTGTAAAAGTTTGAAAAAATGATAGTGGCAGTCATAGGAATATTCGTAGAAGTATTCACAGAAGCACCAACTAGCGACTATAAAATTAATGATATACACACGCAGTACGAAATTGTAGGCAAGTCGTAACTCATTTACAATTAATCATTCCGGCTTTAGCGTAATGTATTCAGGGGTTAAAACTATTTGCATACTGCTACATATCTCTGCGTTAACAAGCTTCATATGTAGTTATGTGGTACTTATTTTAGATTTTCCAGGATTAGTGAAATGTTGAAGAAATTGTTTGTACATTCGGTTTCTGTTCGTTAGTAAACATGACTGATTGATTGATGGCTAAAACTTTTAGGATGATTTGGACTACTTATATTCTTAGTAATTCAGTTCCTAACTGTGATTGTATAATGAAAAGTAATTTTTGCCATGCTACGATAATGGAATGTCAAGATTTGTCAGAAATGTTGCAATAAAATAGAAGGGATAGAAATTAATTAAAATTAACAGTAGGATCTCAGAATTAATTTAATAACACGTGAATATACAAATTTTCATAAGTTACGTGAGCTTTCAACATATTAGGTATAATTATGTAAGTACTTACCATTATGATCACGAACACTTATTTGCATGGGATATATTTTATGTACATTTGTATGTGCCGCAAATAATAATAATAATTATTATTTATTTATTTTTTCACCACAATATAAACATTATTTACATTTGGTAGGTTACATAATTATTTAAATTAGATATTGTGGGGAGACTGGTACCTAAACTAGACTCTCCACTCCTTAGGCTTTACATCTTATTATGTACAGTTTATACTAGTTTGCAGTAAGATATTTATTACAATTAAAGCCAAAGATAAAATAAAAAGGTAATAACAAAAAAATAAATTACATAATAAAAAAATATATATTGTTTAGAGTCTGAGTGTTATTTGTGTCCGTTGCTCGAATATTATTATAGTCCCCCACGACACTGAAATTATTAAGCCTAGTTAAATATAATAAATATAAATGAAGTTTTTGTTTGACTTTAGGTTTTCAAATTTTGCTCCGCCTGTTATACCTTTCAACCAAAATAATCCAATCTGGTAGAACCGCGTAACATCAGCCTATCTATTAATCTCTCATTTATGATTGACAGTTCTTATGCTTTTATCGAGGTAGTCATCAAAGTGTCGCATATCAAAATGTGTCTGCATATCAAATTACAGATGTGGTTGATTACTTATAGAATAGTAGCATATAAATACGTGAGAATTATTTGTAGGCTTAAGGAAATCTAATTTGTAAATTATTCATTTATACAGGGGTTATGGGACTTATAAGCATTCAAATGATCTTTGGCTGCAAATAACAGATACCGTTCTACTTTCTTTCTACAAGTCTTGTTTTTGACAAGTTTACTAAGTCACATATGTACACATATATTACAATATACATATTGCCTTATATTTTCACTTGTACAATAATAATGATTACCTTCATAATTTTACACTAAGGCTTGTTGTCGTATTACACGTTTTAAATTTATTTTAGTTGTATTTATATCTGTAATTATTATAACTTTAAAATCAGTTTAATAGATTAATAAATAATTATAGGACTTGCCATTTTACTTCATTAAAATGAAATAATGAATTACGTTTTAATAATACTAATTCACATGTCATGATCTATGCATCCGTATTTCCTGAATATGAGCGATAGATGGCATTGTGCTCCTTTCTGAAGCTAGTGTATTATTTTATGAAATAGTAGCTTTTGCTCTCGGCTTCGCCTGCGTAAAAGTAGGTTAACTAGGTTAGAAGTAGCAATACTTTTCATTTTATTTTTAAATAAAATAATTATACCGTATGTCAACATAACTTTACACCCTTAAAACCCTTACAAAAAACATACAAATAAAAAATTAAATCTTTCCTCTTTATAATATTAGTATAGATAAACGGGTAGTATTTAACTGCACAGCAAAAAAATATTAATTGCACAGCAAAATAATACTAATTGCACAGCAAAATATATTTAAAGAAATCAAACTAAGTCGACGGAGCTCCGCTTCGCGGGGCTCCTATTTTTGGGTAGGTTTAAGAAGGAACCTAACATAACCTAACCGTTCCGAGACGGAATGCAGTGATTTGAGGCATAAAGGTACTCGTTATGCTGTGCAATAGTTGCTGTGCAATTAGTATTTTTGATGGTCATTATAATTAATCCCTAGATAAACCAAATTATCTTAAGCTAATGTAGCAGAGATGCAGCTGTAATGATATGAAATAGATTTTTACAATATAACTTGAAATTGTACTTCTTTCTTAAAGTAAACACGTCAATACTACAAAAGCAACCGAGGGGAATCATCAAAAAGATAAATTGTTTTATATCCCCCTTAAATGTTTAAAAGAAAAACAAGAAAAAGTCATGAAAGGCGATCGATTACATTAAAAATTAACTATATTCGTTTGCAACCCTTGTTTTCTCAAGGAAATTGGCATCATCCCCCTCTCGTGCATTAAGTAAACTTTCTTACAACAACTAAATAATAAATTATGTTCAATATGCAGTCGAAATAATTCAGTTAGTACAGAGTTTAGCTAGTTATATTATTACGACGGCAGGGAATATTGAATATGTTTTAATTGAATAATAATAGAGTTATTGTAGAATCGTTTAATTAATTCAAGGTAAGGTTTGATTGTGGAGGGAATGTTCTTTTACATTTGCGATACAGTAAGCGGTATAATAGCAAATTTACTGTAACAGTTATTCCATTAGTAATCATGTGTTATGTATATTTGTATGCGTATTCCTGTTTTTATATTTATTTTTACTATTATAATTTTGTAATTAATGTGTCAGTGTCTCTACGTTAATTAATGTAAATGGTTTTGTATCGTTTTAATTAACTATCCTAATCCTAACTAATATTATAAAAGCGAAAATGAGTTTGTTTGTTTGTTACCTTTTCACAACTAAACCACTGAACCGATCTTCCTGAAATTTTGCATATACGTTTTCAGGTATACAGAAACGGACATAGGCTACCTTTCATCCCGAAAAAAATTGCTGTTCCCGAGGTAAACAATAATAACGTTCTTATGATAATAGATGGCGCCACGTGTCTTTCGAATCATGATTGAATTATATTATTACAAGCAGAGTATAACCCGAATTGATTGTCAAATTCTAAATTAACGCGAGCGAAGCCGCGGGCAAGAGCTAGTAAATAAATAAATATGATGGGATAGTTTGTATAAATGGCTTTTCTTTATTAAAAGACAATTCCCGCACTAGGAATGTTTCGTGTGTCGCGGGAAACTTTACATACAACGGACACAAAGAACACCTAGACTTGGAATAAACATTTGTGGATCACACAGTTTGGTCCCGTGTGGGATTTGAATCCTCAACGGATAATAACGTCATTCGTCAAATGGCGTCATGGCGTTTAACTTAAAATCACCTATATTCAAGAAGTTATCATTTGATTTATTAAAATCTAATTGATTTCAATTTGAAGAAAAGAAAACTTACACTTTATTACAAAATTTTGAAAACACTACTATTATTATTAAACTTTACTAATTATATTAAGCTAATTAAATTATTGAAAATAATTTAAACAACGAGGTAAAATCCGTACATATTAGTTTAATTTCAATGAATAACATTCGCGTAAACAGAAGACAGTATTATGTAAAAAAGAAAACTAATTCGTAAAGTAATATCCACGACATCTATTTACATAAATTGATAACACTTACCTGCTGTGTGTAATGCTTTTTGCTGCTCGGATAGCGCCAAGTCACGGTCACCCATAAATCCAGCATTGTGACCGGTACCATAACAAACAGCATCACAACTCCACACTATAGATACTAATCATCAAATAATTCCGAGTCTGAGATGCCGTCCACAAACCATGTTTCACTCAAAACGATCACATGAGTTCAAGCAAAGCCCGTGATAGAAGGTTACCGAGGTATTTTTCAGCTACAAACTAGATGTCGATACGTACCTTTCAAATCATTGTCAGTATTCTACGCGGGCGGTAGCTAGTCCCTGTAGAAATCTAGTTCTAAAGCCTTAAACTCATACAACCGTCGCTAGTCAGGTAAAATGCCATTTTATTTAACTTAGACAAAGCAAACCAACCACCCCTGTATCTACCGGAGCGAAACACATCCCCATCATAAAATGATGCATTATTAAATTCTATACGTTTGATCTCACGAAATAAATACGATATTGTATGACAAAATTTTGTTGTGTTTTTTGTCTTTAACTGTTTTCCTTCAGATTATATTGGGAATGATCGTGGTATACGTAGGGGAATTCTGTTTAAGTCACTATTTGTACGAATTATGCTCAAAGTGAAAAATAAAAAGTTGTATATTTCGTTATGTATGATCACTCGGGTAAGTCCTCTGAATTTCTAAGAAGGAGAAAAAAAAGTCTGTCTTATGTTGTTGCAAGGTTTAGTTTCTATATGTACTGGGTCAATTATGTTTTACCCGATTTACAGAAAATGTCTCAGATAAATGAAAACTTTTGCAATGTGCTTAATTTTAAATCCTAACTTCCTTACTAATACTATAAATGCGAATGTAAGTTTTTTGTTACGCTTTCACGCCTTACCTACTCGATCGATAATCATGAAATTCTCATACACGTTGTCAGGGGAACAGAAAAGGACATACATTTTATTCAGAAAAAGTACTGTTACTAACCTAACCTACATTTACACGAGCAAAGCCGTGGGCAAAATCTAGTTACTTATAGAAGGCATGGACAATGATCACACAAGTTATAAGAAGACACAAAAAATACCAGCTTATTTGAGCCCTAATAAAATATGTGCCAATTATCTCACCGCCTATTATATGAGACCAATATACATGGCCAAACGCATAACCATTCAAAGATATACAATAGTGGCTATGCTTGCAAAAGACATAATATACCGTGAGGGAGCCACGCTTCGGCACGAATGGGCCGGCTCGACCGTAGTGATACCACGGCCTCACAGAAGACCAGCGTGAAATACCGCTTGCGTTCTTTTCGTCGAGTGAGTGAGGGTACCGAAGGCCCAACCCCCCTTTCTGGGGGGAGGGGGCAAACCTAAAAGGCCGGAACGCACTTGTGACTCCTCTGGTGATACGGGTGTCCATGGGCGGCGGTAATCGCTTACCATCAGGCGAACCATCTGCTCGTTTGCCTCCAATACCATAAAAAAAGGCATGATGAAGTAACAACGCTCAAATTTATTTTATATTATACGTTCAGCATAAATTTCTCCATAAACCTAATAAATAAATACATGACCCATATACAGTAACAAAATACCGCAGACACTTGTCTCTATAAATACACAGACACCATTAGGGATATATTAAGAATTTAAAAGGGTGTCCGAACAGAAGCAGTTGGCCATTTTATTTATACCACTTGTATTTTACTGAACTGGTTAAATTTTGAATAACACAATTTAAAACTAGTCAAGAAACGGAATTGAATTAAGCAAATCATAGTTAGAAGATATTACACGGTACGTATGGCCGAACTCCGATTGGAAGCATTGTATTTGGACAATTTATTATGTTTATGTCCTGAATAGTGTGCTCACTCAACAATTTTAAGCTTTAACCTAATTCTACCCTTCCTATTTCTAAGTCAGTTGTAAGTAATCTATCGCTCTGAATTAAGTAGTTTAGTTTCAAAATCCTCTAAAATACTTTTTACAAGATAATGGTAAATCTCAAAAAAACATTTAAGACATAATATAAATGGACTATTTCAGCGGTGTTTGCAACAAACTGCTACTTTTATGAGCTTATTTAATAGAATTTGAGTGGGTTTTGTTGAAAAGTATCAGTGCTATGCGATAGAAGCAATGAAGGAACTAAATATTCAATCGGAACATTATTTTTGTTCTGATATCGTTTTGGCGGGTTTTGAAACTATACTCCTCAATTAGGACCCAAAATTATTTATAATAATTTCTTTGAGTGTATGTATGTAGATTTTTATTACTAAACAAATGCGGGATACTCATATTTAGTCTGTATTTTTGAATATTTTACAAAGATTCTGGCAACAGTAAATAAGTATGTACATTCAATTTGTTTGATTTGTGGTTAGTAAAAAAAACTAAAATATGTGTACACATAAGCTCATCTTGAAAGGGAATTGAACGCGTTCATTGATGTTGAAAAACAACTGCACCGCTAAGGTGTATCAAAAATAAATACATCCGTTCACAGCTAAGTACATCCGTATGATGTAACTTAAACTTGTACTCTAAATATAGGTACACACTGTTGCTACAACAAAAACACGAAGTCAAAACATTAATAAAAAAGAAAACAAACAAAATCGTTCGTTTCACACCACTGTCACATCACTGACCGTTACTAATAAACAAAGACTTACGAATAAAATGAACCTTAGCCTCTTTATTATAGAGCACAAAATTAAATCGTACAGAACTTGTAATCTTGGCGAAATAAACAGACAACTTAATGTCAGGCTGTCATCCACAGATTATGCAAAGTAGCTTCTTTTTTTTCTATTACCATAATACGCGTGGCAGAATGTTTGATGTCATAAAGCAACGTGGGAAAGGCTAACACACACTGTACGTCGTAGAGTCTATCAAATTTTTTGACAAAGTATAGTCACCTTTATTACTGTTGAATAAGACTATTTTTCGTGAGTACTTATTCTAATATGCGGGCGTGTTTGTCCGTTTGTTCTAAACCAAATTATCAAATTACAGACATATCAAATTTCCATCACCGGCCCTTTTTTGTTCTAGCAATGAGTATTAATTGATTTCTGGTTCACTTTATACTGTTAGCATTGGTATACTAACGAGCAAACAATTCCGTATTAGTTCTTCCGTTGCCGACAACTATTAAGGACTTCTTTTGTATTTTAAATTACCATATGTTTTGTAATACATAATGTATAAGATCACTTGTCTTATTAGTACGTAAATAGAGTATGGACTTTGATTTGAACCGTTAATTAAAAGCTTTGATGGAAATAATTATGATTATTCAGGTAGTACAACATCACTAATTGTGGAACTCGAGTGTAGCTTTAGATTGTAAAACAGATAATTTAGCTGCAGAAGCCATTAAATTTGTCAATAGTCATAGCAATATTGACTACAGCTTTTGCGAATAAAGCTGCGAATTTACTTAAGTCCCATTTGGAGTGTGACTGCCAAATTAGAGACTGATTCGGTACGTGGTACTAATTTGAAGTAGCCATAATTCTTTTGTACAATTCATGAAATGAATTGGACAATTCGCTAAGTGTGGCAGTTGACAACGTAATTTAGGTAATAGCCTTTGTCTTTGACAGACTTGTACCCGATTAAATTTAAACAAAGAGGACAGGCCTCCGGTCGCTAAACCAACAGCAACAGTATGTAGTAGAAACAAATTAGGATACAGTTAGAAGTCACTCATCTTCTTGATGACATAATCCATTATGTCCTTATTGACTGTAATGATACCTATGAGGTGTCAGGAAGTACGTGACTAAGATCACACAGCCGCAAAACATTATTTATCAACGTCCTGCAGAAGACAGGTTTCAGATATCAAAGAACATGTTTCATAGTTAGCATAAATTTCAACGTAATAGCAATTGAATACCACCACTAAAAATAATGATTTTAATTAGCCTTTTTCAGACAGGCATTTGGCAGATGGTAATATTTGAGTTATTTAAATCCAATATCACAAATCACCGAGTTCCAGTTTAAAAATGTCAGTTTAAAATTTGGACACATCAATTTGTAAGTTCTCCTTAAATGCGGTATTTTCGAATGCGCAGGAGTGGCGCGTGTTTGTTGCCAATTACAAGGGCCGAATGACAAATGTGCACGACATAAAGTACTGTCACTAACGAAATTTTTGAACATTATACATGGCTATGCATGAAGGAATTTTATGAAATATATTAATTTGAAACATCTATTCTAATAATTAGAAGCAAATTACTGATAGCGAAAAATCTTCTTTTTAATGTTGATTTTAATAAACTTTCCTAATAATTTAGTGTAAATTACTGATACTAAAATCTATTAGATACCGCAAGCACTTGCATTGACATTTATTTTCCCTGAAAATTAATAGAAAATGTGCACTGAGCAAAATTTAATAGAAGACCAGAACGTAAATTTTACAGTAGTAATTTATTCCTTATGTCTGGTCATGTTTCATCTTGCAAATTTATTATAGCAGCTTCAGCCGCAAATGATTCATCTGCCTCACCACAATATTTTCGAGGAAAGTCTGAACTTGACAAACATAACACTATAAATTCATTTGTGTTGACAACATCAAAGTTGCAACTCGTATGTACTACCATGCTACGTTTACTCTGACTAATGTCTCACTGTGTCTTGCAGCTAACGGGACATTTAAGTTCAATTTAACATACTTCAAGTACGGATGTCTTAATGACTAATGCCACGATTGTGTTTACTTATCTGTTGTTCTTTATTTTTTCAGTGTTCATTCTGGTTTAGGGTGGAAACTGGTGATTTATATATAAATAGTGGCAAACGAGTATTCGGTAGTGATGTTTAAGTGGTTACTGAAGACTGTGATTGCTTTGAAAAATACTCAAAGTTGGAATGCGAGGCAATATGTATAAGCGAAGTTTAGGTATGTGAATCTTCAGTACGTTTACTTATCTTTGTCCCTCCTCACTCTCTCACTTACTTTTATAAATGTTGCCTATAATATATGTATTTGAGCTAATGTATTCAAACCAACATCAAAAAATTAGTAACTGCAGGCGTTTTTTTTGCATGAAATGAAAATATAATTCATATATTATGTTAGAATTGTATTTACAGCAATATTTTTAGCAAAAAATTAATAATTGTAGAAAACATTATTTCTAAGAAAAATGCATGTCTATGGGTAATCAGAAAGTGTTATTGTGGGTGTCCAAATGACATGCTTCATGGTAAACATGGATATATATGTATTTACTGGTACCAGTTACATATAATATAAATAAATATTGAACTACACCCTTACTCAGTGGTTGCGGTGAGACGACTGCCGCGCGGCGCTACTGCATACTTGCGCCTGACCAAATAATAATAATAATAATATTGATTTATTTCTTCTCACATAAACACTACAAATTTTGTTACATAATGTGTGTAAACATTGATAAAATTCAACAAATTTCTTTACATTTTGTACAAATTAATTTATGTGAGAAGCTGGTGTCTGAGATAAAACTAAAGCGTCAGCAATGTCGCTACACGTATAAAAGAAATTTTGCGGCTTCGGTGGTGGCGAAAGCCATAGTATATCATAGTATAGTATAGTATAGTACATGCAAACGTGATATATATAACTTGTTATTAGCAAAGCAAAATACTACGTGCCGTAATACATAATAGTTAATATTGTTAATTATGCAAATAAAGTAAACATCATAATTTCCCTTTCCTATATAGGTCCGTACTACGTATGTATAATAACTTAGTATATAAGCCTTAATTAAGTAACAATAAACCAGTCAATATTCAATCACCACATCGTCGTTTTAATTGGTTCATAAAGCAACACGCAATAATTGGTGACCCCGACGTGATCTATTGGTCTCTAGTGCTGATATAATACCGCGACGACCGGAACCCAATTTGGTTTTCAGCGGTGAATCTAGAGAACAATAGTATTACGATATTATCACATCCTCATAACGTCAGAAGGAAAATGGCTCCACCAATAACTCCTTCAAAAGGCGACTCAGGCTGCGAAACTGTTGCTGCAATCACGGTCACGGAAAAACTACCGCAATTTTGGACAGACTCACCACGATTATAGTTCGCTCAGTTTGAAGCCATCTTGGCACCACAAAAACAGGGCGAAGACTACAAATACAATATGGTAATATCTAAATTACCAAAAGAGGTAGTCCATCAGGTTAGTGACATTTTGACTAATCCTCCCAGCGATAATAAGTACTCCACCATCAAGGAACGTCTAATAAACTGCTACGAAGAGAGCGAACACCGACGTTTTCACAGACTACTATCAGAAATGAACCTCGGAGACCAAAAGCCTTCCCAGCTCTTGAGAAAAATGAAGGAAGCGGGATGTGGAAATATAAACGACGACACTATTCGTCTTCTGTGGCTAAGACAACTTCCCGCTTCGCTAACAGCGATTATATCGGTTACAAACAATTTATCATTAGACAACTTGAGCGAGTTAGCCGATAAAATATATGAAAACTTGACCTACAACAAGAATACCACTCAAGAGACATCGGTTGACATTAATTTAATAACAAACATATCGTCACAACTTGCAGCTATGCGAATAGAAATAAATGCATTACGTAGCGCACGCGAGCATCAACCTATGCAACGCAGCAAATTCCATTCACGCCATACGTCACACTCACGGTCAAGGTCGCGCCACAGAAGCTCGCATAATGGAATTTGTTATTATCATAATCGTTTCAAGCAAGATTCGTATAAATGCAAGAAGCCATGTTCGTGGAATATGAACAAAAATATCAGGCCGTCGGAAAACTAGAAGTAGCACAGAAAACGACGGGTCTCTGTGCTATTCACCCAGCAAACCGTCTAACTATAACTGACTCAAACAGTGGTTATAGATTTTTAGTCGACACGGGTGCTAACATTTCGGTTATCAATCGCACAAATAACGAGAGCAAAGCATGCGAATACAAATTATTCGCCGCCAACGGCAGCCCTATAAATACATACGGGGAACGCACTTTAATGCTTAACCTAGGACTTCGCCGAAGCTTTAAATGGACATTTACCATTGCCGACGTCAAGATGCCAATTCTGGGAGCTGATTTTCTGGATTATTATCAATTATTAGTAGATATACACGGAAAAAAACTGATCGATAAAAAGACAGGTTTGAAAACGCCTGCCAAAATAGTGAGAGCAAACATTGCATCAGTCCGATCGTTAAACGCTTCTCTACAGGAACCAATAACGCGATTGTTAGAGAAATATGAAGACATTACAAAGCCTAGATCGATGAACCTACCTACCAAGCACCAAGTACAGCATCAAATAATAACAAAAGGTTTCCCAGTATTTACTCGAGCGCGTCCATTACCTCCTGATAAATACAGAATTGCAAAACAGGAATTCCAAGACATGATGGATATGGGAATTTGCCGACCGTCAAGCAGTCAATGGGCATCGCCACTTCATTTAGTCAAGAAGAAGAATGGCGAATGGAGAGCATGTGGAGATTACCGCGCACTAAATAAAATAACAGTACCAGACAGGTACCCACTTCCAAGGCTACTTGATTTTACGTACGTGGCAAGCGGAAAAGGAATTTTCAGCAAAATAGACATAAAGAAAGCTTTTCACGTTCTGCCCGTAGCTGAACCAGAGAAAACAGCGATTATAACCCCTTTTGGACTTTTTGAATTCATCAGAATGCCATTCGGGTTACGAAACGCAGCACAGTCCTTCCAAAAATTTATGGACTCCATATTCAGAGACTTGGACTATGTATTCGTGTATGTAGACGACATATTTATCGCTGATAAGAAAAATAATATTAAGGAACATTATGAACACTTAGAAGAGGTGTTTAAGCGCTTGCATGATCACGGCATAACAATAAATACAAAAAAATGCGAATTTGCCAAGTCGGAAATTGATTTCCTTGGTTATCATATAACGAGCCAAGGGTTGACTCCTACTATGGAAAAAATTCAAGCCATAAACAATTACCCTAAACCACAAACGATAAATGAATTACGACGTTTTTTGGGTATGATTAACTTCTACCGAAGCAGTATTCCACATGCAGCAAAACATCAAGCACCATTAAATAAATATTTAATTAATTGTAAGAAAAATGATAAGACAGTTATACAGTGGAATACCGAAGCAAACCACGCGTTTGAATGTTGCAAGCAGGACATTGGACAATTAACTACATTAGCATGTCCGGACAGCAACGCGCAAATAGCTTTAATGACGGATGCTAGTCTCAAATGCGTAGGCGCTGTACTACAGCAGCGAAGAAACAAAAAATGGGAGCCGATAGCTTTTTTCTCCAAATCACTAAGTGAAGCCCGAACAAAATACTACTTACGATAGAGAGCTACTAGGAATTTATATGGCTATAAAACATTTCAGAAGACTCATCGAAGGACGAGAATTTACGGTCTACACGGATCACAAACCACTAATGCATGCTTTCGATAAGAAGCCGTCATTGGATGATACCCCTAGACGAATCAGATATCTGGATTATATATCACAATTCAGTACGGATATCCAGCACATCAGCGGCCACAAGAATTTGGTAGCCGACGCTTTATCTCGAGTTATCGAAACGATATCCTTACCCTCTGCAATCGATTGGTACGAGGTAGAAAAATATCAAAAGAATGACAGCGAGTTAAAACGATTAAAAGCCAATAAATCGTTAAAAATAGAATTAATACATTTTCCAGATAAAAATATTAAGATTTATTGTGATATATCAACAGGAAAACAACGCCCTTTTATGCCCCTCAAATTCAGGAAAACTATCTTCGAAAGTTTTCATAACATTAGCCATCCTGGTAAGAATACTACGAGAAAACTGATTTCAACTAACTATATATGGGAAAATATGAATAAAGACGTAAATAAGATGACTGAGACATGTTTACAATGTCAACAAGCAAAAATACATCGTCATACAAAATCACAATTCGGAAAATTCATGCCAACAGGAAGATTTTCCCATCTTCATATTGATTTAGTTGGGCCTCTACCCACTTCTAAAAACAAACGATACATAATTACAATGATAGATCGTTGTACTTCATGGCCAGAGGCATTTCCCATAGCTGATATAACTGCAGAAACCGTAGCCAGAACGGTATATGAAGGCTGGATAGCCCGATTCGGATGCCCTGAATACATTACCACAGACCAGGGACGCCAATTTGAATCTGAAATATTCAAAAATTTTGCAAACTTAATGGGAATTCATAAAATTCGAACCTCCCCATATCATCCACAGTCAAACTCTAAAGTAGAACGACTGCACAGAACATTGAAAACGGCATTGATAGCAAGAGGTAACACAATCAATTGGACAAAAGAGTTAGCTACCGTTTTACTTGGCATACGTACGAGTTTACGGCAAGACACAGGATACTCGGCAGCTGAATTAGTATACGGTTCAACAATTAGATTGCCTGGAGCATTTTTCGAGACACATAATAACTCAACATACGCAGATTTTATCAGAGAAATTAAGGACAACTTAGAACACATGATTTCTGTTCCACAAAGACAAAGTAAGAACGACAAGATATTCGTGCACCAACAGTTATCTGAATGTAAGCACGTTTTCTTACGTTGTGACCGATTACGGCCAAGTCTTACACCGCCGTACGATGGTCCTTATGTTGTCATCAGTCGAAATGATAAGATCTTCACGATCTTGATAAACGGACGACAAAAAAGTGTAGCTATCGATAGAGTTAAACCTGCATTCATGTTAAACGATAGCAAGATAAGCAAACGGACAATAGACGACCAGATAACGAAAACTTCACAAGCAGATAAGAAAACAGAAACAAGAACACGTTCTGGTAAAATCTCCCGCCCGACGGTTAGATTCCAATTATAATATATAAGCTAGAATAACACTACTTTATGCATTCACTTAGCACAGCGTCGAAACAACACATAGCATGGGATCAAACTCGAGCCACGAGAAGGAACAAATCAACACGGTGCAGAACAATGCAGTAAAACCAGAAGATTTATTAAACCTGCACTCCCAAGTGGTCGAGGAAGTACAAGGGATCCGGAGCTGGATAATATTCATGACGATAGCAGGGGTTGTCATATGTACAATCGCAACCATAGTCATAGTATTCAAATTCGTAAGCAATAAGATCGAGAAGAGGCTTACGAAAATAATTAGAGACGCAAAGTTGTTTAGAAACGTAGGCATAAAATTAATCTGTATTATTTTTTTTTTCTAATCTAATTATTACTATGTGTAATTTAGTTTTTTTCTTCAAGGGGGAAATATCTATGGCGAAAGCCATAGTATATCATAGTATAGTATAGTACATGCAAACGTGATATATATAACTTGTTATTAGCAAAGCAAAATACTACGTGCCGTAATACATAATAGTTAATATTGTTAATTATGCAAATAAAGTAAACATCATAATTTCCCTTTCCTATATAGGTCCGTACTACGTATGTATAATAACTTAGTATATAAGCCTTAATTAAGTAACAATAAACCAGTCAATATTCAATCACCACATCGTCGTTTTAATTGGTTCATAAAGCAACACGCAATATAGTGGTTAGTGTAACCGAATGCCACGCCTGAAGTCGCGGGTTCGATTCCCGCACAAGTCAAACATTTGTGTGCACGGACATGGTTTGTGTGGTCTGGGTGTTTCTATGTATAATATGTATGTATTTACAAAAAAAAGTATATATTTATGTTTATCCATTGTCTAGCCCAAACTAAGCAGAGCTTATAATATAGGTAATATTATAAGCTCTACTTAGTTTGGGCTAGATGGTGTTGTGTGTATGTGATAGAATATTATATTATACTAGCTGTTACCTGCGACTTCGTCCGCGTAGATTTTAACTAAAAAGCGTTTGTCGCCGCGGAACCCAACTATATTTCTCTGCCCAAGTTACTTAAATGGCGTAGTTTTTATAGTGTAAAGCTAGATAATAGCATGGCTTACTCAAAAACAATATTTAAATATGCGTCGTTAGATTACACGCTGTCACAGAATGCGTAAGAAAAATAAAGATTCACAGCTCCTCCCCCGTAGGTGATACCGTGATAATATGTAGCCTATAATATGTTGACCCGACCTGTTAGTAATATTCGTGCAAAATTTGAAGTAAATCCATGCAGTACTTTTTGAGTTTAGCCCGGACATACATACAGACAAACAGACAAACAGACAAAAATTCTAAAAACTATATTTTTGGCTTCGATATCGATTGTAGATCACGCTTCAAGTATTCTTTTAAAAAATATTCAATGTACAGTTTTGACTTTCCTACGATTTTATTATATGTATAGATTATTAACATAACCAACTTTACTATAATATAGCAAAATTGAGCAATATTGAAATATTTCACTAAAATACGTGGCTTAGTACTTTGTTTAATGAGTTATACATTTAATAATAAAGTATGTATATAATAATATACAAAAAAAAATATCTGAGTTTATTTATATTAGTATTCTACTCAACTTTCTAGAAAAATAAAATATCATCAAGAATAATAAGTAGATAAACAAAAAAAACAGTTGCCCGAAACAAGTCTGAAATTGTCACTCTCAGCATAAAACGATTCAACCAAAGAATCCGAAAATTTTAAACTCCATTTTAATTAGGCAAAAGAAATCAGAGGAGAAAGTTTTGTGCAAAACTCCCCCGACATCACTGAATAATACGAATTTAATTAAAGTTAATTAGTAAAAATATAAAAAAATGTTTGATAGGAGAATAAAAAAATAATTGGACGTGATTGTCATGAAATTATAAGAATTTTACGACCCAAAGTCTTTGTACTTGCTTGTTAAAGTAAAGTTTGATCAAAGTAATAGACATTGAAATTAAACTACTATATACAGATTTTATCGCGTTGTTTATTTGACACTTTATTACATAATTTAGAAACTGTTACACTACTATTACTATTAAACTTTACTAATGTTTAAGCTAATTAAATTATTGCAACTATTAAAACTATTAATATTTTTATTTTTACACTTTTCTCCCGACTATTTTTGTCTAACTTTATAATATTCACAGTCAACCGTGACGTATTAAATAACCTTTTTTTATTGTTTGTTTACATTTTGTCTCAAGACAAAATGAATAGAGTATAGAAGCAACGACTTCATTGACATCATGGACATTATTATACAAACTAGCGGTCGCCTAGTGCTCGAAATCCGACCAACTGATATATATTATGTCATGTCATTATACTCGTATATTGGTATATGTAACCATAGTTACGCGCTTCGACTGCGTGTGTCAAATGCAACCATGCAGTGTGCGTGTAGTGTTTTTTCATTAATTTAATGTATTTATTATACATATTGTATATAAATATTAGCATTCGTCACTTCTTCTCTGTATAAACTATAAGTGTGCGAAATTTCATACTCCTCCGTCCGCCCAATTTTCGTAAAAAGGGATCCAAAGTTTTCGCTTCACGTATTAATATATATATAGATTTTCGAAGAGGAAGGTTGAGATGTATATTATACCAGCATTTATATAACAGCTAAAAGACCTATTATCACCTATAGATCGCTGTTTAGTGGCCTCAGTTCTAGTCTCTATGCTGACTATGAATTTCTTGACAGAAAGACCAAATAACACTTGCCTGCCTCGGAAATCAAATACAAAACCTCGTATCTTTTGTGTTAAAAAGATTACTTCTGGACTAGGCATAATTCCTTCTTCTTCTTCTTCTTTTCTTGTGGTTAGTGGCCAACCTGTTGTCAAGAGTTGTTCAAGCCGCCCGTAGGCCTCTGACATGGCTTAACGACTGCTGTCAATTTGACAACAACCGGGACCGACTTTTTACGTGCCCTCCGAAGCACGGAGACGCTCAGATGAAATACCACTAAGCGGTCACCCATCTATAGACTGACCGCACCCAACGTTGCCACCACCACGCACCAATCGTTTACCGATCAGTGAGTGCAACTGGCTACGAGCGCATAATTGCATAATTCCTGAGTCGCAGGGGCCATTACAAATATTGAAACAACGGACACAAAGAACACTTAAACCAATTGTGTATCACACAAATTTGATTCCGTGCAGGATTCGAACCCATAGTACTCGGCGTAGTGACAGGGACAGTATTCTTGAAACACTACGCTATCCGTGCATTCCATGTGGCAAATAATAATCTAATTAAATTATATATATTTTATGAGTATATTTACGGATATTCCGACTTATATTTCAATTACCTAGTATTATGTATTTTTTAAATAATTGTTAATGTTTTCTGAGCGCTAGCTATCTTCATTTTACCTATAAAAGCAATATTATCAGTACGGTAAATCTTCAACACATGCCCAGCTAGCTACACCTTTGAAATCAAAGCCAGTATTTTATCCTTGAATACCTGACAGTTTCAATGAGACCGGAACGTAAGATAAGCCGAAACTTTCTTACAAACAATCGTAAAGCATTGCGCAAACATCTCGCTACCGTCCAACAATAGCCGGCAGTGAACAAAATCGTGTAGCCCCCTTACGGAACTCGTAGACATTTCTAATAGTCCTTAAGAGTGAGGCAAACAGTTTTACTCCATTGTCCACTTCACTCGACATTGTTACTTGATAGCAAACGTATCTTCTATCTCTAATACAAACCAATTTGCGTCTTATGTCAAGGTACTAAGAGTTTCTACAGTTGCAGCGTAAATTTGTTGATGCGATCGTGCCGTTACCATAGTAACGGGTATTGTCCGAGAATTTTTTCCAAATACCCACAAACTGATTTGGATGCTATGTTCTAATATGAAGGTAGATTTTCAAATGGCAATTAATTTTCAGACGATATATTTTATTATACAAATAATATTTTTCTACAATTGAATTTTTGTTTAGTTGGAATCGTTGACATTATTACCGATGGGTTTATGGTAGTCTATTTTTTATATTAATAAAAATATTTCGTTTTAAAAACTCTAACTCTCATTGCATTTTTTTCAACAAACGTTGATTATTTTCTTTATTCACTTTATCCTGCCTAAATGCTTTTGGGTGAACGTTGGACTGGTGGCAAGACCAACAGCAGTCACGCAGTGGTCTCGAGTTTGATCCTAAGGCTCCCAATTGAATCCTCTGAGAAGGTAATTCTTTATCAAGTTATATACCTACATCATAATTTATCAATTATCACTTAAGGAAACACCGTGAGGAAACCTGCATGTCTGGGAAGCCTCCTTAATGTTTTTAAAGATATGTGAAGTCCACCTTCCGCTTTAGGCCAGCGTGGTGGATTATGGCCTTACCCTTAAACTTTGAAGTGGCCTGGTTGCGGCAGTGGTCCAGTTATATATAGAGTGGATATGATATCATTGGGCATTTTCGACACATTTTATTATACAAAACATTCATATATTTCCAAAAATATCAACTCTAAACAGAATATGGCAACACGACTTTATTTTCATAGAATCTTCAACTTTTTGCGCTGTGATTTTTACAAGCAACTCACAATGCTAACGTTAAGTATTTTTGCAGCAGTGCATCTTGTTATGAGAATAAATCTACGACGAGACAACACATTGAATTGTGCTCGTTTGTTACTGCAGCGATATTAGGGATACTACACATTTAGTAGCTATCATATCATATATTAGATGTTCCCGCGGTTTCACCCACGTTTATCGTTACTGCGCCGTCCCCGTGGGTCGTCGCGTGATGTTATATAGCCTATAGCCTTCCTCGATAAATAGGCTATCCAACACAAACATAATTTTTCAAATCAAAGAATAATTATTGCCATTCAACGTGGCAATGCTGCCAGTCTTCTGGGCATGTTGCCAGTTGACAACGATGCGGAGGAATATTAAGACGCTTTTTAATTTTGTTATTTTATTTTTCTCTTTAGTCAATGTCTTGTAAATTATTTGTGTATATCTATCATATATTTTATACTACAGAATATCTCTTACTGAAATCCGTCATTATATAAACTCCTCGGTGTGTCTACAAGTAACTTTACTATGAAATATTTATACTTAATATTTTGTACGGGTATTCCGTTATCTTATAGTGTGCAATAAATACTTCAAGCCGGTCATGTCACAGTGTCGCGGTATGAATGTGAGGTAAACAAATAAAAACTAGAATGTACGCCACAAATAGATTGCATGTTAATATGGTTGGTGAATGTACTTCAATGTACCTATAATACTTCGAGGAATGGATATTATGGTGTTATTAAAGGACCATGTGTACTTAATATCACGCTTCTGTTTCTTATTTGCAAGTTCTGAATTATTTTCGCTTGAGTTCCAATTAGAAAGAAAGAAAGAAAACATACTTTATTTCTAAAAACACAAAATCTTTCACAATATCATGTAAATAATTGTAATTTTTTTAAGAGAACACACATATTTATTAAACGTTAATTAAAAGTTACAACCCTGCGCCACAAATGCCACGTTTCAAATGTGCCACCAGTACCTACATAAACTTTGGTCACCCGCTAACGCTACGAGACTGCCATGAAAGTACAGATAAACATTGTTTATCTATACCTTCATGGAGACAGCACGTCACGCGCGATCGACTTTTAAGTTTTTAATCTGTGCCTCAGACGTGGCAGGCAACGTGTACACAGCTACGTGGCGTTCACCACGTGTCAACTGTCAAATGCATGGCTTGGCAGCAGGTTATGTCCAAGACTTATTTATCCCAATATTATAAGAAAAGTTACAATAATACTTAATCAAAGTATTAGCGAAAGATTTAAGTTCTCTGCTATTTGTGTGAGCCCCAAAACTAACCCATGAGTATCGAATGATTAGAAGTGTTTATAAATTCTGACGTAACAGGTAACGTTAGAGAAATCTATAGACATTTCTAAAAATTTATAGCTCTAGGGCGTTATCACGTACGGTGGTCAATCAAAACAAAAATGATTCATGTAGATCATATTATAGATGGGATATATTTTTTGTTTTAAAGGCAACTCCTTTACTAGAAATAAATTATATGTCGCGGGCAACTCTACAAACATACAAACATACAAACAACAGACACAAAGAACACCCAGACTTGAAACAACTATTTGCTCATAATGTTTAGTCCCGTATGGGGAGCAAACCCACAACATTCGGTGCGAACAAACGTATACTGAGAATTCTAATTTGGACATTACTTTTTACAGTCTATTTAAAACAAAGGCTGAAAGTAAGAAAATTAGTTCGCCAACATTCACAACCACATTATCGCAACTATGTTCAAAGATTTCCCGGTAGGTTATACCATTTTAAACGTTTTCTGGAAAGTTTTGTACTTATTTTAAGAATTAATTACTAATTTTACCTTACGAAAAATACGTAAAAGCAAAACTGTAATAACTGATGCAATTTTATTAACCTCTGAGTCTTCTTCGAAGAGGTTAATGATAACACTATCTGGGTCTGTGTGTCTGTCTGTTTTTGACAGGCATAACTCCGGAACCACTAGACCGATTAGTGTGCAGACACCTTGGGGTCATAGCCCGGTCGAGTTTAAATATGAGCCCTGTGGGTCAAAAGACCACCGAGATATAGGGGTCATTTCTTTTCATTACTTTTACATTTAAGACGAAGAGGTTGAATCCTGGGTTTTTACACCTATCTCGTTTTTAATCAAATGTCATGAAACTCAGCTTATGAGGTACTCAGACACCATTGAGATTTTTCATATTTAAAATTTTTAATCCCACAGTTGAGATTGCATATTCCTTTGTTATTTATTATGCCTTTGCAATTATTTTTCCATTATGACAATTATTCAAAGTATTATCGCAGTTTGGTTAGTGTAACCTTAAACTTCATAAGTGTTACTTTGTAACCCAAATGAATTTTGAGAGGAATTTAATACCATTTTGCCCCTTGAGTCAGTCACAATCATTGTACCTCAAATTGTACAAAAGTTACTATTACCTATATACGTGTGCATGAACTCAATCAACAGGGCACTGTAATCCTTTAATTGATGTGGCACTCACGAACTGACCCGCCCTCGTTAGTATGCCGATATGTGTAACGTAAATGAATAAAAAAAATTTAGGGCAGTCTTTGGGGACTGCCGATAGAAGTGAAAACTTTAATTCTTGATCATAAACACTTCTTTATAAACCAAATTATAAACCAAAAATAATTCAAAAATGGAAAGCATTCGGTGACGATGACGCAAGTTTCATGATTTTTGTTCACCCAAAAAGTGCTCAACGCGCCTAAAGAAGATTTCAATTTCAAAAAAAAGGTGGCGGGTCGGATGCTAGTTCATGATACTCTCTTAGTTATTAAGGGGGTCAAAATTTCATTATTTTTTGCGTAGGACGCATAATTTCCGAGATATTGTTAATATGCTAAAAAAATTCATAAATGGAAAACGTGGAAGCGTAACGATGACGCGAGTTCTATGATTTTTGTTCACCCAAGAAGTGCTCAACGCGCCTACAGAAGTTTCACTTCAAAAAACAATAACCATCACAAATATAGAAAAGATTTAATATTTTCGGAGCACGATTTACCAGCATTTGTTCGGCACTTGTAGAATTGGTAATATCGTGCTCTACGTCAGTGGACAGACCTAAGTACTACATATTTAATCTCATTACTTAAATCAATACAGTCTAGTCTATAAGCTAGTAAATTTAATAAATTTGTTTCTGTTAAAACAGAAACAAATTTATTTTCAGATAGATCTCATTACTTATCTCATTCATTCATTTAAACCGGCGCAAATAACCAACCAATTCGGCTCTACAGTGTTGAGTTAGCAGCCGTTAATCCCTTAATTGATGCAACGGCCTCTTGTTGTCGATTCAATCCGATGAGCGCGATTTAAATTGCTGTTTGTTGCGCTTCCTGTTTGATAAGCTACTGGTGTATTTTCAGGATTTGATTGTATGTTGGCTGAATAATAGATTTAGAGCTTATTTTCAGATATTTAATTTAATATATCAGATTAATTTACTGCATATGAATATTATTAATTTACACTGTTCTTTTAAACTAACTTATACCTAAAATATTACATAACAGAAATAAAACAGAAAAGGAAAACCTTAAACTAAACTCTTATATGTGTCATAGAATTCCTCCGCATCTCAGTCGATTGGTAGTGTACTCAGAAGACTGAATGAGAAAATGGCGATGCTTATTCTTGCCGCGAAATAAAGACCAGCCCACTAGTCACACGAAGCGTCGATCAACCTTTTTCAGATTGAATAAAATCTTTAGAGATGTTGTATAACGCGAGCGTGAATGGCTGGAAGGGAAAGATCTAAGTAAACCTTCTCTGATCACATCAGAGATATTCTAAAGAAAGGCCAGGAAAAGACTAATCAAACCTGCATGAAGAATATAATGTAGGTGAATGAAAAAACACAAGTATGCCAGGCAGTGTGTGAGGGGAAGAATGCGTAGCAAGTGGAAATCCGTAGTCATGGTTTCTTGTCCGAACAAATAGACGTGAGTCTATGTATATTTATGTATTTTGGGACACATTAGCAGACTAACATTATATGGCTTACATCAGACAGACTTTTGAAACGCACGCACGTAGATTAAATTCTGTGTTGTTGTAAGTCTAGTAACATTTAAACAACCGACACCAACAACACCCAGACTTGGAACAACTATTTATGGATCACATAAATGTTTGTCCCAAAAAAGCAGCGATAGCTCAGCGGGGAGACCAACAGACTGCAATGCAAAGGGTCTCGGGTTCGAACCCACGTCGCGCACCTCTGACTTTCGGAAGTTATATGACTTTTCGAAATTATGTGCGTGATTGATTGCCAGGCGATAAGCCTGCTCCGTGCCTCGGAGAGCATGTTAAGCCGTCAGCCCCGGCTGCTATGAACGTCTATGGCAGTCGTTATTGGGTAGTCAACGCCCTCTAATATCCTGAGACTGGTCTAGCTTTAGGGTATCGTTAGACTTCGGGTTGCGGAGGTCAGGTGGCAGCCGCAGAGACAATTCCCTTTTAGCTTTGAATAGCCTATTAACTTCGAATTGGGTTGCATCTAGCATTTATGACACAAAGTTGCAAAAGTTATCATTTTGACTATGAAGCACCTATAAAAATAGCTGACATAATTATAATTCATCCTTACTAATATTATAAATTCGAAAGTAACTCTGTCTGTCTATCTGTCTGTTTGTCTGTCTATCTGTTACCCTTTCACGGCTAAACCACTCAACCGATTTAGATGAAATTTGGTACAGATATAGTTTATAGTTTAAAAGTAGCCTTCCCCAGGAAGGCTACTTTTTATTGATGTAGGTACCACGCGGGCGGAGCCGCGCGCAAAAGCTAGTAATATATATAATATAATTCATGATATAAAGTGACAAGAGCTATTTTAGCTTTGATGCACCTGCAATGAACGAATTGGGTAGCATTGACCATTTATGATATAAGGCGTTTTATACCTTCGGAGCACCTACAAGCTATAAATAAATAGTTGACATTTATCAGTTATGATACAAAGAAACAAAGGATATTTTTTTAGCTTCGTATCACCTGCAATTGGGTTGGTTAGTTGGTATTCATAATATGTTGAATATTCACAGAATTGCCAACATCATAGAAGTTCATTATAATTTATTATGAGCTCAAAGTGACAAAGGCTCTATATCTTTGAAACAGCCTCAAGCTATCAAAATAGTTGACATCTAGCATTAATAATACAACAAGACAAGGGCTATTTTTCGAAATGTCACAATGTTTAAACGTACCAGTGTAATAAAATATTTGTAATACTGGAAAACCATAAACAAGGTAATTGACAAGAGCAGTCGAACGATCGGCCTCCTCACTCAAACACTGACTCAGTCAATTTGAAGACCGCAAATTGCCGCCTCTTACTAATTAACGTTTGCTGTGCCCCGGTTCTTGGGTGGCTAGGGAAACAGCGTTTTGATCCAATAATAATTTATTTATTTTATATAGTTGTACTGCATGGATGGCGTACTAGTTTAAGTAATAATAACAATAATATTCTATCACATCCACACAACACCATCTAGCCCAAACTAAGCAGAGCTTGTACTATGGGTACTAGACAATGGATAAACATACATTATATACTTTTTTTTTTGTAAATACATACATATTCTACATAGAAACAACCAGACCAAGATAAACATCCATGTCCATGCACACAAATGTCGAATCGAACCGAATCCGCGACCTCAGGCGTGGCAGTCAGTTACACTAACCACTACGTCATCGAGGCCGTGGTTGCCTCGCCAGTGCCACTACGCTGAGAGTTCGATCACCTCACCGGGACAAACATTTTTGTAATCCACAAATACCTAGTTGTTCTGAATTGGCGGTACTTTGTGCTTGGACATTTGTAAAAATTCCACCAACGCAGGATTTATATACATATATACATACATAGATTCACGCCTGTTTCCCAGAGGGGTAGGCAGAGATTACGGATTTCCATTTGCTACGATCCTGACACAACTCTCTGGCGTCATTCACTTTCATCACAAAATATTTTTTTTTTTTCAGGATTTATATCTAGAGCTGAATTAATTGTCTCATTAAATAAAATGTAAAAAACGTAGTTAATATATTTATTATTATATGCCTCACTCTTTCCGTGGTATAAAACTGTACTTACGTTTGCAGCACATAGCAGCATGTCATATTTAAGTTTGTTTAATGTACATTTTAGTATATATATTTATGTACATGTAAGTGGATGCTCCTATTTACCATACTGCTGCTTTAGAGACTACCATCAAATTTTATTAAATGCTTGAGTATGTTCAGTAGTAATTCATGGAGAAATGGTTGCAGCACCTTACAGTCATGATTTGTAAACAAAATTTTATTGTAAACTTGGCGATTAAAAAGAGTGGTCATGAGTTTCTTGCCCGTTCTTCTCATGAGCCCTACATCCTTGCTTTGCTGAACGTGGCAGTAAATGTATATTCACAGAAAAAAATTGTGTAACTTTGACATTCATAAGTGTCACCTTGTAACCTAACTTGAATAAATTTATTTTAGATATTATTTTTGGAACGAAGTTCCTTACGGCAGGCTTGGAGGGGATAGGGATTTTGCTGCGCGACCGAACTGAAAAAAATGTGATAGTAAAACCGTAAGAAAAATCCGTGGAAAAAGTGCGTGGAATAAAACCGTTAAATGAGACGTGCGCAGGCGCGACAGTCGCATACACAAGCGAGTAGTGTATAATACCAGGATATCAGAAATCACTAAATGACCAATATATTTAAATGTTTGGAATCATTTAAATATATTGGTATAAATGAATATTCTTTATTCTATTTAGTGAATTGAGCACGATTTTTTTTGCAATTTGTGTCGATTCTACATTAGCCGAAGGAACTTCGTTCCTACCTGGTGTCCCACGACACCACATAATTTTATTGATTTTTGATTTTTATTTAGTTTTCTAGTATTCCAGTTAGAGATGAGGCGTATTTTAGGCGTAATTTTGAATTTGAAAATTTGAGTTTGAATTTTTATGTTCCAAAATTCAATATTCGTCATGCATAGCGTGAAGATAAATTATTCCAAAGTTCATAAGAAGATTTATACATATTTAATAAAAGGGTTTCTTTCTTCTCTAAAGACATTCAGATACGTTATAATTAATATTTTGCTGACGTAAAGATAGTTCTAGTTGAACATTTATCGCTACTCTTGGAGCCCCGCTCACCGCAGTGCAACAATAATTGATAGTTACCAGCTTGGCTGGGACATTCGTACACAAGCTGTTATTTCGTACAGGTATGTTGACGACATAATCACACACCTGACCCGTCTGTATTTACATAAAATTTACACCAGCGTCAAAATGACTACTTTGGCATTTTCTAGATGTCTATTATTAGGTCAGTTGACTGTTAAATTGGTTCTTTCTGGTATGTCACCTCATAGTCGTTTTGATATGCACTGCTATCTTGGGAATTAAATAATTATCCATCGTTTGCAGCTTTAATTTTTTAACAGAATCTACAAAAAATACTTATTATATAATAATAATAAGAGTTTATTATGTTCTCTCACATAGAAAAGATACATAATAGTGGTAAAAATAAAGACATTTGATGCAAACATGTAATAAGACAATCGGAGACCGCTCTACAATCGCCAAAAGGCCCCAGGTAGACGACCCCAATGCAATCCCACCGTTCGCAGTATAAGCGAACGAAAAGAGAGCCAGCGATCTAGTCCCCAAAAACCCATTTGGAGATAGCAAAACGTGCCCTTACACTGTGTACGATACATGAGATTAAATCTATGTGAGAGACTGGTTTCTGTACTAGGAGACCTGTACAGTATGACAGATAACCAGCCTCTCCAGACTCCAGAAGTGGATAACTGTAAGTACATCAGGTAAGTACAACATTAGTTAAGTATCAAATTAGTTAAGAAAAGCATTATGTAAATGGGATTGGTTAGGTGTATTGTGACTGTGATATATAATCAGTACATATGTATACCTATACCTACTAGTATGACTTCGAAAGATAAGAGTTTCTAGTTTTGAATCCCATCTATTTCAATGCTGACGCACAACGTACACGTACACAAGCAAATAAGCTTATTTATGACTTCACGGATAGCGTAGCGGTTCGTCTTGTCACCTCTACACACCTTGTTGTGAATTAAATAATGCTATTATTATTTACATATGGACATTTTTTTATGGATTAGGCGGCAACCGAGTAGACGGATCGCCTGATGGTAAGTGATCACCGCCACCCATGGACACCTGCAACACCAGAGGAGGCACAAGTGCGTTGCCGGCGTTTTAAAAAGGAGTACGCTCTTTTCTTGAAGTGTTCAAGCTCGTATTGGTCCGGAAATACCGTAGGTGCCAGCTCATACTACAGTTTTGTTGTGCGAGGCAGAAAATTCCTGGAGAAACGCATAGTTGTGGACTGCCAACCATCTAAGTGATGGGAGTGAAAATGCTGTCGCGTAGGACGATGGCGAAAAGAGGCGGCAGGGATCATTCCGAACAATTCCTCGGAAGACTCCCCATAGTACAAGCAATAGAAGATGCATAGCGAGGCCACATCTCTACGCTACGCTATTACTACAGTTGATACAACCCGAGATGTACTGGGTTGGTTGACTGAGCGCGCATTATGCATTTGTGTAAAAAATGGACATTTCCTTCACTTTGAAGTAAAGATTAAACTGAAAATCTAACATTATAAACACCAATGAAGATACATCCTAGCCAGTTCGCCTAAAACAGCAAAGACCAAACGAAACCTAGCCCGTCATGAATGCAAATAGAAATTCAAAATTCATAGCAGATTGTTCGTAAAAAGTTCCCGTCCCATCTATCACGGGTAGACAGTAAACATGGTATTTGTATGCATTTCGCTGCATTCAATGCGAGCAGATCGTAGAAATGCTCCCCCATTTGCCAGTAAGTGCTCCGATGGAGTTTTTGGTCACGTTGAGCGAATGGAAAAAAGATGTTTGTTATAATTACGTCTTTACAAATAGAGGCGTCTTAAATCTTTCTCATAGATGATTACTTTTTGAAGTGAAAACTTCTTTAGGCGCGTTGAACACTTCTTGGGTGAACAAAAGTCATAGAAATCGCGTCATCGTCACGCTTCGTCATCGTCACGCCTCCACGCTTTCCATTTTTGAATTATATTATTTAATTTAACAATATCTCAGAAATGGTGTGTCCTACGCAAAAAATAACGAAATTTTGATCCCCTTAATAACTTGTAAGAGAGTATCAGGAATCCATCCCGCCCCTATTTTTCTTTTTGTTTATAAAGAAGTGTTTATGATCAAGGATTAAAGTTTTCACTTCTATCGGCAGTCCCCATAGACTTTTATTATGAGCTTGGTATTCCTTTTCTTTATATTGTGCATTATTATATGTGGGCAAGCATGGATGGTGTAGCATACAAGCCACGCGCAGTAAGTGTTATAGGTTCGAATCACGGCCGGGGCAATTTTTGTTAAACCCGTGTAAATATCTGATAATAGGTTTACTTGTGTTCTTTAATGTATTGCTACTGAAATCCCGAAAGGTATAAGCTAAAAATAAAGGACGTGCGTGAAAACGTCCCTCCAACTCTTACATCGACCAACAGATTTGAATTGTATCTCAATCAAATAATCTTAGTAAGGTGAAAATTTTTTACTATGGCGACATATCTCAAAAGTGCGGTATATAACGAGAAAATCATGTTTTTATATTATAATTTTTAGCACAAAATAACAGTTATTACCTATTGTCTTTGTTATTACTATATTTTTTTATTATGACATTGCATACTGTTGGCAACATAATTTTAACTCTATGGTTATAGTTGGCATCCCTATTTCCGGTCTCTCTTACAACAACTTCATTTAGTGTCACATGTATTGTCCTGTTATATCTATATATTAATACGTGAAGCGAAAACTTTGGATCCCTATTTACAAAAATTGGGCGGACGGAGGAGTATGAAATTTCGCACACTTATAGTTTATACAGAGAGAAGTGACGAATGCTCATATTTTTATAAAATATGCATTAGAAATACATTAAATTAATTAAAAACACTACACGCACACAACCATGCATTTGACACACGCAGTCGAAGCGCGTAACTATGGTTACATATATCAATATATAATGACATTTATATCAGCAATATCTCACAGGCAAACTTTGGTCGAATTTCGAGCACTAGGCGACCGCTAGTATTATTAAATAAACGAAATAAGAGTAACTCTGCAACAATCATTGTTTTACTTCAAATACATGCTGTTCAGAAATAAATCAGTAAAACAAGTACCAGCATCGTCATTGAATACACTAAAACGTTAGAACTAAAACGTCGTTGATTTTCTGTGCGCTACCTTTACAAGATGCAGGGGTCTATAAAATAGATTGTGACTGCGGACTCTCATACATTGGTCAAACCAAGAGAAGCATAGGCACCCGCATAAAAGAACACATAGCTGATGTAAAACACCAACGCTCTGTTATAGATATGTAATGTACCCTTTCTTGCAAACCACACATTCCTTTTTTGCTTACTTAGCATTTATCTTTCATAGTCGAAGTGTCCATCCGTTCAACCAGTCTCATCCTAAAAGCCATCCTAGACGGTTGTCTCAATCTGATTATAGAGTTTTCTTTTTTTAAAAACCTAACCTTGGCGAGGCTCATAACATTTGGTGGCAGCGGTGGGATTTGGAAAAGTCCCCGGAACGTCTCTTATCCTAAAACCTAAGCCCGTCGCGTGTGTGTGTTCGAGTGTAAACGCCGACTCCGCTGTGCATATCATACTGTGCACCGAGTTCCAGCCCGGCCCTCTTAGACGTCAGTGTTCGTGAAAACCCATTGCTGCGCACTGTTTGTGCTGTAGCCGGTCTCTGTCCAGAACCAGCAAGGTTATACCCAGTGTCGCGCACAATTCAGTGCCGCGACCGGTATAATCTCCCCGACGACGCGCTCCCGTGGCTTATCAACACTAACGTCACGTCGACACCTACGAGAACTTCCAAGAAATTATGATCATCCTTATCGCGCTGTCCGCATTCCAGTAAGTGAATTTATGTATTTGGTCATTGCTAATATCTTATAAAGAATATTGTGAGTTTAAATAGTACATTTCAATATACACTGTATTTTACCATTGTCATTGACGTAGTAAATATATAACTATCATAATGGCCGAAAGATCTCGTAGTCCAAAGTTCGAAAAAACCGAAATTACTGTAACCGATACTGAGGAGGAAGGTCAAGGCCACTGTCCTCCCCCTCAAGGACCCTCTACTAAGTCCGTCTCTAAAAAGAGACCAGTTACAACTAAAGCAGATATTGAGCTTTCTACTTTACTCAAATTTATAAAACCTTATGACGGTTGCAGAGAAAAGCTAAATTCCTTTTTGGTTAATTGCAACAACGCTTACGAGTTAGCTTCAGATTCTCAAAAAGATATACTTTTTAAATATATACTATGTCAACTACAGGGCAAAGCGGAAACCGCTTGCTCAATTAAGGAGTTTACCAATTGGCTACAACTTAAGGAATTCCTTAAAACCCAATTTAGCGAGAGAAAACACTACGCCCATCTTCTCACAGATTTACAGGAGTGTAAGCAACAAATAAATGAAAACGTAAGTCAGTATGCTCTAAGGATTGAGACATGTTTAAGCCAATTATTAACTGAGGTATCTATTTCACAAGGCCATAAGAGTCGAGAGATGATAGGACGAACAGCAGCCATGGAGGAATTAGCCCTCCATCATTTCCAAATGGGGTTGACACCCCGTATCTCCGATATCGTTAGATGTAAACCTATAAAAACCCTGAACGAAGCTATAAATATGGCCATTTCAGAAGAAAAGGTTCAGCAATCTTTATCCAGACAAAGCTCAGGCCCGTCTGGTAGTCAACAGTCACGACAAGATAGGTCGAACACCTCAAAGCCGAACGCTCAATTTTCGCGCCGCAATACAAATTATCAATCACCAAACTTAAGTCAGTCTAACCCAAAACCTACGGTTAATGCCAATCGACCTTATAATAATTCCACTACTTCGTTCTGTAGATATTGCAAAACTCCGGGACACACCCTAGAACAATGTAGAAAGCGACAATACAACAACAATCGCTTTAAGAACATTGAACAAAACCAATCGAGGACACCTCAACGCGTCAATTTTGCATCAGAGGAAACTGATAATGATGAATACCATGTGAATTCTGTAGAAAGCTACGACACCGTTGATGCCGATCCAAAAAACGAGTAACCGTCTCGTCCCGGTGTCGTACGGGACCTCGTAATTTAAAAACCGGCATGACATATCCAAGTTCATTATCAAATATTTCACCGCAGGCATCGCTACATGATCGCCCGCCAAAATCCTCTGTATCCGTGCAGCAACGTAACAACGTTGACCTGCCAAACTCCTCTGTATCCGTGCAGCAACGTAACAACGTTGATCTGCCAAACTCCTCTGTATCCGTGCAGCAACGTAACAACGTTGACCTGCCAAACTCCTCTGTATCCGTGCAGCAACGTAACAACGTTGATCTGCCAAACTCCTCTGTATCCACGCAGCAACTGTTTAAAGTTGACCTGCTAAACTCTACTAAATCCAACGTTTTTGAGATAACAAGTAACCCCGCAAAAACGTTACTACCTCATGTCCTTGTTAAATCCTGCGTATCCGACGTGCCATTGTCCTTATTGGTCGATTCAGGATCTTCTGTATGCTTATTAAAGCACTCTAGCATAAAAAAATATCCTACTCTTGTAAAGGAAACCATCCAACTTAAAGGTATTGACTCAACGGAAGAACCAACTCTCACTCGAGGCCATTTCCAATTAAAAATTCATCTTCCAAATTCTAAAATATTACATCGGTTTCATGTTACTGATATAAAACACTTACCTTACGATGGCATTATAGGGTCTGACCTGCTCAATGCACATAGTTGTAGTATTAATTACACCAATAACCTGCTTAGCCTTGGACAGTCATCCTTAAAAATGCACTTTCATGATCCTGCCTACATCATTCCAGCCAGGACCGAAACTGTTATCGAATGCTCCGTTTTGAATCCTGAAATAAAAGAGGGATTGGTCCTGGACAAGAAACTTTCAGAAACATTATTAATTGCCAACTGCCTAGTACGCGTTAAAGATAATAATAGAATCAACATAACCGTTGTAAATACTGCTGAACAACCCATACCCTTAAAATCAAACCTAAATCTAAAGCTTGAAGCCATTGATCCTCTAGAATTTCAAAGACACACTTCTGGTCCGATAAACCATATAAAAGTAACAAACAATAGCGTTACACGTACAGAAGAAGTATTAAAACTACTACGTGTCTCGCATCTGAATATTGAGGAGAAAGACGCACTTTTGCAATTATGTTCGGACTACTCAGATATATTCTATCTCCCCGGTGAAAATCTTACCCATACGGACGCCGTCAAACACGAAATTAAAACAACGACGGACGTTCCGATATATACTAAATCATATAGATTTCCCGAAATCCATAAGGCTGAAGTTCGAAAGCAAATTGATAAAATGCTCGAACAAAAAATCATAGAGCCTTCTAACTCCCCTTGGTCATCACTCATATGGGTAGTCCCTAAAAAACTCGACGCCTCTAATACACAGAAATGGCGAGTCGTGATTGACTACCGAAAATTGAACGATATTACAATCGGAGACACTTACCCTATTCCTCAAATTACTGAGATTCTAGACCAGCTAGGCAATAGTAAATACTTCTCCACACTAGACCTGGCATCCGGGTTCCATCAAATCGCATTAAACCCCGCGGACAAACCCAAAACTGCTTTTACTGTACCAGAAGGACACTTTCAATTTTCAAGAATGCCGTTTGGGCTGAAAAATGCCCCTTCAACATTTCAGAGACTCATGAACTCCGTCCTGTCCGGCCTCCAGGGTATTCGGTGTTTTGTTTATTTAGACGACGTAGTCTGTTATGGATTTGATCTTAAATCCAGTATACTTAACCTAACAGCCATATTCCAAAGAATCAGAGACTTTAATCTCAAACTTCAACCCGACAAGTGCGAGTTTCTTAGACGCGAGATCTGTTATCTAGGGCACATAATTACCGAACAAGGTGTTAAACCAAATCCAGAGAAGGTTAAGGCCGTAACCTCATTCCCAGTTCCAAAAACACCTAAAGATATAAAATCATTCCTTGGGCTTGTCTCATATTATCGCCGTTTTATCGCTGATTTCTCAAAAACTGCAAAAGCCCTTACCTGCCTATTAAAAAAGGATATTCCATTTAAATGGGAGAACCAACAGCAACTCGCCTTTGATTCGTTAAAACATAAATTAACAACTGCTCCACTTCTTATCTATCCTGACTTTTCGCAACGTTTCATCCTTACCTGCGATGCCTCGAACTATGCCGTCGGCGCTGTTCTGTCGCAAGGAACTGTTGGCAAAGATCAACCCGTGGCTTTCGCTTCACGTACACTAAATAAAAGCGAATCCAGTTATAGCACTACAGAGAAGGAATTGTTGGCTATATTATATGGATGTAAAACATTCCGTCCCTACCTTTACGGACACAATTTTCTTATTGTTACCGACCATAGACCTCTTAAATGGTTGTTTAATCATAAAGATCCCAGCAGCAAGCTCCAGCGATGGAGGTTGAAACTTGAGGAATATGATTACGACATAGTGTACCGCAAGGGCAAACTAAACTCTGCCGCCGACGCTCTCTCCAGATACCCAGTGAACCCTATATACCCTGATAACATGAGTCCTTCAAACCTTAACCCTAATGATAATGATAACACCAATTACGAACCTCCACTACAAACATCACAGCCTTCGGGCACACCTAACGAAGTAAACAATGACCTGCAAGATCTTCTCGTGTCTCCGCCATCTAGTCTTGACACAGGTCTTATAAATCCTGAAATCGAAAATGAAGTTATGGATTATCTGAGTTCCATTCCTAATGAATCGCGTGTTGAACCCGAACCTCAACCTTCAACCAGCTGGCAGAATCCTGAAACCTTACCTGTTTCAAATCAACCTAGCTCGGAAAGCTCTCCGGCACCTGAAAATTTAACCTTACCCGAGATGACTTACAGTCAATTTTTAAAACTACCTATAAAATCGTATGACACCTCTATTTCGGAACATAACCAAAACCTACTTAAAGGAACTCAGAAATTAATAATTATACCTACCTCGATAGATATGGACGAGTCCATGCCTTATGTTCAAGAAGTCCTAGATAACTGCCCGGAGCCTCAACGCAACGAATTCTTGAACTTAGAAAGATCCTTATACACATTTCTACCTCTTACTATTGAAGATAAAACTTACCTTTTCCTATTTACGAAAGTTCACTATTTTGACGACTTCTCGTATCAAGATATATTTAAATCTTTAAAATATGCACGCAACGAGATAATAATGTCTTATCCTACAATATGTGCAATCAGCACATCAGACTTTAAAAATCCTTTTGATAGACACTCTTTTGTTAAAATCTATAACATGTTTAACTATCTATTCGACAGAACTAACATAACAGTACATATTTACCATAACAACATCATATATCCTTCGCTCAGCGAAATCCCGAAGATCCTTAAGGAAAATCACGATATCCCCATCGCGGGACATTTAGGATCCATCAGAATGTTAAACCGCATAAAGGAAAGATTTTATTGGAAAAATATGCGCGGTGACATTGAAAACTATATAAAAAAATGTTCATCGTGTCGAACAAATAAAGCCTTGCGTAAAATAAACAGAGCGCCCATGATAATAACGTCCACCTCAACGTCTCCGTTTGAGAGAATATCCCTCGATATTGTAGGTCCCTTGCCTGAGTCTGGCACAGCCAAACTTAGATTCATTTTGACTATGCAAGATGACCTCACAAAATTCTCGCTAGCTTACCCTCTCCGTAATAATACCGCCGAAGAATCGTGTGAATGTCTGCTTCATTTTATATCTCTATTCGGAATCCCTAAATATATACTTACCGACCAAGGCACAAATTTTACAGCCGATCTATTTAAGAAAACATGTGAGTTCCTAAAAATCAAACCATTATGGTCCACCCCTTATCATCCGCAGACGCAAGGAGCTTTGGAAAGATCACACTCCACGCTCAAAGAATACTTGAGACCTTATATTAACGATAATCAAGACAATTGGCCTCGATATGTGTATACAGCTATGTTAGCATATAACACCGCCGTACATTCAACAACCCACTATTCACCGTTTGAATTACTATTTGGGCATAAGCCTCACATCCCAGACTCTGTGTATGACGATACTTCTAATACTACTTACCCCGAATACGTTAAGATGTTACAACATCGAATGAAACATACGCGTGACAAAGCCATAGAGTTTATTCAAAAATCTAAAACAAACTCTAAAACCTATTACGACTCCCATACTCGCCTAGTGGTATACAAAGTTGGTGATTATGTCTTATTAAAGAACCATCTAAGGCTACGTAAAGCCTTATCACCCGTCTGGAAAGGGCCTTACAAGGTCGTTAAGATACACGGTAATAACACATTATCGTTACTTATAAACAGACGCCATGTGAAACACCACTTCGATGAAGTTAAGCACGTGGACGTCCAAGATGCATCCGCTACAGACTAAAATAATTAATTGATATAATTAAAAAAAAAAAACATACATAGGTACATCCATTAATTTTTATACATTTTATATACATTTTTTTTTCTCTTATTTACAACCTTATTATACAAATATTATTATACACTTAGACATAGCATATAGTATAGTATAGTATAGTAGTGTCTCTTTTATTTACAGCATATTGGCCCAAGGTCACCCAGAATTTATTCAAAAAATCGACACCAGCCCCGGCATATATTTTGACCCAATTGGTGAACTCAAAATTCACGTAAGCCACTTAGACATAGTCACACCGTTTGATGTCTCCTACATTGAACCGCACATCCAAAATATTAACTCCATCTTAGGCTCAATACGACATATATGTAACCAAATTGAAATTCAAACTTCTAATCATCTAGAATGTCATAACACATTAGAACCGTTAACAGTCAGATACCACGACATTGTTGCCGCGTACTCTGCTATATCTCACTTAGTAAACAAAAGGTTCAAACGAGGGGCATGGATTGGTGGTATTGGCACTCTGTCCAAAACTATTTTTGGCACCCTGGACGAGGACGATGCTGTTAAATATGACAACGCCATCCAAAACATTCAGGACAATGAAAAAAGACTGGCTTCATTAATGAAAGAAAATATTTTAGTAACGTCTGCAATTTTATCAAAATTTAATAAGACCTTACACGAAATTAAGTACAATGAGGCCAGCCTTAACCAAGCTATCGACAATTTCTCCGTAAAGTTAAAAAATATTTCAATAATTACTAATGAATTAAATATTAAATCAACCATTCATTCAATCTTGAACAGCTTAGAAGCATCCATGCTCACCTTATCATTTCAGTTAGAAGATATAACAAACGCTATTATATTATGTAGCCAAAACATCCTGCATCCGGCCGTATTATCACCTGTGCAGTTATACCAAGAAATTGTCGATAACTACAGATACTTACCTGTAGATTTTAAGTTACCTGTAAGCTTAGCTAATGCTAAGCTTACAGGTAACTTAAAAGACTCTACTTAATAGTAATATTCATAGTTTACTAAACATATCTAATGTACTGTCCTACAGTTTGAATAACAAGATTGTTTTTATTTTAAGAATACCTCTAGTATCCCCTAGAGAGTACAGTTTATTTCATAGCATTGGCTTACCGACTCCTCATAATAGTGTAAACCCAAACTCTTTTAGTTTTATAATACCAAGTAGTAAATACATAGCAATGACCAAAGACAAATCAGAATATTGTAAGCTCGACTCACTTAAGGAATGCATAGCGATAAGCTCGCGCGAGTACATCTGTGACGTCATGACGGTGTTCCCGAGCGCCGCGAACCCGAGTTGCGAAAGTGAGTTAATATCAAATGTGATAAGTGTTTTACCAGTGCAGTGTCAAACAAAATTCCTTCATGGACATATAGACTTGTGGAAACCGCTTTATAATAATGACTGGATCTATATCCAATCTCTAAGTAATAAACTTTATATCGAATGTCTAAACCAAAAACTTATTGATATAAGTATTGTCGGTACAGGTATTCTAAGTATCCCAAACAACTGTATAGCGTATTGTAAAAGTACAAAATTATTACCTAGATTTAAAAACATTAAAATCAACGTTACCGTTATACACCCCGATTTTAACATTATAAATGACTCTTGTTGTAATTTAGATAAGTTTAGAGATATAATAGGTAATGAGCCTCCTGTTAAATTACAAAACATTGATTTAGACGATTTCACTATGGAAACTAAATCAAAATTAAAATCGATGTCCGATGAAACTGACAAAATCCTTAATCAACATCCGTTAATTAGATACGAGACTCATTACTCAATCATTATTATTGTACTAATTTGTGTTATTTCTATTTTCTGTATTTTTAAACTGTTTTTATATATTAAATCGCACAACCGTCTTTCCCATCGCTTCCCTATATTCACTCGATCCACTTCAGTAAACTCACCCGTAGACCAATCTCCAAATCCTGAAGCAGTAGTCTCTATAAAGATTAATAAACGCAATTCTGAAACTGATAATCTGCCATCCCCTAGCATTAGACGAAATATATACATTTTCCAAATTACCTCTCCTAAACATCGAAATTACAACCCCGATGTTTAGTCTACCCCTGGGAGGTGTTATAGATATGTAATGTACCCTTTCTTGCAAACCACACATTCCTTTTTTGCTTACTTAGCATTTATCTTTCATAGTCGAAGTGTCCATCCGTTCAACCAGTCTCATCCTAAAAGCCATCCTAGACGGTTGTCTCAATCTGATTATAGAGTTTTCTTTTTTTAAAAACCTAACCTTGGCGAGGCTCATAACAGCTCGTTGAAGTCTGCTGTGTGTGAACATATGCAACAGGGGACCAACCACTACCTGAGATTTGACAAACCACAGATGCTTGCTAAAGAACATCGATTCCTACCAAGGATGCTTCGCGAGGCTATTGAAATCAAGAAACATCCTAATTTCAATAGAGAAGATGGTTGGAGTGTACCACCAGCTTGGGATCCAGTAATTCAAATAGTCAAACCCAAGAAGAAGCAAACCACAGCTAGACTTCATGATACTTTGAGCTCATTCTGCGTAAATAGAAACACCCATGATTAAATTATGTTCGGGTACTTTGAAATAACTACACTGGAACATTGAGACAACTACCATCTTAGTCTCCCCGTGACCATAGCTGCTGAAAAGCAACCGAAACGTCGGGGAAAGTGTAAAAATAAATCTAAATAGTATAATAGTATAGTAATAGTATAAATAGTTTTAATAGTTTCAATAATTTAATTAGCTTAACCTCTCAAACCCCGGTGACGCTATATAGCGTCGTCACGTTTGCAAAATTTGTAAAGTTTAATAGTGATTATAGTAGTGTAACAGTTTTTCAAAAAAATTTGTAACAGTGTCAAATAAACAACGCGATAAAATCCGTATATAGTAGTTTAATTTAAAAAAAAAACATATAAATTCTAAAACAATATTTATAAAACATTATTATTTTTATACAAAAACTTATGAATTACATTATATACTAAGTGATTACTATGACAACTTAAAGAGCTATTTTATTGAGTAACACTTATTGAACAACAGTCATCAAATTTTCAGTTTGATCGTAGTTCAAGGTTTGTAAATATTGTTGAACTAATTGCTTAGTGTTAGCATAATTTTTTTCATAAATCGCAGTTATTTTGTTTATATTATTATATAGAAATGGACCTAAAAATGCGAAAAACCTATTAGTAAAAATATACTTAGATTGAGACTGAGTAGTACAAACGATAAAATATGATTCTATCTAGCATTATGTCGTGATCTACTCTCAAACACTCACGCTTGCTATCCTGAAGAGTGGATATACGAGTAGATCCACGCGAAGGCCCTATTTATGGGAAACGCTTGAATTTATAGTCATGTAAAGTATCTTTGTTGGTTGGATGCGGGTGGCTCAAGACCGGTCTGAGTGGAAAACCTTGGGAAAGGCCTATGTCCAGCAGAGGAGGTCTTTCGGCTGAGATTATGAAATTATGAACAAGTGAAAAGACATATCATAAACTAGAAGCAGCGACCTCGGTAAATTATGCTACCGCTACTCTAACTATGCTATTCATAACGGCCCTACCTGTCTCGCGTTTCTATGACTGCCTCCGTGGCGCAGCGGTAGTGAATGCAACTGCTGTGCATGAGGTCTCGGGTTCGAATCCCGGGTCGGGCCAACAAACAGTTATTGGGTTTTTCTGTTAAGAAATCTCAATAGCAGCCCGGAGATAGGAAGTTGGCGGTGTAAGACACCCCTCGTGCCTCGAAAAGCACGTAAAGCCATTGGTCCTGCGCCTGATCTCTCTCCGGTCGTGTCGGATTACCGTCCTATCGGATCATGAGATTTAGGAAACAGTGAAGTGCACTTGTGTTTGCGCATACACTTGTGCACTATAATATCTCCTGCGTAGTTGGCCAGTCTCCATTAAGATTGGCCGCCGTGGCCGAAATTCGGTCTGGAGGATATTATTATTATACCTGTCTCGCGTTACATGTTTGCTTAGAATGTCCATTTAATCATTTGTTGGATATTAAAAGTTAAATTTAACATGTAATTTTTACATTTATAGGAAGACATTGGTAATATTTTTAAACATTACTTTGCTTTACCTGCTTGTATCTTACTGCCATTTCATCTGATGTGAAGCGATCATGTGATCCAAAATAGAAAGTGTCTAGTATTTATTTATATATTACTAACTTTCCTGACAGACATTGTCCTGTACACACATAAAAATACTAGGCGATTGCTGCTATTTAAAATAAATTTCGTAATTAAAGTTGTTTATTTTCGATGTGAAATATTTGCGTAAACATAATACAATATTAATGAGGATGTATATTACATTCTTTCAAATTTGTATGTTTGTATTTACAAATAAACTACTGCGTTACATATTGACCTTTTTAACAGTCACGCCGGACGTGAGCATCAACTGTATGCGTCAATTTTCTCACTATTGTTCGTTTATATACGCTAAATACATAACAGGCGAGGCAATTATCGGTATTCAGTGCTAAGTGTCGAGGCAGTTTTGTTGAAATAGATTGTAAAATGGGCGGAAACGGCCACCTGTGTACCTAATGATATATTTGGAATGCACTCTATTGATAAAATGCAGTTAGGTTCTTCTTGTTATAGCTAGTATTAGGTATTGGAAACCTAAATAATGTCCTGCGAAATTTCGGTCACGACATCCAAATTTATTGCAGAGTAATGCAATAAATTTGTATTTCCTGTATTCGTTTGTATTTATTTACCTAAACTTATATTTTCTGGCGGTATTACCGGACCAATACGACCTACAAATCTTCAAGAAAAAGCGTACTCCTTTTTAAAAGGCCGGCAACGCACTTGTAGGTAACTCCTCTGGTGTTGCAGGTGTCCATGGGAGGCGATAATCGCTTACCATCAGGCGATCCGTCTGCTCGTTTGCCTCGAATCCCATAAAAAAAAATTGTAACTATGTGCACAGGAAATATTTTAGTGCACAAGTATGTTTAAAGAGTGTCAAAAAGTAATTGGTGACTACAAATTTATATTTATTCAAATCTGTGGTTATACAATTTATAATTTGAATTCTTAATTTGTATTGATCGCACATCGCTAGTATCAGTACATCACCTACCCTATTTATAAACATTACTAGATTTGCTCGCGGCTTCGCTCGCGTAAAAGTAGGTTAGGTTATGTTAGTTACAGTACTTTTTCAATAAAATATAGCCTATGTTATTCGGTGATAGTATAGCTTTCTATTGTTAAAATATTTTTTTAAATCGGTTAAGTCCTTTTTGAGTGAAACCTTTACAAACAAAGAAACAAAAAATGTAATCTTTCCTCTATATAATATTAGTATTTATATTATATCTCCTTCCATAGCAGCGATAGCTCAGTGGGGAGACCAAAAGACTGCAATGCAGAGGGTCTCGGGTTCGAACCCACGTCGCGCACCTCTGACTTTCGGAAGTTATATGACTTTTTGAAATTATGTGCGTATTGATTGACAAGAGGAGAGCACATTAAGTCGTCGGTCCCGGCTGCCATGAACATCTATGGCTGTCGTTATTGGGAAGTCAGAGCCCTCTAATATCCTGACACTAGTCTAGCCTTAGGGTATCGTTAGCCTTCGGGTTGCGGAGATCAGATGGCAGTGGCTCCGTGTAAAAACTGATATCCAGTCAAATCCGGTTAGACTAGAAAGCCGACCCCAATAATAAAGGCTAGGGAGAATAATTATATTATCTCCTTCCTTCAAGCATTAATGCTTTAATTTTTATGCTATTAATGCTAATAATATAATAGTACACAAACACATTTCACCTTAAAATAAAACTACATTTTGGCAAATTAGCAACGTCGCCGCTAATGTCCCATTAGAGGGGGGTTTTCTAAGGACTACTTAAGACCACTTAGTTTGAACACGAAAATATAATCAACGGTTATATCGGCTTATACATAATCTGAGTCGCCGGAGACTATTGTTTAGGAGTAGGACGAAGCAAAAATAAACAAAGCGTTATTCAATCTACCCTCCTACTGTAAGCAATCACTTGATGTTGGGGAAGATGGTGGACTTTGGGGCAATGAAATAAGCGTACTGAATGCAGCATTTTTCGTAAAGAATTTAATCCGTCAATTGCTGGGATATAATAATATCAACTTTGTATTAAATTGCCCCACTGTTGGGCAAGGAGCGGAGGTCTTCTCAGTGTGAGAGAGGTTAGGCCATAGTCCACTTCCTGGCACATTATAATTAAAAAATAATTGTGTCTGGCCGCCGGTGGGCCGCTTCATCTGATCACGTTAAATAAATTGAGATGTGTAATAATACTTTTTGTCAATTTGTATGCTAAACATTTTTTATTTTTGTGTAATTAAGTAGCATATATACTATACAAAATAAAACATTAAAATCGCTAGGTTAGGTATAGAATCATGTAATTTATTTAGAAGTAAAATGTTACATAAGCATTGAATAACTTGGTTAAATATAATAGTATGTATATAATTATATGAGACCTATAAATTAACTATGCCCCTGCTGGGCAAGGGTATTTACACGGTATGAGACGGGTTAAGCCATAGTCAATCACGCTATTCTAGTTCAAGTTGGTAGAGTCACACATCTTTGAAAACTGTATTATTAATAATGAATATTACAACTAGTAATAAGTCTCGCAGGATTTCTAGAGATTTAAAATATCAATTGACAAAAAAAGGAAATATATTTTAGTTTAGTTCGTATAGAAGAGAAAATCAGATGCCGATAGAAAGTATTCATTACCATCACGATGTCTAGCCACTACTATCGATTGCCTGGCTTAATACACAATTCCGCCTACCAACATCCGCCCCGCTTATTTGAAAGCCCCGTGCTCCCCAACACTCCACCACATGACGTGACAGCCCGCGACTGACATATCCGAAATCGCTGCGACATTCTTCCTAAACGTCTTCCCAAACAATGCAACGAGGGTCTACTGACGGACCAACTTCTTTTAAAGTTCAAAACAACCTTATTTCAACGACAATTAGATCGAAACTGTCGCAGCAAGGCTCTATGTAACCTTGTAATATCAACAATTATACTTGCAGGTTTATTAGCTTTTATGTACAGAGCAATAAGATGGATTTTTGTTTGACAAATATAAGTTTTCAATAGTAGGTATCAGGGGTGTGACGTAGAGTTATTTGAGAAAGTTTTAGATTTAGAATGAGGTGATGGATTCGATTTTAAATGTTTGTTTTGAGACCCCTTGTTAGGGGACATTGATATTGGCTATTTATTTGCACCTTGTTACCTTAAAATAGCAATAGAATACCTAAGGGTGAAAGAGAGTCAAAAGAAGGCAATATATCGGAAAAGTGTCACCGTGAGCTGCAAAGTATTGCAACAAAAAATCGGGTAACGTTGCAGTGGATACGCGGCTACAGCAACTATTCTGGCAATGATGCTGCAGATCAACTGGCAATGAGAGGATCGAACGTCAAAATTATAGGACCCGAACCAATTGTCCCGATACCCTTCTGCAAACTCAAAACATGGTTATGCGATAGAACCACGAAACTACACGAAAAATAGTGGACAGAAACAAAGGAATGTAGACAGACGAAGGAAGCCCTACCATCCTTAGACAAACATCTGTCACGCAAACTGCTACGTTCCACAAGGAAAAACCTATACCACCTAGTGCGTATAATAACAGGCCACTGGTCACTCAATAAACATATATTCAACATCGGCATTACAGTCCCTTATGTAGAGGCTGCACGGAGACCAAGGAGACACCGGCTCATGTGCTCCTATAATGTAAAAGCGTGAGCAACCAACAGGCGAAACTTCTAAACAGTACAGAAACCATGAAGGAGGTACTGCGCAACATCGGAACCCTATTATCTTTCTGGACGGAGCTGAGGTGGTATAACTAACCGAACAAATTCTCACGTCGATTACTTACGCACAATGGCCCAATTGTGGGGCTAAGTGCGGATAACACACGTCCAACTAACTAACTATATCGGAAAATATTTTTGGAAACTTGAAGCAACAACATCTATCTTGTTGGCCTATTTAAACTGTATGTGTTTTAGAGGTTACTAGAGTCGATAAAACATACCGTTCTCTCTCTTGGAGGCCGATGGATTTTCTGACACGCATTATCTTCTTACTACTAAGGTAAATAACGCACTTAACAAATGTAACACTGATATTGTTAAACACATTACGCTGTCAAGAAAACATACATACAAAACGTAGGCACAGGTATACAGGTGTGTACTACATATTTCGGCAGTTGTTGTTAGGTCCTACGTTTTAAGCAGCGAGCCTATTGCTGCTACTAAGAATTTCTTGCCAAAAATTTCTAAGACACTTCACGGCTTGGCAATCGAAGCCTCAGCAATCACAATACCGCTACACCACCAAAGCAATTATTGTCAATAAACCAAAAACAAAAATCTAATATTGGAAAACATAATATTATGACATACCATCGCAATAATAATAATAATATTATATCACATACACACAACATCATCTAGCCCATACTAAGCAGAGCTTGTACAATGGATAAACATACATATTATATTATTATGTATACTTCTTTTTGCAATGCATTGCAGTTTAAAATAAGCCCAATAAAATCAGTTAACCGTTAGGTATCGGAAACGTGCGGATCTGTGAATACTTATGATCTCATCTTACAGCGTCCCAAATTATTATTTCTAGGGTTCCGCATCCGAAGGGTGTAACCGGAAACTTATTATTGCGCCAAACTTGACGACTTCAACCGCTACGTACAATCGTTGAATGGGCATTTTTTAAACCAGATAAGGAATATATCGACATCTAGACACGCGGCAGCGTGTCAAGCCAAGTTCAAGCAAAGGAACTGGCTAGCCAGCGCCGAGTGTAATATTACACGAACCACTTGGTGCCACTTGTGACCCTTCTATAACTCAAAACCTCTTTAACGTAAACACATAAAACTATGTGTGTTTAATTATATCTATAAGGACATCTAGAAGCCCAAATTTCATGAAGCTAGCTCAAACGGTTATAAAGATATGAAGGTCAAAACGTCGTAAATTTTAGCATTGACTGACTGACTGACATATGGTACCTTGAATGACAAAGCTTGATATTCAAATCGGCGCGCGGCCGCCATAGTAAAATTGTATGGAGGATTTGAAGTGCTTTTTTGATAAATATGTATCTTTATTGTCAACCAATAACTTAAATATTTGGGACGGACAAATTGTAATATAACTATTTATGTTTTGTTTAAGCTCTAAAATAGAATAGATTTCTACTGTTATAATCTAAAAATCACGTAACACGAGCTTACGTTATTGCATTTTTCGTGCAAATTTACGTAATTTTGTGAGGGAAAATATTAATTATTTTAAGTTTTTACACTGAGTAATTGTAAACACATTCATTGTTATGGTAAATGTATATTTTATATTTGTATTAAACAAAAAGTGTTGATTTTATCAACTTAATTGTGACCGCCTGTTTTGGCACATTTCGCTCGGCGCAGTCTTCTCTCAACACAAGGAACGTTGACCTAGTTAAGTAGGTATAAGTGACAATATATATATATACATAATTTTTAAACTTCACCTTAATCTTGTGTCTATTGAGAATCTAATGTACTAGAACAAACGATATCTTAGTGGGGAGACCAACAGACTGCAATGCAGAGGGTCTCGGGTTCGAACCCACGTCGCGCACCTCTGACTTTCGGAAGTTATATGACTTTTCGAAATTATGTGCGTATTGATTGACAATTATCGCCTGCTCCGTGCCTCGGAGAGTACGTTAAGTCGTCGGTCCCGGCTGCCATGAACGTCTATGGCAGTCGTTATTGGGAAGTCAGTGCCCGCCAACATCCTGACACTGCTGCAGCACAGCTGCTCTAGCCTTAGGGTATCGTTAGCGTTCGGGTTGCGGAGGTCAGATGGCAGTCGCTCCGTGTAAAAACTGATATCCAATCAAATCAGGTTAGACTAGAAAGCCGACCCCAAGTGTTTTGGGAATAATAAAGGCTAAGGAGAAGATTTATACATTATTTTACTGAGGTATCGTAAAGATATGTACCTACATCTCATAAAAATATACTTTTGATTTGATAACGCGAAGATCATATTATAAACAAATAATTAACGCTTGTATATATACCTCTTGATGGTGGTAATCATTATTAAAATATCTAAAAATAAACAAATTATACGGTAAACATATTCAATACTTGCATAATATAATTATAATTAGCCGAAAACACTTCGCAAACAAGTTGTTTTAATTAGCACTTCGTTTTATCTTTTAACTCTTTGGCAGTATAATGTTGTTTTAAATAAAGATGCGTTCAAATTCTATAAAAAAGACGTTACTATCGTAAAAACTGATTATAAAGCACTCAATCTAAGCCTACAGCCCTATTCTAATACGTAGGTTGTTTTATGATCGCGAAATTATTATTCAAATATAGAAATTCGATTTGCTGATTTATGATGTCCTCCAGACCGAATTTCGGTCACGGCAGCCAGTCTTAATGGAGACTGCACAGGTGATATTATAGTGCACAAGTGTGTGCGCAAACACAATTGCACTCTCTGTTCCTTAACTCTCATGATACGATGGGACGGTAATCCGACACGACCGGAGAGAGATTAGGCGTAGGACCAGGCTTTACGTGCTTTCCGAGGTACGGGGGTGTCTTACACCGCCAACTGCCTAACTCCGGGCTGCTATGGAGATTTCTTAACAGGAAAACCAATAACTCTTTGTTGGGCCGACCCTGGCTGAACTCGAGACCACATGCACAACAGTCGCTTCACTGCCGCTGCGCCACGGAGATTGCCAATTCGATATACGTGCTATATGAACCACTTTCACATAATATAATGGCACATTATGTCATTGTGTACACAGATGCAGAAAAATTTTTCGGCATCTGTGTACACGTCATGTCATTATATTATGTATATATATATTTTTTTTATTTTTCTGTAAATGTGTTTAAAAAGGACACGGTTATTCTTTATGATATTTTTTATGTAGAACAAAACAATCAGTCTGCTATTATAATTATTTATTTACTTGCATAATGCTAGAATTATAAAGAGTACTAGCGGTCGCCTAGTGGTCAAAATTCGACCAAAATTTCTAAGCTTGCTACTTTTTTTTTTCTTTATTACAATAAGGTATAGGTAACCATAGTTACAAATAATTATACGACGAACAATGCCGAAATACTACGAACGCGATTCGACTGCGTGTGTCAAATGCATGTATCTGTGCGTGTAGTGTTTTTTCATTAATTGAATATACTTCTAATGCATATTTTATAAAAATATTAGAATTCGCGCCTCTTTCTCCATATAAACTTTAACTATGCCAAATTTCATACTTCTCCGTTCGCGCAATTTTCGTATAAAGGGATACAAAGTTTTTGCTTCACGTATTAATATATAGCTTACGAAAGGCTACTAAACGACTTTTGAAAAATATGTTAAAGAGTACAGTTCCAATTTGAAGATCGCATGGAAATAAATTTTACTTTGTATTCCAACGTGATGATCCCAAAAGCCTTAAGGGAGACCTGGTCCAAGTGTGGTCATTTTTCTTGCGATCACAGCATTGTATATACTTTTTTTTCAATTCGCAACATGTGAGTGATACTACCTACGTTGCAAGGTCCCATAGGCTTCAGTTATCGCTTACCATTACGCCTAAATTATTGACCTCTGAGTTTTCTGCAGAGGTTATTGAAAACACTATGTGGGTCTGTGTGTCTGTCTGTTAATGACAGGCATAACTCCGGAACCATTGGACCGATTGCCTTGTAACTTGATGTGCAGACATTTTGGGGTCATACCTCGGTCAAGTTTGAATATGAGCCCTCAAAAGACCCCCGAGATACCTACATCATGTGACCTTGAGACCTAGGGGTCACAAGGTCACATGATATACCTACATTTAAGACGAAAAGGTTGAATCCTGGGTTTTTACACCCATCTCGTTAAAACTATTTAGATTTAAGTTGAGATAAAGATGTTGATTGTCAACCACAACAACGTCTTAGTCTCCCCGTGAACATGGCTACCGAAAAGCAACCGAAACCTTAGGAAAAGTATTAACTTAAATCTAAATAGTTTTAATAGGTTTTATAATGGTCTGTAGCTATAGTATTTGAAATTGTTCAGACATAATAAGACTGTTTGTTTTCCAATTAAAGAAAAATAAAATAATATAAATAGCTTAAGTAGTATTAGAGTTAAACAGTAGTGGTTAATATCAAATTATGTAATAAAAGTGTTAATAAACAAAGCGATAAAATCCGTTTAATTTAAATTTAATAACATTCGCGTAAACATAAGACAATATTATTACGCCGATGCATATATATTTTTTTTATTGCAGTTTGTGGCAGACGAGCAAGTGGCTCACTTGGTGAAAAGTGGTAACCGCTGCTCAAGGACTTTAGCAATGTCAGGACACAGCAAAGCCGCTGCCTACCGTGAAAGAAGAACTCTCTTTAAGCCTCGTTTGAAGCAGGACATATCATAGCTGCCTGCTTCGGTGTCTCCCGAACGCTATGGTATGATTCATTCCAGAGCTTGCACGTACGTGGGAAAAATTTATTTGTTTTTTATTTATTTATTTATAATTTAAGCATACCAACTGTATAATTACAATGTTTTGTAGTTGAGACATTCTTAATTTAACATTGTCAGAGTAATTAAACAAATCACAGGCATGAATGACATTTCAATTACATTATAATTTAAAGAGTAGGTAGATACTTGTTTATGGTGAAAATATAACAGTGACTCTAAACACTACATAAACCACAAATCGAAGTCTTACTATATTAAAACTGTTCAAAAGTATAAAAAAAATATATATACAATGATCGCTGATATGCCAGTTTAGTTTTATAGTTACCTCTAATAAATATTAATATCAGCCATATATTAAACTGTATCACTGCTGGACACTGGCCTCTTCTCAGTGTGAGAAGGGTTAGGCCATAATAGTCCACCACACTGACCCTGTGCGGGTTGGCAAACTTCACATGTCGTCGAGAACTAGAACTAGAACTCTCAGATATGCAGGTTTTTTTTTTTAATATATACAACTAAGGTGGCAAACAAGCATACGGCCCACCCGATGGTAAGTGGTCACTGTAGCCTATGGACGCCTGCAACACCAGAGGCATCACTTGCACGTTGCCGACCCCTTAGGAAAGGAAGTGGGAAGGATAAGGAGCGGGAAGGGGGAAAGAGGGTGATTGGGCCTCCGGTACTCTCACTCACCGAACGAAAAACAACAATAGGAATACTGCTATTTTACGTCGATATTCTATGAGAGGGTAGTCCTTCCCCGATCGAGCCGGCCCATTCATGCTGATATCAGCAAGGCTCTACTACCCAAAAATTTTTTTCTTCAAGATGTTTTCCTTCACCGTTAAAGCGAGTGATAATTGACTATTCAATACGCACGTTTATTTGTTACCTCTAATACTCCATCCTAAATAATCATGCCAGTAGATGCACATGCATGCAGCCTTACAATTACTTAATGAGTGTTTGATAACTTTAAAACACATATATAAAGTCTGCATTTAACTATGTACCAATACGTATTTGTTAAAAGAATTGTACTGTACAGTGAACATCTGATAGTAACATATTATGTTGATTTTACTAATTCTCAGTATATGTATAAGCGGCTTGAACGCTGTTATTTATGATTGCTATTCAGGAAGACCTGCAACAAGACGACAGATGGCAGTATTTTTAGAAAGAAATAATACACAGTAAGTCAATTTTTATTTACAATAATTAAATGGCGACTTAAAATAGGAGCCGTGAGTTTCTTGCCACCTGCAAGAAACTCGCGGCTTTTCTCATAGGCTCAAGAGTTTGCCTGAATCTAGCAACTAAAATAAATGTAAATTTATTAAACCTATCTCCCTCTTAAAATTTATAGGTGTGACTTAGTGTCCTAAATTTCAAATGATTTTTGACTTTGAATTTGAATTTGATCATTACACCAAATACAGGTTTGATCAATTAAAATTGTAAAATTAAAAACTACTTTTAGTTATTATACATATACCATGTTTTGAAAATTTGATTGTTTGAGCCTCATACGTTTTTAAATATATGCTCACAAAAAACTTGACTTGGCACAAAGTCAGTGCGAAATTTGAATCATCTTCGCCAAGATGTTCGAGAATAACATTTCTTTTTAGGTCCATGATACAATTTCTTAATGGGTCATTTAAAAAATATCTAGGTCATTTAATTATTTGTTTTGATTTAAATTCTTTAGTTGTATATAATTTATTTTTAGATATTTGCATGCCATGAACTGCAGATGAGAAATGAGCTGGATTATCTTTATAATAACGAAACACCAATCTATACCATATAATTTAAAAGTATAGAACCAAAAAAAACTTGGGGACTACCGATAGAAGTGAAAATTTTAATCCTTGATCATAAACACTTCTTTATAAACAAAAAAAGGGGCTGGTCGGATGCTTGTTCCTGTTACTCTCTTAGGAGTTATTAAGGGGGTCAAAATTTCATTATTTTTTGCGTAGAACGCACCATTTCTAAGATATTGTTAATATTCTAAAAAAAATTTGGGGCCGTCTTTGGGGACTGCCGATAGAAGTGAAAACTTTAATCCTTGATCATAAACACTTCTTTATATAACCAAAAAAATTTAAAAAAGGGCGGTTCGGATGCTTGTTCTGCTAGTTCCTGATACTCTCTTAGAGGTTATGAAGGGCGTCAAAATTTCGTTATTTTTGCGTAGGATGCACCATTTCTGAGATATTGTTAATATTCTAAAATAATTTAAAAATGGAAAGCGTGGAAGCGTGACGATGACGAAGCGTGACGATGACACGAGTTCCATGACTTTTGTTCACCCAAGAAGTGCTCAACGCGCCTAAAGAAGTTTTCACTTCAAAAATTATAACCTTGCTGACTTCGGTTCCAATAGTAGCTGTTAATTAGTGACTAGTTAAATCTGTTGTGTTTTTGCAGATTTCAAAATTCTCTACGAAAAATTAGGTGACCTCGATAGCCGTATAATGCCGTTTTGGATATGATTCTTCACACAGTAACTGTCTAATTCATAGATAGCTCAATTTAATTATTTATGACTTTTTTAGATACTGTACTATTAATGTCCGGCCCTGTGATGCTAATGAGTGGAGGCGAACCGACGGTTCCTGTAATAATCTCAAATTTCCAAGTAGGGGTATGATCCGAACGCCTACTATAAAAGTGTTACCTACTGATTTCTGCCCAAGTAAGTTAGTAAGCACTATTTTGATGGCAGCATACGAATTGCTCTCAATAATAGTCAGATTAGGTATTAAGTACCTATTGACTTGTAAATACCAATTAGGCGACTATTTGTTTAACTAACGAAGAAAAATTAGGGCAGTCTTTGGGGACTGCCGATAGAAGTGAAAACTTTAATCCTTGATCACAAACACTTATTTAAAAACAAAAAAAAATGGGTTAGGGTCGGATTCCTGATACCCTCTTAAGGGTTAATAAGGGGGTCAAAGTTTCGTTATCTTTTACGTAGGACGCACCATTTCTGAAATATTGTTAGTATTCTAAAATAATTCAAAAATGGAAAGCGTGGCAGCGTGGCGATAAGGAAGCGTAACGATGAGGCGAGTTCTATGATTTTTGTTCACCCAAGAAGTGCTCAACGCGCCTAAAGAAGCTTTCACTTCAAAAATTAAAACTAATTTAATATCTAATTTAATAAGTAAATACAAGTTTCCAATTTGTTGCGGATAAATGATTAGAAATGCGTCTTCAAAATAAAAAATTAAATGCCTTAAGGAATTCACTGATACACCGTTTTTCATTTTAGAAGTGATTACATTTGCTGCTACGAATGGAATTTATTTCAATATTATACTGAATAATATATTCAGTATGAACTGCATCATAGCTGCAGCCTAGACTTGTAAAATGCCAACAACGTGTATTAATTTAGTTGTTCAATCAAAATCAACCAATTGCTTGAACACAGAATCATTTTTTAGGTTTGTTTATAAAGAAAACCAACTCTTTCACAGATTACGAACCAAGAAAAACTAAAGATGGAAAACCCCTACCATTGGCAAGATATTTGCGTACCCAATTGCTAAGGACGGGGAAAGCCTCTGATCTTCACTTAACTCAACTTGTATCGTACTACGTTTTGTTCGCTGTCCATGACGTAAATTCTATACACGACATTCGTATGTATACTTATAATAATCTAAAAAAGGAGAGTCGTCAGGATTGAGGTAAAGAATAATATAAATACATATTTCAGTAAACTACGTAGCCAACACGACGACTTGTTGCCAGCCAGAAGGTAAAACGAACTACATTTGTACTCCGAATAAGATACCAGTAGATGATCCAGTACATCGATACTCTCGGTTGAACTGCCAGAATCTCACCAGACCTCAGAGCTTCCAATACTTCGGGTGTGTCGATTTCGGTACTACACCGTTTACAAGGGTAAGATCATAACTATCCTAATCTATACTAATATTATAAAGCTGAAGAGTTTGTTCGTTTGTTTGAACGCGCCAATCTTAGGAACTACTGGTTCGATTTGAGAAATTCTTTTAGTGTTGGATAGCCTATTTATCGAGGAAGGCTATAAGCTATATAACATCACGCTACGACCCACGGGAGCGGCGCAGTAACGATAAAGGCGGGTGAAACCGCGGGAACATCTAGTAATATTATAAACTATCATAATATTATATCTAGTCAAATCCGGTTAGACTAGAACGCCGACCCCAAGTGACTTGGGAATAATAAAGGCTAGGTAGAAGATTACTCATTGTCTACTAACATTAGTATTTTAAGGTTATTGTTACTAACACTGTATGGACTTCGTCCGAAGTAAACGTATTGTTATTATAATAAGATTGCGGAATTCTATTGCCTTATGGTATTCATTTTCAGATCACGTTTGGTACACCAGTCTTCGACCTATCGAATGTTTATAACAATGAAATAAATGCAATAAATCATCTTAGAACTTTTCATAGGGGATTGCTTAAGGTCGAATCAGAAAACGGAAAATTGTTTCCTCCAAGACATCCGAGTTCCGATAGTAGGATCAATACCTGTTTAATGAATGAACCACCAAGAGAAACACGTTGTCACAGATACCGTACGTATTCATCGATCTATAGCAGAGATTCCCAGACTTTTTTCTCATAGACCACTTTCAGAATTTAGCTGGTTCCGGTGGACGCCCCCTGCAGCTTAACAAGTTCATGGAAGTAAAAAATTTTATCAAATTTCTACGGGCTGAACTTTCTTTTTATTTTTTTAGAAATCATGGAATATGCAAGTTTTTGAGTTAACAGTCGCCGAGGTTGTCGAAGAACAGTCGGTAAAGTCAAGCCAACATTTTAGTTCTTCACTATCGATAGCAAATAAATTTTCGTGGCCGCTTACGAATTGTGCACCCCCATTTTTTTGTCACGCCAACGTAGACCCCCGTCGAGTCTGCCGCAGACCTCTGGGGGCCACCTGGACCACTTTGGGAATTAATGATCTATAGTATAGATTAGCTAATGCGATTAATTTAAAACAAAATGTGCATACAAATTGTAATTATTTGTATGTTGAAGTTATTCGAATAACTAGAATACTTTTATCTAGAACAAGGCTTGGATATATACTTGGACCACAGGTCGCATTTCTGATAATTTTACCTGTTGAGTCGCAGCAGCACACCGGTGGCCATACACAATATGTTTTTAATTATGTCTGGTATTCTAAGACTTGATAGATTAATAAGTCATCATCTTTCTATAGCAACTTTAATATCATTTTAATGTGTTTCCTCAAATGAAACTACTATTTATTGCTTTTAAAACTCATTATTTGTCGGCCTCGATGGCGTAGTGATTACTTTAACCGATTGCAACGCCTGAGGTCGCGGGTTGATTCCCGCACAAGTCAAACATTTGTGTGCATGAACATGGATGTTTGTCTTGGTCTGGGAGTTTCTATGTATAATATGTATGTATTTACAAAAATAAGTATGTATGTATGTTTATCCATTGTCTACACTGTGGGTACACAGTACAAACTCTGCTTAGTTTGGGCTAGGTGGTGTAGTGTGTATGTAATAGAATATTATTATTTGTTTCTCTTTCACGGGTATATTCCTAATAAGTTAGGAAAAGACCCGGCCCTTTGGGAGGCTTACACGGAGACATGGGTCCAACGTGAAGAGGCCCTTCGAGAGTTTTAATCAAATGTGGGATGGAACACCGACAGCGGCACTAGCCGCAGCAGGCGTAGGACTATTGCTACGTATGGATTCTAATATATGGGCTATGGGTATGGGTGTTTGATGGACTGGTATATTGGTAACTATGGATGATAAAACGGCGTCTGCCCTGAATACTCTAATAGCATCAATCGAATGAACATACGGTGACTTGCCAACTCACTAGATTGGCCCCCTGAATAGCCACGATAGGCATACAAGCCAGCGGCAGAAGGCAACACCGGTGCGAGCGGCTAGGGGTGTCGAGCGGTGCGGCGCCGGTTTCACCATCACGGGTCTCGTGACAACGGAGACCCAGAGCGGGTTTCCCCGCAGTTATGCCCTTGAAAATGACACTTCCATCCCCAAGCATGTAGCTCTAGCGGCCCCCCTCTGACCGGCCGACCAAAGCAAGCCAGAGTTGAAAGTCCTACGGGTGCTCTTGAAGTTCTACCCCAGCCAACCAGTATCGGCAAGCTGGGGACGAGGCCCTCATCAACTCTCCGAGGCATTCAGGACCGTAGTGTCGCCACTCACATGCAGCTCGCCACAAGCTGCCCTGCCCTTATTATTATTATTATATGTATTCTTTAACGAAACTACTACATATATGCTGCTTTTAAAAACATCTTAAAACTCATTGCTATTCAGATATTAAGGAGTACTAATATAATTAACTTCCTTTAGCTAAGGCTATATATTATACTTACTATATTATACTCAAACTCAACAGATTCAAATCCCTCCCTTGGCCCGAATATCCTCATTATACTGTTCTACAGACACCATAACCACATAGCAAAAATATTAGCCGAAATGAACCCCTGTTGGGATGACGACCGTCTTTTTTATACCGCAAAGGACATCAACATTGCTATCCATGTCCAGATATACTTCTATGAACTACTGCCTATTTTATTAGGTAAGTTATTTTTATTACATACAGTTTATTTCTTTTATACCATTTGAGTGGCAAAAAGTTCCAGTTTATAGAAATCATCAATCACGTATTAGTAGAATGTTGTAGATTTTGCAAACAAAAGTAGCCAAACTGACAGCTAGATAAAAATAAGGCTAATGTTTAACTTATCAGCAGACATAGTAAAATATAACAGTCAAAAATAGTAAATGACCACCAAATTTCACAGCAAAATATATTTAAAGAGATAAAAATAAGTCGGCGGAGCCCCGCTTCGCGGCCCTCCTATTTTTGGCTGGGTTTAAGAACCTAACATAATAATATAACATAACCGTTCCGAGACGGAATGCAGTGATTTGAAGCGTATAGGTGCTCGTTATGATATATATTAGTAAACATATTTTGCTGCGCAATTACTATTTTTGGTGGTCATTATATTTAATCCCTAAAAATAATCCAGTACTGGCACTGTTGGTAACATAATACCGTCTTAGAACTACAGACACTATACACTGCGCAGAGATTCAAAACAAAATAGAACTGTGATATTCTCTAGAATCTTACTTTCTGAACAAGCGTAGGTACTCTAAATTGAGGCAAACTCTTTTTATGCTTTGCCTGTACAGAAACATAGCATTCCTACGGTTAGTCTTGGATTCTACCAAAACAATGAAATCCAAACACAAAAAATGCACAACTCTTACCTGTTTTTATTTTGTTAAACCGGATACCTGTTTTTTTTTGTCAATTTAGTCATAAAAGGTGTAATAAATTAAATGTCTGTTTTAACATTCTAGACAGAAATCATAATCATTTATCTCGTAGACTTCGTCGATGAAGTGTCACAGACTTACATAAGTTTAGTTTGAATTTTGATAATAAACATCATCATCATCATCTTAGCCGAAAGACGTCCACTGCTGGACATAGGCCTCCTCCAAGGTTTTCCACACAGACCGTTCTTAGGCCACCCGCATCCAACCGCTTCCCGCGACCGTTACCAGGTGGTCGGTCCACCTTGTGGGGGGGAGGGGGCTACCCCTGCTGCATTATAATAAACAAAGTTATAAAAATTACAGGTCTAAAAAATCTCATCAGGGACGGTATAATATCATATTCCGAAGGATTCAGAGATATGTACAATGAGAAAATTCAGCCTCAGATATCTGATGAATACGTTTACATAAAGAGATGGTTTCACACCATACAGGAGACAGATCTCAAGTTTGTATTCATATTTTAGCTATTAGCACATACATTTTACTTTTTTATAAAATTATTAGTTTATTCTATTGAATTACTGCTTTAATCAACACGTAACAATAGGACATTAATGAAAGATAAACAAACCCTAGTCAACTACTAGCAAGTTATCAAATATAAGATAAATATAACTAAGAGCCTTATATTTCTGATTTATTTGCAGGTTGTTTGATAAAGATGGGTGTTACCTTAGAACATTTCCCCTGGCAAACCTTACTATTAGAACAGGAAACTTTCCAAATGATAACAACATTGATAAGTATTTTCAGGGTAGTTTCAGACAATTTAACGGCGCATTTGACTACACTATTGATTACGACGTAAGTACAAATGGAAAATATTATAGATGAAATGTAACAACCTATCTATACTAATATTATAAAAAGGAAAGGTGTGCATAACAATGGTGTGCTTTTTTTGCACGTATGAATTCAAATTACAAAGGGCCCTGCTAGGTAGTCAAAATTTTCTTGCTGAATTTTTCCTGTTCTGTTAAAGATTCCTGGGTGTTAATACATGAAGCGGGAGGTACATTGGCACAAGTTACGTCAGTATTATTTTTATGTATTCCGAGCGTAACACAACCGAGGGCACTGCTGGATGGATGAGGCGATTTATTGTAATTTCTACCATAATAATTGAGGTACATTGGATCTTATTAATAAATTCGTGAGGTACATTGAACAAACAAAGCATTGCTATTCGTTTTATCGGTCTAGCTCGTGTGGCCCCGCTAGATAGATATACATCGTCGAGTGAGTGAGGGTACCAAAGGCCTAAACCGCCCATCCCCTCCTCTTATGGTGGGGCAAATTTAAAAGGCCGGCAACACACTTGTGACTCCTCTAGCGTTGTGGGTGTCAATGGGCGGCTGTAATCGCTTACCATCAGGCGATCCGTCTACTCGTTTGCCTCGTATCCCATAAAAAAAACCCCGGCTATGCAATATTTTCAGCATTGTATAAAAAACATATTGAATTTAGAAAATTAAACAGGTTACTAGGGCATCCGATTTTGCTTTTCTCTCCTACATATTCAATTTAAGTTCAGACTTGATGCTTGGCACCACCAATCTGTCTCTTTCAGTTGTCTATTTAATGGTTATGCCAGTTTATTGGCAGAATAGTTATTCTGGTTTCATTTCTTTTATAGTAGACAGCAGAGCGGTTAACTTTGGCAATTGGGTGCTTATCGCTACCCAATTGCCAAAGAAAAACATAAAAATCCATCAGTGTTAGATAGCCCTTTAACAATAGGAAGCACGCTGATTAAACAAAGTCAATAAGAGATACATATAATTTATGGAATAGACCATGAGCGAACTCATGTTAATTGTTATTCATTTCAGATGGCAGAAAGGTCTTTAGGTCACGCTCAATATGCATCTGATGCGTCTATGAGTGATTTAGCCAAAGGAAGATATTTTGGATTCGCACCATATGTTAGCTACAGAGAATTTTGCGCCGGACGACCTTATAAAACCTTTGATAGCTTAAAAGACGTAATGAGTAAAGAGGTAAATACATTATCATATTAACTATCTTAAAGAGAATAATATTACACGTAAATTGTTTGCTAAACTTATACGTGTGCAAAAAAAAATATTGTTATTTACTTTAACTGTGAAGGAAAACATCGTGAGGAAACCTGCATGTCTGAGAGTTCTCCATAATGTTCTCGAAGATATGTGAAGTCTGCCAACCCGCACTGGACCAGCGCGGTGGACTATGGCCTAATCCTTCTCACACTGAGAAGAGGCTCGTGTCCAGCAGTGGGACAGTTTAATACAGGGCTGATATTATTATATATTATTGGTACATTGCCGTATTTGTTTTATATAGGCTGTTTTATGTCCAACTGCTGGGTAAAAGCCTATCCTTCCAAATCACTCTGTTTGAAGATGTCCCCTGACAGTTCCTTTCGAAAACGTCCGAGTCATCCCGCCATCTTCGCTTAGGTCTGCCTCATCTGTCTTGTGGCCCTCAAGATCACGATTTGTGGTTACTTCTCTGGATGCAGGTGGCAGACGTGTCTGGCCCAGTATTTATTAAACTAGCCATTTTTATGTTAATTAAATATATTAGACAATATATTATGTACATATTAATTTCAGTTGCTTAGAATTTAGACACTTTAATAGTACTATGATGAATAGTTTAGGTATATGATGCTTTCTATGAATCCTGTCATTAATCGTTTTCTTTATTTTAGTGATTTCTCACGTGATATCCTTAATTTTTTTTCATTTCAGAGAATACATCGTATGACAGAAGTATATGGTAATGTTGAAGACATAGAATTATTGGCTGGTACATGGTCTGAGAATCACATACTGGGTGGTCGAGTCCCTCATACTGTGTACTGTCTAATGGTTGAACAATTGCATAGAAGCTTGCTCTCTGACAGGCACTGGTATGAGAGGCCAAATAGACCACACGCCTTTACTTTAAGTAAGTATGTTTTTAATATTGTTCTACTTGCTCTGTGCTGGTCGAATATACTACATACATTTGGTTTGACTAAGTTCATTTTCAAAGCTTAACGTTTTTGTGTTTTTGCCAAAAATCACCTATTTAGGACGGTCTTAAAACTTTTGCTAAAATGTTAATCAATGTAGAAAATAAATAAAATAAAAATGTATTTATTGTCACCAAATACATTCACATAGATTGCTCATATGACTAGCCATAAAAATAATAGCTTAAAATACTAAAAAACACGCTTTAAAATGTTGAAAATAATTTAATAATTTTAATGTAAAAAGCGTGGGGTGCTTTCTAAGATATTTTGATAACCCCCACCCCACGCTTTTTTACATTAAAATTATTAAATTATTTTTTACTATTTAAAGCATGTTTTTTGTATTTTTAAACTATTATTTATTTTTCTTAAATTATTGTATTGTCATCGGTCCTCGATAAGTGTGCAACATTTCAAATCAATCCGTCGGTTTGAAAAGGGTGAAAATCACGTTGTAATATTAACTATCTTATAGATACATAGATACAAACCAAGCTAATAAAAGCGTGTTAAAAAAGTATTTCACAGTATGTTCGAATTATTGTTCCCAAACTAAGCTAAAGCTTGTATTTTGGGACACAATGCTCCATCGTGGATCGTACATTTTATACAATTATGTATTTTGTACAAATAGACTGAACGTTGTCACTGCACTTTGGCACTAGATAAAACAAACAAAAAAAGAAACAAGGTTAAGAGGTATATGAATGTGTGAGTGCATGTATGAGAGTGGGCGTGCGTGTGTTGGTGCGTGTGTTAGTGTGTATCTTGGTGTATGCAAGTGTGTATATCAGGGTGTGTGTACGTGTACGTGTGTGTGTGTGTGTGTGTAAATCTTAGTACGTACTAAGAAATATCAAGAATCACTTCATTTATATGTATATAATATGAAGTCATTTGATTCAAATACAACTCAATTTAGCTTTTTCATAACACATTTTTCTAAAAGAAAAAGCATATAGGGAATGAGTTCTGGTATGTGACAACACGTACCTATTCTATGGTAAACGTTTTTTTGATAAAAAACTATGCCATCAAAAACAAAATTTGTAAAAAAAACCAAGCCTCGCATCTCAGTTCTTCTACCGTAAAAAGTTGTGAGATGTTTGTTTGTTATGCTTTCACGGCACAACTACTCGACTGATCATCATGAAATTTCGCATACACGATGCCAGGGATCCATAATAGGATACCTTTCATCCAGAAAAAAGGACAGTTAATAACCTAACCTAACCTTAACTTACATTTACGCGAGCGAAGCTGCGGGAAAAATGTAGTAAGTTATATTTAGGACTGGGTGGTACGTGGCTTAACTGGATGATGGTGAATAGTGATCATTTCTGATAGCAGTTACAAATTTATATAAATAAGGGTAGCAGGAACTGAAGAAAAAACTTATCGTAATCGAATCGTTGTTTGATTTCCAGGACAACTGCAAGCCATCAGAAATGCGACAATCGCTGGCGTTATGTGTGCTTGTGCCGATGGTGTGTCAGAGATACAACCGAACGCCTTTTATAAGATCTCACCTACGTAAGATTCTTCACTTTACATGATATTCTAGGATTATATTATCAACTACACGATTAGCGAAGTGATTTAATTAGTCATTGCCACTGCGCTAAGTGTTTCGGGTTCAAATACCACACGGGACAAAAATTTGTGGAATCCACAAATTAATGGTTGGTCCGAGTCGGGATGTTCTTTGTGTCCGTTGTTTGAATGTTTGTAAAGGCCCCCGCGATACAAGAACTATTCCTGGTGCGTGAACCGACTTTTTTTTTAATAAGGAGTTCTCTTTTTAAAAACAAAAATAAGTTAGTGCAATAAATAATTATGTAGTTGCAAATAAAAATCGAGTCCTTAATTTATGTGTCAGTGTACATTAACATGCATTCAAGCCTATTTCTCGAAGAAGTAATCAGACATTACGAATAACTAAATACTTACTACAAGCCTGATATAGAAATTTAGGTTTATTAATTAAAATAAAGTATCATAAAAATTCAAATTACATCAAGATGAAAAATAATTCTTAATACAAATTGCTAATTAGGTAAATATTTTGTTAGTTATTTTCTTCTTGATCGGGATCATAATTATGACGTAGTTTAATCAGATTCGGCAAATATTTTCATTAAACTATAGTGTTTTGACGAATTGGTTTCGTCGAAACACTAATAATACATAAAGACATCGATAATTTATTATTATTATTTAAAATATATCTTAATTAAATTGTGTGTATATTTTCAGCAATCCCCTGACTGACTGCAATTCTGCTAATATTGGCAAGATAGACTTATCTCCGTGGAAAGACCCTGAATGCCTAAAGGAAAAACTATATAGTTCAGCATATTATTATCATGGTTGATGATTTTCATTAAATTTTACTTATATAAATAAACTGTAATGATTTTAATGACATATAGTGTTATTAGTCTATTTACTCGGTTTACCCTAGCTATGGTTCTAGCGAAATTATTGTAAAACATCACGCTTAATAAAAGAGAGATTTATCTGAGTATGTTGTATTGAACAAACTCTGTTGCAATTACGTAACACAAATAGAAAATTAGAATTATAGTCACACAATAAAATTAGAGTTCAAATTGCCTAACTTCCAAATTTCGAGTTAAGTCGTTATTTTATTAAGGGTAGTATTTAACTGTTCCTCAATTGTTTGCCTTTGTTCCACCAAAAATACTAATTGCACACCAAAATATGCTTACTAAAATAATTTAAAGAGATCAAACTAAGTAGACGGAGCCCGCGAAGCGGGGCTCCTATATTTGGGTGGGTTTCAGAAGGAACCTAACATAAGCTAACCATTCCGAGACGGAATGCAGTGATTTGAGTCGTATAGGTGCTCGTTATGATATATTTTAGTAAGCATTTATCTGTGCAATTAATATTTTTGGTGGTCATTATATTTAATCCTTTTTATTAAGAGTGCGAATTATTTTATTAGCCATGTTAGAGGCGGTGGATTCAAGCAAAACAACATCAATTACTATTAATAATATATTAATTATATTACAAATTGTTGAGTAAAATAATAATCAGATAAGTACATAATATAATGTGTGACTATATATTTTAATTGAGAGTGTAAGAGATTCGTTAGTATTGGAATAATATTGATCCTTCTACTAATTAAATAAGGATATCAAGATCTCGATGGGCCCGTTCAGCAAAATACGACAAGTACAGCATAAATAAAAATCTTCTCTTTCTTAGCCTTTATTATTCCCAAGTTACTTGGGGTCGGCTTTCTAGTCTAACCGGTCTTGACTGAATATCTGTTTTTACACGGAGCAACTGCCATCTGAACTCCACAACCCGAAGGCTAACTATACCCTAAGGCCAGACCAGTGTCAGGATATTAGAGGGCACTGACTTCCCAATAACGACTGCCATAGATGTTCATGGCAGCCGGGGCCAACGGCTTAACGTGCTCTCCGAGACACGGAGCAGGCGATAATTGTCAATCAATACGCACATCATTTCGAAAAGTCATATAACTTCCGAAAGTCAGAGGTGCGTGACGTGGGTTCGAACCCGAGACCCTCTGCATTGCAGTCTGTTGGTCACTCCACTGAGCTATCGCTGCTTACAGCATAAATAAAAAAGTAATCAACTTAAATCAATAGATTAAAATATTAAGGTATAATCGAATTGTTATTCAGATACCATAATTATAAATTGATATTTATTTATTCAGGAGACTATCATTTGTGATATTTTTGACACAGAGACTAGATTGTAAACAAACCAGTTTAAATTAAGTTAGTATATTTTACTTTTATTGCTATGTACTACAATAAAAATAATCTTCTCTAATTTCATTTGAACAGTGTTTATTAGAAGAATTGGCTCACTGAATTCTGCTGAAAGTTTATTTTAGTAAGAGTATAAGTTGTACTTTATAAGGGTTTTCGACACATAAATATGGCCATAATATTTTGAAATACAATGAATGAGTTATTAAAAAAACAACGGGTTGCACTCCGGGAGTGCCGGCAGAAATGAAGACTTGAATATTAACGTTGTGCATTTTTTATATTTGGAATGGTTAGGGAATAATTTTGCACGAATTGCTTTAATTATCAGTATAAAAGTACTATCATTTATGTGGTAAAATACAATATTCATTTATTGCGCTATCGTACACAAACATGACAATTCTCCCTCCGTCTTACGAATTTTCGATCAGGTCACGTGTCCTGACGCGAGTTTAACATTTTTTACCCATCACAAAAAGGTGCACAACGCCACTACTTCAATAATCGAGAAATATAAACTAAATTTTCAAGGGATTATGTATTATATCTATAGTATTACGATTGATTCGCATCGCTTGGTGGCCCGGAGGGTGACATGAATACGTGGCGTATTAGCCTGACCACCTAGGATACTAAGCTTCATAACGTTATATCACGCCTTTGTTCTCTAAAACACATTTCGCTATCCGACCGTGAGATCCCTGCCCAAACAACAAGTATTGCAGCAGTAGCACAGCTATAGATACTAGCAATCATGTTTATTACAAAAAAATTAATAATAATAATAATCACTTATTTATCTAACCCACACAGAAATACGAGTAGTTACAAAAAAAAGCAGATCTTTAGCTAGGTATTACATTATCAAATTCAAATTAAATTAAAAATTCAAATTACGTTTATTTACTAAACTCAGGTTTAAAAGATGTTATGTTATAATATGATATGTATATATGATGAAACTCAATCGTTTAAAATATTATGTGACTATATTACCAAACTCACAGCAATTACACGGACTATTGAGAACGTCTTACTCAGTTGAATGCTAGTTCCTTACTGCTGAGCGATCTTTCGCCGAGAGAACGAGTTATTTTTCCCCTCTACAATAACCCCACTATTTAAAAATGATAGTTGGCTGTGTTGCCAATTGAATAAATAAAAACTCCCGAACAGAATTATTAACAAAAATAAGAAATCATGACATTAGGCCATCCGATACCATGCTACTCCTGGAGCACAACCTCAACTAAAATCACTCAGTTTTCATTATCACACGATCAAGATATGGTGTTAGCAAGAATGAAAAGTATATATCCATTTCCCTATGCATAACAGAGAAACATCCCGATCATCGAATTTTAAACAAAATTAAAAAAATGACTATTGAAGAATTGCTTTTATACATTAAATGAATATTGTTATTTCACACATACTTTAACACGAAATGTCTATTAGCAATATAATATTAAGTACTGTATAAAATTATACGATGTATTTATTTTTAATTTATCTTGACTTATGTAATTATTAAATGGAAATTGACATTGTTTATACTGTTTTTTTTTTTTACAGTTATGATATTATTTATTTCCTTCGCATATTTATAATTATTGTTCCTATTGATAATGAATATTATGTCTATTAATTATTGTTATTTTATTTGTACTATCTAATAACACAAGTTCAGGGCAACACTTATGAATGTCAAAGTTACACAATTTTTTTTGTGAATTTACATTTACTGCCACGTTCAGCAAGGCAAGGGTGTAGGGCTCATCAGAAGAACGGGCAAGAAACTCATGGCCATTCTTTTGTTCAAATCATGACTGTACGCCTACCATCTTATCCTATCTTATGTGGGGGCCAGTCAGTGCAGACCGGCGACACTCCGACCCAGTGTGATCGTTTGTGTCGACACTCTCCCAATAACGACTGCCATAGATGTTCATGGCAGCCGGGACCGACGGCTTAACGTGCTCTCCGAGGCACGGAGCAGGCGATAATTGTCAATCAATACGCACATAACTTCGAAAAGTCATATAAATTCCGAAAGACAGAGGTGCGCGACGTGGGTTCGAACCCGAGACCCTCTGCATTGCAGTCTGTTGGTCTCCCCACTGAGCTATCGCTGCGTACGCCTACTAAAGGCGAGGTATGATGTATCTTAACCTTTGTAACATCCTCTGTAATTATGTCTCATATGCATACGAATAAACTTCTACTTCAATGTCATCACATCACTTCAATCAAATCACTTCAACGTCATCAAACCATCTCAATGTCATCAAACCATCTCAATGTCATCAAACCATCTCAATGTCATCAAACCATCTGAATGTCATCAAACCATCTCAATGTCATCAAACCATCTCAATGTCATCAAACCATCTCAATGTCATCAAACCATCTCAATGTCATCAAACCACTCCATGTCATCAAACCATCTCCATATCATCAAACCATCTCCATGTCATCAAACCATCTCCATGTCATCAAACCATCTCCATGTCATCAAACCATCTCCATGTCATCAAACCATTTCATCAAGCCATCATAAAATAATTTCACCAAATCATTTCACCAAATCATGGGTCTTTATTTAAGGCTACTTTGACCTCTAACAATTTTCACAGAAATTTCGTTTGCACCATGATCAAATTGAAGGAATAGAATTCTTTTATTATCACTTGTGTGTACCTACATAAATTCACTTCTAACCTCACAATGAAACCTCATACATAATAATCAAAACATACATCTACATTATTTAAATAAATCCAAATACCAAATATGGTCTTTACGAATCCAACATCGTCATTGGGTCAAATAGCTGTCAAAAACATATCAACCAAATATTTCTATCTGTATTTCCCATTTCCTAACATTCATATCAATCATAATAAAATACTCATACCCATACCTCACTCTTAGTATCACATCTCTATATCTGTCCTATATCATCCATCTTATTTTATGAACGATACCTAAATGCATTCAAAAGATAACAAAAAGATTTTTAATATCGTTCGAAAACCTATACCAAAACCAAACCAATATACAATCTTATTTTAAATCATTGACTATTAATATCATTCAAAAATTATGTCAAAATTCTGAGAACTCCTTCAAACAAATTCAATCACATGATTTAGTGTAAAATTTCATAACCTCTATTGTTTACATAAGTTACCGATGTCATGCCTGATGCCTCCCTCCGATAGCATTACGTTCTCATGCATTCATTCTAATAATGGTGTCAAATTTTTAAACGATACCTTTGTAAGAAAAGTGGACTTGATTATGCAGCTATAGTTAATAAATGCTCTTATACAAAATAAAATGGCTTCTTAATGATTAGCAAATTATAATAGAATTATTAAATTTATAATCCAAATAACAATGAACATGTCTCTTTGATCATACTATAATTTAGGGAGATATTTCATTGGAAAGATTACAATTTTAATCTACTATTAACCGAATAATTATAATGTGTACTATAAAATTAAGAGTGAAACCGCGCGCATCTATAGTATGCGTAACGGGTCAGATAACATGACTGTACATCGGACACCTATTGCGACACAATAATGGAATGCAGTTATAAAAACTATCAGAAATATAACTCAAAATGATAATGGTTTATGTTTTAATTAAGTTAATTAATATGCCTTTAAAATTATTATGATATATGCCAAATTAGAAAACAAACCGAATTTATATATATTTCCATGCTATCTTAGAACATAAACATGTTCAAAGACAAACAACATACCTATATGCATCTAAAAACGTATAATGGAATTCAAACGTATGATCTTTAAGAATCGGCAAATTATTATATATCCCATTGTAATATAATTTCTTTAAATCGTATTTGTTTATTGTCAACAGGCATAATTGTCCAAAATATTTTCTATGATAGTTATATTATATAATTATCATTATATAGTATCATGTTTCAGTTAAAATTAAAAAAAAAACTAAAGTAGGTATATCTAATGTGCACAAAATAATACTAATTGTCCGCGACAATATTTATAGACAAATGTCACCATCAGGACCTGGAGTCATCGCGTCGTCCGATTTAATGGTCTCAAAAATAAACTTATAATATCAATAGGACTGAATCGGTATTTTCATGCCTAGATGACTAAACATTGTAAAAGTCAGTAATGGACCATAGTAGCACGGCCTATTACATAAAGTATGGTTATCCTCTAATATTTCAACTCCAAAAAATTATCTATGCTACGCACATATGACACTGATCATTTCAATGATGTACACTATGTAACTTGAATGTACTTGGCTCACTAACGAGACAACTAATCTTTGCTAGTCGACACACATACATGACATATGTATGAGGCGAACCTAACCTCATTTTAATTTAAGCACATTTAGCTAAATCATGAGGCACACATAACCTCTGCTAAAAAGCAAAAGGCACACAAATAAAAAGGCATATTAATCAAAGCATACTTGGCTAAAGCATGAGGCACACATAACCTCTCCTATTAGTATGAGACACACAACCTCTCCTATTAGCACATAGATACATAGATTCACGCCTGTTTTCCTAGAGGGGTAGGCAGAGACTACGGATTTCCATTTGCTACGATCCTGTCAAACTTCTCTGGCTTCATTCACTTTCATCACATATCTCATACACGCCCGTCGGTTCAAGGAGCTCTTAACCTGGCCTTTGTCCAGAACGCCTCCGATCTGATCGAGAAACATTCACCTAGGTTTTCCTCTTGCGACTATTCACACTAGCCTTATAAGCTTTCTTAATCCTTCCTCGTCCATTCTTTCTACATGTCCAAGCCAGTTTAACATACCATTTTCTATTCTTGTCACTATATCCACTTTCATGCCTATTAGCACGAGGCACACATAACCTCTTAGTAGCACGAGGCACACATAACCTCTTAGTAGCACGAGGCACACATAACCTCTTAGTAGCAAACGAGGCACACATAACCTCTTAGTAACAAACGAGGCACACATAACCTCTTAGTAGCAAACGAGGCACACATATCCTCTCTTAGTATCAAACGAGGCACACATAACCTCTCTTAGTATCAAACGAGGCACACATAACCTCTTAGTAGCAAACGAGGCACACATAACCTCTTAGCAGCACACGAGGCACACATAACCTCTTAGTAGCACGAAGCGCACATAGCCTCCAAGTCAAGTGGCAATAGCCTCCAAGTCAAGTGGCAATAGCCTCCAAGTCAAGTGGCAACAGCCTGCAAGTCAAGTGGCAACAGCCTTCAAGTCAAGTAGCTTTATAAACCAGCAGCGCTTGTTTAACAAAGAAATTACCTCAATACTACAAAAGCTATTGCAAGTATTTTACTCGTCAATCTACGTAATAACACTGCATCCCAGCCAAAGACTGCTGAAGAGTATATCACTGTATAATCACTCAGACTAGTTAAGCGTAAGCGTTATACCTAAGCAAACAACGGCACTATGCTCCAGCAAAAACACTGACGAAGAGTAGCCTCGTCCAAGTATTTCACGCAAGAGCACAATGCACTTTTAGAACTAAAAAAAAACTATCAGGGAGTACCCTGACCAAGTATTCTCCTGATACAATGTAAATGCTAATGTTTAAAAAAAAAATCATAGGTTATATCATTTTATCATCTAAGCGCTGCTAATTTACAATGCATATTTTAATTATTTACTAAAGAATTATAATGTAGGTACATAATAATATGCAATGAAATAAATTATTTACACTCGTGCGTGTAGAGTTTTCAACCAATAGGCAGGCGAACCTCTGGTTTGTCGGCATGGTTGCCTCCAGAAAGTAAACCTTACTCATTAGCTGAATATGTAGGATACACTGAGGGTAACTCTTTAACTGGAGTGCTGTTGGGGAATACCCCAACAGCACTCCAGTTAAAGAGTTACTAAGTGTATTTCAAGGTAACCGTTCAGTTTTAACACTCGAAAATACACCAAGTTGTGATGATTCCTATGGGAATCGCGTATAATGTAATTGTGTGTAATTATGTGGGTAGTTTATTACATTTGTGTAGTGTATTGTAAAGTGTACTGTAAAAGTCGACCTATCAGTTTGTTCACAGTTAAACAATCGAAATAAGTATCTACTAATTAAACTTTTAAAAACAAGAAAGAAATAACACCATTACAAAAAGATAATTATCGAAAATGTTTGCGTGTACTTACTCATCCCACTTCTGAAATATAATGAAACTCAATCGTTTAAAATATTATGTGACTATATTACCAAACTCACAGCAATTACACGGACTATTGAGAACGTCTTACTCAGTTGAATGCTAGTTCCTTACGGCTGAGCGATCTTTCGCCGAGAGAACGAGTTATTTTTCCCCTCTACAATAACCCCACTATTTAAAAATGATAGTTGGCTGTGTTGCCAATTGAATAAATAAAAACTCCCGAACAGAATTATTAACAAAAATAAGGAATCATGACATATATATTCTATTATAAATATAGTTTTCAAATATTTTTGAAATAATTGGCAGAAGTGAGATTGGTCTGTAATTTTGCATAAGACCCTTATCATCCCTTATCATCAGGAAATACACCATGGTTAATGCAGAGGTTTAAGATACAGCTAAGGTGGTCACATATTAAGTCTACTACAAATTTTATAATCTTTGTGGAGATTTCGTCATTGCCATCAATTCGTAAAATCTATAAATTTTAAAATACAGCTTCCGTTTGTGTGTCTGCAAAACTTCAGAAAGTTGTCGAAAGATTGACTTAACATTATCTCGAAGTTGTCACGGGAACGGGAAATTAAAAATTTCAATTAGATACTTTTGCATGGGTTGTGGTGGTAGCTGACTTTAGCTTGTCAATGATAATAATTATGTACATTACTACAAATAATCGAAACGGAAACGAATAAAGCTATCTAAAATATAAATCGCAAGTGCGATGTGTTTGTCTGGTTAGGTTAAATAAAAGTGATGGCAAGATTTCCATGTTATAGATCTTCTTGGAGATTATGAAATTGGGCCTTACCTAAGTTTTATTGATATATATATATATATATATCTCTTTCTCAGTCTATAGATGGGTGACCGCTTAGTAGTATTTTATCTGAGTATCTCCGTGCTTCGGAGGGCACGTAAAAAGTCGATTGGCGGTTGTTGCCAAATTGACAGCAGTCGTTATGCCATGTCAGAGGCCTATAATGGGCGGCTTGAACAACTCTTGACAACAGGTTGGCCACTAATCACACGAAAAAGAGAAGAATAAATATTTTTATCTGATATAAATTAATATAAATGTAGATATGTAACCAAGCTTTTGAATTTTATATCCAAAATGTATACACAAAATAGGTGCTATTAATCTTGAACTCTTTACCAGTCAATCTTAGCGTGGTGCAAGGATAAAATAAATTATAGATATACTTATACATGTATGCCTTATCTGTAAATTAGGGTAACCTTCATATATTTGTGCAACTTAATGTATTAATTACGTTGCTTTTCCCACCTTTGTTTTATCTTAATTTCGACATAAATTATTGCATTACCTGTCTGCACTTATAATTAAAAAAGGTGTAGCTGTGTTTCTCGCTTCTTAATATCTACCTCCGAATTTTCAAGCACTTGCACGTGTACCTAAATATATGAGGCAGCTATGACTTTTTACTTTTCAGTAACTAGCAAATGACTTTGAATTTGGGTTATGGTTGGTGGAATTTACGTCGGTAGTGCAAATAGGTATTTGAACCCCCGACTCTCAATTAATTAAAGTCTAATACCTTATCCATTTGCGTTTTGCTACTTAAATTATAATTATATGATGAATGAAATTTCGACGACATCCCCTTTTTATAATATGTGATCAATCTACTTTTACAAAATCTGTCATACGTAATCCATTTATTGAAATTAAACTACTTTATACCTATTTTATCGCGCTGCTTATTTTAAAATATTTTTATTGCGTAATTGGGAACTATAACACTACTATTATTGAACTTTACTACAATTTAAGCAACAGATATTTAAGGGGTCCAACCACTACCTACGACTCGACAAACCTCAGATACTCGAAAAAGAACATCGATTCTTACCAAGGATGCTTCGCGAGACTATCGAAATCAAAAAACATCGTAATTCCAATAGGGAAGATGGTTGGAATGTACCAGCTTGGGATCCAGTAATTCAAATAGTCAAGCCCAAGAACAAGCAAAACACAGCTAGCCCCTTCGTTCTGGTGTCCACCTTAATGGACATTTATTTATAATTTATTTAACATTAATCATTGTTACTAAAAACAAAATACAATCGGTCTTATATAGGTAGGTCATAATATCGAGTCAAGTAACGACATTCGCCATGGCTCAATGCAAGGCAAGTAAGCCTTCAGTTTTGATTTAGTTTTTCAAGAAATAGGCTGTATTCTTCGTTCATTGTTTGAAGTGAAAACTTATTTAGGCGCGTTGAGCACTTCTTGGCTGCACAAAAATCATAGAACTCGCGTCATCGTCACGCTTCCACGCTTTCCATTTTTGAATTATTTTAGAATAATAACAATATCTCAGAAATAGTGCGTCCTACGCAAAAAATAACAAAATTTTGACCTTCTTAATAACTCCTAAGAGAGTTTAGGAATCCGACCCGCTCTTTTTTTTTTGTTTATAAAGAAGTGTTTATGATCAAGGATTAAAGTTTTCACTTCTATCGGCAGTCCCCAAAGACAGCCCCAATTTTTTTGTTTTTTTGGTCATAACTTATGTAATTATTGTGGGCAACGTTTATACATAAACACTATTCAGTACAATATTGTAATTCATATATGCAATTAAAGATGTGTCCATTTCAATGGACATTAGGTTTCAAAAGTCGATAAGCTATAATGTCTTGTGAAATAGTTTTCAATGGCCTTTTTGTGGTATTTATATTTGTTATATATTTAAATCTTTAAAAAGTCAAGTATATAATATAACATATCAAGTAATGTGTTACTAACACATTACTTGATATGTTAGAAAATTAAGCAATATCAGATCTTGTTCAAGCAACCGATGACAAAATAATACCAAAAAAGAGAGATAGAGAATGAAGAGGAGAGAGTTAGAAAAGAAAGGAGATATACCGATCTAGGTACAAACTATAGTAAAAATGTAGTTGTCATAAAGTGGATGGACAACTAGGGTGTAGTTTTTACGAATATTGCTGGAATAGGAGAATAAGATAAGATGCAAAGATGGAACAAAAGTATTCAATCAATGTATAACAATTCCACTCTCCGAACTTCTATGTTAAGGTACCAATGAAATATGTGGCGTAGATCAAGCAGATCACCTTATTAGTTAGTTAGCTTAGTTTGTATCGCATCTTTATCAGATACAAAAATGGACATAACGTATGATATGTCACGCAATCAACTTGGCACTAAGTAATAGTTGACTGACATATCAAGAAGATAGTAAAGTCAACCAAAAAAGGATGTTCTAGACATATTGAACTTCAGACAACGAGATGATTAGGCTCTTATAAAAACGGAACTGCCACGAATTGCTAGAAAATGAGGTCGTCTTGTAAATACTCCAACTAGTACACCAAAACGACTTTCTCGCAGCGGCGCTAAAATTAGGCCCATGAGGGCATTCAAAATGATTTTTACTATCGTATTTAGGCAAAAAAACGACAACATGCAATAAACTGAAATATAAAGGTAAAACGCAAGTACCAAATACATTTGTGGTTTCCTTGTGAGCGAAATTTTTCAAAAATTACATCAAAAGCATGCATTATTTAGTTTATTAAGAGATTATTGTATAAGGTTTCAATTAAAAGTATACAACAATTCTATTTTATTTTAAATTTTAAACCAGCAACACTAAGCTTTTTATATAATTAATTGTGTAAAAACAAATATTTTGAGGTAACTGAAAATTGTATGTCATACTACACTGAAGACCTGGCGTCTATGTGAAAGAACATCCAATTTCTAAAAAATATAAGCGTAAGATATAATTTTTTTATACTAAAATTAATTAATTATGACTTAAATAATTAAGAAACCAACTCAAACATTTTTTCTGGCGCGTTTTATAAATTCGGGTTCGAAGGGGCTAGACTGAAGTCTAGCTGTGATAGTTTGAGCTCATTCTGCGTAAATAGAAACACCAATGATTCAATTATATTCGGGTACTTTGAAACGACTACACTTCAGAACATTAAGACAACTACCATCTTAGCCTCCCCGTGAACATGGCTGCTGAAAAGAAACCGAAACGTCGGGCAAAAGTGTAAACTTAAATATAAATAGCTTTAATTAATTTAAATGGCTTAAATTGTAGTAAAGTTCAATAGTAGTATTATACTTCAAAATTATGTAAAAAAGTGTTTTCAAATAAACAACGCGACAAAATCCGTATAAAGTAGTTTAATTTCAATGTATAACATTCCCGTAAATATTACATAATTCATTTAGTCAGACTTCATAATAAATATCGTATGTCGTTGCTTCATGAAACTACTTACATATAATATAAGTAGCTATTCATGCATTGATCTCTTGACTACTTATGTTTTTGTTCACGTCCGATTGACAGAACATGGGTACAATTACAAAAAATAGTTTTTTTCCAGCTGCACCCTAACCAACAAATGTAATGGAATAGTCTTTTTTTTCTTAAGGGACGTAATACTGGTTAAACTGAAGCAGCTCGGAGACATCGACGTTCCAGAAGATCTCAGCCAAACAGTCTATTTTTACGTTTCTACGAAGAAAAAGGTTAGAGGCGCTGTTTTGTAGAGCCCACGTGTGGTTGGTCCAGTATTTCATACCAGATACCATTGAACTGGTCAAATACTTCATTGCGTCCTTGGTTATAGAAAATGTGGCAGTTGAAACATGGTGTTTGATGATTTTGTAAGCATCCTCAATCAACGGTAACTATCAAAGCACTCGTTAAAAAAAGAGATTTCCAAAATACGTCACTTTAGAGCGATTCCAAAAATTAACTTATTTACGTCTATAGTCGACGAGACAACAAAATAAAACATCGAATCATACATATAAAGCCGAATTGAGACTAATCCACGTTATTTATTAAAGTACTGTGTAGTACATTAGACGTAAAACAACATGTTAAGATTATTAATGATCAGTTTAGTTATAAGTGGTTTGAATGCTGTAATTTATGACTGCTATTCTGGTAAACCTGCAACTAGGAAGCAATTGGAAGTATTCATAGAAAGAAAAAATACTGAGTAAGTAATATTATTTAATTTAAATTCTGTAATGCTGAGCCTAAATAGGGACCGCAGCAGTATTTAAATATTTTGACCTTAAATTTTTAAGATTTGTTTTTTAAATTGATCAATTTATTCGACTAGGCTGATAGCAAAATTTAAGGTGTCAGTAAGCTCACCACTATTTCTATGTGGGTTTGATTTCCTTACACTTGTTTCTAGTCTAAATATTTTTTGCGATCATTGCACGAATTTCTGTAAACACACTAGCGATGAAGTCCTAGCGATTGTTGCCTTTTTCGGCTGGTTAATATTTCAACGAGGTAAATATAAATACTATTTTGGTATTAGAATATTGATCATCCACTAATCTATCCAGACTATAATTTTTCACGCACTAACTTCTATTATCTAGAAATCAAAAGTCAAATAAAACCTACCTAGATTCAAGTAAAATTTTATTCCTCGGGAATAGTACCTTTTCTGGATGACAAGTACCCTACGTACTTTTTTGTACTCCTGGTAACGTCTAGGTGACATTTCATAGCGATCGGTCAAGTAGTTAAGGCGTGAATGCGTAAAAAACAAACAAATAATTCACAAGTGATAGGTTTTCTTTACGTCATTGTCGACTAGTACAGTACCCTACTATTTAAATCTACTACATCTAGGTATCAATTGTTAGAATGCCAGACAATTATAAACGTATTGTGTCTTGCCACGGCCTCCGGTGTGCCGCTGTGACGCAATATATAATATTGTCGAGTTTTCCAGGTATTGTGTCATTGACGTGAAACCTTGCGATGAAAATGAATTTAGACGAGCTGATGGATCCTGCAATAATCTGAAGTTTCCCAGCAGAGGCACAGTTAGGACGCCTCCTATTAGACTTCTGAATCCTGATTTCAGCCCAAGTAAGTTTAATGACAACGAACTATCATTATAATGATTCACGATTGGCTCATATTAGGTACGTGTGACGTCCACTTTAAAGGTTAGATAAGTGAAAGCTAGAAGGGTCAATAAACCTTTTATTAAATACAAAGAGAATCAAAAAATTCTGTCTTTAGTATACGATAATCTTGATAGCTGAAGATCTTGTGAAAACTAAATTTTGCTGAAATACTAGATTTTGCCCGCGGCTTCGCTCGCGTAAACGTAGGTTAGGTTGTGTTAGGAACAATACTTTTTCCAAGATGAAAGGTACCCTATGTCCTTTTTGTGCATCTGACAACGTGTATGTGAAATTTCATAATTTGTCGTATTGTTTAGGTGTGAAACCGCAACAAACAAACTCACATTCACATGTATATTATTATTAGGATAGGATAGGATTAGAATTAGGATTTTACATTTTCGTAGACGATTTGGCGACTTTTCAGTAGCCATGTTCACAGCAGTTCTATGGTGGTATTCTCACGATTGCTTGAAGTTTTATGTTATCTTTAAGAATCTGAATCTGAAATCTCGCTTCTTTACAAGCTAAATGACTAATACGATACCTGTTTTCATTATAGATTATGAACCGAGAAAAACTAAAGATGGTAAATCACTGCCCTTACCAAGATATTTGCGCACTCAATTATTGAAAGAAGGAAAAGTGTCAGATCTTGAAACTACTCAGCTTGTCTCGTACTTCATTTTGTTTGCTATAAATGACGTTAATACTATACATGACCTTGGTAAGTAATTGATTCAAATAATGTAAATAATGTAAAAAGTATATTTACACAAGTTCAAAAATATGTTGTATTTTCGGCAACTCGGCGATTAATTACCCATTGTGTTGCTTGAAAAAGGCGAATGATTAGCAGTATTACAGGATATTTTATGTTTACAATCTTACGTGGGCTATTACCTTTCTCATACAAAGAGGAGAAGGCAGGACTGTTGATATACAGAGCTGATATTATTGTTACTTCTGCGTTCACATCACCTACGTTTTCAATGTTAATTATATTGATTTAATTAACCTTTGCTGTGCCGCGCTTACGGCAGCCTATAAGCATCGGTCGGTCGGGCCGGATGTTTACATTATCGCCCGTTATCGCCGCGTGCCACTTGAGTTTTTATTATTGTTAATTATGAACCACTCATAGCTCGTAGAATCAAACTCATGGTACTTTTGGGATCGGTATGATGCCAGCTACGTTGTAAAATATAAAGAAGACCATTTGTGTTCAATTGTTTATATTATTAGACAGGTTGAAATGAGATAATGTAAACAAATGACGACTCATATGATACGTGTGCATTGTGTGCTTGATATAAACAAAATTATGATATTTAACCAATAGTATTTATATTTTTGTAATACCTTATGATATTTCCTTTACAAAAACATAAAATAGTGACTAGACTTGCCTAAAAAAATGTTATGATTTTAACGTTTGAAAATTACAGTAAAACCACCGTTATTTTAAAAAAAGTTGCGTAGCGATTATGTTTTTAAAAAATCTTCCTAAGCGTATTAATGCGTGGATATAGTTAATTTTAGGTTTTTATTGTATGAGGTCTACTCAACTATGATAATCAAATAAATAAATAACGAAATACATCTTATTATTCTATCTAAAAAGGCATTTTATGAAAATAGGCAAATAATTATGAAAAAATCAATGGTATTCTTCTCTTCGTATTATATATCTAGAAAGAATACAATTTACCTTTGGTTACATTGTTTCTAAAAGTAGAACAATATACCTTTCTAACAATGTTTAGCACATATATCATCCTTAGGCAAAATAAAATGAAAAAAGCGTGTCAACCTGCGGGTCAAGGGTCCGTTTTTTGTTTAGAGAGGGTCCGTTTTTTAGAGTCAAATTATTCATATTTCTTGATATATTTTGTAATATTACTTACAAATTATTACTTACAAATACGTTAATATTATTAGAATTGTAATAAGAATACATAAGAACCTTATTAGTTTAGCATAAATATGACACGGAGAAAACAACGAAACCACGCCCCGGCTCCTATTTTGTTTTAAGTTTTATAATGTTTACATTGTTAAAACATTGCTATTGCTACTAGAATCATTACAATAGTAAATAAAACAACAATTACTTACGTTTTAATGTACTTCCAAGCACTGAAATCCATCACACACACACTTTATCACCACAATAACAACACAAAAACTCTCACAGCCGCCATTACGGGCGTCACGCGGCAACTAAACTTTCTAGAATATTCTAATATTATTTTTGTCTAGAGGAGGCTTTCTTATTGGTTCGTGGCATAGCGTCATTCATGCCTAATCCATCCGTAGCCAATAGGCAATCAGTTTTCAACGAGAAGTATGTTAAAATGCGATATCGAGCGGTGGCATCGCGCGACGTTTTCGCGCGCTTTTGGTGGCTCGCATGCGAGTCGCTGGCCGACGACTGGTACAAATTCGCCGGCTCGCATGCGAGCCACCGGCCCAATAGAGGTATAATTATATAAAAACAAAATATTCAACACTGATTGCTTGTCTCCAAAGAGTATGACAAAAGCTTTTCCGAAGTGCACAGTATTCGGCACGCTATTCTGTCACGCTATCCTCTCGAAATATATCACTTTAACAGATCCATCAATTTTATTGCTGCCTTGGTTACATGATCATTCCAAAATCTTTAATTGTTACTATCAATTCAAGAGTAAGTTTGAAATTGAGATTTTATTTATTTTTTAGAAGATTGCGAAATACTTGTATGATTCGTAAGACTGAATACTGTCACTGTTTGTGCAGACTAAGGGCTGGGTATAGCAGGGATACTGAATAATTAAACATACAAAAATGATAAACTAATCCATAATATAATAATGAGAATCTCTTTTAGGTAACTTCTTACGAAACACAACGAATTGTTGCCAACCAGAAGGTAAATCGAACTACGTATGTACTCCAAATATGATGCCAAGAGACGATCCCGTACACCGGTATTCTGGAGTGAAGTGCCAGAATCTTACCAGACCTCAGAGTTTCCAATACTTCGGGTGTGTTGATTTTGGTACCACACCGTTTGCAAGAGTAAGTTTCAACACAAACGAGGATAATATTTATAAAATTTTCATACATACAGCAACCACAAAAGGAAACACCCAATGCGATTGTTTAGTTATAATTACATAAAAACGAAAAAGTAATAAATGTAAAATATTAAAGATGATCAAACCAGTTCTATTAATAGAATAATATAAACAAAATTATTCAAGAATAATATTATAAGAATTCTCTTAGTGAACATGAGAATAAATCTAGTTTTACTAATACTAGTTTTAGTGTGTGCAATGTTTGCGTCAGTGCAGACATAGTCTAAGTCAAAATCAAAAATAATTTATTCATTTAGGTCACAAAATAACACTTATGAACGTCGAAATATATACATAAGTTAGTGAGTTTACTAACTTAGTGAGTTACTTTAGATATCTGACAATTTTATTTCCAAACAAGTTCGGTCTACTTCTTTGCTGGATATGTCTATCAGACACACACACACACAGCTGGATAACTTATTACACCAACTAACACATAAAAATAACTAATCAAATACCAGTTTTCTTTTTACATCTTGTTGTAGCCAACAATATCAGATGTATCGAAGGCTAGGTTATACTCAATAGCATCTAAAGTATATAATGATGCAGTTATTATATATGTCTATATTACCATAAAAATATAAAGTATTAGCTGTTCCGACAGACAATGTCCTGTACACACGAAAAAACAAAGAAAAAACAATTCTAAACCATTCTCGAATCTACTTGAACACACATAAAAAAAAATCATCAAAATCGGTCCAGCCGTTTAGGAGGAGTTTAATCACAAACACACGCACAGAAAATTTATATATATAAAGACTAGCGTAAAGACGCTGCCAACCCTTTGCGTGATTCACGTTTGGATTTCCAAACAATTTGAGCCTTATTAGTTGTTATTTACTATAATAAAAATAATAAGATATATTATTATCATGTGGTTTTAATTCATAAAAACGAGTTAAGAGAGAAAGAAATAGAAAATAAACATTACACAGATAACATACAATACGTTTCAAATTGTATTAATATGCAATGATTGCACTATGAAAATTTTACACTCATAATGAATTATGAATTATAAATATTGATTTGGTGAAAACCTTAGTATTAAATGAAACATGCTCATATTTTAGGCACAAGACAACAATAGTTTTTTTTAACATAAACTACTTTGTTGCTTTTCCTTTTTTTGTAACCAAACTAGCCTTTTGCTTGAATTTCAAATAGTTTATTTTCGGTATAAAATACCAACAAATATAAAAGCAGACAGTTACATTTTTCAGATAAATTATGCTACACCATTCTTCGACTTATCAATCATTTACGGCAAATTGTATAATGGAACAGATATATTAAGAACATTTGAAAAAGGATTGCTCAAGACTGACACAGAAAATGGAAAAATTTTCCCTCCTAGGAACACTGATATGAATTCTGCAAGCTATACCTGTCTTTTGAATCAATTTCCACAAGAAACATTTTGCTTCTTACATCGTAAGTACTATATTACTTCTATGCATCATGAATAATTCATTTGCCTGGTCACATTCCAATCGAAATCAGGATCCAAACAGAAAGACACACAAACCAAATATATATATTTTAGTATCTTACACATCAAATGCTTTGTAATGCTTTATGTTTTGTAAATACTTAAAAATAATTCTTATTTTAGATCTGAATGCCTCCATCGGTCCACTTCTTTTTATAATACTGTTCTACAGACAACATAACCACATAGCAAAGATGTTAGCTGAAATTAATCCTTCCTGGGACGATAACCACCTGTACCATACTGCGATGGACATTAACATTGCTATTTACACGCAAATATTTTTTTATGAAATGTTACCTGTAGTACTAGGTAAGTTTCTCTGTTTTTTTAAGTGAAAACTTCTTTAGGCGCGTTGAGCACTTCTTGAGTGAACAAAAATCATAGAACTCGCGTCATCGTCACGCTTCCACGCTGTCCATTTTTGAATTATTTTAGAATATTAACAATATCTCAGAAATGGTGAGTCCTACGTTAAAAAAACATACATACGTACGTGTAAAAATAACGAAATTTTGAACCCCTTAATAACCCCCAAGAGAGTATCAGGAACTAGCATCCGACCCGCATTTTTTTTTAAATGAAAACTTCTCTACGCGCGTTGAGCACTTCTTGGGGGAACAAAAATCATGGAACTCGCGTCATCGTCACCGAACGCTTTGAATTTTTGAATTATTGTTGGTTTTTAATTTGGTTTATAAAGAAGTAATCCCTTGTAAACATAGAACTTCATTGGTGGCAATCCATTGTAATTCAATAATTGAGAAGTCGATCTTGGATTGGCTACCCAACTATGGCAGTAGGTTTACAATATCAGACTTCTCTGATCGTGGACAGCCACATCGTTGGACACTTTGCTTGCAGAATTCTGCTTCAAACATAAAATACTGACGCATATCTTTTGTTTGCAGTGGGATCTCAAACATATGCTTGTAATAGTATAAAATCAATAATAATATTTAATTTACAGGTAAAGAGAATATGATCAGAGATGGTGTTTTATTGAGCTCCGATGGCTTTAGAGACGTGTATAATGAAGAAATACCGCCACAGATTACTGAGGAATCCATTTACGTGACTAGATGGTTCCATACCGTACAGGAGGCTGACCTCAAGTTTGTATATACTTTTTCTAGTTTCAGTGTCGTACATATATCGATATACATGATTGCCTAAGAAAATGTACTTTCATCGAACATATCAAGACGCTTTCTTAAAAAAAGAAACATATGCCATCTAGAGAACACATTGCCAGGAGCTGTACTAGGAAAAATATCCTCACAGAAAATTCATAGACACTTTACTTTTTCGATACACATTTTGTCATTAAAAATTATATAGGCAATAATCAATAACATATAATAAGTACTTATATATACTTTAAAAGTAATCTAGCTCTTGAATAAAATTTGATACACCGTATACACAGCAAACAAACATCTACACTGATAATTAGAAAAGTACCCGGTAAAATCAAAAATACTCGGATACCACACATTTTAGCCTAATTGTACAAATAACAACCCAAAAATTATTTTACATATTCTAAATTGTCAAGTACTTTGTCACAACTAATTTGTCAGGTTTAATTTCAGATTGTATGATAGAGATGGATTTTACCTCAGAAGGTTTCCACTGGTAAATCTTACTACCAGAACAGGGATCTTACCACTTGATGACAACTTGGAACAATATTTCCAAGGTAGCTTCAGACAGTATGGCGGAGGATTTGATCACACTGTTGATAACGACGTAAGTAGCAATAAAAAGCTAGCTAAATAATTACTATGAATTGAAAATCGATCATAGAATCTTTGATGTAAGCAATAAATTTGCGAGTATTAAACTGAAGTCAAACCTAAAATGTTTTGCCTAAAAGCTAAAATGCAGGTGCAATAATCCAAACTGATGTAAGCGTGTTGTTTATTTCATATTCCAAGATCCATGCATGAATCAAGAACTTTATTTTAAAGAGAACACGATAAATGGAAGGCGCAGCAATAAAATAATTAATTTGTCCACATTGCTGTATTATGTTGTAGATACTCTTTTCAAATTTAGGTGTTTCTTCGTAAGCCTGTACGTTCTTCTTTGGTCATTATAATTAAATTTAAATTATGGTAGTGGTGTTTAATCCTTCAGCTCTGCGAGTGACGATTTCACCTCGACACAAAACAAATTTGCGAAGAAATTCTGTTTTTGTAACCTGACTTTTAAGTGTATTTTGCATAACGTTATCTTGAAAACGTTGAGATTCTTATGTCTTATTCTTATGTCTTTGTCATATTTTCTTCTATAAACTTAAATGTTATTTAGAAATCATTGTTAGCATAATTATCTTGTAGTCATTCTACTTATATATACATTTAGCGAAGTAACCTTAGGACTGCACCGAGCGAAATGTGCCAAAATAGGTGGTCACAGTTAAGTGAATAAAATCAATACTTTTTGTTTAATACAAATATAAAATATACATTTACCATAACAATGAATGTGTTTACAATTACTCCGTGTAAAAAACATAAAATAATTAATATTTTCGCCTACAAAATTACGTAAATTTGCAAAAACGTAAGCTCGTGTTACGTTATTTTTAGATCGTAATAATAGAAATCTATCCTATTTTACAACTTAAACGAAACATAAATAGTTATATTACAATTTGTCCGTCCCAAATATTTAAGTTATCGGTTGACAGTAAAGATACATATTTATCAAAAAATCACTTCCAATCCTCCATACAATTTTACTATGAGGGTCGCGCGCCGATTTCAATATGCGCCGCACGAGCTCTGTCATTATCTGTCTTACGCTCGGCGCAGTCTTAAGTTATCTAGTGCAAATATTTTTGATTGCAGATAGCACAAAGAATTATGGGTAGCGCTCAATACGCCTTAGATGGCCCTATGACTGATTTAGCCAAGGGAAGATATTTCGGATTTCCACCATACATAAAGTACAGGAGGTTCTGCACAGGACGACCTTATAAAACTTTTGATAGCTTAATGGATGCTATGACTGAAGAGGTAAGTTTTACATTTAGTAAATAGAAACTACTTTAGATGGGGATTAAATATAATGACCATCAAAAATACTGATTGCACAGCAAATATTGCACAGCATAACGAGCAGCTATACGCCTCAAATCACTGCTTTCCGTCTCGGAAGGGTTAGGTTATGTTAGGTTCCTTACCCACCCAAAAATAGGAGCCCCGCGAAGCGGGGCTTCATCGACTTAGTTTGATCTCTTTAAATATATTCTGCTGTGCAATTAGTATTTTTGGTAAGCATATTTTGCTGTGCAATTTGTATTTTTTTGTTGTGCGGTTAAATACTACACCTTTAGATGATAGAATCGAATAAGGAAGGCAGTATGAACAATAATATGTTTGTCCATTGCTTTTATGTCTCCAATTAGTACAACGTTCACCAATATTATTATATTTATATTATATACATATAGATCATTTTCATATATATATTTTTTTAATAATATTCTATTACATACACACAACACCATCTAGCACAAACTAAGCAGAGCTTGTACTATGAGTACTAGACAATGGATAAACATACATAGGTATATACTCGTTTTTGTGTAAATACATACATATTATACAATGACATATAAATACCCAGACCAAGACAAACATCCATGTTTATGCACACAAATGTTTGACTTGTGCAGGAATCGAACCCGCGACCTCAGGCGTAGCAGTCGGTTATACTAACCACTACGCCATCGTGTCGTCAAACTTGGTTTTTGCATCTGATAATCTTATCAGCAGCATCTGGATTATACTAGTATTAGTCTATTGCAACGTTCATTAAGCTACTAGATTTTGCCCACGGCTGCGTTCCCCTTAATCTAGATTTTGATAATTTATTTCTATGCCTCGGGAGTAGTATTTTTTTTAGATGAAAGGTACTTTATGTCCTATTCATTATAAATAAATTTCATGGTAATCTGTAGAGTAGTTAAGGCGTGAAAGTGTAACAAACAAATTAATATTCACATTAAGTTTGAATTACTCTGTAATACCTTTTACATGTGTAACATATATTTTATCTTATATTATTACTTATATCTCATAACCATAATAATATTATAATCTCTTCTAGAGAATATATCGTATGACGGAATTATACGACAATGTGGAAGACATAGAATTAATGGCTGGCATATGGGCTGAGAAGCTTATACCAGGTGGTCGAGTCCCTTACACCATGTACTGTGTAATGATGGAGCAGCTAAAGCGAACCCTAGCAACTGACAGGCACTGGTATGAGAGACCTAATAGACCACATGCTTTTACGTTGAGTGAGTATTATATCTATATATTAATACGTGAAGCGAAAACTTTGGATCCCTTTTTACGAAAATTGGGTGGACGGAGGAGTATGAAATTTCGCACACTTATTGTTTATACAGAGAAGAAGTGACGAATGCTAATATTTATATAAAATATGTATAATAAATACATTAAATTAATGAAAAAACACTACACGCACACAACCATGTATTTGTCACACGCAGTCGAAGCGCGTAACTATGGTTATATATGTATATCAATATACGAGTATAATGACATGACATAATCATCATGACATCAGTTGGTCGAATTTCGAGCACTAGGCGACCGCTAGTTATATATAAATAGATTTACGACTATATTCAAAGGATCTTTGTACAGCAGCGATAGCCTAGTAGGACACCGTTGGACTGCCACGCAGAGGTCTTGAGATCGATCCTAATGCGCGCATCTCTGATCTTTCGAAGTTATGTGCATATAATGTAGTTAATTAACGCTCGCTTTAACAGTGAAGGAAAACATCGTGAGGAAACCTGCATGTCATCTTAGACATGCAGGTTTTCTCACGATGTTTTCCTTTAAAACATTATGTAGAACTCGTGTTCTACATAATGTTTTCGAAGATATGTGAAGTCTGCCAGCAAGCACTCGACCAGCGTGGTGGATTATGGTTTAACTCTTCTCACACTGAGAAGAGCTCCGTGCCCAGCAGTGAGATAGTTTAATATAAGGCTGCTATTTTAAAGTCCTTGAAATAGATGACCCGATTAATTATCGTAATATCAGACATATTTCCAGTCTTCGTATTGCTACTGAGAACCTTCATCATTCACCATTAAATTTAATAACGCTTTTGCCATTACTCAAACTCATAAATAATACAATATTTATACTACAGAACGACGCAGCATCATACCTGCATATCCGTCTTGGACTGTGGCTTCATAAATAAATTTTGGGTACTGTAGTAATTAAGTTTCAGTTGGACTAAGTCACTATGGCAGAAGACCACGATCGTAATTTTCTTAATTTTTTAATATATTGATTTTAGAAAAGACTAGAATATTATGTTTTTAAACTTGAGTTAGTTTCTTCATCTCCATTGAATTACAAACTAGTTGCTTTGTAATACACAGTCTTGTGTAAACCTTTACAATAATCTCTATCCTTTATCTTATTACTTTATATTTGATTATATTAGGTGTAGGCAGATGCGAACCACATTCACATATCATTGCGACTACTATTTTCATGCCATTAATTCTTCTCCCTAGCCTTTATTATTCCCAAGTCACTTGGGGTCGGCTTTCTAATCTAACCGGATTTGACTGGATATCAGTTTTTACCGGAGCGACTGCCATCTGACCTCCGCAACCCGAAGGCTAACGATACCCTAAAGCTAGACCATTGTCAGGATATTAGAGGGCACTGACTTCCCAATAACGACTGCCATAGATGTTCATGGCAGCCGGGACCGACGGCTTAATGTGCTCTCCGAGGCACGGAGCAGGCGATAATTATTGTCAATCAATACGCACATAATTTTAAAAAGTCATATAACTTCCGAAAGTCAGAGGTGCGCGACGTGGGTTCGAACCCGAGACCCTCTGCATTGCAGTCTGTTGGTCTCCCCACTAAGCTATCGCTGCTATTCGTTTCATGCCATTATTTAAATATAAATAATACAATTAAATTTAATTGCAGGGCAACTGCAAGCTATCAGAAAAACAACAGTTGCTGGAGTGCTTTGTGCTCACGCTGAAGGAGTGACAAAAATACAGCCGAATGCCTTTTACAAAATAGCTTCTGAGTAAGATTTTTAACTACATAGTTTTAACCTAAATTTCATATTCTAAGAAGACCTAATAAAAGTAAAATAATGATTTTGGCATCACGCATGTAAAAGAGAAAGACATTTTGTCAGCTATTTACGCCTATCTGTCAGCGGACATATCGATCGGAAAAGCCAATAAGCTCGAAAAAAGTCAATAAAATGGCTTACTTTCAAACTAGAGATTATAACACAACATACGTTGATTTATTAGCAAAATTTATAACAGCAAAATTCAGCTAAAATGACATCATTCTGGAAGCTTAAAATAAATCAAGCTGTAATAATTTTCACGTAATTGTTTTTTTTATTATCCTGTACGATATACTGTACTGAAAGAGTAATAAGATACCTGAATTACCTCACTTTAAAATTTATACGTGTGTTATAAGATCTATTTATATTTCAGCAACCCACTGACAGATTGCGAGTCTCCTAAGATTGGCAAGATTGATTTATCTGCTTGGAAAGATTCAGAATGCGGCAAAGAGTGAGAGAACAAAAGCAACGCCTATGTATATCATATATCATATACTTAGATTGCTATGTGTTTTATAATATCAACCTTATATATCCACTGCAGCAACGCATAGTATCAACCTACAAATCACATAATTTTACAGTAGAAGAGTTTAAAGTTGTATCTTGACCTGTAATGATGATATTATAAGTTATATAAAAGTTTTTAGACTATCGTGATATTTTGTACACTTATTTAATATCGCATTAGTTGCAGAAGGAAGTATAAGATACAGTACACATCATGAGGAGGTCTCTATCTCTAAAGTCTTTACCACCAGTAGCTTTGACCTTTGTTGGGTCCTCATTCTGTCTATATTGCATAGTGATTTTTGTATAAATTATATATAAAATGTACAATAAAATATTGTTGTAGTATAAATAAAAAATATAGGAATAACGATATATTAAATAATATATATTATGTACATATTCTAAAGATTGAAATAAAGAAAATTATAATACAACAAATGTTTTATTATTTTATGTTTGGACAAGAGAGTTAGAATCTTATGTCATCATCATCCTCTTGCCCTGGTCCCAATTTATTTGGGGTCGGCGCAGTATGTCCTTCGCTGCCATACTTCTCTGTCACCCGTCATCTGATCATTTACCCCTTTCCCTCTCATATCCATCCTCACACAATCCATTCATCTTTTCGTCCCTCTACCCTCATATTCATCACTTGCTTACCTACATACGTATAATCTCTTCGCATATCATGTCCATACCAAGCCAAACGATTTCCTTTTAACTTTTCGTCTATGGGCACCACTTTCAGACTACCTACCTACCTAGAATCTTATGTACTGAGTTTTTATTTGGATTTAGTATCAAAGAGGTAGCAGCAAGCTAATGAATGCTCATTAGCTTGCTGCCCTCATGACATGTTTTGTTTCAGCCGTCTTAAGCGCTGAAACAAAGATGCCATGAGGTTATAAGGATATTAGGCCATACATCCCCATAAAACGTGATAATTATGTGATAAGCATAAGAAATCATTTTACAATATTAACCTTATGATGCATATGGTCGTTGATGTAGCGCAGAAACAAGAAAGGCCTCAGTTTACTTCCTTGTAGGACACCAAAGTTACCAGAACGTTTACCACTCAAATTATTACCTATTCTTACCCGTTCTGTGTGACTTAACCTTTCTCGCGCGCGCGCGAATTAGGCTGGCAAAATACATACGTTTTCCTAATTCGTTTTCCACATTCGGAGCTCCGAATGCATGGAATCAATATAAAATACACTAACTGCCGCACACGTCCGCTTTCTCTCCGAACAGAAAAGATTCCGTATGTACGTTTCGAATGCAAACCCGTGCGTTCGGAGAAACCATTCGGAAAAAACCTAATGACGTCATGCGGAATGCAGCCCTTGCATACATTTTGTTTGTGTCGGCGCACACGTTCGGCAATTCTCATTCGGAACAGCGCCCGCGCCACGAGCATCGTACGTACGTAAACGATAGTTATAATGTGTGAGGCAGAAACATTAATATTGTCTATTGAAAAATACCCTTGCTTGTTAAATATACATGACAAGGACTACCACAACAGAGATATAAAAGACTAGATGTTCCCGCGGTTTCAGCCGCGTTTATCGTTACTGCGCCGCCCCCTTGGGTCGTAGCGTGATATTATATAGCCTATAGCCTTCCTCAATAAATAGGCTATCCAACACTAAAATAATTTTTCAAATTGAACCAGTACAGTGACCTGCTATACATTTGAAGAGTTCTGGACATTCTATACATATCTTAAGCCCAACTTCTACGCCGACCTTGCCTGTAGTCTCAACTATTGAGTGGATTTCTTATGTTTGTCACCACTTAGGTAAATTACACTAGATGTGCCAGCGGTTTCACCCGCGTTTATAGTTATTGCACCGCCCCCGTGGGTCGTAGTATGATTTTATATAGCCTATAGCCTTCCTCGATGAATAGGCTATCCAACACTAAAAGAATTTTTCAAATCGAACCAGTAGTTCCTGAGATTAGCGCATTCAAACAAACAAACAAACTCTTCAGCTTTATTATATTAGTGTAGATTTGGCCTGGGAGCAGGTATTTAAAGAGGTATAGTTCACACTATTCACATAATTTCGTTTAAATATGTTTGTTTTATTTATTATTGTTGACAACTGTTAAATATTGTTATAATTGTTTACTATTGAAATGCAATTGCTAATAAATCTTCGTCCTCCATCGACGTGCGTTCACTACGCTATCACTATCCGTACTGACAGTATACATTCCGAATGAAAGAAACCTGACGTGTGCGCTAGTCTCACGGAATTCCGAATCGAGATTACGTGTTAGGAAATAGAATTCGGAAAACGTATGTATGCGGCCAGCTTTAATTGCATTCGCATATCATGTCCAAGCTATAAAAGTGATTCGCGTGTTCAAGGTCATACGCCTAATATAACCATAATTTAGATATGAAAATGATAATTATATATTATGATACGTACATCATTGTAATGGTAATATTATATTCTTACTACTGTTTATCTAAAAAAAGTGAAAATACGTACATTTCTAAATAACGACGAAATAATTTGCACTGTTGATATTTTTTGGCGCCAAAATCAACAGCTCGCCATCAATGATAATATCAATAAAGTCACACTATTAACACAAACACTTGAATAAACACCACTACAATACAATACGATAACATATCTGTCATTTTAGTATATTATCTATTGCACTTGACACCATAAAACTAAATATTTACACGTTTTTTGCCACTTAGCAGTTTTATTTACATAACAACGATCGCGCCATTGTCGCCGACGGCTGGGCGTCACTGATGCCACTCGGAGAGAGAGCGAGACAGAAGAAAGCTAGTGTTTGACAAAATCAAACTGATATCGATAAAAGATATTTCGTTATGAATTTTGTGGTTATTAAAATTTAGAACTTGTATTTGATACTTTGATTTAGAGTAATTACTAAATAATAATCTCTGCTGTACACACCAATAAAAATAAATAATCTTTCGCTGTTCAACCCCGCTCAAACCCCGGTGACGCTATATAGCGTCGTCACGTTTGTACCCGTCAAACCCCGGTGACGCTATATAGCGTCGTCACGTTTGTACCAGTCAAACCCCGCTGACGGTATATGGGGTCGAATCGTCGAGACGTGTTTTGTTTGCCGTTATTGTATTATAAGGCATGTATTTAAAATATTGTGTTGTATATTAATGTTCTCAGATTGAACTGAGCTTTTCGAACGAATATTTATCAACTGAATAATATTTTTCTAAATATTTTTTGTCATGTCACGTGACTTTGCGCCACACGTTCGTTCGTCGATGTTATTTGTTTCGCTGTTATCTGTAGTTTTTATAGGGCAAGTATGTAAGTATAATACATTATTGGAAAGCTTATTCTTTCTATTGACACAATAAAAACAATAGTGACTAATGTAATTTTTGTATAACTAACTAAAGCCCAAAATAACCTATTATCATTTCTCAGATTGCCCGCCTTTTTGATATATTTTTTTATTACTTTATTATATCGTATTTCAGGTTTTAATCACTATAATAGTGTTATTTATTTGTATTTATATAAAATATGTGAAAATCACGCACAAGGCTACGTTGAAATTTTTTTTAGAAATTTTTCATTATTTACTTTATCCGCGCTCTAAAATGTACTCGTCACGCACTTTCAAATGCTAATATCTTATTTTTTTCTCACAGACATTATAAATACTTTTTTTTACTATAAAGAGTATTTAACTAGGAAATAGAAAAAGTAAAACATCTTATTAGACAAATCAATTAATCTATATAATAAAGATATAATAATATCATCTCATATTTCCGATTCGGTTACTTTAACCAGACGTATAAACTAAATGAAACGTAAATGCGATGATTCATTACACTTATCGTAGCTTACAATGTATACTTCTAAGGCCCTTCGTACACAAGCCTAAGCAAATCTTCGATACCCGACGATTTTGGTCTCTAAGCGACTACCGCAATACAAATTCATAGAGATTCGTACACAGGTACAAATGTCGGCGATGCGTGCCTGTGTACGAACGTAACCTATGAATTTGTATTGCGGTAGTCGCTTAGAGACCAAAATCGTCGGGTATCGAAGATTTGCGTACCCTTGTGTACGAAGGGCCTAAGAAATACAAGCGATGTTATCATAACTTTGGGTTCCAAATTATAAACATCTGTGAGCCGTCTCGTATAACGCTCGCAGGTTCACGACAAAAATCGGGTATGTCAGTCATCTGAGAGCACATCAACGAAGCTCTCAATAACGAGTTCCAAGTCGCCGTGGCCGAATACGGTCTGGACGGTATATATATATGTATATAACGCTCAAGTGGCCTTTAAGTGGCGGGCGCCGCGTCACGCGGGGTTTGATGTTGTTTACATTCCCGCGCGCGCGGGGTCTGACAGGGTAATAGGTAGAGTTGAAATTTTCAGAGGATGTGTATTTCTATTATAATAAATGATATAATAATGAATGGCTTTCGTGGTGTAGTTCTTGTTCTTAACTGCTCGATGTGGTTAATAATATATTAATAATAACTTTATTGCAGATAAAATCCATATAAGAGAGACATAAAAATACAATTATTAAATACAAATTAAATAAAATTTAAATGTCAATGTCAAATAAATTCAAATATCGTCGAGCATCGTCGGTGACGCCGTAACCTGGGTGGATTTCCGCCTAGTGATATTTCGAACTCGTGCGTTTCTGTGCTTCAGAAAACACGTAAAGACGTTGATCCAGGTTATCATTTAATTGTGTTTGTCGTTAAGCTAGTTGAAAGCCTTCTGGATGGCTTGAAAATGTTGTACTTTGTACTTATAGGTTAGCCCCTGGCCTATTTCCACCACAACGCAGTGGACATGCGTGGTGGAGCATCAACCCAATTCCTCTCACCCTCATGATGTGAGGCCTAAGAGCCCAGTAGTGGGACATCAAAACGTGTTTATCTTTTGGCGGGCTATATAATATCAAGAACCGTAGTAGTTTAAAATTTAGACAGTATGTATTTCTATTGCCATATTAACAACAAATATAATTGATATAAAATAAAGTTTAAAACAAATGGAGGCCCATATAAGACTTCGTGTAAGACCCTTCATATACCACTCCGACTTGAGTACTTGGCCGAATCATTTTCGAATAATTCTTAGAAACAGTGTAGATAGTTCTTGCTAAAACCATTAGACCATGGCTAAATCATACATATATATATGCACGCTATAAAGCTTACCTCTAAATAATTTTCTTCCAAAACATCTGTGGTTTCTAGTTTAACGACATCGATCGCCAAACTAATATATTTAGCTACATAATAAGCACGTTGACGAAGCCTGAGCTAGTTACTTGCAAAAATGAAACATTTAGACTAAAATGAAATAAAGACAACATTTATTTATTTATTTATCTATTTACTACATTACACATTTTTATAATTGGCAGCCACGATCTTTCAAGGTTTACATGGACACATTGACGCGTAGTTTTGCTAATTAATATTATTAGTGATGGGCCCCTAATACACTATAACATCATGCACTTTATGTAAATGTACTCATGTTTTATACAAATAAACTGATCTTTATCTTTATCTTTATTGTAAAGTTTGTTTTTATTACAATACGTATACGTACACGTGGGAGATACATTTTGAGTTTTTAACAATTGTATTAGGTACAGCGATTAGATAACACAGACAACAATAAAAAATAAAAAATAATAAAAACAGTATCTGGTTATCCGCCGCACAAGGTAAATATACATGTCCACGCTAATTTTCTATTTCATAAATTGATAATGAAAGTCAAGTTCAAATAATTTTAATTAAATTACAGAGACATATTTTTTTTTAAATTAATAATATCTTCTTTAATTAGAAATAAAATTATAATAATTGAGTTCACACTATAATGTAATTTAGGACTACTTCAAAGGGAAGGTTATCGTTAGTTCCCACCGATCAGGCTGGTATCACAGGCTTTAAGCTGGTTAAGCCCACATTGATAGAGCCCCCTGGTGTACAGTCGACCGTTATTGCTCGGATCGTCCTATAAACAAATAAACTTACTAAATCGTAAAATACATTGGAAAAAGAAAAGTAAAAAATTATGATTTCATTTACCGGGGAGGCGAGAGTTTCAGCTCCCTTATCTCGCACCCGGCAAGAGCACCGAGCAGAATGGCCCTTCGAGCTGATGGCTGGCTGATTTGCCCCTGGTGGTTCGATGAAGTGACCGAGCGCGACCGACTACTCCCTGAGCTCGTTGATCGAAGACGGGCGAAGCTAAAAAATATTTTACATTTGTAACTAAGAACATTAGTACCCCTTTTTGTCTGTAAAACGTGTGACGAACTTCCTTTTTTTTGAAGTTGGTTAAAAGGTACTTTTTCTAGCATTACAATTTAAATAATTATGATAAAAATCAGTCTTCAAGCGTGTCGTGAGCTTCTTTGCTACTTCAGTAATAACTGCAGTTTTATCGATAATTTTATCGATATTCGATTGCCAAGCGTCCGACCCTACGCGCGATAGAAACGTAGTAGGTGTCCTAAATAATAATTCTAGTATGGCGTCTACTGAGTGATTTCAATAGCATGATTTGAATTACAATTATGATGTAACTAAACTATAATTTAAGAAACTAATTTATACATTTTGTTTTATAATATATTCTCTAATGACTTATCTTTATAAATACAAGATACAAACAATAATAACACAATTTATAACTTATGTTCGTGGATGTTTGTTTAAATTTCATTACTTCAAAAGTTTGAAACGATTTTTACTAACATAATTCTTACATTACACGTAAAATACACCTTACACAAACACTTAGTTATTTGTTAGTAATTATTTAATATAATTTCATAATAATACTTACCGAGCTCTCCTGTTATTCATGTTTTCTTTTGCACTAACTATGCACACACGCTATAAAAAAATGTCCGCTGTCGTCAAAATGAGACGCGCGAATATTTTATTTATTTTTTGACACCTGAGTGATTTCATAGCGTTTAGAAAAGCCGAAATCCATAGACCTCTAGTGGGCCGGCGGCTTGCATGCGAGCCGGCGAATTTGTACCAGTCGTCGGCCAGCGTCTCGCATGTGAGCCACCAAAAGCGCGATGCCACCGTTCGATGTCGGATTTTATCAAACTTCTCGTTCAAAACTGATTGCCTATTGGCTACGGTTGGATTAGGCATGAGTGACGCTATGCCACGAACCAATAAGAAGGCCTCCTCTAGACAGAAAAATAATATTAGAATATTCTAGAAAGTTTAGTTGCCGCGTGACGCCCGTAATGGCGGCTGTGCGAGTTTTTGTGTTGTGATAAAGTGTGTGTGATGGATTTCAGTGCTTGGAAGTACATTAAAACGTAAGTAATTGTTATTTTATTTACTATTGTAATGATTCTAGTAGCAATAGCAATGTTTTAACAATGTAAACATTATAGAAACTTAAACAAAATACGCGCCGGCGCGCGCTTTCGTTGTTTTCTCAGTGTCGTATTTATGCTATATTTATGCTAAACTAATAAAATTCTTATTTATTCTTATTATAATTCAAATAATATTAACGTATTTGTAAGTAATAATAAGTAATATTATAAAATATATCAAGAAATATGAATAATTTGACTCTAAAAAACGGAGTTCTGAACAGGGTGAGGCGGTTCTTCACGCCTGGGCAACTGTGCCAATTGTATAAGGCACAAGTGCGCCCTTGCGTGGAGTACTGTTCTCATCTTTGGGATGGCTCCGCGCAGTACTTGCTGGACGCTCTCGACCGGTTACAGCGGCGGGCTGTCCGTATCATCGGAGATCCAGAGGTCACGAGTTCACTGGAACCTCTGCAACTCCGTAGAGACATTGCCTCATTGGCATGTTTCTACAGAATATACCACGGGGAGTGCTCTGAAGAGTTATTCCACCTTATCCCGCCCTCCCCTTTCCTATCCAGAACAACGCGTGCTGGGCTTAGATGCCATCCTTACACGGTAGAGTCGATTAGAGCGCGTACCAAAAAGTTTGGGTCCTCATATCCCTGCCGAACGACCAAGGCATGGAATTCTCTGCCAAGGCACGTGTTTCCTTCTTCCTTCAATCCTGGGTTCTTTAAGCGGGGCGTGAAAAAGCATCTTCTCAGGCCGTCAAAGTAGAGACCTCAACATCGCCTCGGCTATTGTGGGGGCGATGTGGAGGCCACTGCTCTTAGACCACACAACTGCTTACCATCAGGTGGAGTGTGGTCATTTTGACGAGCAAAATAAAAAAAAAAAAAAAAAAACCTCTCTAAACAAAAAACGGACCCTTGACCCGCAGTTTGACACGCTTTTTTCATTTTATTTTGCCTAAGGATGATATATGTGCTATACATTGTTAGAAAGGTATATTGTTCTACTTTTAGAAACAATGTAACTAATAGTAAATTGTATTCTTTCTAGATATATAATACGAAGAGAAGAATACCATTGATCTTTTCATAATTATTTGCCTATTTTCATAAAATGCCTTTTTAGATAGAATTATAAGATGTATTTCGTTATTTATTTATTTGATTATCATAGTTGAGTAGACCTCATACAATAAAAACCTAAAATTAACTATATCCACGCATTAATACGCTTAGGAAGATTTTTTAAAAACATAATCGCAACGCAACTTTTTTTAAAATAACGGTGGTTTTACTGTAATTTTCAAACGTTAAAATCATAACATTTTTTTAGGCAAGTCTAGTCACTATTTTATGTTTTTGTAAAGGAAATATCATAAGGTATTACGAAAATATAAATACTATAGGTTAAATATCATAATTTTGTTTATATCAAGCACACAATGCACACGTATCATATGAGTCGTCATTTGTTTACATTATCTCATTTCAATCTGTCTAATAATATAAACAATTGAACACAAATGGCCTTGTTTATATTTTAAAATGTAGCTGGCATCATACCGATCCCAAAAGTACTATTAGTTTGATTCTACGAGCTATGAGTGGTTCGTAATTAACAATAACAAAAACTCAAGTGGCACGCGGCGATAACGGGCGATAATGTAAACATCCGGCCCGGCCGACCGATGTTTATAGGCTGACGTAAGCGCAGCACAGCAAGAGATATTACACGAATAGATTAAAGACGAATAATGTGCAGTAATGGAACTTTTTGGTTCATTTTTCGCGACCAATCACAACGAGTTTTCTTGACACACCCGTATGAGTCACGGATGCGCAACGGTAGCGTTTTACTTGACACACCCGTATGAGTCATGGACGTTTCAAAGGTTGCTTGTGTGGTGTGGTGTGTGTAAAAGAGGCCTGTTATACTTAAAGTCAAATACTCATATCAAAATGTTAGCGTTTCTATTAGTGGAGAGTAGAAAATTATGAAAGTCTGCATGTGTTTTGGTGAATTAGTTTGAATTGCTGGATGTTCTGCTGCAAAATATATTGCTCTAAATCATTGTCAAATACGACTATAGTATACAAAGTTGGTACTGCACATCTATATATATAAAGGAAGATGTCCTGACTGACTGACTTAGAGACAACGCACAGCCTAAGCCGCTGCTCGTAGGAACTTGAAATTCGGAGAGCATGTGTGTTTTAATTTGTAGGGGTGTACTAAGAAAGGATTTTTTGAAATTCCGCTCCTAAGGGGGTGAAATAGGGGGTGAAGTTTATATGGAATTTGCTCATTTCTGGACTTATAAGTATAAAAATAGGTATACAAGTTATTGATTATAACTGAAAATGACCTGTGTAGGTAAAATGGACAAAACTCTACCTAAAAAGGTAAAATGGGAGGGGTAAGGTTTGTATGGAAATTTTCTCATTTCTGGATTTAGAAGTATGAAAATTGGTACATAAGTTTTCGATTACAATTGAAAAATATCTGTGTTATAAAAATTCTTTCACCATTAGTAGGCTACATTATCACCGAGTAACATAGCTATATTTTATTTAATAAATAGTGCCGTTACCTACTTTTACGCGAGCGAAGCCGCGAGCAGAAGCTAGTATATACTGATATTATAAAGCTGAAGAATTTGTTTGTTTGTTTGAACGCGCTAATCTCAGAAACTACTGGTTCGAATTGAAAAATTATTTTAGTGTTGGATAGCCTATTCATCGAGGAAGGCTATAGGCTATACAGACTGTTCGCTTAGACGAGTGACATATTGAAGGAGAGTACTCAGTATTCGATTCTCGTTCCAAATATGTAATAAACATATAACCTTATTTTTTGACACAATTATCCAACAAAATACACAATTTATGAACACCAAGCGTGCGAACCAAAACTTGCAAATAAACGATAGGCATGTAATAACAATACCGTCACGCGCATGCTTTGACACGAGCTACTCGGACGACTCGGACTACCGACAACATCCTCCCCGCGCGCACACCGCGCCCCGCACCTTTGTCCTGGCGCCGACCCGGCGACGGCGATGCGCCAACAGAACATACTCCCGCGCAACCCGCAGTCTGCGCGAGTGGATCCCTATTTCCGCATGTCTAATTAGCGCGCTTCCGTATTTCGCGCCGATCCCGTGTGCATCGCGTACCTATTTTGTGTAAACATTTGTGATAAGTTGATAACAGTAGAATCAGTTTTAAACATGTCGACTTATCAGTATTCCAATGAAGAATACTGGGATATGGTTCTATGCACTATCCAATGATAGTGTTCGGGGAGCGGTCAACTTGTACCGCGAGATGATTCCCAACCGCCAGACTCCTTCGTACAATCTGATGTTGGGCATCAATCACCGATTGCGAACATTCGGACAATTTACCGTGCCGACGCATGCCCAAGGTCGTGGGAGAGAGCCATACCCAGTTCATCTGGAGATCTGTCATACAGGTCTTGAACCTAGTTCAGACTCCAGCTCTCACAAAGGTACCTATATTTAAAGCTGTAATGTTAAGTGTTACCACAGTTACTGTATTACCTTTATGAGAGAAATAAACGATATATTATTATTATTTTTATTATCTCCAAGAAGCCATCTTGGAATACTTTGAGCATCACCCGCAGGAGAGTACTCGAAGTGCAGCAAGGCGGTTTGGAGTATCAAACTCAACCGTGTGGAAGCTACTCCATAAAGAAGGAATGAACCCATATCATTTTCGTCCCGTTCAAGAACTGGGAGCTAATGATTATCAGTCGCGAATTAATTTTTGCCAGTGGTTTTTATCAAATTTAAATAACATTTTGTTTACGGATGAAGCCACTTTTACAAAAAAGGGAGTATTTAATGTTCACAATGAACATTGGTGGAGCATTGAAAACCCATATGAGACGCGACAGGACGCTTATCAACATAGGCTTAGTGTTAATGTGTGGGCAGGCATTTTGAACAATTGTTTGCTAGGCCCTTATTTTATCGAGGGAAGACTAGACAGCTTGTGTTATTTAAACATTTTAAATAGTGTTGTAGACGAAATGCTGGACGATGTGCCCCTCAGTGATCACCGCAACCTGTACTATCAACATGACCGGAGCGCCCGCGCATTATCAGGTACGAGTACGTGAGTTCCTAAACGCTCACTTTGGTGGTAAGTGGATAGGTCGCGGAGGGCCTGTAGCGTGGCCGGCTCGCTCTCCTGATCTCATCCCGTTAGATTTTTACTTATGGGGTGAAGTGAAGAGATTAGTGTACGTAACGGAATACTGGAACAGGGAGAAGTTGAAAACGCGTATCACTAGTGCATTTGATAGTGTCCGAACTGATCCATTTGTACTCAATCGCGTTAAAGACAATATGCGGAAACGGGCTGAACTGTGCATTGCGCGGGAAGTTGCTCATTTTGAACAACTTTTAAGATTAGTGTAGATTTTTTAAATAGTAAATTATCAATCAAGTTAATTCAAGTTAATCGTTGTAAATAGGTGTGATTCCTTTTTTAAATACGCTAGAAATACTTATGTACTATCGACTTGAGCCACGGATGACCATTTCAGAAAAAAAATCGCTTGCACATGTTGACCAGTTGAGTTTGTATCGCCTTAGAATCAGTAAACAAATGTGAAGTGTGAAAAAACTCAAACAAAAAAAAGGGGCGTTTCACGGGTACGGGTTGTTGGCCTGCTATGCGATTTTAAGTAACGCTAGCCGCTAGCGCTAGAGTATCCAAACGTTGCGAAACTTTTCACGAATTGTTTGATAAGTTATTTCTTTTTTATTGACCCGTATTTTTATTTTTGAATACACGTATTAGATTCGTGTATTCCTAAACTACAGCTGATTTCAATATGTCCCTCGTTTAACCGAACATACTGTATAACATCACACTATGACCCACGGGGGCGGCGCAATAACTATAAACGCGGGTGAAACCGCTGGCACATCTAGTGTAATTTACCTAAGTGGTGACAAACATAAGAAATCCACTCAATAGTTGAGACTACAGGCAAGGTCGGCGTAGAAGTTGGGCTTAAGATATGTATAGAATGTCCAGAACTCTTCAAATGTATAGCAGGTCACTGTAACCTAGTGTTGTATTCCTGGCTGGTTTCTGTTACAATATCTTTATATTGCAAAATAACCCATCCAGCAGTTTTTATCATTATAAAGACTGCAAAGAAAATATCCAGAAATACAACAAAAACCAACAAAATCCAGGAATACCATAATACTGTCTTCTGTTTACGCGAATGTTATTCATTGAAATTAAACTACTATATACGGATTTTATCGCATTGTTAATTTTACACTTTATTACAAAATGTAGAAACTATTATACATAATTTACACTACTACTATTAAAGTTTAACGTAACGATAAATTTATTTTTGATTCTAGCAATATTTTTTAATTGATATTAAAAAGAAATATAATACATAATAATATAAAAATACGGTTATTTGCATTCTTCTATGCAATCAGGGTCTTTCCAAGGTGATAAATCTATGTGTCCAATATCAGGCGAGTTACAATCTGTCAGAGGATTTCTGAAAAATAAATTTATGTATTAATTTGATGAATCTATACGATGTTAGGTATCCTACAATCCGGGAAAACCCAACAGTGTATTTAAAAGCATGAGTTACTGGCAACAAACAGGGTTTTAAAACCCAACAGTGTATTTAAAAGCATGAGTTACTGGCAACAAACAGGGTTTTAAAACCCAACAGTGTATTTAAAAGCATGAGGTACTGGCAACAAACAGGGTTTTAAAACCCAACAGTGTATTTAAAAGCATGAGTTACTGGCAACAAACAGGGTTTTAAAACCCAACAGTGTATTTAAAAGCATGAGTTACTGGCAACAAACAGGGTTTTAAAACCCAACAGTGTATTTAAAAGCATGAGTTACTGGCAACAAACAGGGTTTTAAAACCCAACAGTGTATTTAAAAGCATGAGTTACTGGCAACAAACAGGGTTTTAAAACCCAACAGTGTATTTAAAAGCATGAGTTACTGGCAACAAACAGGGTTTTAAAACCCAACAGTGTATTTAAAAGCATGAGTTACTGGCAACAAACAGGGTTTTAAAACCCAACAGTGTATTTAAAAGCATGAGTTACTGGCAACAAACAGGGTTTTAAAACCCAACAGTGTATTTAAAAGCATGAGTTACTGGCAACAAACAGGGTTTTAAAACCCAACAGTGTATTTAAAAGCATGAGTTACTGGCAACAAACAGGGTTTTAAAACCCAACAGTGTATTTAAAAGCATGAGTTACTGGCAACAAACAGGGTTTTAAAACCCAACAGTGTATTTAAAAGCATGAGGTACTGGCAACAAACAGGGTTTTAAAACCCAACAGTGTATTTAAAAGCATGAGTTACTGGCAACAAACAGGGTTTTAAAACCCAACAGTGTATTTAAAAGCATGAGGTACTGGCAACAAACAGGGTTTTAAAACCCAACAGTGTATTTAAAAGCATGAGTTACTGGCAACAAACAGGGTTTTAAAACCCAACAGTGTATTTAAAAGCATGAGGTACTGGCAACAAACAGGGTTTTAAAACCCAACAGTGTATTTAAAAGCATGAGTTACTGGCAACAAACAGGGTTTTAAAACCCAACAGTGTATTTAAAAGCATGAGGTACTGGCAACAAACAGGGTTTTAAAACCCAACAGTGTATTTAAAAGCATGAGGTACTGGCAACAAACAGGGTTTTAAAACCCAACAGTGTATTTAAAAGCATGAGGTACTGGCAACAAACAGGGTTTTAAAACCCAACAGTGTATTTAAAAGCATGAGGTACTGGCAACAAACAGGGTTTTAAAACCCAACAGTGTATTTAAAAGCATGAGGTACTGGCAACAAACAGGGTTTTAAAACCCAACAGTGTATTTAAAAGCATGAGGTACTGGCAACAAACAGGGTTTTAAAACCCAACAGTGTATTTAAAAGCATGAGGTACTGGCAACAAACAGGGTTTTAAAACCCAACAGTGTATTTAAAAGCATGAGGTACTGGCAACAAACAGGGTTTTAAAACCCAACAGTGTATTTAAAAGCATGAGGTACTGGCAACAAACAGGGTTTTAAAACCCAACAGTGTATTTAAAAGCATGAGGTACTGGCAACAAACAGGGTTTTAAAGCCCAACAGTGTATTTAAAAGCATGAGGTACTGGCAACAAACAGGGTTTTAAAACCCAACAGTGTATTTAAAAGCATGAGGTACTGGCAACAAACAGGGTTTTAAAACCCAACAGTGTATTTAAAAGCATGAGGTACTGGCAACAAACAGGGTTTTAAAACCCAACAGTGTATTTAAAAGCATGAGGTACTGGCAACAAACAGGGTTTTAAAACCCAACAGTGTATTTAAAAGCATGAGGTACTGGCAACAAACAGGGTTTTAAAACCCAACAGTGTATTTAAAAGCATGAGGTACTGGCAACAAACAGGGTTTTAAAACCCAACAGTGTATTTAAAAGCATGAGGTACTGGCAACAAACAGGGTTTTAAAACCCAACAGTGTATTTAAAAGCATGAGGTACTGGCAACAAACAGGGTTTTAAAACCCAACAGTGTATTTAAAAGCATGAGTTACTGGCAACAAACAGGGTTTTAAAACCCAACAGTGTATTTAAAAGCATGAGGTACTGGCAACAAACAGGGTTTTAAAACCCAACAGTGTATTTAAAAGCATGAGGTACTGGCAACAAACAGGGTTTTAAAACCCAACAGTGTATTTAAAAGCATGAGGTACTGGCAACAAACAGGGTTTTAAAACCCAACAGTGTATTTAAAAGCATGAGGTACTGGCAACAAACAGGGTTTTAAAACCCAACAGTGTATTTAAAAGCATGAGGTACTGGCAACAAACAGGGTTTTAAAACCCAACAGTGTATTTAAAAGCATGAGGTACTGGCAACAAACAGGGTTTTAAAACCCAACAGTGTATTTAAAAGCATGAGGTACTGGCAACAAACAGGGTTTTAAAACCCAACAGTGTATTTAAAAGCATGAGGTACTGGCAACAAACAGGGTTTTAAAACCCAACAGTGTATTTAAAAGCATGAGGTACTGGCAACAAACAGGGTTTTAAAACCCAACAGTGTATTTAAAAGCATGAGGTACTGGCAACAAACAGGGTTTTAAAACCCAACAGTGTATTTAAAAGCATGAGGTACTGGCAACAAACAGGGTTTTAAAACCCAACAGTGTATTTAAAAGCATGAGGTACTGGCAACAAACAGGGTTTTAAAGCCCAACAGTGTATTTAAAAGCATGAGGTACTGGCAACAAACAGGGTTTTAAAACCCAACAGTGTATTTAAAAGCATGAGGTACTGGCAACAAACAGGGTTTTAAAACCCAACAGTGTATTTAAAAGCATGAGGTACTGGCAACAAACAAGGTTTTAAAGCTTCTCAAAGGAGTGCTGTGTTGATAACAGTACTAATTGTTATATCTTCTCGCTAGCAGCACTTAATTGATATTTCGAGATAAATTTCCCATCAGGCAGACCATTATATAGTTATGGGTATAGTGATGGGAAATTTGAAAATAATGTTGGTAAATTTAGTTTTTTTTTTATACAACTAAAGTGGCAAACAAGCATACGGCCCACCTGATGGTAAGTGGTCACCGTAGCCTATGGACGCCTGCAACACCAGAGGCATCACTTGCGCGTTGCCGACCCTTTAGGAAAAAAAGTAAGTGGGAAGGAGAAGGAGCGGGAAGGGAGAAAGAAGGTGATTGGGCCTCCGACATTCACTCACCAAACGAAACACAACAGTAGGAACACTGCTATTTCACGTCGATATTCTGTGAGAGACTAGTACTTCCCCGGTCGAGCCGGCCTTTCATGCTGAAATCAGCGAGGCTCTACTACTCAAATATAAAAATGATATAAAAAGAAAACCCTTACTCAGATGAGATCCTGTAAAAGGCGTTTGGTTGTATCTTTGTTACACCATCAGCATTAGCACACATCACGCCCGCGATTGTTGCTTTTCTAATAGCTAACAATTGTTCTGAAAATAAATGAAGTAACATTACTAATAGAGTTCGCAAACAAATCACGTTCGCACTGTACCACTCATGCAATATTGTAATACTATTAATCTATGAGCCCCTTCAAACTAGCGTTTGTCCAGCGTAGGCGTTCGATGAACTTTCAATTAACTGCAGAGGAAACGTTGTCGCGACGTCTGCGCTGCACATACGTTCATCGCAACATAAACACAATAGAAAAGCTTAGAGATAAAGCTTTCTCCAATTTTTTTTTTGTGACACCTCATTTCACCAAAGTTAAAAAAAATAACATAGAACCTTGTAATAGCCAGCGATATGTACCTACCTAAAATTTATATTATACTAGAGTGCTTTTAAGCCTACAACTAACAGTTATATAATTATTATACTAGACATTCCCGCGGTTTCACCCGCGTTTATCGGTACTGCGCCGCCCCCGTGGGTCGTAGCGTGATGTTGTATAGTCTATAGCCCTCCTCGATAAATAGGCTATCTAACACTAAATAATTTTTCAAATTGAACTAGTAGTTCCTGAGATTAGCGCGTTCAAACAAACAAACTCTTCAGCTTTATAATATTAGTATACATATATTAACTATCGGACTTCACCATTTACTTCGACTGAAGTATTGCAGTCCAAGTACTTAAGTAATATAAAAGTAATATAGTAGTAATATAAAAGTATACTTACTCAAAGTAAATGCGTGTGGTCTATTAGGTCTCTCATACCAGTGCCTGTCAGAAAATAGAGTTCTCTTCAGCTGTTCTACGATCAGACAGTACACGGTGTAAGGAACTCGACTGCCTGGTGCGAGATCCTCAGCCCATACGGCAGCCAGTAGTTCTAAATCTTGTACATTATCATAACATTGTTTCAAACGGTGTATCCTCTGTAATGTAATGTTTTTGGTATTTCGTTAGAACATAATAAAACACACTAAGGAAAATGTTTGATTTGCCAACCACATTATAATATTCTAATTTTGTTAGCATGAGTTTTCATATATTATATCATCAAGTTGCAGCAAATAAATATTAAACTATTAGATTTTGCCCGCGACTTCACCCGCGTAAATTCAGGTTAGGTTAGATTAGAAACAGTACTTTTTCTCGATGAAAGGTATATCCTATGTCCTTTTCTGTTCCCCTGGAAATGTGAATGCGAAATTTCATGATGATCGGTCAAGTAGTTAAGGCGTGAAAGCGTAACAAACAAACAAACTAACACTCATTTATAATATTAACTAGCTTTTGCCCACGGCTTCGCTCGCGTTAATTTAGAATTTGACAATCTATTTGGGTTGTACTCTGCTTGTAATAATATAATTCAATCATGATTCGAAAGACACGTGGCGCCATCTATTATCATAAGAAAGTTATTATTGTTTTCCTCGGGAACAGTAATTTTTTTCGGGATGAACGGTCCGTCCTATGTCCGTTTCTGTACACCTGACAACGTATATGCAAAATTTCAGGATGATCGGTTCAGTGGTTTAGGCGTGAAAAGGTAACAAACAAACAAACTCATTTTCACTTTTATAATATTAGTTAGGAAGTTAGGATTAGGATTACGATTAGTATTCTCTCTCAAGTAACTATATATAAAGTATTACCAATATTAACAAGAATGTATTAAATACTTACTTCTTTAGTCATTACATCTTTTAGGCTGTCGAAAGTTTTATAAGGTCTTCCAGTGCACAACTCCCTGTACTTGACGTATGGAGGAAACCCGAAGAATCTACCTCTAGCTAAATCATTCATTGCTCCATCAGAAGCAAATTGCATATTACCAAGAATTCTTTCTGCCATCTGAAATTAATTTCAAGCCTTAATAGACATCTTATAGTCTCTGTCACATTACTTAAATCAACAGTAGTATAACTAAGTTAAATGTATGTGTCAAGTTTTTTTACACTTACATCATAATCAATAGTGTGGTCAAATCCGCCATTAAGTTGTCGAAAGCTGCCCTGGAAACATTGTTCCAGAATATGATCAAGAGGCAAGATACCTATTCTACCAGTCATGTTCACTATTGGCAAGCTTTTTAGGTAATATCCATTCTTGTCGTAAAGCCTGAAACGATTAGACATATTCATTTAATTTTCCAGTATTTGTAGTATCATGTATAAGGCTCAGCAAGAGTTGGTTTATTTGCTCGTAGGTTCAATTCAATTACCGAGTACAACAGAAGCAAAATAAATTGATTGAAATTAAATTACTTTATATGGATTTTATTTATGTAATAAAGTGTTAAATAAAAAACGCTATCAAATCCGTATAAAGTAGTTTAATTTCACTGTTAATGATAATTATATCAACAAATTAGAAGATTTTCCTGTGAATCAATAACTCAGTTGCAATATACTGCAGAAAAAAAATTAAGGCTGTCAAATAAGCTACAAGCTAGCTGTTCCCCGGGTTTCACCCATTAATACAAACTTGAGGTCAGCCTCCTGAACGGTATGAAACCACCTGCTGAGGTAAACGGATTCATCAGACACCTGAGGCGGGATTTTGTCATTGTACAAATCTCGGAACCCTTCCGAACACGATATTACTCCGTCTCTAAGCATATTTCTTCTACCTGTAAGTTACATACACAAATATAATTTTCGGACGTTGATAACTATATTGATTCCGCGACGTAAATTCACGGTTATATTTGCGTGCGATAAAAAACAAGGTTCAATTATTGGAACGGATAAAAATGTCTGTGTTTTTCTGTTATGCAATCTTTATTAGTTTTGAATATTACTTTTACCAATGATTCCTTAGATGAGATTGATTTATCATTATCACTACATATTATAAAACAAAGTCCCCCACCGCGTCTGTCTGTTCGCGATAAGCTCAAAAACTACTCAACAAATTTTCATGCGGTTCTCACCATTAGACAGAGTGATTCATCAGGAAGGGTTAAGTATATAATTTGTTAAGGTTTTGTGAAAATTGGTTGAAATATGACGACAACTCTCTACTACCCGTGCGAAGCCAGGGTGGGTCGCTAGTATATTATTAAGGACGTGACAGACAAAAAATTATAGAGCGGCCATGAGTTTCTTGCAGGTATTTTCTCATAGGCTCCCCTTTGCTTGAACCTAGCAACTATCCTATATGTAGCTTCAGTAACTTAGTAAACTCATTAACCAAAAGATTTTGGCATTCATTAGTGTTTCTTTGCGACCTAAATGAACAAATGGTTTTCGACTTTAGAATTAAAATGACAAGGTAATTAAGCAGTTTTCTTTTACTTGCAAAATAGGCAAAATCTAAGTTGGAACAAGAGACGTAACTCTATTTCTAAAACAAGATCTTACCTAATATAGTCGGCAATAGTTCATGGAAGTATATCTGCAAATGTATAGCAATGTTGATGTCCTTCGCTGTATTGAAAATTCGGTCGTCGTCCCAGCAAGGATTCATTTTAGCTAATTGCTTTGCTATGTAGTTGTGTTGTCGGTAGAAAAGTATTGTGAGAAGAGCTGGACCTAGCGCTCCGTTTGCCTCTGCCAAAATTTAAATATAAGCACACATTACAGAAACAGGTGCTCAGAAAAACATGAAGGGTTGGGTAAAGGGATAATTTACATATTGGAAAAACGCCGCGGAATGCCAATCCGATGAGTAAGTTCCAACTGACTGGAATTTCGTCCAATTATATTATTTAGAACTAGATTTTGCCCGCGAGTTCGCTCGCATTAATGTAGTTTTTTTGATAAATTTCTATCCCTCGGAAACAGTACTTTTTACTGGATACCAGGTACCTTATGTCCTTTTCTGTACCCCGGACGATGTTTATGCAAAATTTCATCATGAAATTTTATATTTGACGGTTGAGTCGTTAAGGCGGGAACGCGTAACAAATAAACAAACTCACATTTGCATTTATAATGTTAGTTTGAATGAACTGATACACCACATTAATATAATAGTCCATTTATAGTATGTCATAAATGGTTTTTTGAGATTTAGCATTATTTTGTGAAAAGTATTTTAGAGGATTTTGAAACTATACTGCTCATATTACTTACGGTATCTAAAGCAACGTGTTTCTTTTGGTAATACGTTGCCACCGCATTGATTGATTCGAGGATCAATGCTAGGATGTTTTGGGGGAAACACTTTTCCATTATCTATCTCAGTTTTAAGCAGTCCATTCTTAAAGGTTCTTAATTTATCTATTGCGTCTATTTCATTACTGTAAACGCCGGATAGATCGATGACTGATGTAGCAAATACAATCTGAAAGCAAATGGTAGCATTTATTAATAAGCGTGGGTTTGCAATAAGCCTTCTAAACATAACGAGTAACTCTTTTAAAAATTTTACTTATAATATATGTCGGAGAGTTTAGACGGCAACATTCGCTTTTGACATGATGTAGCAACAAAATATAGGCGCATTATACTTCGTACGTATACTAATGATAGGCAAATACAAGAGAAATAAAACAATAAAGGTTTACTGTGATTATCTCTGATTTGATCCGTAACGCAGCGAGTTCGTCAACCGAATGTGCTCGCTCAGGAGTATCCGGCGCTTATATAACGTCAATATGACACTGACAGTTATAACTGTCACTTCAACTGACACATCGATGGCGACCTCACTCAAGCTTACGCTTGACGTTCCGAAATAAACTAATAGATGGCGCTTTATTCAACTCCAATTACAAAAATAAATTGCATTTCAATGATTATTTTCTTGACGCTCCGACATATATTATGTAAACTGCTTATCATCTTTTATTCCCTTGGCTAGTTTCACGCTTTGTATCCATCCACAATTTTAAAACCCAATTACTGAGACAGTATAACCATACCCAGACAATGAAAAAAGGATTGTGCTGGGCGTTGGCATTCCAACGACGACTTACTCAATTTCTTTAAAATCTGTAATCGTGCTTAATACTAGTTTTTTACTAAAACGTACATGCGTTGGATTTGTCTATATGATGTGTATTGTAGCAGAGATGACGTAATTACCCAAATGTACGTCTTTTTAAGACCATTTTTAAAGTACCTACATGTATCATATCAATAGATAATATTTCATTGTAATTCTATTAGCTAGATGTAAATATGAAGAAGCACTGAAGACGACTATCGCGCGGCGCTTTTACATACTTGTGCATATATTATATACATTGACGAAATTTCTATATTTAAAATAGCAATCTGGAGATACAGTCTAATTTATGCCTCAAAAGAAATGTATAATCCTAATGAACAAACTTAAAAAAAAAAATCCTGTATCGCGCGGCACATCCAAGCAACAGACACAGAGAACATTCAAAATCGGAAAAACTATTTGTGGATCACGCAAATTTTAGTCCCGTGTGGCATGCGAAGGCACAACACTCAAAAATGTAATATTTGTATATTTAAACTTACTCTGGCGAACGGTGTAGTACCAAAGTCAGCACAGCCATAGTATTGAAAACTCAAAGGTCTGGTGAGATTCTGACACTTCACTCCAGAGTACCGGTGCACCGGATCGTCAACTGGAATCTCATTTGGTGAACAAATATAATTCGATTTACCCTCGGGCTGGCAACAATTTGTATTGTTCACTACATAATTATCTGAAAGAAAGTAATGCGTAGAAATATCTATATATTAATACGTGAAGCGAAAACTTTTGATCCCTTTTTACGAAAATTGGGCGGACGGAGGAGTATGAAATTTCGCACACTTATAGTTTATACAGAGAACAAGTGACGAATCCTAATATTTATATAAAATATGCATTAGAAATACATTAAATTAATGAAAAAACACTACACGCACACAACCATGCATTTGACACACGCAGTCAAAGCGCGTAACTATGGTTACAATATCAATATATAATGACATAATATATCAGCAATATTTTAAAGGCAAACTTTGGTCGAATTTCGAGCACTAGGCGACCGCTAGTAATAATAATTATACATAAGCTAGATTTTGCCCGCGGCTTCATACCCTATGACCTTTTATGTTCTCCTGACAATTTTTTCATGATGATTGGTCGAGTAATTAAGACGTGAAAACCGTAACAAACAAACTCACATTCGCATTTATATTATTAGTTAGGATGTGCAAGTAAATGACTACGTGTTATGTTTTCATAGCTCTTCAAATTTGTTCGTAATGCTCGTCGGTTTAGGGTGCTTATGGCATGGCCTTCTTGGCTCCTGGCCTCGTCCAGAACATCTGGGATTTTTCTTGCGTCCAAAGAAATTTCATCTAGTTTTTTTATTTGTGACTTATGACTATCCCTTATATTATGTTCTTAACAAATCTTTTAACAAGCATTCTTTCCACATGAATAAACCATCTTATTACATATTTCACAATTTTTGTCACTATATAAGTATTTATACCCAGTAACTAAGAAGACAACCGGACACGAAATATAAGTAACCAAAAACTTAATTTCAGGACTCTATATCAACATTAGTGTCATCAAAAAATAATAATTCGTCTAAAGTACTGTGCGTTTGATACTTACAAATATCATGTAAAGAATTTACGTCATTGAAGCCGAACAAAACGTAGTAAGATACAAGTTGGGTGACGTGAAGATCTGAGGCCTTGCCTGTCTTCAGTATTTGAGTGCGCAAATATCTTGCTAAAGGTAGCGGCTTACCATCTTTAGTTATTCGAGGTTCGTAATCTGTTAATGTAAAAATTAAAACATTAAACGAATGGTTATAAAAGTATTTGGCTAATAAAATGTGCAAGCTCTGGAATGAACTGCCTGCTTCGGTGTTTTCCGAGCGCTATGATATGTCCTTCTTCAAACAAGGTTTAAAGAGAGTTCTTCTTTCACGGTAGGCAGCGGCTTTGCTATGTCCTGACATTGCTGAAGTCCACGAGCAGTGGTTACTACTTTCCATCAGGTGGGCCACTTGCTCGTCTGCCACCAACGGCAATAAAAAAAATAAAAAGAAACAAACAAAAATTGTAGCAAATTTTAAAGGCATTTTCTCAGTAATCAAAGATGATTCTTCCTTATCTTGTGTGAATTCTTAAATTGACATGTCTTACGTGGATTCTTAAAAATTAACATCGATGTTGAAGTTATGCTTGACTATAAGAGAGGAGGGTTATTGCTCCGTGCTGATTCGCCGCCAAAATTGATTCTCACATATCTTTGTAGCTGTTACTGACACAAACATTTTAATAATTTTGTTAAAACCTTCCTTCATGATGTAAGGACAGTATTAACCAATTTTCTATTAACTTTTTCTCCCTAGTTTTTATTATTCCCAAGGCACTTGGGGTCGACTTTCTAGTCTAACCGGATTTGACTGGATATCAGCTTTTACACGGAGCGGCTGCCACCTCACCTCCGCAACCCGAAGGCTAACGATACCCTAAAGGCTAGACCATTGTCAGGATATTAGAAGGCACTGACTTCCCAATAACAACTGCCATAGATGTTCATGGCAGCCAGGACCGACGGCTTAACGTTCTCTCCGAGGCACGGAGCAGGCGATAATTATCAATCAACACGCAAATCATTTCGAAAAGTCATATAACTTCCGAAAGTCAAAGGTGCGCGACGTGGGTTTAAACCGGGACCTCTGCATTGCAGTCTGTTGGTCTCCCCACTGAGCTATCGCTATATTTATGAACTATATCAGGCATAATTAGACATACTGGACCTTACTTTGACTGAAATCAGGTTGTAAAATTCTGACAGTTGGAGTTTTGATCATGCCTCTGCTGGGGTACTTGAGATTATTACAGGAGCCGTCAACTCGCCTCCACTCATTTGGATCACAGGGCTTGACGTTAATGACACAATACCTACAAATATAAAATGCAAATATGTAATATAAGAGATAATTTTCTTCTGTGATTGTCTTCAAGTCCAATTTTATTCTCCTTTATGCTTTAACCGTGCAAAGTTATCAATAAAAGCACGGTGTTGGTGGTAAGAATAAAATGACTAATCACACGTGCTTTTTTATATTTAATTGTGTCATACTTTTTATTTTATGTCAGAAATCTTGTAATCTTAATATAATATAAATTACGTGTCACGTTGTTTGTCCGCTATGGACTCCTAAACTACTGAACCGATTTTGATCAAACTTCGCAACCATCTGTAATTTGGTCCAACTTAAAAGATAGAATAGTTTTTTTAAACGGGCAATCATTATCTAATGTGAAGCAGACGAAGTTCCCTGGTCAGCTAGTAATATAATAAAAATTAACTGCAAAGTAGATGTTATATAAAACTAATATGGAGTTAAATTGCTAGGTATGTTTATAGACACCTAATTAGCCAGCATGACCAGAAGGCTGGTATTTTCTTTGCACAAAGAATATGCTATCTAATGTGGCAATACTTCCAGACTTCTGGGCACGTCCAGCGATGCGGAAAAATATTATGACGCTTTTTCTCTATAAGTTAGACTTGTAGTAAATAATTTATTTATATATTTTATGTAAATTAATGTATATATATAATTGTTCATTAAAAAAAATGATTTATCAAACTGCTACACATGTAACGTAGACTTCCTAAATCTTAATATTTATAAATTACGTGTCACGTTGTTTGTCCGCTACAGACTTCCAAACTACTAAACCGATTTTGATCAAACTTCGTAACCATCTGTAATTTGGTCCAACTTAAAAGATAGGATAGCTTTCTTTTTTAAACCGGCAAAAATTATCTAATGTGAAGCAGACGAAGTTCCCTGGTCAGCTAGTATAATATATTGTGACTTACTCAGTATTATTTCTTTCTATATAGATATCCATTTGCTTCCTTGTAATAGGCTTTCCAGAATAGCAGTCATAAATAACAGCATTTATAGTGCCAAGGCATATACTAAACATCATTAGTATTAACATTTTATCTGATCACGTCGACTGCACTATCCGACTCCTCTTGAATAAGTAAATATAAAAAAACTGTTTATTATTGAAATATTTTCATTTTACGTTATATAAAAATTAATAATAAAACATATGTGTTGACATAGTCTTTATAAAGTATACTAATAGAATTGTTGTGAACGTTTCACCTTCACTGCACATTCAAGGTACTGTTTGACCTGATTTTGACATTTACTGTAAAAGTATTTGTTTGTTCAAGTGTTTTCAAAATGTGTATGTGTATAAATAATACTTTATTATATTATAGAATTAGGTATTAACTTGCGCACGAATATTTCATATGTATTTAACGATGGTTAAATCTATATATTAATACGTGAAGCAAAAACTTTGTACCCCTTTTTACGAAAATTGCGCTGACGGAGGAGTATGAAATTTGGCAAAGTTAAATTTTATATGGAAAAGGAGGGGCCTAATATTTTTGTAAAATATGCATTAGAAATACAATAAATTAATGAAAAAACACTACACGCACACAACCATGCATTTGACACACGCAGTCGAATCGCGTTCGTAGTATTTCGACATTGTTCGTATGACGTCGTACAATTCTTTGTAACTATGGTTAACTATACCTTATTTATATGTAATAGAGAAAAACAGAAAACAAAGTAGTAAGCTTAGGAATTTTGGTCGAATTTTGACCACTAGGCGACTGCTAGTAGGTAATTATTTCATCAATTTTATTAGCTTATTCCTATTTTGCTCCCTGCCTGCTCCGTATGGGTTCGATTGGCCGATCGGGCAAATAGTTAATGGATTTTTGCGTCCAGAAATTCTTCTTAGTAACACAAGTCTGCTTAATTGAGCAGAGAAAACAGTAGCCTCTCTAAATCTCACGAGTCTCCACCATGACGAAGACCATTTTTATAACTATTATAAATGTGAAAATTAAATGTTGTGTATTATTGTTTCTTACTCAGACGTACGTCTAAATCACTACAGTTATTATTATGAAATTTACTACGAAAATGTTTCAAACCATCTAAAATACTAGCAGATTATCATAAATATAACATAAGATACATATATTTAGGCACAACGTCTTGTGATTACATAATAATTCTATATTAGCTTATCCCGACTAACTTTGCTGTGGCTCAGGTTGATATTTTTAATATTGCTTACCCGGAAAATTTTAATAAAAATAGGTAGATAAACACTTTCATATCAAAATTCAAGTTTCTGTATAAATCTCAAATCAATCCATTGATTATTCATCGAGTTTTGCAGGCACAAACATACGGAGGCAAAATCCTAACTGATATTATAAATGCGAATGTAAGTTTGTTTGTTTGTTACGCTGTCACGCCTTAACTACTCGACCGATCATCATGACATATGGTACCTTTCATCCATAAAAAAGTTCCATTACTAACCTAACCTAATCATACGTCTATTTACGCGAGCGAAGCCGCGGGAAAAATCTAGTTCTATATACATATAAAGATGTTTGAGTAAAGCCATATCATATTCAAAGAGGATCTCATGTAACTAAAAAGCCTTATAAGCATAAACGGCTGAAGATACTTCAACATTGTGCCTACAGTTGGCACCCGTTAGTTTTGCATCAACAATATCCTACCGTTTGCATATCCTTCAGTCCGCATTATACACCCACGTACACTGACAACTTGAGCCAATTTACGACTTCGTGTCTTTACTCGGTACCGAAAAATCGGTCCCAAAACATATGTTCTGGGACCGATTTGTCGCTTGTATTATAGTCTTTATTAATAATTCCTTATTAAAAATTTATAACTACTTATTGGACAGGTCGATCTATACTAATATCATAAAGAGAAAAAATGTTTGTGTATTTGTCATCAATAAACTCCAAACTACAGAATAGATTCTAATCATTCTTTCACCCTTAGAAAATGTCTTAGCACAGAAAATATTATAATACAATGAAACGGTAAATTTACATTGAATAAAAAATATCTAAAGCATCCAAAAATTATAATAATTTAATGAATTATATTTATATAATAATTTAAACATAATTATCCAAAGAGATTCTACCTTATAGATATTTTATTTCATCAAAATAGTGTTGTATTCTTGCGAGGAATAGAAATTATAGACGTCTAGATGCTGGTTACAAAAACCTAGTCATATGGTGCAAAGATTATAAAAAGCACGACGCAAAAAAATAACTACGCTGCAAGCGGTACATATGTATGTCTGCATAAGTCGACACACTAAATCATTATTACCTTATACCTTTACCCCAAATCAATTGTGGGCAGGGCAATATGTTTTCTTCTGCCAAAAATCCTTTATTTCCTCCTTTTTTCTATATAATATGTATAATCATTTACCAAAGTTAATCCTAAATTAACAAAAATAAGTTAAACAGATTATTTACTAGAAAAATGTTAAATATGATAAACTTTAATTATAAGTTAGTATAGGTCATTTAATATAATACAGTTTTGTAATTAGATTAAGTAGTTTTAAGTATTATGTGTAATTGCATGCCGCAATGCTAAATACAGAGTTGCCTATATAGCTACCTAACATCCCATGTACCTGTATTTTGCATTTGGAATAAATAAATAAATTTCTCATGTCATACCTCACACACTCAGTCCATATTATCTTTGACCTTTTCCTACGTTTCTTTCTATTTACATCTATATTCATAACTTTTTCTACCTGTTCTAATAACATATCAATAACACGAATTAAGCTTTTTCAAATGTTTACCTTTGCCTAATTAGATTAGCAAACTTCCCCATTTAACAAATTCATTCATCTTGTCTATTCTAATCATACCACACATCCATAGCAACATTCACATCTTTCCTGCATGCAATCGATTTTTATCCATCTTCTCAGTAATCCAGCTCTACAGGATATGTAATGGACTAAGAACTTCGAATATTCTTTATTTAAATATTGGATATGATAATGGCATCAGTAGTGAAACCTCTAGCTTAGTCCAGTTGGGGTAAATTGGTAAATTACCCGCAGTATGCCTCCCCACTGTTTGCCTTGTTCCCCTTGCCCTTTTTGAGCGAGCTTGCATTATTGTTCAAACAGTATTGATTGACGGCATTCAACTTTGATGCCTACCTATTGTAATCGATATTTGTGTGTACTTTAAAGTGTTTAGAGTGTGGTGTTTTGTGTGGAACTACTTCTAAGGAATCTTGATTTTGGTGTGGAATTTTATAACAATTATTGCTAGAATCATTTGTAACTGAACCATAGTTTAGTTATGTGGGAATATTAACTGTTATTGAGTGTTTTATGAGTAGGAACTAGGCTATAGCCTGTATTTTGGGAGGCAGCGCTCAGCCAAAACAATGCAACAATAGACACAGGAGAGAGTTATTATTATGCTTGCAGCTCCTTACAGATCTGATTTATAAAATAAATAATATTTTAAACATTGCTATTAAAAAGAGTAGCCGTGGGTAACTTGTACTGACTTCTCATAGGTATTACAGACTTGCGTTGCTGAATATGGCAACCGCAAAAAATGTAAATTCACATTAATAAGTGTAATTTTAACGGTCATTAAGGCGGAAACATAGTTACGTGTCGTGCGTGTCGTGACGCGCCAGAAGCACATCGGTCTTATACATTGCACAGAACGCGTCGCGACACGACACCACATGCAAATATGTCCCTAACCATATTGAATGTATGAAACCGATATGCTTCTAGCGAGTCATGACACGCCACGACACAACATATACTTACTTTGTGACCTACGTGAATATACGTACATATGTCTGATTAAATATTTCTTTCTTTTCTATTATTTTTTAAAATAAAGATAAATCCCGCATTGGGAATAAATCCTGTGTCACGCGGGACTTTACAAACATTCAAACAACGGACACAAAGAACATCCAGACTTGGCACAATAATTTGTGGATCACACAATTTTTGTCCCGTGTGGGTATAGAACCCATACACTGGCAGCGCATGCGCAGTGGCAGTGGTGATGTGACCACTGCGCCATCCTTGCAGGCAGTTTTGGTGGTGTTATTGACTTTTTATTTAACGGAATTCTAAGCAATAGCGCAAAGCCTTTTGTGGCAACCTAACCGGCGCGGCGATATATAAATTATACTGCATGCTTCGTTATCAATATATGTTTACCATGCAGCTTCTTGGCGTCACTCGGTAACTGAACGCAGTTTTAGAGCTAAAACTAAACGTAAGTATTATATGCATTATCTGTGCCCCAACGCCGATCGTCATCCTTTTCGTTTGCGCGGCGTCTGAAGATTTTTCTTTTATGTATTAACATGAGACCTACAACATAGCTGGCATAATTTCGATGACGTGAATTTTATCTATCCCCTCAGCGATACACATACCTATATAATATTATCTATATAATATACCTATATAATATAATACATACCTATATAATACATACCTATATAATATAATAACATGTGGACAATTGAAAAAAATTGTCGCATTTGTTATTAATTAACAAATCTTATCTTATCTTATGTGGGGGCCAGTCAGTGCAGACCGGCGACACTTCGACCCAGTGGGCTCTTTTATGTCGACACTCTCCCAATAACGACTGCCATAGGTGTTCATGGCCAGCGGGACCAACGGCTTAACGTGCTTTCCGAGGCACGGAGCAGGCGATAAATTGTCAATCAATACGCACATAATTTTGAAAAATCATATAACCCGAGACCCTCTGCATTGCAGTCTGTTGGTCTCCCCACTGAGCTATCGCAATTAATTAACAAATACTGAAAAACGTTATTCAAATCTATTATTTTATTTAGATTTCTTCAAATTTTGTAGAATAAATATGAGCACTTAAAACTTAATTTTTATTATGATCCTCCATAGATCAATTAACCAAATTCATTCGTTTAAAAGTGCTCCGCTATATTTTTACTTACCCAACAAAAACCACAAACCGTGCCACTGACGTATGCCGGCAATATAACAAAGTCTCTGTAATGCCGGAATTAATATCGGTGTGAGCCGTAATAAGGACAGATGACACCGCTTTGTTCCCTCACAGCAGCAGATGGAAAAATCTGGTGGAAAATGACGTGGATTTCCGTGATTTTTTACTATACATGTAATATAGTATGTGTGTATTCGGTGACAGATTAAAAACTGAATAATCTGACGAGCAGAATGATTCGATTGAAATTCGAATAAAGCATTTCGGAACGCAATACTTGCTTTGCATGGTTAAAGATGCAACACACGCACTTATATATTAATGATACGAGTACAAAGCGTGTTATCAATAAATTTAACTTATCACCAGATATAGTAAAATATAACAGTCAAAAATAGTAAATGATCACCAAATTACACAGCAAAATATAGAGATCAAAATAAGTCGACGGAGCCTCGCTTCGCGGAGCTCCTGTTTTTGGGTGGGTAACATAACCTAACCCTTCCGAGACGGAATGCAGTGATTTGAGGCGTATAGGTGCTCGTTATGATATATTTTAGTAAGCATATTTTGCTGCGCTATTACTATTTTTGGTGGCCATTATATTTAATCCCGTCAATAAATTCGTATATTATTCAAATGCAAATTGAGAGGCACTACGGGATTTCGCTCAACCTGGAACAGCTCAGTTCGGAAAGTAACCTTCCGGAAGGTTTCGGCTAGTCTACCTATATGTTGTGTTACTACTGTAGTTCACCAACATTTTATTCATATAAGACAAACGTAATGCAGAGTTGCCTTAAGACTTTTACTAATTTCTAGGCTACTTATGAAGACTTGTCAGTAGGTAGCGGTATCTAATAGTCTTTGTGCATAGCACTGACAGCACAGTGACTCCTTTTTGATAGGTTAAAAGTTGTCAACGTATAATTATTCTGGTTTTAAGCGCGTCTTTAGGTAACGGAAACTGTTTACTATTATTTTATATTATTATTATTATATTATTATTATTATATATTAATCATATTGGCAAATAAACATACAACCTACTTAATGAATCTGAAGAATTAACAAATTTTAATAAAGTATCATGTTTTGTAATTATGACCGTCATCATGTCAATATTAGGGACACGACGTTCACTATTAACATTTGTGTTTAGCATTAATATAGCTGCGATAGCCTAATGGTATACCGTCGGACTGCCATCCAGAGGTCACGAGTTCGATCCCAAGGTATCCCTTGACTTTTCGAAATTCTATACGTATTAAATAGTTAATCCATTGATAGCCACGACACAGGCTGCGCCTAGTGTGGCTATCATAGTAAATGTAACTATTGTGTAACCTTAATTGAAATAAAAATGATTAAATATTTTTTTATTAAACTGGTTAAAATTATCGCCCGTTTTAATGATGAAGGAAAACATAGTGATAAAACCTGCATGACGTATGAGAGTTATCCATAATGTTCTCGAAGATATGTGAAGTCTTCCAACCCGCACTGGGCCAGCGTAGTGGACTATGGCCTAACCCTTCTCACACTGAAATGTGCTTCTCACAGTGCTTAGCATTTATCGGGTCTAAGATCAAACATTTTTATAGTGATCCATTTTGTGATGCTTGCATTCAACAGCTCCACATCACTTTAACCAAGTATATCTATCTATTTAGCAGTGGGATCTTACGCATTATATATTTTTATTTCAGTAGTGATAATCGTAATAACGGAATGGTACCCTAGAGAAAGCAGAAGAAGTAGAGGACGACAGCCTAAGCGATGGGAAGACGACTTGAAGCAAGTAGCTGGGCCAGAATGGTTACGTACAGCAAAGGACAGAAAGAAGTGGAAATCCTTAGAAGAGGCCTTTGTCGAAAGACAAGCTGTTCAGAGGGGAGATAAGCCGAATGCCGAGAATAATTAAATATTAGTTTAAGTGAATTTACAGTTCTTATCTCTATTGTTATATTTTAAGTAACGTTTTGTGAATTAAGTTAAAATCTAATAGTAATAAAGGCTTATTTTATTTTTTATTTTATTTTTAGTGATAATCGAGCAGTACTTTTTCTATTTATTTTGCCAACTTGAACTTGTTAAATACATGGTGTGGTCGATTATCACTCTGCTTCTAACAGACTTCGTCGTTCCGGATTGTACCGCAGTGAAATGCCATGCATAGCTCTTTCTATGGCATATATATAAATTTAATCGGTGATAAATCGTTAGCTGGGTGGATATAACTTATCGCATTCCTACGCGACGCAAAAAGCGCGTGAAATCGTCGATGCATGGTCATAAACTTCTACGACAGTTTGTATACGAATTAAATGTTTAGAAATATCCTGCTCCTTCATCTGAGCTTAAAATATCAGTTTGTTTAGGTGGCTGATATCGAAGGCTATTTTTAGATAATCTTATATTCAACCAGCTTTCATTAGACTAGTATTCAACCTCAATATGCTTGACCTAGCTAACTAAGCTATTATTTATAACTAGCTTTTGCCCGCGGCTTCGCTCGCATTAATTTAGAATTTGACAATCAATTCAGGTTGTACTCTGCTTGTAATAATATAATTCAATCATGATTCGAAAGACAAGTGCCGCCATCTATTATCATAAGAACGTTATTATTGTTTACCTCAGGAACTGTAATTTTTTTCGGTATGAAAGGTAGCCTATGTCAGTTTCTGTACACCTGTCAACGTATATGCAAAATTTCAGAATGATCGGTTCAGTGGTTTAGGCGTGAAAAGGTAACAAACAAACAAACAAATTCATTTTCGCTTTTATAATATTAGTTAGGATAGGATTTTGATTTTATCTACGGTTATCATAGATTCAAGTAAAGAGTTGACTTAGACTACAATCACAATAAGATCTGATTACGATTCAACTATCGCCCACGGTTGTTTAAATTTGCTTTTGTTAGGTTACAACATCTTTGTTATGTTACTTACTAGATTATTCCCGCGGCTTCGCTCGCGTAAATGTAGGATATGACCATTTTCTATCCTTCGAGAACAGTACTTTTTCCTGGATGAAAGGTAGCCTATGTCTTTTTCTGTACCCGTGACGATATGTATGCGAAATTTCATGATGATCCGTCGAGTAGTTAAGGCGTGAAAGCGTAACAAACAAATAAACTCACTTTCGCATCTATACTAATACTAATATTATAAAGCTGAGCAGTTTGCTTGTTTGGTTGAAAGAGCTAATCTCAGGAACTAAAGGTTCGAATTGAACATTTATTTTAGTGTGGATAGACAGGCTTATAGGCATCACACTAAAAACGGAGCATCAATGAAAAATATTGTAAAACCGGGGAAAATTCTCTTATGTGAAGTAGACGAAGTTGCGCGGGTCAGCTAGTTCATAATATTAAGTGCCTCCGTGGCGTAGTGGTAGTGAATGCAACTGCTGTGCATGAGGTCTCGGGTTTGAATCCCGGGTTGGGCCAGCAAAAAGTTATCGGGTTTTCTGTTAGACACCCCCGTGCCTCGGAAAGCACGTAAAGCCGTTGGTCTTGCGCCTGATCTCCCTCCGGTCGTGTCGGATTACCGTCCCATCGGATCATGAAAGTAAGGGAACACAGAGTGCTCTTGTGTTTGCGCACACGCTTGTGCACTATAATATCTCCTGCGCAGATGGCTGACTAGCGAATTTCGGTCACGGCGGCCAATCTTAACGGAGACTTCCGTTAAGATTGGCCGCCGTGACCGAAATTCGGTCTGGAGGACATCATTATAATATTAAGTGAGGGTACCAGTGCCCCTAACAAAATGTAAACTATTTCTAAGACTTACAACTTTGCTGTTGCTCTCTGTTAAGTGGTCTTTTTTTATCCAATGCTAATCCCATGCCACACACAACCGCTCACCCTGAACTCACAACTTACAATGTAACAAATGCATATGAGTACAAAACCTATACTTTTAGCCATAAAACACTTCTGTTTGCAACAATGTATGACATAATGTGCAATTTCGACAAACTCCTGAATATCGCCAAAGCTTTCTATTCAAAACGTATTATGTAAAGATTAATCCGCAGATTGTCAAATAGGTAGAATTCGATATGACGGTATTATTTAAAAACGATCTGCATTTATTAAAACGATTACTGATGATTGATGATGAGAAACTAATGAAATATTATATTACTCTAAAGAGTCACAGATTTTATCAGCTGCTATAATATGTACCATTTACCGTATTTCTACCCAAAATCGTACTGTTACTTTCGCTAAACTGCACGGATGCCGTAGGGGTTTAACTGGTCACCTTTTCCACTACTATTGCACTGAGTGTTGTGAGTTCAATCTCCACTCAGGACAAACATTTGTGTTATCCAAAAAATAGTTCTTTGTGCCCGTTGTGTGAATGTTTGTAACGAGTGTGTACCCTGCAATATAGGTTTAAAATTAAGGCAGCAGAACTCTTTTAAAAAAAGTAATAGAATTTATACAGTTTAAATCCAGCTTTCACGGTAGTCATGCAAGCTGTTCTGCTAATAAGTCAAATCACCTAAACAAACAGCAATGTCTACTTATATCAATAGAAACCTTTAGTACTCACTTAATGAGGGTTCATAATTTGCCAACATCCTTAATATAATTAGTACTAACTATTGCCATTTACCGAGCATAGTTTCAGAATCCTAACTTTCTAACTAATATTATAAAAGCGAAAATGAGTTTGTTTGTTTGTTTGTTATCTTTTCACGCCTAAACCAATGAACGCATATACGTTGTCAGGTGTACAGAAACGGGCATAGGCTACCTTTCATCCCGAAAAAATTACTGTTCCCGAGGAAAACAATAATAACGTTCTTATGATAATAGATGGCGCCACGTGTATTTCGAATCATGATTGAATTATATTATTATATATTATTACAAGTAGAGTACAACCCGAATTGATTGTCAAATTCTAAATTAACGTGAGCGAAGCCGCGGGCAACAGCTAGTCATTAATAAATTTGCTACGAGAAAAAATCTTAGAACGAGTACAATTGCTGATAAACAGGTTTTTCTTATGAAACAAATCAATATTTCTGAGTACAATACTCAGAAGCTCACACTTAGCAAGATACTTAAGCACCAACTTCACAGACTATGAGTTCTAAGAATCAATCAGTTGGTTTATCTTTTACATCATAATCTTTGACGTGTGTAGTCTGTTGGCAGAATTGTGAGAATTGGCTCGCTTCCGCGTCGTAAATCAGTTTAACGTCTCCTTCGAAGACCTACAGGGAAAGGCCAGGTCACTGGACGTGGGCTTTGTATGCAAATGTAACTTAGTAAAGTATTTTTATGAGATATGCAGAAGTTCATGGTCTTAGCGGCCATATTGCTCGTTGAAAATATGTGTGCCATTTTCTTTCAAATATCCCTTTGCTATTTCTTCTTCTACTTATCTTCTTTTATTCTTTATTCTACCATAATAATTTAATTTTAAAATATTATGACTGTTAAAATCATTTTTAATTTGAATATTGGGCTACTTATAATATACTAGACGTTCCCGCGGTTTCACCCATGTTTATCGTTACTACACCGCCCCCGTGGGTCGTAGCGTGATGTTATATAGCCTATAGCCTTCCTCGATACATTGGCTATCAAACACTAAAAGAATTTTTCAAATCGAACCAGTAGTTCCTGAGATTAGTGCGGTCAAATAACAAACAAACTCTTCAGCTTTACAATATTAATATAGATAATTACCTACATAAAATGTGAAGTTGTCATTTTTGACAAAGTTTCTCTTACAGTGAAACATTCAAACTACAAACATCATGTTGTCATCAGAGTTTTTCGAACTACAAGATAGGTATTTCTTCTGCCAGACTCTGTTATTAAAAATATTTTAATAGAAAAGTCCACTAAGAGTGTCCTGACCCAGAAACGAAACCGAGCCCTCCTGATCCGCAGTTGAGTAAGCCTTGACCTATTATTATTGAACCAATTTACCTGACATAGTAGAGTTTGTCAAGCGAGTCATGTCCCTTGAAAAAGGCGGCAAATTTAAAAAATCGTGGTGTGGTATCCCTGATAGTACTGTAAAAAACCGTCTTGATACTACTAATATATATATATGTATATATTTGTCAATTTAGTTCTAGTGTGAAATCTAGTATCAAGACGGTTTTCTTACAGTACTATCAGGGATAGCTTACCACGATGTTTTAAATTTGCCGCCTTTTTCATGGGACATAACTCGCTTGACAGACTCTATTTATTAATCAAGTGAAAATTGTTACCCTTTATGTTCATCAACTTGTTTTGTTTTTGCAAATAATATTTACATTTAATAGAGAAACATATAATTTCAATTTACTGAAAAAATACACAACAATAAACATATCAAGCAAAACTTTACTGCCTATCCAACCTTTTACCTGCGCCTGGTTTAAATGTACCCCGTTGTCATTTAAACGGAAAATTCAGTTAATTAAAAAATTCAAGTACCAGCCAAACCGGCGTCTCAGTGTTTAATGAAACAAGAAAAATAAAAAAGAATAAACAGAGAAATTGTTCTTAATAAACTTGTCACGCGACAGGGTGAAAGTTAATTTCCTGTTTCGTCCAATCTACAAGGATGCGGGCAGCATCCAGTGTAAGCGATGTACAGCTTCGGATCGCGGCGCCTCTCGCTCCCGTATCTTATCTTATCTTATGTGGGGGCCAGTCAGTGCAAACCGCCGACACTTCGACCCAGTGGGATCTTTTGTGTCGACACTCTCCCAATAACGACTGCCATAGACGTTCATGGCAGCCGTGACCAACGGCTTAACGTGCTTTCCGAGGCACGGAGCAGGCGATAATTATCAATCAATACGCAAATCATTTCGAAAAGTCATATAACTTCCGAAAGTCAAAGGTGCGCGACGTGGGTTTAAACCGGGACCTCTGCATTGCAGTCTGTTGGTCTCCCCACTGCGCTATCGCTGCTTTTTTTCTCGCTCCCGTAAAACTAGATATAAGAAAACCTACAAAATAATATAACATGTTTGCTTGTAGTAAAAGTTTTATATCGCTATATAAAGGATAGTTTATGTGATATTTAATTATTAGACTTATACAATAAACAATAATGTAACAAAATCAAAATTAATTTATGTAACAAAGCGACAATGAATATTAAAGTTTCAAATTACTAATCTGAATTTATATTTACTTAAACAATTAATAAAACCTATACGGCTGGAAGTATATTTGAAGGATGTCCAATTTTGTAAAGCACCTCGAACGGTACAATACTTGAAAGAAGTCCTATACAATTAATGGTTAGTATTATGAGATAATTGAGCTTTATCGCCTTTTTATATGTCAAAAAATGATCTCTTCAACGAGCAACTAAATATAATCTATTGTAGACTACGTGACAATACATAAATTTAAGCAATATCTGCAAGAAAGTTTATAAGGCTAGTGTTAATGGAACAGTCGCAAGAGGAAAACCTAGGCAAACGTTTCTCGATCAGTTCGGAGGCGTTCTGGACAAAGGCCAGGTTAAGAGTTCCTTGAACCGACGGGCGTGTATGAGGAATGTGATGAAAGTGAATGAAGCCAGAGAAGTGTGTCAGGATCGTAGCAAATGGAAATCCGTAGTCTCTGCCTACCCCTCTGGGAAACAGGCGTGAATCTATGTATGTATGTATCTGCAATTTCAATTAAGAACCCGTAGCATCGCTTTTAGTACGTAGTCAGCTTAAGAAGGAAAAATTAGTGTTTTATTGGCGACCACGGTTCCGCTAGCTGTCGCGGTGCTATGTACCCCCGTAGGACGAGGGAAGGTTAAAAAGCCTTGTCGACTTAATGTGATTTAGGTTGAGCACCAAGATTTCCTGTAGCTAAACATTTGGATTTGCTTTTTTATTTCTGTATTTGAAGTCTGATTGAATTCTGTTTGTTGGTGTTTATTTTGCGATTAGAATGATTAACTTCCTTTTGCTATTATAGGGTTAAAATTGAGATTGAGTAGCATTGAATTTACTTGTTGTGTGTTTCACAAAGACATTATAGAAGGCAAGACAGCAGTATATTGCTCAAACATGGAACAGTAAAATAAACTTATGTATTTTGAGTTCCTGGCAATCCTCCAGAACCTCTGTGATCTGGTTAGAATCCTACTAATATCATAGATGCGAAAGTTTGTGAATATGTTAGGCTGTTTATTACTCAATCAGACTTAAACTGTTAAATAGATTTGGATAAAACTGTACACACACACCGTGGCACACAAAATAACTTTATCCAGTATGCATTTTGTAATATATTTATGTTTACCCACATTTATAATATTACTTCCTATATAAACGGAAACATTATTGTAACCGGCCAGTCGGCAATATACGCTCGCTATAGATCCACGCCTTTTATTTTGTTCCTCAAGTACAAACATTACACATTTACATGGGATTCACGCAGGCGGAGCCGTGGACAAAAACTAATAATACTCTAATTATGGGGAAGCTTAAATTCTTTGCTTCTGTAGTCGTAATAACTTTCTGTTACAATATTAATTTGATTGCTGAATCTCTGGTTATTCTGATCGTTAATTTTATTTTGTAATTTACTAATTTGTTGACCACCGTGCCTCGGAGAGCACGTTAAGCCGTCGGTCCCGGCTGCCATGAACATCTATGGCAGTCGTTATTGGGAAAGTCAGTACCCTCTAATATCCTGACACTGGTCTAGCCTTAGGGTATCGTTAGCCTTCGGGTTGCGGAGGTCAGATGGCAGTCGCTCCGTGTAAAAACTGATATCCAGTCAAATCAGGTTAGACTAGAAAAAGCCGACCCCAAGTAACTTGGGAATAATAAAGGCTAGGGAGAAGAACTAATTTGTTGACCACATACACAAGAGCTTATAACGTAAAAGTGAATATAAACGAATTGTATTGTTAGGAAAAATCTTTCGTAAACAATTGACGGTTGAAAGGAGTATTCATGAGTTTCTTGCCTAATTCTTCTAATCGGAATTGTACCGTTTATTTGACCTTTTCCCTTAAAAGTCAACTCCTAATTTTCTACACTTTTATATAATCTTAATATATATAAATCTCGTGTCACGATGTATGTTCGGGAGAAACTCTGAAACTGAACCGATTTTGATCAAACATCGTAACTATCTGTAATTTGGTCCAACTTAAAAGATGGGATAGTTCTATCTTAATATATTTTTTCGTTTGTACAGCACAATGTCTGTCGGAACAGCTAGTAATATACATATTTGTTTATGGACGAATATGACCAAGATATAATTAATATTTTATGAACATGAATGAAGTTTGATTATTCCAGACATTATCAAAAGTTAAACTTTTAGTAGCAGCACAGTCTTTGGAATTGTCATTGGTAAACAGCAATATCCTCGTCTTCATGTAAGAGAGACCTACTACCATATTTTCGATTTGGTTCTTTAAAAGAGAAGACTACGCCATTCGTGAAAAGTGTAATACAACCTCTCCCTACCTTTTCGGGAATATTATTATGCGTGAGATTATGTATTTACGTTTACATATCACTATGTGGTATTAAGATTACCACCAAGAGTAAACAGATACAACTGAATACATTGTACAACAAGCAATGATTACCGTAAGCCTTCACAAAGAGCTACTACAACATAACCAGCAATTACTTCCTTCACAAGATTCAGACACAAACAATCAATCAAGCCATATCCCCTCAAATTTGAAAACCACAAAATTAACGTTTTCAATGTTCGCCGTTGCACCATAATTGCAGTTCTGAAGTTTGCGAAGGGATAATCCCACCCCTTCGTAGGGATTAAGGCATTGATTAAAGGGTGGCAGTGAATTAGGATGGGAAGAAACCAGTACTTGTAATAAAGATGTTATTATGGTGTATTTTGATTGCGGTGGTAATAAGGGTGATGGTTATGTGTAGGGATTGATAATATTAGGTAAATAGATAGAAAGTAGACGGTTTTGATGAAGATCGTAGATTTGAGAAAGTGGAGGTTTGTTGGATGATTTCATAGGGGTAGTATTTAACTGTTCCTCAATTTTTTGCCTTTGTTCCACCAAAAATACTAATTGCACACCAGAATATGCTTACTAAAATATTTTAAAGATATCAAACTAAGTCGACGGAGCTCCTATTTTTGGGTGGGTTTAAGAAGGAACCTAACATAACCTAACCCTTCCGAGACGGAAGCAGTGATATAGGCGTATAGGTGCTCGTTATGATATATTGTAGAAAGCATATTTAGCTGTGCAATTGGTATTTTGGTGGTCATTATATTTAATCCCATTTCATAGTCACTATATCTTGATGCGAAATTTGTATTAATTATCGCTCGCCTTGACAATGTAGGAAAACATCGTGAGTTATAAAGTTCTAGAATATATGTGAAGTCTGCCAACCCACACTGGGCCAGTTTGGACTATGGCCGAGCCCTGCTGCGACTGCTACGCACAGGCCTCTTCTCAGTGAGATAAACACTGTTTGTGAGACCCGTGCTCAGCAGTGAGACACTTTAATGCAGGGCTAATATCTGTTATCTTAATATATATAAATTACGTGTCACGTTGTTTGTCCGCTATGGAGTCCTAAACTACTGAACCGATTTTGATCAAACTTCGTAACCATCTGTAATTTGGTCCAACTTAAAAGATAGGATAGTATTTCTTTTTTAAACGGGCAAAAATTATCTAATGTGAAGCAGACGAAGTTGCGCGGTACAGCTAGTAATATTATAAAATACCAAATGTTTCAATAGGGTTAGTAGCTCAGCTATTACATACATACATACATAGATTCACGCCTGTTTCCCAGAGGGGTATGCAGGGACTACGAATTTCCATTTGCTACGATCCTAAAATATTTATCTGGCTTCATTCACTTTCATCACATTCCTCATACACGCCCGTCGGTTCAAGGTGCTCTTAACCTGGCCTTTGTTCAGAACGCCTCCGATCTGATCGAGAAACGTTCGCCTTTTGATGCATCTCAATAAAACAAGTTATCATCATCTTAGTTAAATAATTATCGATGACATAAGACATTTCAAGAATAATCTTGAAAATAATTTGATATCCTCTTGTAAGTAGGAGAATTGACATATTTATTTTCTCAGTCACCTCTATAACTTAAAAACACATAATAAAACAAACAAACACGCAAACAGACATACGCCATCTTACAACTTGATCATAAACGTTTTATAGGTACGTAAACGTCGTACACCGCGCGGCGGTGCGTTTCAACCGCGCGGCTAAATGGTTCACATAAATTAACCGCTTTACGACTGTTTTATGAACTCATTTCGCGAATGTCTTCATCCGTTGGTTCTCGTGGAATTTATGTATCTGTTGCAAATATTTGTGGAAGTACTAGGAAGACATGATATGCGCGTCAAGATGATTTGAATATCACTTCATAAGTTACGCAGAATCATAAAGATAAACAGATCAACTGCAGCTGTAGCAGTTCCTACATAGACTGCTCAAGCTAACGACAGCTGAATCGAGGAGCATATCAAATCACTTTTCAAATCAAATCATTTATTTCGGGCTGCATAGACCCAAATACCTTAACCTAAATTTACATATTATAAAATTTTATAATACATACACACAACACCATCTAGCCCAAGCTAAGCAGAGCCTGTACTATGGGTACTAGACAATGGATAAACATACATATATACTTTTTGTTTTTTAAATATATACTTATTATACCTATATAGAAACACCCAGACCAAGACAAACATCCATATTCATGTACACAAATGTTTGACTTGTGCGGGAATCGAACCCGCGACCTCAGGCGTGGCAGTCGGTTTGATGTTAGTAAATACACCTTAATATTATGTTAATAAAACTTCACATCGCACACTTAATACTAGTGCGCTCGCCTGGTACTTGTCCGCGGAAGCGACGGAATACCACGTCTTGCGGCCAAAAGCTTTCGTCCAACACCTTGTGCAGGTAGCAGTCGGGTACGCGCACGGTATCGTTGTGAATATAGCTATAGTGAATATGCTTTTATTTTTAAAGATAAATCCCGCACTAGGAATGATTTCTGTGTCGCGGGGGACTCAACAAACATTCAAACAACGGATACAAATAACACTGAGACTCGATACAACTATTTGAAAGAAGAAAGAAAGAAAACATATGTCTATTTCTTAAAAACACGAAAGCTTTAAATATGTACATTTTTTAAGAGAATACATAGGTACATCCTAACTTCCTAATCCTAATCCTAATTAATATTATAAAAGCGAAAATGAGTTTGTTTGTTTGTTTGTTACCTTTTCACGCCTAAACCACTGAACCAACCATCCTGAAATTTTGCATATACGTTGACATGGGTACAGAAACGGACATAGGCTACCTTTCATTCCGAATTAAATTACTGTTCCCGAGGAAAACAATAATAACGTTCTTATGATAATAGATGGCGCCACGTGTCTTTTGAATCATGATTGAATTATATTATTACAAGCAGAGTACAACCCGAATTGATTGTCAAATTCTAAATTAACGCGAGCGAAGCCGCGGGCAAAAGCTAGTATTTATCTTATGTGGGGGCCAGTCAGTGCAGACCGGCGACACTTCGACCCAGTGCGATCTTTTCTGTCGACACTCTCCCTATAACGACTGCCATGAACATCTACGGAAGTTGTTATTGGGAGAGAGCTTAACGTGCTCTCCGAGGCACGGAGCAGGCGACAATTGTCAATAATCACGCACATAATTTTGAAAAGTCATATAACTTCCGAAAGTCAGAGATGCGCGACGTGGGTTCGAACCCGAGACCCTCTGCATTGCAGTCTGTTGGTCTCCCCACTGAGCTATCGCTGCTTTTATTGGATTATATTATCACTAGATTATGCGTGTACAGATTGAAATTCAACCGACTCAATCACAATGCATAGAATGATAGCAACTGATGTGCATTAGCACGGCAGTTGCTTTTGCTACTACCGGGTACTTAGACATAATAACATATTACAAAACGAATTCTTTTTTTTTCGCCTCGCATTTTAAAATAATGTGTTTTCGTGATCTTGGGAAGCTCACTATACGCGCTTGTTACAAGTTGTATAAATGTATATGCCTGATGGGTACAAACATTTGTCGGACTCGATGGCGTAGTGGTTAGTGTAACCGACTGCAACGCCTGAGGTCGCGGGTTCGATTCCCGCACAAGTCTAAACATTTGTGTGCATGAACATAGATGTTTGACTTGGTCTGGGTGTTTCTTTGTATAATATGTATGTATTTACAAAAAAAGTATATATATATGTTTATCCATTGTCTAGTACCCATAGTACAAGCTCTGCTTAGTTTGGACTAGACAGTGTTGTGTGTATGTGGTAGAATATTATACTATAAACATATACCAACAAAGTTTTAATTCTCTACTCTGCAGCACATTCTTAATTAGAGCTTAGTTAACATGGGAAAATTTTGTGTTGAGCGAATTGTAAACATAGACTATGAATCGAACTCACGTGCGTTAATGCTCGTACATACTTAGATATCTTTGCATATATACGATTGCTGCAAAGTTTCAGGAACAAATTACGTAAGAATAAAATTAAGCAACCAGGATGGGAGAGACTTTTGAATTCAGCGGACATATTTTATAATTAAGATTAGCATTGATATTACCGGGCAATCCCCGAAAAGCTTACTCGAAAACTTAAAGCACGCTTTTAACAATCTAACAGGGAATTTTAATAAGTACATTACAGTAAAATCTTGTTCCAGGTCAAAACTACATTTAAGGGACAAAAGCAGTCAAAAGTGCGTGTGACTCGGAGTATCCCAACATTCCCAACTCGGATAGATAAGCTTCGTAGTAACTTATAACGGACAAGATAATATAGGCGCCCTGAAACGGTGTTCCGTCGAATAATCTATTAGGTCATACTCATTTAGTAGAATGATGCATTTTGTACAAATAAAATAAACTAGTATCCCGCCCCGGCTACGCATGGGTAACCTTAACAAATGATACGCCTAAACCTTCCTCATGAATCACTCTGTCTATTGGTAAAAAACCCCATGAAAATCCGTAGTAGTTTTTGAGTTCATCTCGAACAGACAGACAGACACGGCGGGGGACTTTATGTTACAATATGTAGTAATGATTTTAGTCAAAATGATTTTGACTGTTTTAGTCAATTAAAAGTAGTTGTGACGTGACAAGAGTCATAACTTTGACAGTGATAGTATATGCCCGTATCCTGTACGTACATGGCATTAGTCCACATTTGACATCCAATGACATCTAATTAACGTTGCATGGCTCATTAGCCGCTATTGATATGACGTATTAGCTGGACGAATTCAAATGATGAAGTGTTATTTTGCACGGTCCATTGGACTAGAATGCACTGTCAGTAACTGGTGTTTACTTTATTACGTGTGTTGTGTTTCAATCGTGATGTTTAGAGTTGTTAGTTACCTAATATTGTCTTCTGTTTACGCGAATGTTATTCATTGAAATTAAACTACTATATACGGATTTTACCGCGTTGTTTATTTGACACTTTATTACAAATTTTTGGAAACAGTTACACTACTATTACTATTAAACTTTACTAATTTTTAAGCTAATTAAATTATTGAAACTATTTATACTATTATACTCTTTATATTTATGTTTCCACTTTCCCCGACGTTTCAGTTGCTTTTCAGCAACTGAAAACTAATTAAATTTATTATTAACTAATAATAAATTTAATTAGTTTTCAATTTATTATTGGCTTTAATAAGTCGCTGATTTGACTAATGCCCCGCCATTATGAAGTTATCGTTTTGTTTCATTCGTCATGGTGGCGGTATAGAGGTAGCTAGTCTGTAGAAATTTAGCGTAGTCGGTGTCGAACAGCAGTGAGAATAACACGTGTAAAGTAAAAATAAAACCAGTGTGAACTACGAAAAACGTTACGAGTTTTATTTCCACCTGACCTAATACATGTCACAGCTTATTTGTCCTACTGTTTATGGTTCTTACAGTATTCTTCTTTTCGTGTGGTTAGTGGTCAACCTGTTGTCAAGAGTTGTTCAAGTCGCCCGTAGGCCTCTGACATGGCTTAACGACTACTGTCAATTTGACAACAACCGGTACCCACTTTTTACGTGCCCTCCGAAGCACGGAGACGCTCAGATTAAATACCACTAAGCGGTCACCCATCTATAGATTGACCGCACCCAACGTTAAGTTAAATACAAGTTAACAAAGAGCACTCAAATATATGTATATATACCTATATATACACGATAGTAATTCATCTGTAACGCAGCGCCTGGGTGACTCCAATATTGAATATGTAATCGTTCCGATTGAATCGAATACTGGCGGTATCGAATCCGCCCGCCGTACTCCCGAGAATATCTCATCGATTATCAAATTGTTTCGTACTCCGGCACTATGCTCAAATGGCTTGAGTATTAGAAGATTCCGAAGTTGTACAGCGATTTGATAGCCACGGGCTTATTAGTATCTTAGTCGATTAAAATGCTTTTGTGTTATGAATATAACCATACATACAGTTACTGGTTACTAATTAGAAGATTATTAAGCTAATGCATTGAGTATGATATTGGCTGCGCATTAGAAGTTATATAGACTTTATTTTTACTAGCTTTTGCCCGCGGCTTCGCTCTCGTAAAATTAGGTTAGATTATGTATTGGTAACAGTACTTCTTATAAAATAAAATATAGCCTATGTCACTATCGAATAACATAGGCTATATTTTATTTTTAGAAAAAGAGGAAGATTTTAGAGGAAAGATTTGAGTTTTTGTTCGTTTGTAACGTTTTAACTCAAAAATTACTCAGGCGATTTTATATATTCTTTCACCTTTAGAAAGCTACGAGTATAATACCACGGACGGCCAAGGGATTGTAAAACTAAATATTTGATATAAATTTCAATTGATACCTCCACGCGTTCCTGAGAAAAAGGATCTTGCCAGACAGATGTACAACAAAGTGAGTCCAATAAGGGTTCCTACTTTTTGAGGTATCCCATATAGAACCACAATTAGCCGACTATACAACAATACCCATAGTTCATACATTTCCATGTCTTCAGAACAAAAGAAAACTGCTCCCATTAACCGCTTATCTTTCCACTAGATTTGGCGAAACGAACGAAAATAGGTTATTACGGGCTCGTCCTTGGTTAATAGCAAGCTATTATTTGTTGAATCATGGGGCCAAGGGGCATAGATGTATCTATATTGCTTTGTTTACTGCTTATTCATGAGTCATTTATTATTTTCGGGCCATTCATTAGTAGGTTAGCACACACTGGATGAAGTTGTGGTCGATGTATTAAACATTCTATGAGACAGGTTCGTTGGTTTCGTGGTATAAGTTTGAGGACCTGGATTATTGCTGGGCTTTATCTATATCTGCCAAAATATGAGTGTAGATTGGGGTAGGTAAGCTTAATTATATGGTGAACAGAAGTAGTCAAGGTTTCTGTATATAGCAGTAAATCTAGATACGAGTATCGACTAGGAGACATTTTTGCATATTAAAAACGTTTTTCTCACTGCAAAAAAATTGAATCGAATTAACAATCTTTCGATCTCACGTCCAATCCCTTATTTATTGATCAAGCATTCAAGCAGCTTGAAATTAGTTCTAAGTTTAATCTGGGTAAATTTAGTGTCCGTTCATACCATACAGAAAAAGTGTTTTTTTTTTACTGCAGGTGTTGCTATGCATTGAAAATTGCATTTAATTATTGAATGTTTGTAAAATCTCTTTATTGAATAGGAGGTTTGTGTTACTGGGTGAAGTCTTCAGTAAGTCTTCAAGTTGCAACTAGGTTTTGAGATGAACTTGCTACCGCGCATTTTTCCGATACTTAGTTTTTTCTTTTATACGACTAAGGTGGCAAACAAGCATACGGCCCACCTGATGGTAAGTGATCACCGTAGCCTATGGACGCCTGCAACACCAGAGGCATCACTTGCGCGTTGCCGACCCTTTAGGAAAGGAAGTGGGAAGGAGAAGGAGTGGGAAGGGGGAAAGAGGGTGAATGGGCCTCCAGCACTCTCACTCACCGAACGAAACACAACAGTAGGAATACTGCTATTTCACGTCGATATTCTGTGAGAGGGTAGTCCTTCCCCGGTCGAACCAGCCCATTCATGCTGAAATCAGCGAGGCTCTACTACTATAAACTTGTAGCTTTCCTTCATCAAAATAGTTTTAAAGAATGTACTACTATTATATAAGGCTGCATTTTAGCCCTGTTGATTGCTACTACTAATGGCGCCATGGATGGCGGTTACCACTTACTACCAGGTGAGCCAGTGGCACGTCTGCCAGAAGCGGAAATAAAAAAGTGCGCTTTATTGTCTAGGATTATAATATTGTTCTTCTTTCTATCAACCAATGGCCAAAAACAGAATGATGAAATAAAGGTTAAGAAATAAAATCGTGTATGTAGAGATTAAGAAGTACCTCCTAAATTGTTAATAGCCGATATCATAGCGTGGATTCCTGGGTAGTATAGCGTGAGTACCATTAATCTATTTTAGAATCATACGGTGCCGGCAGCGATAGCTCATTGCGGAGACCAACAGACTGCAATGCAGAGGGTCTCGGGTTCGAAATGACGTCACACACCTCTGACTTTCGGAAGTTATATGACTTTTCGAAATTATGTGCGTATCGATTGACAATTATCGCCTGCTCCGTGCTTCGGCAAGCACGTTAAGCCGTCGGTCCCGGCTGCTATGAACATCTATGGCAGTCGTTATTGGGAAGTCAGTGCCCTCTAATATCCTGACATTTGTCTAGCCTTAGGGTATCGTTAGCCTTCGGGTTGCGGAGGACAGATGGCAGTCGCTCCGGGTAAAAACTGATATCCAGTCAAATCCGGTTAGACTAGAAAGCCGACCCCAAGTTACTTGGGAATAATAAAGGCTAGGCAGAAGAAGACAGTGCTGGCCATAAAGAAGTCTATTTCCACAAACCTGTAAATCCAGAGGAAATATTCCGTCTTCATCTTTTTATCTTTTAAATCTGGCATGACAATGAGCCCGAAAGCGAAAAATCTAAAATACATTTTTTTGGTAAATATTGAAGAAAATTTTGTTGTTAAAGCTAATAATGATATACATATGTATACGTGAAAATAATTTTCAAATAGTAAATACAGTAACTTGTGACGTCACAGGTATGTCGCACATGCCGCGTGTCGCGGTGCCGCGCGACGTCCGCAGACATATCCGACGGATGTCTGAGGATTGGACGCACTATACAGGACCACTAAAATGACGCTCAATCATTTTAACCTAGGAAAAAATATAAGTACTGTATACAAATTTGTAAATTTTTTATATTTGTTGGAATTTTTTGTTTGTAGTTTGCAACTTAATACTTTATGTTTAATAACATATTTTTGCATAACATAAGGCATTATTTATTATTGTACCTAATTTATTATAATGTAATTTGTGCATGTCTTTTGTAAGCTCTGATTAAATAAAATAAAATACATTTTACTTACATAATGTATGCTTCTTTAGATAATGGTTTTTAGGGAATCAAATCATGGAATGTATCAAAGAAAATATTGATATTAAATAATCCATTTTCATTATGATCATCATCCATCATCCATCCCATCAATGTTGGTGAAGCTGTTTCTATCAGGTTTTGTTTAATCCCTTATTTTATACTACTATTGGAATCGATGTAAGTAAGTTGAAGTTAATTTATTGTCTAATGTACCGAATAAGATAATAAATAACTTAATTTGGTGTAAGTAGTAAAGTGCAAATTAAAAATTTGCATAGTAGTTATAGCAAAATTAAACAATTTTCAACGAAATAACGTATCCAACCAAAAATCACAATAATTGCCTTTGCATAATATTAAATTCTAAAAATATAACTTAGTCTTGGATGTATAATTAAACTTAAATGGAACAAAGTCAATCCAGTAAGCTTAAGCGCATGTGAGGCAGCCGGCAAGGTTACAATCTAAAATTGAGCCAATTATTGCCTCTATAATTCCATTCATTTCATTCATTCATTCGTCGGCCTTGATAGCGTAGTGGTTAGTGTAACCGACTGCCACGCCTGAGGTCGCGGGTTCGATTCCCGCACAAGTCAAACATTTGTGTGCATGAACATGGATGTTTGTCTTGGTCTGGGTGTTTCTATGTATAATATGTATGTATTTACAAACAAAAAGTATATAATTATGTATGTTTATCCATTGTCTAGTATCCATAGTACAAGCTCGACTTAGTTTGGGCTAAATGGTGTTGTGTGTATGTGATAGAATATTATTATTATTATATTATTTCCTACAATGAATTTATCAACATAACACAGCAACATTTTATCGCCACGTAGTACTAAACTCGCAGTCGGCACGTCGAGTCCGCTGCAATCGAACATCCTCGGAACATTCTGCAGGTTATACTACCAAATAGCAGATAACTGCCTTCCAGTCCCCGCAAGCTAAAACCACTCTTATTACTAGTGTAAAAGGATCAAAATCCAAGTGTGTATTTCAAAGGCATTTATCAGGAAGCCTGCTTGAGAAATGCGATGGTACATACTTGGATGGCGCATCATTTCTAGATATTCGCTGTAAAGATTCTTGTACTTCCAATTTCTGAAAGGTCAATCTTAGCTATAAATAGCTGGCAATGTGAAAATAAAGGAGCTAATTAGTTACGTCATAATCTTCAGAATTTTCTCGCTTGAAACTAATTTGTAAATTACAACTAAAAGTTGTGAGATTGATTTGATTAAATGTATTATAAGATACATTTTATGATATTTCCACGAAAACCGCTACGGTGTAAAGAGCTACTGATTAAAAAAATCGCCCGCATTAAAAATAATTCCTGCGTCACGATAGACTTTGAAAAATATTTAAACAACGGACACAAAAAACACTCAGACTCGGAAAAACCATTTGTAGATCGCACATTTCGTGTCCTGTGTGGTATTTGAACCCACAACACTCGGCGCAGTGGTAGCGGCGAGGCGACCACTTAAACCACTGTGCCATCCGTGCCACTATTACTAGTAACGGATTGGCTGTTAGGCAAAAGCTATGAAGAAACTGAAAATTCTCTAAAGATATCAATACTATGATACGCACAAAGAACACACACACACGCACACTCAGCACACATACACAACACCAACACACACAAACACATACACCCACACACACAAACACACACACACACTCTTGCACTACTACATGCACAATCATAAGTGTCAACCCAATTTTTATTTACTTGTTTTCTTAGATTTTATTTTTATTATTATTTTATATTCTTTATTTTCTTTTTGTAATTTATTTTAGAAACATCAATGTACGTACCTAAATTAAGACCAAACTGTTAAGAAACCTGAAAGTGGGGCCTGGTACCCATAGCACAAGTTAGATCTTACCTTGGGTGCCAGTGTTCAATAATTACTGTGTCTTAATTATTTGTGTTTAATAAAATTCATTTCATTTCACTATCGCGCTAAATGCGTTCAATCCCTACCCTAGACTAAAATTGTAAGATACACAAGTAGCTGTCCCGAGTATGGGTGTTCTCTGTGTCCCTTGTTACAATGTTTGTAACGAGACTTTACGAAAAAGGGGACGGCTGTACTTCTCTTTTTAAAATGAGAATTAATTATTACATGGGTATCAGCAGACGTAACAACATTGCTTTATTACTGAAATCAAAAGAGTTTTAATATTGCACTTTTTGGTTATACTAACTATGTAATATCATAGATGCGAATGTGATTTTCTTTATTGAAGTGAAAACTTCTTTAGGCGCGTTGAGCACTTCTTGGGTGAACAAAAATCATAGAACTCACGTCATCGTCACGTTTCGTCATCGTCACGCTTCCACGCTTTCCATTTTTGAATTATTTTAGTATATTAACAATATCTCAAAAATGGTGCGTCCTACGCAAAACGAAATTTTGACCCCCTTAACAACCCCTAAGAGAGTATCAGGAATCCGACCCGCACTTTTTTTATTTCTTTATTTTTGTTTATAAAGAAGTGTTTAAGATCAAGCATTAAAGTTTTCACTTCTATCGGCAGTCCCCAAAGACTGCCCCAATTTTTTTTGTAACGGTTTCCCGCCTTAAGTACTTGACGAAATTTCATGAAATTTCACGTAGGTACACGTTGACAGGGTTACAGAAAAAGACACAGGGTACATTTCATTCGGAAAAATGTACTTACTGTTTCCGACGGATTGAAAATTGGCATATTCTTACCTTACCTAATATTTACGTGAGTGAAGCCGTGGGTGAAATCTAATATGCCTATTGGCTCTTTATAGCACCGACTCATTGTTTATTTGTTTGCTCTTCAATGCAATGCGACCAACTAGATTCATATTTCAATCAATCAATTAGCCCACCGCAGTCCAGATTTATATTTGCGTAATACTAATTATTATGCTGTAGTTACTAAGCTACCTAATTTCATGACGGTGCTGGAAACTGGGCGTGGAATTCCATCAATGGCTAGAGTTAATCATATTATGTTAATTTGACATCTGATTAGTACAGGAGGTGCAAGTGCTATGAACTGAAATTAGGATTATATGTCTAGGCTTCTTCTTTGGTTCCTTGTCATAAGATTGTGCCAATATTTGTAGCCAACCAGGAGATTCCTTCCTGAACCAAGTAAACTTTTATTTTGCATAGCAATACAGCGTAGCAAATATGTCCAGATTCGTTCAAATTCGTAGCAAATATGTCCAGATTCGTTCAGATTCGTAGCAAATATGTCCAGATTCGTTCAGATTCGTAGCAAATATGTCTAGTAGATAGTATAGAGTAATTCTCTGTTACCTTGGACTTAAAAACATGGCTGAAAGAATCATGGGTATTGTATGACAACCTAGGGAAATCTATAACCAATAGTGAATTTCGAGGATTTATACATGGACCGTAGCCGTAAGTGAACATACAGTTTTATATAGGGATCGTTTATTTAACCTGTCAATTATTGGAATACCAGATATAATTGAAAACCTATTGTGTCTAGTCGCCGGTGTGCCACTGCCACTCAATCGGTTCAAGAACAACCTGTGGTTAATAATTGAGTTAATTATAGAGGATCGTAGTATATAATGTAATATCGGCCCTGTGTTATACTATCCCACTACTGGGCATCTTCTCAGTATGAGAGAGGTGACACCAAAGTCCATCAGGGTGCACCAGTGCGGGTTAGCAGACTTCAAATATCTTCAAGAATATTATGAAGAACTCTCAAACATACAAGTTTCCGCACGACGTTTTTCTATCACTGTAAATGTAAGCGATAATTATTTAACACGCAAATAACTTCGAAAATAACTCAATATCGAGACCTCTATATGGCAGTCCAACGGTCGCTCACTAGACTATCGCTGTTGTTACAGAAACGTAGAAAGTAAACAAAATATACATTTCAAATAGTAATTAATATGAGTATCAGAAGCCGTCGAGAACTCAAATCACAAACACATGCATTTCCAAATTCGTCCATTACCGGTGATGCATAGAAAGTGGTATTAAGGTAATAGTTTCCCGGAACCTGACAGAACAATTAACTTAATGAATATGCGGGCTGTGAGCAAACAAGCGGTGCATCTGACCGTCTCGGCGCTTGTATATGTACGGTGTAAGGTATATATTATCGGTGAGAATTGGACTTATGAGTTGGCAGTTTCATGGCAATACGGAAATGTTGTGAATAATCCACTTATGGATATAACTTTATAATCTTTTACAGTTATATGCTTATTGGTTACGGGTTACAGATTCACTCGCGTGGTAATTGAATAAGATTTGATATATGCAACGCGGTATAGAACAGGTATGTTATCTTAATATGTTTTATAGGTAGTAGAGCCTCGCTGATTTCAGCATAAATGGGCCGGCTCGATCGGGGAAGGACTACCCTCTCAAAGAATATCGACGTGAAATAGCAGTATTCCTACTGTTGTGTTTCGTTCGGCGAGTGCGAGTGCCGGAAGCCCAATCACCCTCTTACCACCTTCCCGCTCCTTCTCCTTCCCACTTCCTTTCCTAAAGGGTTGGCAACGCGCAAGTGATGCCTCTGGTGTTGCAGGCGTCTATAGGCTACGGTAACCACTTACCATCAGGTGGACCGTATGCCTGTTTGCCACGTTAGTTGTATAAAAAGAAAAAAAAGTGTTCTTGAATCGAAAATTAGTTCTTGAAAAATCGTATATTCTTTAACAACAAACTATTGCATTTTTGAATCAAGGCGGTATAATATTATGTATAGCATGGTCGTACATAAACCTTTATTCTACGAAGAAAAACGTGTAACAGCGCCTTGCTCTCATTTGAGTCGATAGTAGCTAGATTAAAGTTGCAACAGGTCATCAAAATTTTTTTTAACAAGCACTGTGATGTTATTATGAATTATCCGTAAAAAGAAATTCGCGGGTATAAGGCAATATAATAAGTAAGTAGTCTATTTCACTCTGTCATCGGCCCGTGGTCCCATTGTTGCACGAAAAAAAATTAACCACCAACCACACTTTTCACTGCTAAATCTTTCAATCTATCTTGATAATATATAACTTAGTTACAAATAGCAGTATTTCTACTGTTGTGTTTCGTTCAGTGAATGAGAGTGCCGGAGGCCCAATCACCCTCTTACCCCCTTCCCGCTCCTTCTTCGCACTTCCTTTCCTAAAAGGTTGGCAACGCACAAGTGATGCCTCTGGTGTTGCAGGCATCTATAGGCTACGGTGACCACTTACCATCAGGTGGGCCATATGCTTGTTTGCCACCATAGATGCAAAAAAAAAATCTTACCGCATGGAATTCAGCATCTTCAGCACTTCTATATAAACTTCTCAAATTAATTACGCCATACCAAAACGCAGAATCAGACATCACATTGTACACTTGGTCCGTAATCTATACACTAATTTCCATAAGTTAATAGAGCTATATAGTTTAATACTGATATAAATTGCTGTGAACCCACGCTGGCATTACAATTAACCCTATAAATCTATTCAGAATTTACCCATAACAGTAGATACGTACAGATATCAGTCATGTGGTAGCCACGTCTAATGGAAACCACTAATCAATCAATTATACAATTATAACGCAGAGTTGGACAATGCGTGATTGCAGTCGGTGGCAAATCTACTGTTATTGATTTAATCGATATATGAATGGATGATGACTTAGTGATGGTATAGAAATATGCGATGACACCCTGCTGAGAATTAGTTAATATAATAATAATATTCTATCACATACACACAACACCATCTAGCCCAAACTAAGTAGAGCTTGTACTATGGGTACTATACAATGGATAAACATACATAATATATACTTTTTTTTTGTAAATACATACATATTATACATGGAAACACCCAGACCAAGACAAACATCCATGTTCATACACACAAATGTTTGACTTTTGCGGGAATCGAACCCGCGACCTCATGAGTGGCAGTCGGTTACACTAACCACTACGCCAACGAGGCCAGTGATTAGAAACCAGTGGCCTACCTGATGGTAGGTGGAAAATGGAGCCCATAGAGTTAAATATTACTAGGTTTACAAGGAGTCTTTTTTATCATCCTTTGCTAAAGGACGTGTCATAGTGCTCGGGAAAGCGGCAGATATAGTTTATTACAAAGTCCGCAAGTACGTGTAAAAATGGTTTGTTAGAGCGCTCGTGGCGAAAATGTTACCGAAGGGATGATCTTACTGCAGTGTTAACTGGTATACAGATTTGTATTATTTGGTATAGTGTCTCACCATAAATAATTATTTGAAAATGTAGACTAACTGAGAGAATGACCTGAAGACCAAGGTATATGAGTACCAGCGATAAACTACAACTTCATTTAGGTATTAGTTTTTACTAGCGATCGCCTAGTGGTCAAAATTCGACCAAAATTCCTAAGCTTGCTATAATACTTTGTTACATATAAATAAGGTATAGGTAACTATAGTTACAAAGAATTGTACGACGTCAGACGAACAATGTCGAAATACTACGAACGCGACTGTGTGTGTCAAACGCATGGATGTGTGCGTGTAGTGTTTTTTCATTAATTTAATGTATTTCTAATGCATATTTTATGAAAATATTAGGATTCGCCCCTTCTTCTCCATATAAACTTTAACTGTGCCAAATTTCATACTCTTCCGTCCGCGCAATTTTCGTTAAAAGGGGTACAAAGTTTTTACTTCACGTATTAATATATAGATTCTTTGTTAATTTGTTGTATGTACATTCATAGTAAGATAGGTAAAGAAGACACAGTTGTTTAAAAATATAATATTTGGCGAGGTCAAAATATAAAAGTATTGACTGATATTTATAATAATTGGACAAGTGCCAAAAAATGAAAGCATAATTTCATTTGGAGCCCATACGTGGTTCAGTTACTAGCTCTCTTATACAGGGTTACTAGTAACTCGACGTATTCCCGGCAATAATAGATAGAGGAGCTAAAATGCAATAAATTTAACCCTCCATATGTATGGCGGAAAGTTAACCGTTTTCGAGATATGCTAAATTTAACGAATTTTTAAAAAATATCAATTTTTTAGCCCTACATAATAAAATATTGGCTCATTGGATGTCTTTTTACATTATTTTAATTTATAAAAAACCTAGTAATAAAGCTCAATAAGTTAAAAAATACCCATAAATTCGTAATAAACAATAACCATGACTAAAAATGTTTTTAATCGAATTGATAATTTTAACGTTGCTCGAGTTAAAGTGCTTCATAAAATTAAATAAAAATAAATTAAATTAAATCAACTTCTTCGATTAAATTTATTGCATTTTAGCTCCTCTATCTATTAATGCCGGGAATACGTCGAGTTACCAGTAACCCTACATATACTTTCCAAATTTAACTCAATGCGCTACTGAAAAGGGCAGGACAAAATTCACCGGGGCAGGCGGCTATTGTCAAGATTATCATGAAATTAGAATTCTTTTTTAAGTACTTCGCAAGAAAAGCTAAGCAAGAATGTAAATGTATATACGCTATACATATATAGCACTATCGCCTTACATGCTCGTATAGAGCCAAAATTACAATATTTATTCCAACAACGACATGGTTTGTCAAACTCGCAGAGTCATGGTCTGCTATTAGAAATTTCTTTTTCTCGCTTATAATCAGATTTATTTTCTTTCTCATAATGAGTTTTGCATTGACAAATAGTTGTTTTTGAACATTACTGAAATGACGTGAGACATATTGCCAGTAACTAAGCAGAGCTAAATCATAACAGCATAAACTAAATTTATTTTAGAGAATAAAAAATACTTCGACGAAAATCCTGAATCACCGTTTTTTTGTCCTGGTTACTGAGATATTTTTTGATCTTATTACTCATCTTTCTAGGAATCATAGTATTCATGGTTCATAAGTGTGTTAGTCATAGCAATAACAAGCCCATTTAAGCGTGATTCAGTTATCCCAAGACTTTCTTCACGATGACAGCTGACATTATTTATTTTGAATATTCATACAAGAAGCATAAATATTTTACCGAAGTATTTGGACGACTAGCGACTGTAATATAACCGGAAAGCATGGCTTCTAACATTTGCCTTACATTATAAACGTTTCACTATAATTTTCAAGATAGGCGAGAAAATTAATATATTTCATTTCTAATTTTGCTGTAATAATTGTTAATAATAATTATTATATAACGCGGTCTATTTTTTAGTTTTACTATAATTTTCAAGATAGGCGAGAAAATGAATATATTTCATTTCTAATTTTGCTGTAATAATTGTTAATAATATAACGTGGTCTATTTTTAGTTTCACTATAATTTTCAAGATAGGCGAGTAAATTAATATATTAATTTCTAATTTTGCTGTAATAATTGTTAATAATATAACGTGGTCTATTTTTTAGTTTCACTATAATTTTCAAGATAGGCAAGAAAATTAATATATTTCATTTCTAATTATGCTGTAATAATCGTTAATATTATAACGTGGTCTATTTTTTGTATGTAAACTCATAAATTAGCCAAAAACCAGACACAACAAAAAGCATTGTGTCTGCAAACGTGAGCCAAAGGATAAAAAGTTTATAAAATTGCAAAGCACCTACATACGTTGATTACTAGATTTAGCCCGCGGCTTCGCTCGATGTAGATTAGGTTAGGTTAGATTAGAAACACGTTTTTCTGTATAAAACGTACCCTATGTCCTATCCTGTACTTCTAACAAGGTGTATGCGAAATTTCATGATGATCGGTTGAGTTGTTAATTTGTGAAAGAGTAACAAACAAAATGTTTATAACGCACGACTAATGTTTAGTACAACGCAATTCGATCATCTATTTTGGATAACTATATGAATTTTGTTTATCGACAGTATTTAGACGATACTAAAAACCTAGCATTAGCTGTAACCAACAAACTCACACTCGCATATAATACCTTAATAGGTATTGAGTGTAGTAGGAGTGTGAGTTTGTTGGTTACAGTTTCACGCCTAAACTACTCAACCGATCAACATAAAATTTCGCATATATATTTTTTATTTTGTATTTTCGTCAAAATTACCACACTCCACCTGATGGTAAGCAGTCGTGTGGTCTAAGAGCAGTGGCCTCCACACCGCCCTCATAGCAGCCGAGGCGATGTTGAGGTCTCTACTTTGACGGCCTGAGAAGGTGCTTTTTCACGCCCCGCTTAAAGGACCTAGGATTGATATCTTCACGATGTCAGGGATACAGACAAGGAAATAGGCTACCTATCATCCACAAAAAGTACTGTTGCTAAGCTAACCCTACCTACATTAATTTATGCCAGCCAAGCTGCGCGCAAAATCCATATAAGTATTATATAATATAATACATGGATTACATTCTAAATATGATTCTTAAAATAATACCTGCTTTGCTACAGGCCCTGCGTGGAGGAGAACTTTACAAAGATACAATTACCGTTAATCTTATGTTTACCTTCTCGCACTGAGAAAAGGCCCGTGCCCAGCAGTGGGACAGTTTAATACAGGGCTGATATTATTATGTATATTGTATGTTTATAAGCTTTTAGTACGTACAAAAAGTACACCAAGATCCAGAACTCATACAGAAAAGTACTGTTTTTGAGGGATAGAAATTTATCGACAAAATCTACATTAACATGAACGAAGACGCGGGCAAAATCTAGTCTTTATTGAAGACCTATTTGCCAGTAATCCATGTCTGAAGTTTACTTATAATTGAATATGCTTACAGGCACAGAAGTAAATAATTCCAACGTCTTACTTACCCAGGATGAGCTTAAGGCAATTCGATATTGCGGTAAAAACTAGTTATATTATGGTTTTGCGACATTCTCAATAATTACTGCATTGAGACAGGAACAGCTGTTGGTTTATAGCGGTACTCCCGGTTCTATCACAGCGCGATGTAAGATCATTGGAAGACTTTGGAGTGTTTTGTAGCTGAGAGATTTAGCTTTTGGATTCATTCTTGGTTCTGTGATAATAATAATATTCTATCACATACACACAATACCATCAAGCCCAAACTAAACACAGCTTGTACAGTGGATAAACATACATTATATTATTTTTTGTAAATACATATGTACATATTATACTTAGAAACACCCAGACCAAGATAAACATCCATGTTCATGGACACAAATGTTTGACTTGTGCGGTAATCGAACCTGCGATCTCAGGCGTGGCAGTCAGTTACGCTAACCACTACGCTATCGGGGCTAACATGATTCTTACACTATGTGAAGGAAAATGTAAGTGTGCCGGTTGTGCGGTATGGAATTGATTCCCGGGTCGGGGATAGGATACGTTATGAGACACTAGCTTTCCCGCGTTTTACCCACGATTATGATTACTGCACGATCCGACTGTTTTAACTCTTTACCGAGGGCTTTGCGCTCCTGATGCATGAAGATTTCCACACGATATTTTCCTTCACTGTTGAAGCACCTTAAAGTGAGGATTATTGTACCATTTAATGCGTGACAGATGACCCAACTGTAGGTAAGCAGTAAGTGTCACAGTGCTGCTTATGATTATGTTTATTTCACATTGCGTAAGTAATTCCGCGTAATTAGCGTAAGTAATATCTTGGGCCACTTGATACGAAATGACACTTTTATAAGAAAAATCTTAGAAGGAAATATAGAAAGCAGAAGGGAAAGAGGAAGGCCAAGGAAGGCGTTCATAGATCACGTGAAAGAAAATGTAAAAGTTACGTCGTATCAAGGTCAAAGCGCTGGCTGAAAATAGGACATTATGGAAGAGACTCCACCGACAAGAGCTTGACTCTTAAGTTGAAGAAGAAGTAATTCCAAAATAATACAACCAAGCTGGTTTCTATCGTAGGCCATATAGCCACCGAACGAGCATATGGTCTGCTTGATAGTAAGCAGATACTATAAATGGGATGGGTAGAACGTGTATCTGAAGAAAAGAAGAAACGGACAAGAGCGATATTTATATATCGATATAACCTGTAAAATTTGTAGGCCTACCATGAAACGCAATTACCGAAGTTTCGGGCTTATTGCTGGTGCTATTGGTACCATGAAACACGTGAAATAACGCTTTGATCATCCTATACCTTATCTTATCTTATGTGGGGGCTAGTCAGTGCAGACCGGCGACACTTCGACCCAGTGGGATCTTTTGTGTCGACACTCTACCAATAACGGCTGCCATAGATGTTCATGGCAGCCGTGACCAACGGCTTAACGTGCTTACCGAGGCACGGAGCAGGCGATAATTGTCAATCAATACGCACATAATTTCCAAAAGTCATATAACTTCCGAAAGTCAGAGGTGCGCGACGTGGGTTTGAACCCGAGACCCTCTGCATTGCAGTCTGTTAGTCTCCCCACTGAGCTATCGCTGCTCTTTTTATCCTATACCTCACAGTCAAGTGGTCCGAAAAACGGAGAAATGCCACTTTGAAAGAGAGAAATCCAAAGAAACTTTGCGGTAGCTATATTTTTATTATGTCGTTCGCCCGTTTCGTACTTATATACATGTTCATGGTAGACCAACTGATCATATGCGTTTTACTAGCAAAGAGTATTATTTATTTATTTATTTATAATAGGTACACAAACAGATTACAGTCTTAACATGGTAAGTAGTAATAATGAACATATTATATAAACCGGACAGTAATCCTAAAGTAGTGTACACAACATGTACATATTAGAGCAGATTACTAATGCAAAACAAAAACATTATTAAAATCTTAAATTCGTTAGCGTAGGATACAAGTCCATAATTGTAAGTAGGTTTTTACTTAATAACTGTAATTTTATATTGTAACTAGATTTGGAACTTTTCAGAACTAAGCACACCTGATACCATCTTTTTATATTTATTGAAATTTATTAAAATTGAATTTAATAAAAATAACCTTAAATTTCTAAGGAACGCGAATACAGTTAGGTACAGAATCAACTACCGAATTCTCTGAACAATTTTCAATTAAAATACTCAAAATACGCAATAAATTTTGTTCCAAAAAATGAACGTTCAAACACGTTTATAACAAGTAAAGTACTTAAACTGTCCCAATTAGTGGCGTAAGTGACAAATGTGAGCCGTTAAAGGAACTTTGAACTTGTTTTAGTCATACGATTTGACTAATGGGAAGGACAAAAATAGCTTTGATTTGTTACTTCAGACGAAGGGCATTTTTAGATCACGATACGGAGACGATCCGATTTGATCGACTGATAAATTTCATTTACAAATGTTTTTTGGTATTTCTATTTATGAATGAATGAGTAATATATTTTTGCTTACAAAATATGTTTTTAATTATAAAGATTGAATTATTAATAACCTGGATATCTATCACATTGTATATTTTATAACAACAAAAAATACATAAAAATAAAAAATACTTTATTACTTATTTTAGAACAAATAATGTATCCATTGCCTGAGATCTGATAAACCACAAATACTAGCAAAAGTACACCGATCCCTAACAATTTGTTAGAATGTAACACTAGCTTCTGATCTAACGATTCACTGACTAAAACTTAAGAAGCAAAGCACAGCCAAGACGCACGCACACAAGACTTCATGATACTTTATGCTCATTAGTATGAGCATAAAGTATCATGAAGTCTAAGAGTAAATAGAAACACTAATAATTAAAAAATATTCGTATACTTTAAAATAATTATAGGTTTAAGACATTGAGGTAACCATCATCGTAGTCTCCCCGTGAACAAGGCTGCTGAAAAGCATACGAAACGTGGAGTCTATTTAAATTTAAATAGATAATAATTATTATGATAGTACTTTATTTGTAAAATAAACCACAGAATCAAATATCCAAACCAAAATATATTTATTCATTTAAGTCACAATGTAACACTTATGAACGTCAAGATTACACGAAATAAACTATAATATGAATTATATTTACCTGTTGCCACGATCAGCAAAGCAAGGGCGTAGAACCAATGACAAGAACTGGCAAGAAACTCACGGTCACTCTTTGTAATTTCCAGTTTTACAATGATGCTTATTTTACAAACTACATTTGAAAGAAGTAAATCAAGTAACTAAATTTCAAAGTCGGACAATCTAAAACTTCCCTTATCTTTATTAATAGCTCTTATCTAGTACTTAAAACGTTTAAAAAATACATTTGTATAAGTGGTCAGTTTTATTGGGTGATCGAACACTGTTATAAAGAGTCGGCTATTGACACTGCGTACATACACACAGTAGTATAATCTTGTACATTGAGCAGACTCCCCCGCTGTGAATGCAGTAAAACTCAATATGTTCATCTTAATGACTAGTTATTAAGTGCACCTACCGGGTTTTATTTTAGTGGTAGTATAAATAGAACAACTTTTGCTTCTATTTTCTCATTACTATTTACATTTAAACCTATTTACCACTCAAGTGCTAGGCAGTATGACATCCATATTTCGTCAACTTTGATTACAGGCACCACGTAAGACCGATGTAGGGGGCAAGTCTATTGCCATACCGGTTTCAGTTGCAGACTCCATACTACGACTAAGAAAACCGAATAACACTTTTCTAGACCCGGGAATTTAGGCAGTCTATGTACTATCCTAACTAATATTATAAAAGCGAAAATGAGTTTGTTTGTTTGTTTGTTTGTTACCTTTTCACGCCTAAACCACTGAACCGATCATCCTGAAATTTTGCATATACATTGTCAGGTGTACAGAAACGGACATAGGCTACCTTTCATCCCGAAACAAATTACTGTTCCCGAGGAAAACAACAATAACATTCCTATGATAATAATAGATGGCTCACGTGTCTTTTGAATCATGATTGAATTATATTATTACAAGCAGAGTACGACCCGAATTGATTGTCAAATTCTAAATTAATGCGAGCGAAGCCGCGGGCAAAAGCTAGTGAATTAATAAATTAATATACCTACTAGATTTCCTATACGAAATTATGAAATAATGAACTAAGAAATACATAACTAAGACAAACTTGGTAATGACAAAATTACCAAGGCAATACCTATAAATTAATCTTTCTAGTATTTTTCAGTATTTAGTTAACGTAAAATGCGATGTAATGCAATGGGGTGAGGTTCGAACCCACAACCTGCAAGCCTTATCCATCGCTTACGTCTTATTTATATTTTCTTTGAGTTGTGATGGAAACAGATAGACATAATTATCTGATAGGTTTTTAATTAAAAACACGCTGCACATAATAGTAATTAAAATGGTTCAATATAAAATAAGGTACCAACCCATCCATAAATCACCTCTCTGGCGCCGATACACCGATTAAGTTACTATAAAATGTTTTTAAAGTTGCCTTGTTGATCCAGTTTTGCGAGTGAGCATACGTGCAAGTGTGTGATAGAATACAGTTGAAATGTAAGTATTATTGTTGTTTTATTAGAAACATATTATTTTACTGTATTTATGTATTAATAAAAAATAATTTTTAATATTTCTGTCTTTCAGCATGGGTCGAGGCTGTGATTTGTCTCCCAAAAAAAAATCTGGTACTAAAACCTTTCTCCAGCACATAAGCCATTCGCAAAAGACGCACAACCCTAAAATAAAAGAAAGTGCCAAACAGTGCATAGAAAGCATACCCAGGCGTATAAAAGACGAAAGGAAATGTAATGTCATTAAGTACTGATCAGTACTAAGAGATATTTCTTCACGCTTATTTATTTAAAATTTTATTGTATACTGTTTATATTATACAAGCATTATTTTCAAAAAGATCTGTATTTTTCCAGTTAATTTAAGACTAATACTTCACAAATTCATTATTTTGTAACTGTCCCTAATAATTGCCAAATTATTATGGACAGTTACAAAACACAGTTACCCACAGTATTGTTTAACCTGATCATGGATTAATATAAAACTAGATACATAGCCCAAAAATATATTTTACTATCTGTAAGAACAAGGTACTGCGCATGTGCAAATTATCTTTGTTATTAGTGGGTCACACAAATGTTTGTCCTGTGCAGAGATTGAACCCTCAGCTCTCGACACAGTGACAATGGCGAGGCAATCAATTAAGCCAATACGCCATCCGTGTACCTAAAGTAAACAATTATTTTACAAATATTCTTTCTTATTTTTCCTATGTTAAAAGACATGAGCCAAGCTAAGGATCGAGCTTTGTATCATGGGGAACTTTACAACAACATAAAGTACACCTTAGACAAACTCAAAACATAATATTGTCTTTTGTTTACGCGAATGTTATTCATTGAAATTAAACTACTATATATGGATTTTATCGCGTTGTTTATTTGACACTTTATTACAAAATTTTGAAAACTGCTACACTACTATTACTATTAAACTTTACTAATTTTTGAGCTAATTAAACTATTAAAACTGTTAAAACTATTTATATTTATGTTTACACTTTCCCCAACGTTTCGGTTGCTTTTCAGCAGCCATAGTCACGGGGAGACTAAGATGGTAGTTGTCGTAATGTTCCAGTGTAGTTATTTCAAAGTACCCGAACATAATTTAATCATGGGTGTTTCTATTTACACAGAATGAGCTCAAAGTATCATTAAGTCTAGCTGTGGTTTGCTTCTTCTTGGGTTTGACTATTTGAATTACTGGATCCCAAGCTGGTGGTGTAACAGTTTCTAAATTATGTAATAGAGTGTCAAATAAACAGCGCGATAAAATCCGTATATAGTAGTTTAATTTCAATAAACTCAAAACAATCATTTGTCAACAGCACAATTTATTATTTAAAGTCCTTTGGTCTGCATATCACTGAAATCCTTGTTAATCCTTAGTCTACGCTTTTGCTAGGAGTTGGTATTGTAATTGGTGGGATTTGAGCCCAAGACCTCTCATTAGCAAGTCCAATGCTCTATCCATTGGGCTAACGCCGCTAGTCCATATACTAACAATTTGTGTATTTTCTCAGCAATGTCTTTAAAAACATATAATCAACAGACACAAAGACCATCGAGACTTTATGTATCACACAAACAATTTTCCTGTATGGGATTCGAATCCACAATACTCGGTGCTGGGGCAGAAGCAACGAGAACACTAGCTCGCTAGGGATACCCAAGCAGTAAATTTTATGTTTTAACATCAATCAGTCAATTTAAAAGCTTTGCTCTTGTCAGCTGAGCCTCTTCCATGTCTCTCTATTCTCCACCATTACTTTGACTTTTTGGTACGACATAACTTTCACTTTATCCTTCACCTGATCTATGTAACTTCTCTTTGGTCTACCTTTTCATCATATTCCATGTATTTTCTCTTCTAAGATGGTTTATATAAAGTAATCTTGTCGTATCAAGTGTCCCAACATTTTTCGTCTGCGATGCTCCATGACTTACATCTACATATTTTCTTAAACTATATTAAAAATTGTTTAACATCCAACTACATATATACAGATCGCTTTAAAACACACGTAATTCGATTAATCCCGTAAATACTAGCATGAAAAGGATTAATTACTGTCCAATACAAAAAAACAGTATCATTTTACCATTATAGGCTGGTTCAGTCTGATTGATGTGTGATCGAGGTAGGATATTATTAGTTCTGCAGCGATCTTGCAGACCAACAATTACAGAGAATTTATTCATAGCCTCTTATTTATTATATAAACGCAATGAATATATAGCAGGTCGTTTTAAAAATTAATGGGTAGTATTTAACTGCACAGCAAAAAAATACTAATTGCGCAGCAAAAAAGCTAATTGATCAGGAACTCATGGCCAGCAAACTTTAAAGAGATCATTTTGTGTGGGTTTAAAAAAAAGAAACCTAACATAACCTAACACTTCCGAGACGGAATGCAGTGATTTGAGACGTATAGATGCTCGTTATGCTGTGCAATATTTGCTGACCAATTAGTATTTTTGCTGATCATTATATTTAATCCCAAAATAATATAAGGTTTGTTGATTTTCTAGGGAAAATTATATTAATTTATATAGCGGACACGGTACAGTAGTGTATCGAGACAAGTTCTGCAGCAATATTGTTCAATACTAATATCCTCCAAAACAAATTTAGGTTACGACGACCAATCTTAGCGGACACGAGCCATTTGCGCAGGAGATATTATAGAGCACAAGTGTTTGCGCAAACACGAGTGCATTCTCTTTTCTTTCACTCGCATAATCCGATGGAACGGCAATCCGACACTATCCGATCAGGCGCAAGACCAACAGCTTCATATGCTTATCAAGGCATGGGGGTGTCTATCCATCCATCGCCATCTACCTCACTTCGGGTTGCTATAGAGATTTCTTGCTAGAAAAACACATTAACTTTTTGTTGGCCCGATCCGGGATTCGAAACCGAGCCCTCAGGCACAGCAGTCGCAATTACTGCGCCACGGGGGCAGTTTATTATATATAATACTAGCTCTCCCGACAGACGTTGTCCTGTACACACGAGAAAAAAATAATAACGTAAAACTATCCTATCTTTTAAGTTGGACCAAATTACAGATAGTTATGAAATTTGATCCAAATCGCTTCAGTAGTGTCAGGATTTATCCCGAACATACGTCATGACACGAGATTTTTATATATTAAGATATCCTCGAAGAAGTATGTAAGTATGTTGAATTTAAATTAAAAATGAAATCCATTTTAATTGACAAAGCTTATTATAATGTTAATGACTTTCTTCAGGACAAATTTTGATAATATTGTGACTAACTTAAGACATTCATTATTTTTAATTTTATCTGATTTTTAATTAATATTTTGCCTATCCAATTTCGAATACTGTTTTTATGTGTGGTACATTAACCATTAAGATATGAGAAATTATTTATTTTGTAAAACTTATTTTAATCTGTAAGAATATTTGCACGTCATTCTACATGACAAACATAATGAAATCAATACTATTATGTAACAACTTGCATGCACCCACGTACACTCGTGTTTAAGCAAATAAATTATCTTATCTTATCTTATCTTATCTTAAGTAGGCAGATGATGATTTTAGGTAACAAGTAACGCGGGGCGACCCTATTACAGTCTACCGGGCACACTTACAGACAAGGACAATCAAGAAATGCTGCTATGCGCCACTGTCGCATTCACTATCACTGTTCCCTGGCATTGAGACAGAGTGTTTTACTTCCTAATATTAATCATGTTCCTGTTTGTGGTAGTCCATAATCAATCTAAAATCAATATGACAGTTCATACCACTGGGCATAGCTTCCGAATATTTCTTTGTTTCTTATATCATATTATTAATGTAATGTTTAAAATGTAATGCATGCTGAATTCACCTGTAATTAGTTATACAATTGGTTAGACTCAAAATGTTTTTCTTATGTGTATGTGATATTGTAGTAACTGTTGGTGAATCTTAATAAATAAATAAAATAACAAAAAAATATGAGAATATGTGCCATAGTCTCCTACGCTGGCATAGAGCACATTATTAAGCTAGCACTTACCTTCATTGTAACTATGTATATTATATCGTTATACTTATTGGCTTCCGTACGTCACAACGACAGGCTCCAGTGAAAGACCAATGCCTGGTTCTTGAGAGCAGACAAATGCTGAACTGGAGTCCTGAGTGCTGCAACTGTAGGACGCATGTGTCTCAAGAGGTTCATTGAGTACTAGCTTTTGCGCGCAGCTCCGCCCGCGTGGTACCTACATGAATAAATAGTAGCCTATGTCCTTCCCCAGGTTTTAAACTATATCTGTACCAAATTTCATCTAAATCAGTTGAGTGGTTTAGCCGTGAAAAGGTAACAGACCGACAGACAGATAGACAGACAGAGTTACTTTCGAATTTATAATATTAAGTAAGAATTTTATGTTACTGTATTCCGTTTCTATTTCTTCCTTTTTATTACTGTATTTTTTTTTTATCTTAATGCCTTTTGAACCTGAAAGCTCTATAATAACAGTAACGATTTCTTTCTTAGTTTCTTTCATTACGTTATGAGAGATTTCTCAGGTTTATTATTCTTTGTGTCCAAAATATTTGTATTTTAAGTAAGATTTAACAATAAAAGTCATATAACTGTTACAAATAAATTTATTTAATATCACAGATTTAAATACAAAATTTACATTCAGTTAGTACATAACTAAAGATCTCAACGAATTCAATGAAAATATTCTTGGTCATTATTACAGACAAAACACTTTATCATAAATATTTTCATTTATTATTAAGATCATAATATACAAAGCGTATAGTAAAAAAAACAATATTCACATAAATGCATACAAATTGGCAGTTGGTACTGATTTTTTCAGTCTTTAATTAAAATTAAATTGTTATTACATGCATTTTCTGTTTGTGCAAACCTCCATGTGGTTAAAACTATTCACTTACAGGTCTGAATTTCATGATATCCTAATTAAAAATTACATCGATAAACAATTTTGACGAACTACCATAGCTAATTTCTAAAAATAATATACGATTGAAAATAATAAATAAAGTTGTATTTTTAGACATCTGTTGCTAGGCACTATTTTGAAACTAACGGGAACGTCAGATCACTCATCATTTCATTTAAGAATTGAACAACTTCAATCGAACAATAAAATTGTAATTCTCATAACACAATATAACTAAACACTAACAAAACATAATATATATACGAAGAAAATAAGCTCAAATCAGCATTTACTTTTGAGCCGTTGATTATTATTAACAATCAATACCTAATTCCCATTAGTTCCATCAAATTAAATTAGCGATTCGCTTTTTATTCAATTATCACTCGAATGATAATAATCGAATACAAATTAACGTAACGCGGTACTTGTTTCTCATACTTATGTACAGCGATATTAGCACAATCGAATATAATTCGATTGCAAATTTGCGCGTCGCTTATTAAAACGATTAAAAAACTACTTGACAATTGTCAAACATATTTTATCTCTATAACTAGTATCTATATGTCCTGAGGGTAACGTGACAGCTACATCCACCTTGGATACTGAGGTTGGTGATGACGTCAATTCAGCTAGCTGTGACGAACACTCACTGGATCTAGACGTCATAGTTCTAGCTGTAACGAGAGACGTTATTTAAAAACTACTCTAACATCAAATGTTACTTATATGGTAAGATGAGGCTACATTTTTTTCTTTTTTTTATGTAATTAAGGTGGCAAACAAGCATACGGCCCACCTGATGGTAAGTGGTCACCGTAGCCTATGGGCGCCTGCGACATCAGAGGCATCATTTGCGCGTTGTCGACCCTTTAGGAAAGGAAGTGGGAAGGAGAAGGAGCGGGAAGGGGGTAAGGGGGTGATTGGGCCTCCGGTACTCTCACTCAACGAACCAAACACAACAGTAGGAATACTGCTATTTCACGTCGATATTCAGTGAGAGGGTAGTTCTTCTCCGGTCGAGCCGGCCCATTCATGCTGAAATCAGCGAGGCTCTACTAGACAAAAGCCTAATATCACTGAATCGAGATTATCTTTTTAAATAATGAACACTAGGCATAATTATTAGACGCGTGCAAAATGCATTCCTTACATCCAAGTTTTGGAAGATATACAAAATCTAGCAAATCCAAAAAGACCATTGGCACGAATAAATCGTGACTTATAAAAGGGTAGTATTTAGCTGCACAGCAAAAAAATACTAATTGCGCAGCAAAATATGCTTACCAAAAATACTAATTGCACACCAAAATATATTTAAAGAGATCAAACTAAGTCGACGTCTATTTTTGGGTGGGTTTAAGAAGGAACCTAACATAACCTAACCCTTCCGAGGCGGAATGCAGTGATTTGAGGCGTATAGGTGCTCGTTATGATATATTTTAGTAAGCATATCTTGCTGCGAAATTAGTATTTTTGCTGATCATTATATTTAATCCCCTTATAAAATGTAGGTTTACAAAGCATGTCAGAGACTAAGCACATCGTCATTTGGCGTAAAATAACTGAGTACAAAGGCTGAGTATTAACACAAAAATAACAAAGAATACTATTAAAATATCCCATTAAATTACTTGGATATAAAATTCGAGGAGCAGCTAACAATTTAATAATTTTAAATATGTTTATTCTAAGGTAACATTAAATAATATAAAACGTAAATGTTGATGCATAAAAAAGAGATAAAGTAAATACAATTTAATTCGTAAAAAGATAATCAACGTCATTGAGTAACTGAAATCTGATACCTATAGAACAATCGTTGTTGTTGCCCGCAATAGTAACCCCCTTTCTTTCCATACCCCTTATAATTTTAACCTCTTTTTTTATTCAACGATATAACAAAACCACTCACTGTTGGTGTAGCAACTGGACGCCGAGTCACCGGAAGGGCTGTAAGGCTTCATCTCATAATGGTTACTTCCGGTTGACGACTGCTGTCTACTGCGGTTCCCAAATGGTGATGAATAGCTAGGGGTGAAAAAATAATGGCGCATAAAGGAAATGGATGTGAAAAGTTATTACTTGATAAACAAAAATATATCCGTGAGAATATATTTTTCTTACTCAGAATTTTTAATGTACGCGAGACCATTAGCTTATTCTACTCCATTCTAAACATTTTATCAATTTAGACATATAATTACATATCATGTACGAATATATTAAAATTTGTATCATAATATAATAATATATTATAATATCAGCTCTGTTTTAAACTGTTCTGCTGCTAAGCACAGACTTCTTCTCAGTGTGAAAAGAAATTTGTATTATCATAACAGATACTTAACGAGTAAAAACTATGTTACAAATTATTCTTCTGACATGAAAAGGGTTGATAATTCCATAAAGTACGCAAAAAAATTAGAAAATATACAAAAAAAATGATAGCATCTTCATCACCAAGAGCTATGTTGTATTTACAAGTTCGCAAAAGTTCTTAAGTTTTTGGTCAGACAATTCTCAATAGCAGGTGGTTAGAATAAAGGGTTATAACATATATCCCCTTTCCATAAGTATATTACATAGGAGCGTCAGCCCCAGGTGTCAGCTGTCATTCCCTATCAATCGACATGGAGATATTTTAGGGGAGATGAGGTAGATATACAAATATAATGAAAATTATATAAATGCAATAGTGGTTCTCAGCGTAACGGTTAAATACATTTAAAATTCGTTTTCAAACTGGTAAAATGGCGAACGAAAAGGCGTTCGATTTATACAATTTTAAGCTAGCAAAGAACCAAATGCCTTTCTAGAAGACCGTTACCGATTATCCTATTGCCAGCTTGTGCCTTATCACTTAGAAATAGGGTTATTGGTAACGGTCTTATGGACGGTCGCTCTTTGCTATATCTGCGAAACAAATGGCTGTACAACGACTTATCATCGACGTTGTAGCTCCTTAAGGAAGCGAAGGTATGCCTTAAATTACGGGAACTCATTTTGTACTAGGCTAAACCCACCTGTCCCTGACATGGGGCATGTCATAGTGATTGTCCGGCCCCTGCATCCAATACTCGTTGCATGTTCTCGTCAGATCTGGTGCCGCATTGTTTTTATCGCGTCCCGTGTGTGTCTTTGGTATACCTGAATGTTCATTGGATCGGAAGGAATAAATTATTTAGGCAGAATATAAAGAAAAATGTATTTAATATAAGAATGAATGAAAATAATAATTCTAAGAACGACTGTTCAGTATTTTAAGATTGCATTGAAAACAAGGTCTTAATAACATCAGCAATAGTTTTTTTTATGCTGAATAAATGATATGGCAACATTAGCCGAATCTTTTCGGATCCACCGAACATACGAGTATGTCCTTACTAATATGATAATTGCGAATGTGAGTTTGTTTATTTGTTGCAATTTTACGCCTTAACTACTCGACCAATAATCATGAAATTTCGTAAACACGTTGTCAGGAGTACAGGAAAGGATATTCATCCAGAAAACAGTACTGTTCCCGAGAGATACAAAATTTACATATCCTATATATAGCGAACGAAGCTGAGGGAAAAATCTAGTTACAAATTACAATAGATATGTATACCGCTATCTCATAATGCACTTAATCATAATTAAATTATTATAAGTAGCTTTAGTAGGTATTAACCTACTAAAGCTACTTTTTAGAATGAATTAGAAGTAACCCTTACCTATTCTTCCAGCAGCGTATCCAGGTCTGTTCTTATACTTGCACCAGACATACAAGATGGCGACGCCAGAAATCAACATGGCGACTGTGATGCCTACTCCCACGTAGAGAGTCGTATTATTTGTGTAGAATCCTGGACGGAAAATAAAAATCTTATAGTGAGATTTAAATGAACTATGCTCATATTTAAATTTTGGTAGCAATCTAATTTAATAGTTAAATAAATCCGACTTTTGTATGTCCCCAACTTAAAGCATAGAACATTAATAATATTAAATGCGAAATTATAAATGTGAATATGAGTTTGTTTGTTTGTTTCGCTTTCACGCCTTAACTACTTGACCGATCATCATGAATTTTTGCATACACGTTGTCAGCGGTACAGAGAAGGACATCCACAAAAAGTACTGATCGCGAGGGATAGTTATTTTATTTTAAACAAATTTAGATTAACGCGGGCAAAGCTGCGGAAAAATCTAATCTAATAGCATATTATATTCACAAAACTACTTGTAAATCAATGATCTTACTCATTCCTGTAGTACAGAGTCCATCAACGCACGCGGCATGCTGCAACGTAGACCCTGCACAGTTGCCGGTGCATTGACGTCTTCGGACCCTCACGCAGTCTCCACTGCACGTAGACCATGAGCTCCAGGGTGACCAAGACCCACCTGATCAAAATCGTGTTTATAACAGAACTGATCCTCATATTTTGCAACGAAAATGTGGGATTCAATTTTTCTTCTCATTCTGATTGTTATTGTGATTGCGAATATAGTCTTATCAACATTTTATCGTGATTACGAATGTGTTTTAAGATAATTGTTAGTAACAGCTTAATAGAAATCGAAAGCAAAGTATTCTTGTTTGAATAATATTATATCTGAATCTTTTTTGAAGTGAAAACTTCTTTAGGCGCGTTGAGCACTTCTTGGGTGAACAAAAATCATGGAACTCACGTCATCGTCACCGAACGCTTTCCATTTTTGAATTATTTTTGGTTTATAAAGAAGTGTTTATGATCAAGGATTAAAGTTTTCACTTCTATCGGCAGTCCCCAAAGACTGGCTCAATTTTTTTTTAATTCAACTCCCGCACTAGGTATGCAACCTGTGTCGCGGGAGACTTTACAAACATTCAAACAACGGACACAACGATCAACCAATGAATTTATACGATTAGTTAAGACAGCCAATTACAAATTCAATTGAAAATCGTGTCCATTTTAATCCAAGCATAACTTGTATTACATATTTAGGTCACACTCACTGTTACAAGTAATACAGTCATCGTCAGTCTGTGAGGAATGTCCCCTGCACGGCGCGCCGCCATTGGCCGGCGCCGGCTCCGTGCAGCTGCGCGTGCGCCGACGGCCGCTCGTCTGTGTACCGCACCGACACGGTAACCATGGCGACCATTCTGACCAGCCCCCGTTTACTGTTTGAATATAGTTTATTTTAAAATAGGGAGGTAGATAAAAACAAATAAGTTATCTATGTAAAATTCGTTATAAAATAATATTATATTATTTGCATGCAGTAAATCATTTTAACTAAAGATTGATGTGTTATTGTATGAATGAACTATGTGGCACATCTGTAAGCCTTTACTTTATCATATTGTATGTATATATGTACTCGGTATAAGTCTGTTCTGTACGTCTTTCGGTAATCTATCTATCACTATATTATAGAGTTTAAAACTTATGACAATAATGGAATCCCTAGCATGAAACCAACAAAATATTGATGGTCTTAGTCTTAATATTTTACTTAAAGATACGAGTATATTGGACAAATTTACTATACTAAAAACTGTCAAACACCTAAAGCATACGTGAGGTTTTCGAACAATTAAAACGAAGGTTAGTTTATCGCAGCTTCAAGATAAAGAATACTTTTAAACAAACCATATATACAGTCTCAAAGTGCTTTAATAAATCGGGCACTGATTGATGACTACTTAACGTTAATTATATCAGAAACCTAATACTGACTAGTGTCCAATTGATGATTTTATCACAAGTGAGTCAGACAGTTAATTCTCATCAATGCGTTGTTGTAGCTGAATGACCGAGAGTTCTCTTAAAATATCTGACTGATTGTCTAACGAACATCGGATATATACATACATAGATTCACGCCTGTTTCCCAGAGGGGTTGGCAGAGACTATAGGATTTTCATTTGCTACGATCCTGACACACTTCTCTAGCTTAATTCATCGCATACAAAAAGAAAATAATAGTCTGTAGATATATTATACACGTAACATAAAAAGGACAAATAAAGTGTAAGTAAGTTACATTGAATAAAATAGTAGAGCATCGCTGATTTCAGCATGAATGGGCCGGTTCGACCGGGGAAGGACTACCCTCTCATAGAATATCGACGTGAAATAGCAGTATTGCTACTGTTGTGTTTCGTTCGTTGAGTGGGAGTACCGGAGGCCTAATCATCCCCTTACCCCCTTCCCGCTCCTTCTCCTTTCCACTTCCTTTCCTAAAGAGCCGGCAACGCGCAAGTGATACCTCTGGTGTCACAGGCGTCTATAGGCTACGGTGACCACTTACCATCAGGTGGGCCGTATGCTTGTTTACCACCTAAGTTGTAAAAAAAAGCAGCAATTCGTACAAAGCACTTGCATGGGATGATGTCTTTCCATCGTCGTTACTACACTCCCATGAACATGCCAATACCCGATTATAATGCCGCTATTAGTTGAAAAGAACAGTTTAAAAAGGACATGTCTCATATTATTTACGTAGGCATTACTAAATCACGCTTTATATGAAATGTTCTATTTTGGTATATAATAATTTAAGTTATTTATGTGTAAGGCCCTGCCAATACTGAAACATAATAATAATATTTAACAAGTAAAAAATTACAATAATGGCTTAGAATTCTATTTAATATATTATTTCCTAACATATTGTATAACTAAATAATATAAAAAACGTTATAATTAGGGTTGTAACGGAGGCTTTCTTAGTGGAAGCGAAGGCGGATGCGGAGGTGAAGTGGCTTAGCTCCGCGGATGCGGAGGTTAAAGGAGGCGGAGGCGGAAGTGGAAAATACTAAATCGTGATTGATTAAAGAAGTAGAAAGTAGTATTTATTTAAAATAGGTTGGTATATACTACATAATACACTTTCTTACTTTACTAGTAATCAAAATTAAGAAGAGGCAAATTATACTTTACGAACAACAGTTTAGCACTGGTGACTTGCAATGGTGAAGCTAATCCATTGCACAAGCATAACATCGCTCAACCGAATGAACGTATCGCTGAAAGTCGCTCGTCTCGCATTGTAAGTCAAAGTAAATAAGCTTCCGCTACAACTCCGCAAAAAAACATACGGAGGCGAACGGGATGCGGAGGTACGATTTCTTGCGGAAGTTCCGCACTTACGGAGGCGTCGACGAGGTTCCGTTACAACCCTAGTTATAATAGCTAGAACTAACATAACACTTTTATACAGGCCTGTGCCCACCAAAGAAAAAGTATAATATGATATTTTAGACTGATACATAATTAATTTGCACTTCAGGCAGCATGATAATACTATAATCTTATATAAGCAGTATCTTTCTTCTCCCTAGCCTTTATTATTCCCAAGTCACTTGGGGTCGGCTTTCTAGTCTAACCGGATTTGAGTGGATATCAGTTTTTACACGGAGCGACTGCCATCTGACCTCCGCAACCCGAAGGCTGACGATACCCTAAAGCTAGACCAGTGTCAGGATATTAAAGGGCACTGACTTCCCAATAACGACTGCCATAGATGTTCATGGCAGCCGGGCCCGACGGCTTAACGTGCTCTCCGAGGCACGGAGCAGGCGATAATTGTCAATCAATATGCACATAATTTCGAAAAGTCATATAACTTCCGAAAGTCAGAGGTGCGCGACGTGGGTTCGAACCCGAGACCCTCTGCATTGTAGTCTGTTGGTCTCCCCACTGAGCTATCGCACTACTTATCATATAAGCAATATATCTCATATAAGCAGTATAATATAGTTTATATGCTATAACTGTCTCTGTTTTAGTATTTCTCGCGGACACAATGGATTGATTTTATATCGAATGGGTAACATACCGTAGACAGACAAAACAGCGACGTCTGACTCCCTCCGACCGGCGATGTTCTCAGCCACGCAGGTGTAGTTCGCTATGTCCTGAACATAGTAAATACTTATATAACCTTTCTGCTTACTATACAGTGAAAGCAATTGTAATAGCTAATTCCCACCAGTTACACTCAGTAATAGGAAAATGAATGTTGTTAAAATTATAATAAACTGGTCAAATTTAGGTGAACCCACTGAACAAATTTTAATTAAGTTTGGCCTCGATTGAGGAATACGGTATTTATAATATTTCTCAAAATATAATTTGGATTTATCATTATGCAATATTCATAGCTGTTGCAATCTTCTTGTAACATTTTTCTTTATTCCAATAAATCTATAATATATAAATGGATAAAAACAAAACAGTTCAGTAACATTTTCTCCTCTGTTCGTCAACAAAAAAAATAAATCTTTTTTTTAAAAGTAGCTATTGACGAGTTTTATTGTTATCGTAGATCTTTTAAAATATTGTATATTGATTTTTTTGTTATGATTGTGATCGAATTTCGACCACTACTAATTTTAAAACGAGCATTTAATAATCGACTAGACTAATTGATATTGATAGAAACCAATGCTCGTATTTAGTAACTCACCTGCAAACTGACTTTAGTCAAAACAAGAGTTTCAACATTAGGCTCGATGACGATGCTGTTTCTGGTCCACTTAATAGTTGGAGGTGGTGCTGCCGGTGGCGGTACGCATTTGAAGGTGACTGTTCTACCGGATTCTACAGTAGCTGACAGTGGTTGTTCAGTAAATTGCTTCTTTATGTCTGTTGGAATAAGGTTCATTTTAAAACAGCGCTAGAATTTACCAAATAACGTAAAATAGTGGACTTAACATTTCAAGTGTACATAGTAAGCCAAGATTTCTCTCAAGCTTGTGTATTTTCTTGATAGAAAATGTGATATAGGACAGCGAGCCAAGTTTTTTAACGCTTCCTTTAAAATAAATAGTAAGATAAAAATCCAACGAGCAAATATTTTAGAAGTCTTCTCACAGAAAAACGGGATGTACCTTAAATTATAAATTTAGTGTACTTAAACCTGTCTGTTGATTCCACTTTTAGATATATTTGTGTAAAATAATCATGAAATGCTTGGAATAAGACCAAAATAATTCAATTATTTTACGATTCTAATTTAACACAATTGTTTAATAATAATAATAACAATCTTTATTGACATAAGTTTGATACAGATTAAAACAGAATTCCCTAACACCTGCGCTAGTAAACACTGTGTTGCAGTTATTGTTCTTTTGTAACACACACGCATTTTCATTGTTTTTGCCAATGTCTAATATGGAACGATATGAAGAAATCAGTTTCATATATAAGGATACAATCAATGAACAGAAAAAAAGGATTTCTCGTAACAATTTCGATGAGAAATCATAAAAAAGCCAGTCACAATATTAAACTGCAGCAGTATCAGCAAAACCTTTACTTTTTCATTGTTAATCACATTTGCATCACCCAATCACAATGGAATAGGTACTATTTACTAAGTAAAAAACTTTCTTCACATTTTTGGCTCATCATTTCATTTGATTATAACACAACACTTACAATAACGAATTCCTGTCTTGTCAATCAAGAGCATCCTCAATTGTTATACAACTTGCGTAATGTCATTTGAATATAAAATATTATATTTTAATAGCTTTTCTCTTCTAAATAAGATATTATGTGGTCAATTCACCAGTGGTGTATATTTTCTTTTATTTTCACTCCTTCTTCCGTAGCCCATTTTATGTAATTAATTTAGCTTTTAAAAACACAATAATTCACGATCGGTGCTTTCCAAATCATAACGAGATCTTCAAATGTTGAAAGACGACACCTAACCAAACTGGCCCCTCGTAGTCTTACACAACCGCGTAGATCGAATCAACGCGTAGAAGCCACTTACGAGCTACGAGTTTCATAAACCTAACTGTGTCAAGTGGGATGTCATCACGAAATGTGCAAATATACTCACGAGCCACTTTCAACTAACTTTCACTCGTACATATACCTACAGAGATCTACCCTCGTATCACAAATAGAAAGCTAGTGAGCATTCATCAAAGTGCAAAGTGCTTGACTTAACGAGCGGAAATAATGTTTCCTCTACATAATGGTTCCGTTACCCACCCTCTTAAAAAAGGGATGAAAATAAAAACAGTCGTAAAAATTTTTTTGGATGATATAGTTGTATCGTTAAAAGTTAAGGAGAAATTCCGATGGAGGATAAATGAATGTATAGTTTGGGAAAATATAACTTTGTTCGCATCGCTGCAAAATTTTAGGGATTCATTATACCCTTGGGAGACCTTTATATCATAATTATTATTGAAACGTATTCTTCCAGTAGGGATTAATTAAGCCGAGTCAAAATAAAAGGTTTCCTGATTTATGTATCGTTGGAACGTACATCAGTTAAATATATTTTACAGGAAAATAATACAAATATAGAAACCTCTAGGTACTGGTTTATTTATTTATTTATAAGGATCGCCAACAAATGATACACAACTCTTACACAATAAAAGATAACATATTCATATTCTAACATTTACGCGAACGCCAATTTATAGCGATCTATTTTAAATACATTTTGAAATGATAAAGTATCAAGTATTCTTACTTGATACTTTAAAACAACGAATCTAACATCTTAAAGTGTTAACTTTCAACACATGTAAACGAGCACCACATTAGATAGTCTGGACGTGGTCATGTCTGCTGAAAAGCAACCAATGCGGCGGAGAAATTGAAATTATATTTCGATTAAGTTGTACACGAAATAAACCACGTAAAAATAAATTAAAAGTAGTTTAATATCAATAATAGTTCGACTGATGGAGTACATACATAAGTACATACTTTCAGAATAACCTGATTAGTGATAACTTTGCCTTCAGTCTAACTGAACTAGTACCTAATAGAACCTCTACATTCTCATGCATTACACATGCAATTTTCTATTGTATCCGCCTTACCTCGAATTTTTTTACTGTATATTTATATGAAGTATTTTAGGTAAAATGTACTTTTAATTCTGCGAATTAAACCGTCTATTTTAAATATGCAAATTGAATTTGTTTGTTAAGATATTAGCTTCAATTTGAACTCAATATAAAACAATAGCATAGGTGTTTATCCGTTCTATTGTATTGTGTTGAATTCACGACCAACCACACGATATTAGACAGCATTTATAATAAGTTTGTAGAAACAAACAATCAGTAACGTCCATAATGTCAGTAATGTTGACTTGGATTCAAGGACTTTCATACAATATTTATGGCTTACAAGAATTCTGAATTCTCCTTTGAAGAATAAAATTCAGGGTCTATACAATTCGAGAAATAAAACAAAGACAACTGCATCGGGAACATTGTGTGAGCAAGACCTACAAGTTGAGAAATAGTATGACAAGATGCTTATTTAGTTTGAGTTTCTTTTTTAATACTAAAAGGAAGCATTGGAGCAACGTGGTTTTGTAACTCAATCAAGATTTAGTAGACGTTTTATTTATACTGGGGCAAAATATTTGAAACTCTTCTAAAGCTTTGCCTAGAAGGTTCTTATCTATTAACACTTTATGTAATACCATGAAAGTGAAACCGCAGTTATTAATCGTGGGATAACTAGTGAAATCATAATTATCGAGATGACGACTAATGCAAATGAGCGGAAGTCAGATTTCATATCATAATTATTATTATCGAATAGAAATCTGAAATGTTATATGACCATCATATTAAAATTCGGAGCGATTTATCTGTTTTGTTTAGCTATACATGTGCCTGTTTTATGTAGTTGATCTTACCCATCTGTGAAAAATCTACCTATACGTCATATATAGTGTAATTAAATTTAGTGAAAAATTAATACAACTAAACTTTTAATTTGCTTTTGTTTTCTGTATGTGCTTCCAAATAAATAACATAGTAAATTAAACATCGCGATGTTGTCGTTGTTTTGGGAAAATAAAAGCTTTTGTTTTTTACTAGTGTGGCCTTGTAAAAGATAAGCCTTTAGAGACGTGAAGACAATCAAATGAACAAATTTGACATAATGCCATCATCTCAATATTACTGGCAGGCTCTTAGACTTTTAGATAGTTAGTTAGATATCTATTCTATCTACTTAATTAGATTGAGAAAATAATTGCTACAAAACATTAATTGATTTATCTCGAACCAGGCAATAGACTCTGTATAACATAAAGATTTAACTGCATATAAATCAGAGATATAAACGGATTTAGACCCAATTATAAAAAACCTGTACCTGTATATCATAAGACATTTTTTCTTTGTACAGGAATTGAAGTACATAAATATAATACAGACGTTTTCTCAGATGCAAATCAGAGATTGCATAGTGACATTAAAATTCACTTGATCACACTATACAATATACAGGACACATATTAAAGATCATATTCTTAGACCATAAACAAACGTAAAACATTGCTAATATTTTTCTACATATATTGGACGAAGAAACAGAACTAGCCACGTCAATAGTGCAGTCTTAGTTTTCTGTACGTTATTGTGTACATAAATTAACTTAACTTACTTTGTATAGTGTTCTATAGCTTTCCCGTGACAATGGTTAATTGATGAACAAATAAATCAGGTAGATATGATTTAGTATACAATAAGCATGGGAAAAGGCCACACAATTTTAATTAAATCACATCCGTTGGATGACTGTTAGTGATATTATTCTAAGAGAGTTGAAACAGCATATGATCATTTTCATCTTATGCCTAACTGTATTTCTCTAATCATTATCTTAAATGAAACCATACAATTTCCGTTTCTTATAGGAATCCAAAGTCACGTTAAAATATTTAAATTTTTCAAAGTCTCAAATGTCATTTAGTTGATTATTTGTTTCAACATGGCGTGTCAGGCCGCGGCGTGGGGTGTTTATTTCTAGACAATAGCAGCCGTTAATTGTCTGCACTCCATTTTATTTCCATCCTCTTATTGTGACAATTTATGCGTTACTTCGAGAGTTTTGTGTTACTTTTGTCAGTTGTATCTTATTTTATTTTTGACAAGGGGAGGGTGCACGGGTGAAGTTTAATGAACGGTCTTGTATTTAGGCGCAGTTTGTCTCTCTTGATTCATTGCAGATTTTAAATAGGTTTCTCTTAAAATTTATTTTGAATCTTTTAAAAAACAATTATGATGACTATAAAATATAAATTACTAAGAAGAAAAACATTTACAGACCTTAGTACTCTTTAAATGACATCACATTTATTATGAATATCGCCAACGGTATTATTGATTCACCGCAACTGCTATCCAAGATAGGTTTCAGAATTCCAGTAACGGACGCTGTCTCAATCCAGCATGAGGAATTCTGAAACCTAGGTTTAGTTGTTCCGTCTTTTCCCGAAGCGCAGCTAGTTTTAATAGTATCTCTGTACGGTGCAACCGTACAATTTTCCATTTTGTCAGCATTACATTAAAACTTAGGTTAGTTCGCGTTCGCTCATCGCCGCGTGTACTCATTGTACCATTATCAATTGTTAATCATCTTGTAAATCATTATTTTATCAATAAACTTTATCATAATCAATCAATTCTATCAATTAAAGTTGTCCCGTACAATCTCCCAATATTCAGAGATTGATATGTTTCATACTCAAACTAGGACCCTACGACGCAAGCTGACCAGATAGTTCTTTGGTAGTAATAGAAGCATAAATAATAACGATTAAGCAGATGTCATATTTGTGGAAGCTTGTAAATAGCAATTGTTACTGCACATTTTGTCTTATATATATATATATATATATTAGTCTGTAAGCTTTATAATTAATAAATTTTTTTATGTTTAAACTTAATTTGGACGTATGTTATACACATTGTGCCCAGCTGTATGCCAATAAAGATTTCTTTCTTTCTTTCTTCTTTCTATTTGAAATCAATACTCTTGTCTTTTATTTAGTTGCATTTCACTTCTCTCTCACCAATTTTTTTTATATTTATCTTCTTAGCTTTGCTATTAGAAAATTATAAGATCGAGATGTACCTAGTCATATTTCTCGATCGCCTAATTAGATTAAATGTCAATTTAATTGACATTTTCAATTTACAAAAATAAAAGCAAGCCCTTACCAATATAGCCTCTAATATAAATAAATATTCTAAAAAAGTATACCACCACTTCAAGGAGCGGCCTTTGTCCAAGACCACACGGCAACATCCAATGTAAATAACTTATCATATTTTAAACAAAGAATGTTAGCACCAAAAAAATAACCAATCGGTTCATTAGTATCAGTTTCAAAAACAGTGATTTTAACTCTCAAAGCGTAGCGATCGCTAAATAATAGAAACATTTAAATGTTAATCAGTTTCAAATGAGAACGCCATTAAAGAGCGGAAACTATTAACTTGTTGGAACAAAATATATTAATGAAAACAAAACTAAGAGAGAGAGATGCATTTAATCCTACTTATGATAGTCGTAAAATTTTTAATTGTGCCTATAATTATGTTCGGAATATTTATGAAGAAGGGCATGCTCCCGTAGTTCTGAACGACGGGTGGGCAATGAAGGTAAGGTTTTATGTAGAGCTAAACATGTAATGGTATCGGCACAAAACAAAATTCAAAGTTGATATTTATTAATTAAACATTTATCCTACTTTATTTATGTATTACATTAAATGGTTAAAATATGGTCTATATTAGTATAAACATTATGCATAGATGAGGCGCTCATAGTCAGTTGCACTCACTGATCGGTAAACTATTAGCGAGGTTAAGCAACGTTGGGTGCGGTCAGTCTATAGATGGGTGACCGCTTAGTGGTATTTCATCTGAGCATCTCCGTGCTTCGGAGGGCACGTCAAAAGTCGGTCCCGGTTGTTGTCAAATTGACAGCAGTCGTTAAGCCATGTCAGAGGCCTACGGCGCGACGGCTTGAACAACTCTTGACAACAGGTTGGCCACTAACTAAACCAAAAATAAAAGAGATGCGTAGATATGCCTACGTCACGGGGCACTTTACAAACATTGAAACAACAGACACAAAGAACACCCAGACTCGACACAATCATTTTTGTCGCGTTTGGGGTTCGAATCCCCAACACTCGTCGCAGTACCAGCGTTGAAACGACCGCTTAAAAGCACTACACTAACTATTATATTTTTTTAATGACAAATAAGTTAAATTTGATCTTCTCCCTAGCCTTTATTATTCCCAAGTCACTTGGGGTCGGTTTTCTAGTCTAACCGGATTTGGCTGGATATCAGTTTTTACACGGAGCGACTGCATCTGACCTCCGCAACCCGAAGGCTAACGATACCTTAAGGCTAGACTAGTATCAGGATATTAGAGGGCACTGACTTCCCAATAACGACTGCCATAGATGTTCATGGCAGCTGGGACCGACGGCTTAACGTGCTCTCCGAAGCACGGAGGAGGCGATAATTGTCAATCAATACGCACATAATTTCGAAAAGTCATATATCTTCCGAAAGTCAGAGGTGCGCGACGTGGCTTCGAACCCGAGGCCCTCTGCATTACAGTTTGTTGGTCTCCCCTCTGAGCCATCGCTGCTTTTTTAATGGCAAATAAGTTAAATTTGATATAAACTATTAAAGATAGATATTATGAATTTTAAACATAAATCACGATTGTAAAGGAATGTAAATTTACTGAGACACGAATTCTAAACCAATGTTTTATCGTCTTTATTAAAGGATTTCAAAATGTTCGAATGTCACGTTCCTAACTTTAAAAGAACTAGTAAAACGTACTTTCAAACTGCGCTGCTAAACGTTGGGACATACTGGTAGTCCTAGTTGGCTAGCAAAAACACTTCGTACGGAACGTGGCCAAACGATGTCATGAATGGCGTATCAACGAGCCGGTTATAGGAGCCAACTGCGACGACGCGATGGCGTCGACTTTACTTACCTGTTCACTTTTTGTCTTAAACATAAAATATTTCTCGTGGATGTCTTAAAATAGGTAATAAAATTACGGCACAGGAATGTCTCCAGCTCGAAGCCGCCTTATCAGGCATCAAAATGAATATTGAACGTATAAGTGTATGAGGTCAAGGGAAACATTGTGGTTACAATATAATAATAATAAGAAGTTGTTAGTTGGCGAATCACCGTCTGCCCATCCGAACTTCTTGAATGTCTAGTGGAAATACATAAAAAATAATTAAAAATTCATTGTGCAAACAATACACAAACGGACAAATGTATGTGCGCTCGACACTTGACTCATTAACGAGTCAAGTGTGCAGCGGACATAAATTTGTCGTTTTTTTTTTTAATTTTGATGACTTATTTTTACGGACAGCGTATGTCCGCTCGACACTTGACGGGTTAATGCTATTAGAGTATTTAGCGCAGACGCCGTTTTCCATCCATAGTTACCAATATAATGATAATAATGTCGTCCAGACCGAATTTCTGGCCAATCTTAACGGAGACTGGCCATCTGCGCAGGAGATATTATAGTGTACAAGTGTGTGCGCAAACACAAGTGCACTCTCTGTTCCCTAACTCTCATGATCAGATGGGACAGATAATCTGACACGACCGGAGAGAGATCAGACGCAGGACCAACGGCTTTACGTGCTTGCCGAGGCACGGGGGTGTCTAACGCCGCCAACTTCCTAACTCCGGGCTGCTATTGAGATTTCTTAACAGAAAAACTCTAACATTTTCTTGGCCCGACTCGGGATTCAAACCCGAGACCTCATGCTCAGCAGTCGCATTCACTACCGCTACGCCATTACCATCAGAGAATGTGTATTTCTTTATTTTGTAAATAAATATTTTTATTATTATTATTAAATACCCATCCCCATAGCCCAGACTTATTAGAGTACATAATGTAACAATAGTCCTACGCTTGCTGCGGTTAGTGCCATCGCAGGTGTTCCATCCCACTTTAGATAAAACCTCTCGAAAGGCCTCTTCACGTTGGACCCATGTCTCCGTGTAAGCCTCCCAAAGGGATATTATATACAGGGTGATTTTGAAATCGTGTAATTCCTTTTAACCACACATTCTACTGATGATATAGAATAACCTGACCATATATTTTTTAATTAGGGTTATGTTTTTGGAGAAATAATGTACCGATTTTTTCCGTGAAATGTTTTTAGATAGTCATATGTTAACCACCCAAGGCGAATTTAATTTTTTACTAATTATAAAAAAAATACCATTAATATATAATTAATGTCGTAAATAATAACGGGTGGTCCTTTTTATTGCCCCTTATTATTTACGACATCTGTTATTTGTTCTATTATATTTTTTAATTAGTAAAATATTAAGATTGTGTCGGGTGGTTAACATATGACTATCTGAAACCATTTCAAAATCACCCTATATATACCCATATTTTTCTAATATGTTAGAAAAATATCTGTGATATGAGAAACGTAATAATAATATCAGCCCTTTATATAAATTGTCCCACTGCTGGGCAGGATCCTCTTCTTTGTGTGAGAAGACCCACGAGCAATAAAATTATATAGAATCTATCATTTACAAATCTTTATAATGATAGTTATTAATTAGAAATAATAATTATGGAATGTCTCATAAAAACAATTAAAAAACTAACTTACATGCAAATTCAATAAAAACGCCTTGACTGCGTATCCTGCCCTTGCTATTCCAAGCGTAACACTCACAACTGTATTTCTTATTGCTCCCATCAAGCTCGTTTCTGGTAACGTTTAGTTCTGCTTCAACAACCCTCACTCCATTATGAGGATCAACATGTTCCAATTGAACAGTTTTCTCTATTCTCACATCATTACATTTGAAGTACACTTGTAAAGCATTTGCTGCTCGGCAAAGTAAGTTTGCTGGTCTATTCCTTAGAACATATGAGTTTTTAGGTTCTAGCAGGAATATTGGTAGACCGTCAATAGTTTCGTCATTTTCAGGTAATGGTATGTAGTCATCTTCTTCTTCGACTTCTGTTTTGAAGTCGGAGAGGTATGGATCGAAGTTTAAGAGGCCATCTGGATGTATGTATTCGGGCCTTGTTTCTTTTGTTGTGTGTTCTGGGTCTGTAACAATAATAGATTTTATTTGATTATGTATATAAATAAGTAGAAGTATACCTACGTACTAAGACATAAATATTTATTAAATTTCGATTCCCGCACAAGTCAAACTTTGTGTGCATGAACATGGATGTTTGTCTTGGTCTGGGTGTTTCTATGTATAATATGTATGTATTTACAAAAAAAAAAAGTATACATGTATGTATTTTTATCCATTGTCTAGTACCCATAGCACAAGCTCTGCTTAGTTTAGGCTAGATGGTGTTGTGTGTATGCGATAGAATATTATATTATTATACTAGATGTTCCCGCGGTTTCACCCGCGTCTATCGTTACTGCGCCGCCCCCGTGGGTCGTAGCGTGATGTTATATAGCCTATAGCCTTCCTCGATAAATAGGCTATTCGACACTAAAAGAATTTTTCATATCGAACCAGTAGTAATCACGCAGAATAAACCAGGAGAAACATCGTTTGCACTATGTCTGTAATGGGTAATTATTTTGCTGCAATGGTATTTTAAAACTGCGATATCTCCTAAGATATTCATTGAAATCGAATGATGTAATTTTGTTTTAAATTAAATATTTGTGATGAATAACGTATTTATTTGGATAAGGATTAATATCATATTTATAATAATACCTTCGCAAATAATGCATTATTTTAGAACAAATTTGGTTAGCATAAAAGTGGTTATAGTGAGCCAACCTTAAAAGATAGACATATGCTGTCGCGGACTTTTTTTTAGAACTTTTATAGGGGAACAATTCTGTCATACATGATTTTTGCGAAACTTTAACTGTTTACGTAGCGCACGCAGCGGAAGCTCTCAAAAGGAAAAAATACCTCCCAATTTTGAAATATTCTTCATTGGTGCTCAGCTCCTATTGATCTTGGCGTGATGATATATAGCCTATAGCCTTCCTCGATAAATGGGCTATCTAACACTGAAAGAATTTTTCAAATCGGATCAGTAGTTCCTGAGATTAGCGCGTTCAAGCAAACAAACAAACAAACTCTTCAGCTTTATAATATTAGTATAGATCATATTATTTATTAAAATTAACTAAATCGGTACCTGATATGGCAGTTTATGTAACTAATATATAAAGTACATGGATAGAAATTAATGATAAAATTGATACTAAAGCTTTTAATTACGTGGCAACGTAAGGCAGTGCGCTTAAACTTTTTAGGTTTATTTTCAGCTGAAACTAAAGGCTAAAAATGTGCCGCAGTAACGTTTGTCACGTTTAAACATTTTACATAATCTCTCTTAGTAGAACAAAAATGTATTTAATATTAGGCGATGCAGTCCACACAATGTTTTAGTAAAATATAAATATAACACAAATAATAATTGCTGCTTATCTCTCAAGTAATATAATTTCTATCCTATATTTTATTAGTGTATTATTGGGCAGCGTCATTGAAGTAGATTTTAATATAAGGGCCTTATCTACAAACCAGAAATGGTAGTAAAGTTCTGATCCTTTTTAATAATATCTGTTTGTTTGGTTTGTCGGTACTTCAAAGGGAGCATTTAGTCTACATCAGTAGCTGTCTTCATTGTTAGATAATTAAGATGAATGCAGGTAGTCGGTGTACTCAATGTTTTAACTAGGATCATAAATATTTAAGTGAACGTATCTAAAGTGTAGATAAGGTGTACCGTGGTAAGATTGCTGTTAAACTTGTAGTGCATCGAAACTTTGATCATGTATTAAATTATAATGTTGTTGGTATATTAACTTAAAAAGTTTTTATTGCTGGTGGCTCATATTTTCTTTTCTTTCTGTAGTTTATAATTAGTAATAATTTTGTTAATAGATTTGACTTAGTTAACCTTTATTATATATTCTTCCTAGCCTTTATTATTCCCAAGTCACTACGGGTTGGCTTTCTAGTCTAACTAGATTTGACTGGATATGAGTTATTACGCGGAGCGTCTGCCATCTGACCTCCGCAACCTGAAGGCTAACGATACCCTAAGGCTAGACCAGTGTCAGGATATTAGAGGGCACTGACTTCAGTTAACGTGCTCTCTGAGGCGCGGAGCAGGCGATAATTGTCAATCAACACGCACATAATTTCGAAAAGTCATATAACTTCCGAAAGTCAGAGGTGCGCGACGTGGGTTCAAACTCGAGACCCTCTGCATTGCAGTCTGTTGGTCTCCCCACTGAGCTATGGCTATCGCTTATCTTTACCATATATTATATTAAAATGTAAACGGATGCGTCGTTAACAGAAGTTGAGCTTTAGTTTATTTATCTATTTAATATTTGTCTTTGTATTATTGCATAATGTGACCACCTTACATGTCATTATACGTTGTCACCTACCTATGGGTAGGTGACAACGTATAATGACATGTAAAAGTGCAGGTCCTATATATGTATAGGACCTGCCAGGCGATATCAACATTTTTTTTTCTAAAGTCATCTCTCGCACCAGGAATAATTCCTGTTTCGCAGGAGTTACAAACATTAAAAACAAACGGAAACATTAAAAACACAAACAAACGGACACAAAGAATATCCAGATTCGGAACAACCATTTGTGGATCACACAAAGTTTTGTCCCGTGTGGGAATCGAACCCACAACACTCGGCACAATGGCAGCGGCGACGCGACCACTTAAACCACTACGCCATCCGTGCAGTCATAAAACAATTATAGGTCTAGATGTCATAATAACACACTTTTATATAAATGGCCTCTATGTTATTGCCTGGTTACTTTTTCAACGTCTTAGACAAATAATATACTTTAGCACTTCACGCCACTACGATTCTATACTGCTGGTAGGGCAGCCAACGTTTTTGCCAAAAAAAACGTATAAAATGGTTTGAATAGGAAAAAAATAAAGTATTTGGAAGAAAAAAAGTATTTTTAAATTTTATGTATTTTATTTCTTCAAAACGTATTCTTGTGGGCTTTTAGCACATGCTAACAATTCTTTGCTATCTTTAAATTTTCAAAGCGTGTTTGACAGTCGAAATTTAAATTTAAATAAATAAACAATTCGTTTTTAATTAAATTTATTGACGCTCTATTTCTTTCTTTTCGCCACTTTAGATTCATCACTGAAAAAAGTAAATAAAGCATCACAGTAAAGGTTAGAAATTAATTATTTTCATATAGGTACTCTAGTTGTATGCAAAAGTATAAAGTATAATTACCAAAAATAAAGTAGGATCCGTTATTATAAAGTATGGTTGGCAACCCTAACTGTTGGATATCTACCAGTTTGTAGGCTGAATCCTTGTTACCACGCGTGTTCACGGTTACGACTTGTGGGAGTCTTCAAGTAAAAGATGGTTTGCAGATTACAACGTTTATTCAGTCGTTACATGTTATACTTAGTTACAACGTGAGAGAGCGACTAACTCGAACCGCGCTACATACGCGTCCGATACAAAATGCTTAAATGCTAGCGTCAGCTAAACGTGACTCAAAAACGTGACCTAACATATACTAATAGTACTATCAGTCTAATAAACTAAAATATAGCCTGATAAAAAATAATATATAACCAATCACGTAAAAATTGAACGCATTGAAGTGTGGTTAAAGCTGACAATAGTTGCTTACTACCTGATCCTTTTACCAGCTGTCAATCACATAAAAAATGATTCACTCAATATTCAACGGTGCGTGAATAACACACATCTGCAGTTCTGCACACATAAATACATTTAAAAGGTAGTGTAATATGAAACGTTTTGTTTCACAGCCTGTTTTTTTAAAGCCAACTAATAACCTGTGTCGTGAGAATAGTTTTTATCTATCTTTATAGTCGTCACTGTTACGTAGTCGATAGATGCATCGCTTGCATCAAATATCTCGTTACCACCTTTATTAGGCTTGATCAGTTGGCTCCCAATAGGTATGTCGCAAGCAATTTATATGATTCCGCGTTTTACAAACGGCGTCGTCTGTTTAAAAACGCTCGCGGGTTTAAAATATGCCGAAGGCAAAATGTAAATGCCCTTGTCTCTTTATAATATGACACAACATTTGATAGATAATTCAACAGCATAACGAGCACCTATACGCCTCAAATCACTGCATTCCGTCTCGGAAGTGGTAGGTTATGTTAGGTTCCTTCTTAAACCCATCCGCTCCGCTCCGTCTATGGTCACCCTACTATAACAATCAACGAGCGTTTTTAAACGGACGACGCCGTTTGTTAAACGCGGAATCATACAAACGCCGTTTGTAAAACGCGGAATCATACAAATTGCCTGCGACAGATACACGATTGTCTGTTTTTACTTTCAATTAATATTAAATCCTTTTATTAGACGTGACAGTGTAACAGTCATCGGTCGGGTATATTTGGCATAACTTTTGCAGTTTAGTTAAATGTTTTTAAATTGTCAAGGATCAAAAAAGTAATAGATTTTAGTCCTGGATTTTGATAATATTTTAAGCTATGACGTCACTGGAGATTTTATTTCTCACGCTGACATCTTTTGCAGGATTGGATTTGATATTTCTAGTACCTATTGTAAGTTTCTTTAAATAGAGTAACCACTCAGCATCAATGAGGCCTTAGGCTTGTCTGGGACTTTAGAAGTATAAGAATTCTAGATGCTCCCGCGGTTTCACCTGCGTTTATCGTTACTGCACCCTCCCCATGGGTCGTAGCGTGATGTTATATAGCCTATAACCTTCCTCGATAAATAGGCTATCCAACACTAAAAGAATTTTTCAAATCGAACCAGTAGTTTCTAAATTTAGCGCGTTCAAACAAACAAACAAACTCTTCAGCTTTATAATATTAGTATAGATTAAGCTCAAAGCTTAATATCTTGATGATAACCTAAGTAGATAACATCAGAATATATAATAATAATAATATTCTATCACATACACACAACACCATCTCGCCTAAACTAAGCAGAGCTAGACTTCATGATACTTTGAGCTCATTCTGCGTAAATAGAAACACCCATGATTATATTGTGTTCGGGTACTTTGAAATAACTACACTGGAACATTGAGACAACTGCCATCTTAGTCTCCCCGTGACCATGGCTGCTGAAAAGCAACCGAAACGTCGGGGAAAGTGTAAACACAAATATAAATAGTATAATAGTACAGTAATAGTATAAATAGTTTTAATAGTTTCAATAATTTAATTAGCTTAAAAATTAGTAAAGTTTAATAGTAATAGTAGTGTAAGTAATAGTAGCATAGAAGAATGCAAATAACCGTATTTTTATATTATTATGTATTATATTTCTTTTTAATATCAATTAAAAAATATTGCTAGAATCAAAAATAAATTTATCGTTACGTTAAACTTTAATAGTAGTAGTGTAAATTATGTATAATAGTTTCAAAATTTTGTAATAAAGTGTCAAATAAACAACGCGATAAAATCCGTATATAGTAGTTTAATTTCAATGAATAACATTCGCGTAAACAGAAGACAATATTAAGCAGAGCTTGTATTATGGGTATAGACAATGGATAAACATACATATATACTTTTTGTTTGTAAATACATACATACATAGAAACACCCAGACCAAGACAAACATCCATGTTCATGCACACAAATGTTTGACTTGTGCGAGAATCGAACCCGCGACCTCAGGCGTGGCAGTCGGTCATACTAACCACTATGCCATCGATGCCGACAATATTAGTATAGATTAAGCTAAAAGCTCAATATCTTGATGATAACTAAGTAGATAACATCAGAATATTTCTTGAGAACTTTTGATCATGGATCCTAAAATGGATGTAAGTATATCGGATTACAATATAACACATCGGTCTACTGGTTATAAAAAATTACTTCGTATCGGATTACTGTATAAGCGAATGTACTTACATTATTCTCGCTTACAATGATATATTCAATTCAATGAATACGTCTGACTCTATTGAGCCAAACCCGTTTAAGTTCCCCTTGTACACACTTTTTTATGCTTACTTTGTTACATACGGGATATATGTCCTTCAAAATCTTCACACATTACTTATAAATAGAAGTAGCGCCATCATACACTGATCCAATGATCACGGGACATTATCCCACGCGTTGCGGTGTTGATGAAAAGCCATTCTTAAGAATAGAATAGAATAGAATATTTTAATTTGCATAAAACGCTCGCTGTTTTAAAACTCAACTCATCTTAGTTAGAAAAGGTTGGTTGGGTTGAGAACAGTTTATTTGTAGACTAGATTTTGCTAGCAGCTATATGCTTTAATGTATATACAGTCCTTTTTTTGTTAGACGAAAGGTATCCAATGTCCGTTTCTGTACCCCTGACAACATGAAAAATGTCATGATAATCGGTCGAGTATTTAATGCGTGAAAACGTAACAAACAAACTCACATTCGCAGTTATAATAATAGTTAGCTGAGCCGCGCAATTTCGTCTGCTTCATATAAGAGAATTTCACCCGTTTTTGCAACATTTTTCATTGCTGCTCCACTCCTATTGGTCGTAGCGTGATGTTATATAGCCTATATCCTTCCTCGATAAATGGGCTATCCAACACTAAAAGAATTTTTCAATTAGAACAAGTAGTTCCTGAGATTAGCGCGTTCAAACAAACAAACAAACTCTTCAGCTTCTTCTATTTTATTATCTAGTATAAACTAGCTGTTACCTGCGACTTCGTCCGCGTAGATTTTAACTAAAAAGTGTTTGTCTCCGCAGAACCCTATTTTTGTTACTAAAATCAAAGTAGCCTAAGTTACTCCTTATAACATTAGCTATCTGCCAGTGAAAATCCCGTCAAAATCGGTTCAGCCGTGTCGGCGATTACCCGGTACAAACAGACAGACAGACAGACAAAAATTTTAAAGATAGATTCTTTCGTATAGGTACCTTATATACTTTCATATGAAAAGCTGTTATTTTGACATTAAAAACAGACAATTCAATTTTATTTATTTGTATAGATGTATAGATGTAAGCTATATTACAAATGTAATATACCAATCTTAAGCTATTGTGCGCCAAATGTAAAGCTAAAAAAATAACGCCTGCACAGACTTAGAAATCGTACATAGTACTAAGTATAACTGAATTTCAGCTATTAAATTTACACCACACCACATTTATGTCTACTAAACAATGTAGAAAGCAATAACACTATTGAAATATAATAATTACAATAGTTCTTCTTCTTTCTTTTTCGTGTGGTTAGTGGCCAACCTGTTGTCAAGAGTTGTTCAAGCCTTGTAGGCCTCTGACATGGCTTAACGACTGCTGTCAATTTGACAACAACCAGGACCGACTTTTTACGTGCCCTCCGAAGCACGGAGACGCTCAGATGAAATACCACTAAGCGGTCACCCATCTATAGACTGACCGCACCCAACGGTGCTTAACCTCGCTAATCGTTTACCGATCAGTGAGTGCAACTGGCTATGAGCGCCTTTATAAAAATTAAGGTCTTCTGATGTTGCATTATCGAATCCCATACATATTATTGCAAAATATTGATATTTGGAAAGAGCTATCGTCAGATTCTTACCGGTTCTTTTAATTTGATTTCATAATTTGAACCGGTGGCAAATGGTAATTTGTGATTATTGAATTATCATAAGTGCTTATATCAAGTTAAGTGATTAGATTGAGTTGATTTCATGTCATTTGCATAGATAATATCACTGTAATGATCTCGAGCATAGGCAGTGCAATTAAGGTTAGTTCCCAAGGTACTTGAAATTACGTTAAGCTTATATTACCATGGGTTAAGAGGTTACAACATAATTCATCATAAATATCAATGCTGGTTGGAATAGAATATTACCTTATGCGAGAAATCTAATTGGTCAAAATCAAAACCAATCAATTTATTTTGTTCACGTAGAACCATCATTATCCTAATCCTAATCCTAACTAATATTATAAAAGCGAAAATGAGTTTGTTTGTTTGTTACCTTTTCACGCCTAAACTCCTGAACTGATCGTCCTGAAATTTTGCATATACGGTGACAGGTGTACAGAAACGGACATAAGCTACCTTTCATCCCGAAAAAAATTACTGTTCCCGAGGAAAACAATAATAACGTTCTTATGATAATTAGATGGCGCCACGTGTCTTTCGAATCATGATTGAATTATATTATTACAAGCAGAGTACAATAATTGTCAATCAATACGCACATAATTTCGAAAAGTCATATAACTTCCGAAAGTCAGAGGTGCGCGACGTGAATTCGAACCCGAGACCCTCTGCATTGCAGTCTGTTGGTCTCCCCACTGAGCTATCGCTGCAGTAGTAGTAGTTTCAGGTATCTACGCTTAAACAATATAACAAGAAAAAAATTTTGATACCTTTTGTTAAGTTGTATGATAGTCAAATGTCTACTAATTTCAAAGGAATCCGAACGAATTTTTCGATAACAAAAGAGGCCGATAGCCTAATGGGAATACCTTTGTACTGCCTTATAGAGGCACGCAAACTTTAAGGAGGTAAGTGCGTTTTAAATATTTAATTAATGCTCGCTTTAACGACAAAAGAAATATGCACATCTGAGAGTACTCCACGATATTTTTGAAGATATGCGAAGACAAATCCGCCAATCTGCGCCCACACGGTCAAAAACAAGCCCGATTTTTTATGATAAACTCGATCGAAACAGGTATAAGAACATTGTCTTCTTTAATACATTGTATGTTATCCCATTTTGCACCATAAACCCGCCACATATAATCATCCTTGCGTGTCCATAGTTGTAATTTGTTGTACGCGACTGAACGTGGAACATGGTCTTGGACCTTTTTAAAGGTAATTAATGTACTCATACAATGTAATTTTATGTTAGTCTAATACCTTCATGGCTATTAAAAAGTAAATTCAATTAGTATGATGTTAACTTGTTAGGAAAGCATCTTCACGGTGGCTAACTATTCAATTACCAACAGATCTATTAATATGTTGTATTGCACTAGCTAGTAATGATTAAATTCTAAGTATATGAACTAAATATTTTCTATTATTAGAATGGATATTTCTAACGCATTGAAAGAGTAGTTTAGCATTACGAAACTAGAAAATATACGATTAGTAATAATAATAAATAAACAAAATCAAAATCAAAAATAAATTTAGTCAAGTTAGGTTACAAGGTAATACTTATGAATGTCAAAGTTACACTAAATTTTTTCCGTGAATTACATTTACTGCTACGTTCAGCAAAGCAAGGGTGTAGGGCTCATGAGAAGAACGGGCAAGAAACTCATGGCCACTCTTTTTAATCGCCAAGTTTACAATAAAATTTTGTTTACAAATCATGACTGTAAGGTGCTGCAATACCAATATTATCCTACAGTGGCCGATTTTCAGTCACGCAAGCTATTCTAACGGTCACAGCTATTTTCATCCGATCAGTCTTATAGTCCAATGGGACAGCAATCCAACACAACCGTAGAGAGAATAAGCGCAGAATCATTTGCTTTAAGTTACTTTTAGAGGTATAGGTAGTTTTCTAATTCCGGTCGGGTAATATCTTTACAAAAAAACTTAAGTTTGTCCATCTCGAGACTCGAATCCAGGCCTCTTTCTAACAAAGAGTTTGTTAATATCTTGTTGTTGAAGTAGTTTTAAAGAGTCACTAGATAGATGTTTCCAAAATTGAACTAAGTGCTTTCGAACCAATGTGATAATTGCTAAATTTGTGTAACTTTCGATCTAAATTAAAGTCAGAGTAATAAAGTTGATAACGATTTATTACACAATTGATTAAGTTTTATGTTCAGCATAAGTGTATGTCTAAGATAAGTTGGATGGATTATTTAGAAGATAATATAGCTCGAAAGTGAATACCGAGATGAAGGCTAATAGAGATGAATGGAAGAAAAAAATACGCGCCATTTCACACAACATCCCGTAAAGGGAGGGTTAGTTGCTTTTTGGGTGGAACGATCAAACGACTGAGCAGTCCATAGTGACATATACAGGTTGTCCGGTAATTAATGGATAACCTTGAAATGTCTTATAGTAGAACTGGTGACCGTTAAGACAAAATATGAAAAAAATCTATCCTAACTACCTGAGATATGATTTTTTTTTAATTACCATATTTAACTACGATCATAAATGAATTAATTCCATCGGTTTTTGTTGTTTATTATTAAACACTAATTATGCTAATAGATAGAGAGTCAAAAGTGTGACTAGCTATTGCACTTTTCTAATATCTTTTTGAAATTATTTTATTTCATTTTTTTTTTCTGAACTGCCTTCGGTTCTACTATAAGACATTATCCATTAATTACCGGACATCCTGTATAGGGCACTGCGCGACTCTTGCAGCTAAATTCCTGTATTTAGTGCACCATGTATATTTAAGAGGTTATTCAGGTGAACAACTTAGTTAAAACGAGCACCTGGATTACTTAGCCTGTCATTTGCCAAACTAGGTCCCATTTTGCAAAATTTATTTATTTTATATTAAACCTATTAGTATTGTATTTTTGTTAAATAAAATATTTTTCTTCCTTCTTTCTTTCAAAATGATACGGTTTTGTACTTTTGGTAAATTAAAAAAACCGCTAACGCATACACTGTGTCTCTTTTTAAAGTATTTATTTAGTAAGCAGGCTTTGTAGGTATGCTTTATAGATAAAATTAATTCATGTCGCTTAAATGTTGAAATTTTCTTGGCAGATTAAACTAATACAGCCTTTAGCCTGAATTGCCATTTTTTATGGTAGTCTTTTCCATGGATGGATTAACAAGGATAGCTAAGTTCATTACTATTTTGTTTGATTATCATTGATAATCGTGTGGCTAAGTCGTGTAATTGTTAATGTCGGTACGTGCGTGGCTTCAACGAATAGACCACCCATCACTTCCTGTATGTAGAGGCGACATAGTGAATATGGATGAACAAAATGATATATTTAGTTTTTCTTAATAGGAAGAAAGGAAACAATTTTGGCAGTATGACAGGACGCTATCACAAATGTTCTGGGTTGTGGACTTAGTCGTAATCCTAACTTATATTATAAATGCAAAAGTGAGTTTGTTTGTTTGTTCAACTTTCATGCCTTTACTACTCGACCGATCATAATAAAATTTCGCATACACAATGATTGTCAGGGATACAAAAAGAGACATACATTTTTGAAGTGAAAACTTCTTTAGCGGCGTTGTGCACTTTTTGTGATGGGTAAAAAATGTTAAACTCCCGTCAGGACACGTGACCTGATCGAAAATTCGTAAGACGGAGGAAGAATTGTCAAACTCGCGTCAGGACACGTGACCTGATCGAAAACTCGTAAGACGAAGGGAGAAATGTCATGTTTGTGTACGATAGCGCAATAAATGAATATTGTATTTTACCACATAAATGACAGTACTTTTATACTGATAATTAAAACAGTTCGTGCAAAATTATTCCCTAACCATTCCAAAATATCAAATATGCACAACGTTAATATTCAAGTTTTCACTTCTGCCGGCACTCCCGGAGTGCAACCCGTTGATTTTTTAAATACGTACTGTTACCGAGTGATCGAAATTTATTGACAAAATCTAAATTAACGTGAGTATAACCACGAGCAAGTTTAAAGTACGAGTACAACATATTTTTTGGTGATTCGTGGAATCTGGTTTCAAATTTTTGTGTACTTGAAGTTGCCTACGATTGAGACAAATTATCTACTACCGTGTTATCTTTTAGGTACCTAACATACCATTACCCTTACATCTAATGAAGGGTTATAGAGAGGTCTATCATACGAACATGCCACTAGTCTATTGCTGGCAAGCATTTTGATATTCTTTTTGTTGAATTTCTTTTGTCTCTTAAAGGAACAAAATTTACCGGTATAGGCAGTTTACATATTGACAATTATCGCCTGCTCCGTGCCTCGGAGAGCACGTTAAGCCGTCGGTCCCGGCTGCCATGAAAATCTATGGCAGTCGTTATTGGGAAGTCAGTGCCCTCTAATATCCTGATACTGGTCCAGCCTTATGGTATCGTTAGCCTTCGGGTTGCGGAGGTCAGGTGGCAGCCGCTCCGTGTAAAAACTGATATCCAGTCAAATCCGGTTAGACTAGAAAAGCTGACCCAAAGTGACTTGGGAATAATAAAGGCTAGGGAGAAAAAGAAGGAGGTAGTTTACAGAAAAGTTGATTGATATAGTGGCATAAAATGAAAGAACCTTATTTCCAGTGAACTGTGATAATAAAATGCCGATTGATTAATTGTAATTCTTTCATTTCACTGGCTTCATACAAAAGATGTCCGAAGGAACAACTTTTAAGAGTAAGTGGACATAGGTTTAATACATAAAAGCTTTTATGAGATTTTAAATAAGAAAAGCTCAAAAATAGTGGTAAAACTCATGCCAAAGTTACCCGATAGATTCTCTTAATCAATAACTGTTCTGGGCACTGGGCAGGCTACGTATATTGCTTATAGAGTATTGAGTAGTGTGTCACCAAGATACAGCTGTCTGCCGATATGATACAAAAAGTCTCGGTGACTCATTATATAGGAGGTATGAACATTTTAGTTCTATCTATACTAATACTAGTTTTTACCCGCGGCTTCGCTCGCGTAAATGTAGGTTAGGTTAGGTTTGCAACAGTTCTTTTTTCTGGATGAAAGGTACCCTATGTCCTATTCTGTACCCCTGACAACGTGTATGCAAAATTTCATGTTGATCGGTTGAGTAGTTAAGATGTGAAAGCGTAACAAACAAACAAACTCATTTTCGCATTTATAATATTAGTAAGGATAAGGATTATAAGGCTGAAGAGTTTGTTTGATTATTTGAACGCGCTAATCTTAGGAACTACTGGTTTGATTTGAAAAATTCTTTTAGTGTTGGATAGCCTATTTATCGAGGAAGGCTATGGGCTATATAACATTACGCTACGATCTATTGGGGCGGCGCAGTAACGATAAACGCTGGTGAAACCGCGGGAACATCTAGTATAAAATATAAAGACATGTTTAGAAACTGCCTGACTATGGCCTTAAGCTAATATACTATAGAGTAATGTGTTAGCCAAATACGGGTTGGCGACCTATCTTTAAGAACAATTTATCAAAGTTTTCGATGTGCCAGGACTCTTTAAAGATATTTTTTAACGTGTAACACATAAAAATCTTTAAAGCTAACTCTGGCACGTCATTCTAATGATTCCGCCAGTAAAGTATTGGTTCTGTACTACGTCATACTTATCATTGTACATCATACATTATATCCATGCCTGTACTCTCAAAGGGGTCAGAAGACATGGATAGCACACCCACGCCGGTTTCACAGATGTCTTTAGGTCGCACGTAATCGGGAGCGAACCTATCGGCGACTATCGGGCACATTTCCTGACTTTGTTTTATTACTGAAATACCAGTAGGTATTCCTACTATTGTGTTTCGTTCGGTGAGAGTGCCGGAGGCCCAATCACCCCCTTTCTCCTATACCGCTCCTTCTCCTTCCCACTTCCTTTCCTAAAGAGTCGGCAACGCGCAAGTGTCGCAGGCGTCCATAGGCTACGGTGACCACTTACCATCAGGTATGCTTGTTTGCCACCAATTGAATAAAAATAAAACAATTTTTAACATCAATATTTCATGTACCTACTTTCTGTGCATATAAATGATTATTATTACTATTATTATTATTATATGTATGGAGAGGCATATCAACGATCAATCTTGTTAAGACACAACTGTGACGCCTTTATGTCCGAAAGGGTAGAATGACATGGGTATCTTATCTTATGTGGGGGCCAGTCAGTGCAGACCGGCGACACTTCGACCCAGTGGGATCTTTTGTGTCGACACTCTCCCAATAACGGCTGCCATAGATGTTCATGGCAGCCGGGACCGACGGCTTAACGTGCTCTCCGAGGCACGAAGCAGGCGATAATAGTCAATCAATACGCACATCATTTCGAAAAGTCATATAACTTCCGAAAGTCAGAGATGCGCGACATGGGTTCGAACCCGAGACCCTCTGCATTGCAGTTTGTTGGTCTCCCCACTGAGCTATCGCTGCTCTACGAGATGGGTAAGTGCATCCGCCTTCATCAATTATAATTTGCCTAACCATGCAAGCAACGAGCTTGCCGTCTACCGGGCACAGTGAAAACTGCTTGCTGATACTGAGAATTTGTTGATGACAGAAAAGCCAATTAATACCTTGAGACTCGAAGTCGAGATGTTTGGCACAGCAATCGCATTCACTGTACTTCAGAAGATTTTAAGAATTTCTTTATAATATTTATATACCTTCAATGGACCTTAAGAATATCAATTTATATTTGGATGATCAGATAGATACCTACAGTCATGAAAAAGCTGATATCCAATTTGATTAAAATTAAGATCGACACCAATTATCCTGGTATAAAAAAGGAGAAAGAGTAGTTACCTATAAAATTTATGAACATCGGCAGTGGCCTTTGGCCCTTTGCCCCAGCTGGCTTATTATTAAACGGTACCCTGAGCTTATAAAAAAAGAAATAAGGCGTGGACGAAGCATTAAAATGCATGTTTGATATAAATAACCGGTATCGCATCCATGCGGATGAAATCGCAGGATGCTTTTAAAATAAGTAGGTTTAGATAAGACACCGGTGTGTGTACTACATAATTATCTATATTTACAATACGAAGCAGATATACCTAGGTATATAACGCCTGCCTCAATAGAAAACAAAATCTAAGCCGGCGCAGATATGTACCCACCTTGTTTAGGAGGGTACATAATTATATCTGCGCCGGCTTAGATTTTGTTTAAAGCAAAACTGTGTGCCCAGTAAAAAGGTAGATTCTTTTTCAACTACATAACGCAAATATTATAGTATATTTAATGATAATGTCACAAGACATTCCCCGGCAGGGTGGAAAACCCAAACGGAGATGGTGGGATGACATAAACGCTGTCAATAACAACAAATTTTAAAGAGATATGGAACTAAGATATAAGAATGCTCATAAATTGGCTAGTAGGTAATAAAATAGACGTTGAACCAAAATCACAACAAAGACAATCACAAAATGATTACCAATAAAGTAAGTAGCTTAATGAAACACTTACCATTCATGACGTTCCGTGTACACATGAAGCAAACAAATAAAATCCTGAACGGCCTTTTCAAAAACATCACTGTGATTCATTCACCAAAACTTCATTCAATATCGCGATGTTTTCAATGAATGAATGAATGATGCAACAACACGTGTGCGCGACGCGGCTGTCCGCGGCATACTGATGATTCTCCATGTCATAGAGAACCCCATAAGACTCCATACTTCTTCAATACATTGTATGGTGTTCACATGGAGTCTCCAATTAATATTAATTACGTTTCCTCTTTTAATTTTTACTAAATGGCATCTAGAAATTGGAACAATTGAAGAGTAAATAGACTAATTAATGTACTGGGAGAATATTAGTGAGCGGAAATCGTAAATTGAAGTTCAATTAGTTTGTGTATGTCGTTAACATACAGTTCATAGCTCACGTCTCCCTTAAGTAGTTAAAAATTAAATAGTCAAATATTGTGAATAAAAACAACAAAGAGCTAGTGCCAACATAATAATAGGCAACGTAGCCTAAATTCTAAAAACATATCTTCATTCTAATGTTCTTATTATTACCATAAAATCGTAATGCCTTCATATAAGGTTTTCTCATAAATGTAGGCTGAAAAGAAAACTCGAGAGAAAGCAATTTAGTAAATCACGTTAAGCTTCTATATTAAAACGCCTAACGCCATCTATATTGAAACATGTAAATGTCCTCTGACAATGCAACACAAGTACCTACAACATTCAGTAAAAAGCTCGTATCAAAAGCTCACACCTTAGCGTTCTAAAGGCTCATTTAATGTTACACAATTATAATAGATGGCGTTGTACAAAACAAAATTCACTCTTAATCTAATAGATGGCGCTTTTACAATATCTATATTACTGATATCTATTGAAAGTTGGGGGACTTACTAAGAGGGTTCACCTAACAGTTTTGCTTTTATAGCCAGTCAAATGCAAACTGTCAAAGCGTTTGAACTTATGGTCAGCAGATGGCGTACTCTTCACACACTAAACTCTTGCTGTAAATCATGTATAGGTAATGTAAGAGTTTATCAAAACACGATTATTTTACTTATGCAGAATATGTGTCATAATTTAACTGTTACATTTAACATTAAATTTTAACACAAATCTATACTAATATTATAAAGCTGATGAGTCTGTTTGTTTGTTTGAACGCCCTAATCTCAGGAACTACCGGTTCGAGTTGAAAAATTATTTATTGTTCGCGGTCATTTATGACCAGCATAGCGTTTAATGTGTTAATTCCTGTGTCTGGGACTGTAAAATCAATCAAATAATGGACCATTTGGGGATCGAACCGACTACGCTCGGCGCAGTGACGGTAGCGAGGCGACCATTTAAACCAATGCACCACACAGTGGGTCGTAAATGCTATATGAGGGACAAAGGATATTTTTTTAGAAATTCCTTCGAAAAAAATACCTATCGAAAGATCTCGTCATTAGGATGAATAATTAATGTCATTATACGTTTATCTCTAAAACTGATAGTTTACCCGGAAAAAAATCTATTTTTGTTGTATGGAATGAAACAAAAACCGCTAAAATTTGGCCAAGTCTTGACAGGTCTTGCTTTGAAACTACTTTAGTCTTATTCTTTGGCTTGTTGTCTACAATTCTACACTATCAGCGCGCACCCATAGTTGCCCGTTCAAGAGTATGAGTTTCGGTAAAATAAAAAAAGAAATAAGTAAAATGTACTTTATATCTATAACATCATAGATAAAATAATTGTGTTACATTAAAATACTTATAATTAAGGAATAATAATAATTTTAAAACATATATTTATCGGAATAGTACAGCATTAATAAGGTATACATGATTGTATTAATACTTGTTACAAATTATATCTATACTAGCTATTGCCCGCGGCTTCGCTCGCGTTAATTTAGAATTTGACAATCAATTCGGGTCGTACTCTGCTTGTAATAATATAATTCAATCATGATTCGAAAGACACGTGGCGCCATCTATTATCATAAGAACGTTTTTGTTGTTTTCCTCGGGAACAGTATTTTTTTTCGGGATGAAAGGTAGCTTATGTCCGTTTCTGTACTCCTGACAATGTACATGCAAAATTTCAGGATGATCGGTTCAGTGGATTAGGCGTGAAAAGGTGACAAACAAACAAACAAACTCATTTTCGCTTTTATAATATTAGTTAGGATAAAAGATTTGAAGATAAACCTAATTCAAATTTCAAATTACACTACATTTTGATTTTAAGTTTATACAGTAAGAATAACCCATCCTGCTAACTGGATTCCTTGGAATATCAGGGGTATCACTTGTACCTATGTTGCCGACGGAAAATTATGAAAAGTTATTAAAAATGAAGAGTGATGAAAGGAAAGAAAAGTGTGAGAACTTCGGAACTTCTATTCACCAGGACAAACACTGGAAACGATTTGATACTTTTACGCCAAACCTAGCTAATTCCTATCGTCACTAAATAATCGACATGGAGCTTTGATTAAACAGTTTACTTTTGGGTAGTTTGAAAATTCCACCGGTCATCAAACCAGGTCGCCATAAATAAATGGACACGCATTTTTGTTCTTCTTACTTACTTACACATTACCCTATTTTTTACTTTCCAGCATACATTACCATCCAATATTTACATGGAACGTCTTCGTTTGAAATTCCAAATTATTGATTTCAAATTCAAACGTGGAATTCCAGGGTTGCCAACATTGAATATTGATTGCACAAAAGGCGTTTGGCGCCAAAGCGTATTCTCAATTCAAAATTATTCGTGAAGCATCGACTCCTTTTGATAGCGCAAAAATATGTAAGTAGCTGAATTTGTCAGTCACATTTTTATTCTGAATAACATTTTCCGTCCAGCTCCCGCAGGTTCAAAGGACATCGCCTCTCTCTTTCTTAATTTGCGGTACGGAAATTCAAATTTGACGGGTTGGCTCGCCTTTCCGCTGAATTTTGAAGTATAATGAACCTTTAAAGGTGGCGCAATCAATAAAATATCAAAGGTTTAGTTATTTTACTGAAAGCTTTGACTTTGTTCGAATATTTCAGCATGAGAAAATATTTGTGAAGAATTTTTTTTGATTCTTTTTTATTTACCGCAAGCCAAGGCCGAAATGTAAACGAAAACAGAATTCTATCTCACATTTACGTGAATGTTATACATTGCAATTAAAGTACTTTAAACGAATTTTACACAGGTTTATATACAAAATCGTACAAAGTAATGAGCTGTTATGCTGTTTTAAAAATATTAAAGCTATTTATGTTTACAATTGTACGAACTTTCGGTTGCTGTTAAGCAGCCATGGTCTCGAGAAGACTTTTCTTAGCGCTACAAGACACTACGTATAGTAGCAGACTTGATATACATTAAGCAATGGACAGAGGTACAAAGAATTCACAAATAGTTGTCCAACTATTAATTGTGGAACACACAAATTTCCGTCCCACGTTAGAATTGACCCCACGATTCTCGTAGTTAACTAACATTAATATTTGAATCACTGCGCCATCCATTCTAAAACGGATGGATGGGGTGGAAAAGTAGAAACACCTAAAATTACTTTAGAAAGTTGCTATGTATACAGATTACAGATTACTACAGTGCAAGAAACAAAACCGATTTTCATAATAGCCAGCATTAAAATTTTACATTAGAAACACATTGGTAAATTCTAAATACCAAAAACTAGGGAGACCAGTTTATTACCAAATACAAAATACCAAAAACAGTTAAAACACACTTGAACCGATTATCATAATAGTTTGGCTCGCAAACTGGATAAAATGGACAAACTTAAGTAAATCCGTATTTGTGGACGGCCGGTTGTTAGAGCCACTTGAACCGAGTTTGGACTCACCGAATGTGTGCAGGGGACCTTTACACTACACGATACAGAACAACCTATAAAATATAGTAAATAATGGCAGACTGCTGCCGTAAACAAAATTTGTACCGACACCCATAACTTACTTAATTATTATTATAATCCTAACTAATATTATAAAAGCGAAAATGAGTTTGTTTGTTACCTTTTCACGCCTAAACCACAGAAACGATCATCCTGAAATTTTGCATAAACGTTAACTGGTGTACAGAAACGGACATAGGCTACCTTTCATCCCGAAAAAATTACTGTTCCCGAGGAAAACAATAATAACGTTCTTATGATAATAGATGGCGCCACGTGTCTTTCGAATCATGATTGAATTATATTATTACAAGCAGAGTACAACCCGAATTGATTGTCAAATTCTAAATTAACGCGAGCGAAGCCGCAGGCAAAAGCTAGTACCTAATAAAATACAAATTAACTCAAAAGATAATTTCGGCAGTAGGAATAACTTTTGTATCGAAAGAGTATTATACAAAAAACATTAAAATAAAGAACGCTAGACTCAGAGCAACTATTAATTGTAGATCACGATATGTTTGTGCCGTGTTGGACATCTTACCTGTGCGTTGTAAAATAAACCTTATTCTCGATTTTCCTCTTATTTTCTCTTTCTCTTTTTTGCTCTTTATTTTACAAATCCCTATTGATAGATGAGCTAGGGATTCAGTTGGCCCATTGAAAATTCAGCTCCTGTTTCCGGCAATATTAGAAGTATACACAGCCAAAGACGGCTTTGGCTGCCTATCATGAATCTTTATACCTTCTTTAAATAAGAAGAAGTAGTCCTCCTTATATGTATGTCAAAAAGCCGAGTTCGCCCGATAGGTGAAAATTCTACAGGCGTCTTTAATTGCTTTTTTAGATTCGACGCATGTGAATTGTGAGTGCTTGCAATACCTAGCGCGAATGATGCCCTTGGTTACTGCAAGCAATCACAGGCTTCAATAACCGATAAACATCATGCGTGTTGCATGCTAGTTTTATAGTACATTCACAGGTGAATCAGAGCTTTTTGATTTAGCTGTCCTATAATAATCCAGTCCATTCCGTATCGCATCCGTGTCGTCTAATCTAAACTTACCCTAACAAGTGTCAACACTGTACTTCCATATATTCAGTACCCACCTCACGCGCCACAAACGAACTGGACTGAGTCTCCAATTGTTCGAATCTTGGGAGCTTAACTCGATCAACGGCTTAGTTGCCGAGTGATAAACCGCTTTGCGGCTGATTACGGATCGATAGTATTGGACAGAGAGGGTTAAGATTAAGCAGACACTTGGACAGGTGAACGGTAGCTACACTAAATGGATAAATCAGGTAAATATATCTAATATTAGACATACATACTGTCAATAAAACGGACAGAGAGGAAGGCCAAAGAAGAAATGGATGGAGTGTGTGTGTGTGAATCATGTAAAGGAAATGGACTTAATAATGAGGTTATAACTGATAGGCATATTTTAAAGAAAAAGATATACCGCATTGACCTTAATGGAATTGGGATCTAGGTAACAGAATGATGATGACTTGCTGCACCAGAAGGGAAGATAAAAGCATGTGTACATAAATATCAAGATATCTTCTCCCTAGCCTTTATTATTCCCAAGTCACTCGGGGTCGCCTTTCTAGTCTAAACGGATTTGACTGGATATCAGTTTTTACACGGAGCAACTGCCATCTGACCTCCGCAACCCGAAGGCTAACGATACCCTAAGGCTAGACCAGTGTCAAGATATTAGAGGGCACTGACTTCCCAATAACGATTGCCATAGATGTTCATGGCAGCTGAGACCGACGGTTTAACGTGCTTTCCGAGGCACGGAGCAGGCGATAATTGTCAATCAATACGCACATAACTTCGATAAGTCAAATAACTTCCGAAAGTCAAAGGTGCGCGACGTGAGTTCGAACCCGAGACCCTCTGCATTGCAGTCTGTTGGTCTCCCCACTGACCTATCGCACTACTTCTTACATAATAACTAAAAAATCGTGTTACCACTTTCTCTATCTAAACCTTTATAAGTTATTTTATACTGGCAGTAAAATATTGAACGTATCTATCAGTAAGTAGTAACTAAATAAATGCCGTCTAGAAGAGGGACTCCTGTCCATCCAAAAACTTATTCTGTATTAACAATGTCCTCTTGTTTCATTAAAAAATCACTGTCATAATCCCCCTTAATCCCACCCACTTGTGTCATCCCACAGAACTTATTTTATTCGCCGTCTCTTTCGCACACAACTGTCAACATTCCCACAGACTATACGCGAACTTTATTAATTTATTTTTTACTACCGAATTAAAACCTTTATCTGATTATCTTTTATCGGTTTTTCGTGGCAGTTAATAAATTAAATTATTTTATTTTATTATTTCGGTTGTTCGGTAAGCTGATGTGTTTTTACGGTTCAATGATTTTGTATGAAGATTCGGTTTTTTGATATGCCGATATTTTGTTTCGATAAAATATTATTGCCGTTTTTTGCTGACACAAGTGTGTGGTATTATTGGCTTTGTTTAATTAGTAATTTTTGTTTTCCATTCTGTTACACTTTGTTACTATTTATATAACTGATATTGTCCGTTGTATCTGTCTTTCTGTGTTTTATGCAGTCGAGTATACGCATTACACGTATTTGCTATCCCAGCTAAACAGGCTAGCTAAATCTAGTAATTTAGCTAGCCTGTGTGTTATGTAGTCATAGTGAGATATTTTTGTAAAGACATTATATGCCTATTAATTTCCTATTTTAATAAGCATTTAGCCGCCGGCTATAGTTTTGGATCTTAAGTAAAGAATGGCGAGCTTATTACTGTCTATACAGGTCCAGACTCTGAAGAATAATGCTTAGATGTCATGCACAGCAGTTATATTCATTACTGTTGAGTCAACGAGGTATATGTTCACATATATTTTACTAGATTTTGCCCGCGGTTTCGCTCGAGTTCATGTAGTGTAGGTTTGGTTAGATTAGTAACACTACTTTTTCTAGATGAAAGGTACAATCAGCCAAAAATATGGTCTACCGCCCTACAGTTGAGGTTCATTTGAACGTCACGAAAGAAGGTCCTCCAACTCCAAGGAGTCAAGGACTTCTTCTATTATGACAGTGACCATTGCTCTCTCTATCATGTATTATATTTAAGTCATGTCATGTGTCAAGTTAGAAAAGCCAACCTTAGCGATAATCTAGGTCTCACAGAAACTTTTGTCAAAAGACCAGACCATTTTCTTGGGTGACTGTACCTGGTGTCCATTTTAGATTCACTGACAACGTGTATGCGAAATTTAATTATGAGCAGTCGAGCAGTAAAGGTGCGAAAGCGTTTCAAACAAACTCACATTCGCATATATGTATGTCTATAGTTAGGATTACGTTAAGCCATGTCAGAGGCCTACGGGCGGCTTGAACAACTCTTGACAACAGGTTGGCCACTAACCACACGAAAAGAAGAAGAAGAGAATTACGATTATACAAATAGTAAACCGCGTTCTTACAAATTAATAAGGCGCTTTTCTAGCAGCAAAACAACGAATCAAATAGGCGGGCAAGCTGGTTTATGTCTTATTAGAATAACTGGAATAGCCAAAACATTGATGGATGCATTTTATTAGAAATTCTGCTCGATCTATAAAAACCCGAAGTTCATACTGATCCAAACAACTGAGACTGCGATTGCCAATCATTTTTTTTACTGCGATCGTTAACGTTGCCAATCTGTGAGCAGTATAAGATAGTCATTGAAATTAAACTATTATATACGGATTTTATCGCGTTGTTTATTTAAAACTTTATTACAAAATTTTGAAAACTGTTACACTACTATTACTATAAACTTTAAAAATTTTTAAGCTAATTAAATTATTGAAACTATTAAAACTATTTATACTATTACTATACTATTATACTATTTATATATTTTGTGTTTACACTTTCCCCGACGTTTCGGTTGCTTTTCAGTTTTTCCTTTTTTTATACTTTCACCAATCATCTTTTATACACGTTCTAAAAACAATATTGTCTTTACCATATAATAGATTTCAGAACTAAGCCCCATAAGGGCAGTAATCCAGTAGGCGCATCGCTTACCGATATAGCATCGCGTTTGAGCTGTGAGCTACGGATATAATCCGCGAACAACCCCGCCCTACCCTTTAACCAATACGTGACCACAAGCATTATGTGGGGCGATGTGCGAAGTTAAAGTTTTGGATGCGGCAATGTTAGTTTTGTTTATTTGGATTGTTGTACTTTGACTTGAAATAAAGAAGAAATATTAAAAAAGAAGAGGTTGAGTGCGAAATTGATTTAACATTTATTTACTTCATGGCATACTAGGTTTTATTTTAGCGGCTTCGCTCGCGTAAATGTAGGATAAATTAAGATAATGACAATACTTTTTCTGAATGAAGTGTGCCCTAAGTCCTATTCTGTATCCCTGATAACATGACTGTAGGTATACAAAAAATCGCATAAGGCGTGAAAACTTAACAAACAATCAAACACACATTCGCAGTTATAATATTAGTTCGGGTATGTAACGAATATAGAAATTTCGTTAGTAGAAAATACCAAAAGCTACATAATGATGTAGCTACTAGTGAGTGGCGCTCATAGCCAGTTGCACTCACTCATCGGTAAACGATTAGCGAGGTTAAGTAACGTTGGGTGCGGTCAGTCTATAGATGGGTGACCGCTTAGTGGTATTCCATCTGAGCGTCTTCGTGCTTCGGAGGGCACGTAAAAAGTCGGTCCCGGTTGTTGTCAAATTGACAGCAGTCGTTAAACCATGTCAGAGGCCTACGGGCGGCTTGAACAACTCTTGACAACGGGTTGGCCACTAACAACAAGATAAAAAAAACTAGTGAGTATCGATAGAACATCATATCACCGACAATATTGACATAGCTTTTAGTCAATAAGGAATCAGCAACATGTTTGAGCTAAGAATAAATGTAACTTGAAAACCAATATTCAGTCCTCTTTATTTTGTTACTTTATACCCTCATTACGAATCACCTGACTGCGCATAAATGCAAACTGTAAAAATAAATATGTGCTTGATAAATTTAAGTAGCAGCGGCACACAGACAGCCAGGCATAATAGTTTTTTAATTATGTGTGGCATTCTGACAATTGACATGTTCATTTCACTATTTGAGAGACCATTGCCCTGCAGAGAACACGAGTTTGATCCCAAGGCATCTCTGACGCTTGGAAGGTTCCGCGCGTTCGTATAAAATAATTAATTATTGATCGTTTTAACGGCAAAAGAAAATATCGTGAAGAAACCTGTATATTTGAAAGTTAATCAATGTTCTCGATGATGTGTAAACCCGTATTTGGCGTAGTGGACTATGGTCTAACCCTTCTTATACTGAGATGCACCTTTGACCAGCTGTGGAACAGCTTATAAAAAGTGCTGATATTATTATATTAATACTAGATTTTGCCCATATCATATCAGCAGCGATAGCTCAGTGGGGAGACCAATAGACTGCAATGCAGGTCTTGGGTTCGAGCCCACGTCGCGCACCTCTGACTTCCGGAAGTTATATGACTTTTCGAAATTATGTGCGTATTGATTGAAAATTATCGCCTGCTCCGTTCCTCAGAGAGCACGTTTCGCCGTCGGTCCCGGCTACCACGAACATCTATGGCAGTCGTTATTGGGAAGTCAGTGCCCTCTAATATCCTGACACTGGTCTAGCTTTAGGGTATCGTTAGCCTTCGGGTTGCGGAACTCAGGTGGCAGTCGCTCCGTGTAAAAACTGATATCCAGTCAAATCCGGTTAGACTAGAAAGCCGACCCCAAGTGACTTGGGAATAATAAAGGCTAAGGAGAAGAATAATACTAGATTTTGCCCGCAGTTTGGCTTGCCTAAATGTAGGTCAGGCTAGGTGAGGTTAGATTAGTAAGTAGTAGTACTTATTGCTGGATAAAAAGTACCCTATGTCCGTTTCTGTACCCCTGTACAACGTGTATGGGAAATTTCATGATGATCGGTTAAGTAGTTAAGGCGTGAAAGCGTAATAAACAAACAAACTCACATTTGTTTTTATTAGTTTGGATGCATTTGAACGATTAGCTGTGTCATGTACTAAATATTATACCGCATCAATTATTTCTACATTCAGTGCCCAGCAGGCTTGTCTCTTGTCTCTCACAATCGGCTCAGTGTCCGGCGTACCGTAAAATTGTATTTGACGTTCGCTCGGACGCGGGGAGCAAATTAACGCGGCTTAGGAGAAAATCTCCGTGTTATGATATTGTGGCGTTCGCTCATCGCTTTAAGTATGTCGCAAGGTTTAAGCTGATTTAAAAAAAATGGGTTTTGTTTAATGCCAGTTTGTTGGAGATGCTACTTTGCTCTTCTCGCTACGATGATACACATTTAGTTTTGGTGTAGGCACAGAATAAACAGTACTAAGTAGTACTGGGTTAATAGTGATTTATCGAAAATATGTCGGTAATATAATGCGTATTATCTTAGTAATTAGTAGAAGTACGGAGTTTTAATACATTCAGACTCCGAGGTGCTACTGACTGTCTTTCTATTCCCAAGAATCGTTCAATCCAATCTTCAAAAAATAAATCATTAACAAATATTTTCTCTCAATACGAGTTTCTTTCTTCCTTCTTTAAAAGAGAAAATACAATCTTTGAAAAATAAATCTTTATCAGAAAATGGCTACCTGAGCAGGTAAAATAAAAGTGCATAAGTATGGCTAGGCTAAGTTGCCTGCTGTTGAACTTATTTTGATAGAAAATGCCAATAACTTTTGTCGCCACGACCAGGAATTTACAGCCTCCCTTGTAGCACCTCCGAGTTATACATTAACATTTTACTAGTATAATTACATGATAATCGATATCACTAACATCCCAAAATAACATAAACGTCAAATAAATACTTAGCTCAATTCGGAATAGAACTCATACAACACTTAAGAGCCAGGGAGATTTTTATCACGTATAGATAAGAGTCATTCCAATTAAACTAGTTTTCTTTATAAAAGCCCCATTACAGTCATTTCATTCGTTTAAGAGCTCCGAATCTACAGACAGACACACCTCCAGAAAGGCAGATAGACACACACAGCCATCAAACGAATACCACTTGCAATAAATTCTTAATAGTCTCATCAGAAAGTAGAAACACATTATTCCAATGTAATATTCTCATATTTTTTACACTTATTTCATTCACTATCACCTCACAAAATCATTTTGCCCGCCATCATTTTCACTCCACAATTTATACAGGGTGCATATTCGCAGCAGTCTGCGTCCAACTCCCTAAGGGACGCGCGGACGCAAAAAGTGACGCTAAAACGTCTCTCATTCGCGCTGAGTGGGAAAATCATATTCTGTTAAACTCGTTATGTGTCCACGACTCGCCTTGTCGCGCTGACCTAGCAGATAAAGGAATAATGTGGATATGCACAATTTTTTTTCTATCGAATAGGATTTTATTTTTCAAGTGATACATTTCGTTTTTTTTATATCATCTTATCTTAAGTGATGATGCAGTCGACGATGGAGCACGCTTGCCTAGAAGATACCTAATCACTCGTGACTTGAAGACACCCAGATTGTACTCATCGGGAAACACAGACTTATGTAGTGAGTTCCACTCCACTCCTTTGCGGTACGCATTTTAAAAGTGGAAGCAAAGCGCTATGATTCCGTCCGTATGGACTTCAGTTTTAAGAGCTTTTGTAGCCAGACCCGATGGATATATGGCATAGGTTAATATAAAGGCCACTGTAAAACAAAAATAATTTATGTATTCCGAATGCCGTGGGATTTGCATAAAGGCCGATAAATATAATATACATCTATACAAATAAATACAATTAAAGTGTCTGTTTGTAATATCAAAATAACAGCTTTTTATCTCATGCATATAATTATGAAAGTACATATATAAGGTACCTATACGAAAACATCTGTCTTAAAAATTTTTGTTTTCTGTCTGTCTGTTTGTTCCGGGTAATCTCCGAAACGCCTGAACCGATTTTGGCGGGACTTTCACTGGCAGATAGCTGATGTTATAAGGAGTAACATAGGCTACTTTGATTTTAGAAAAAAAATAGGGTTCCGCGGAGACAAACACTTTTTAGTTAAAATCTACGCGGACGAAGTCGCAGGTAACAGCTAGTAGATAACACTACGCCATCGAGGCCGAATGCGGTAGTCAAATTATATAATACATTCGCAAGAGCCTATGACATATTTTAGGCATTTCATTTAATTTTTGGGCTTCTGACGGTCTCGGTGGAGTTTCTCGGATCGGGGAAAGTATTATTAAATTTTGTCAAGAAATGGACAGAAATAGCTCGGCATTCACGGTGCACGTCAATAGGCTCGCCCATAATTTAGTTTTGTTCAAAAAATATTGTCGGCGAAATGTGGGTATAATAAGCACACCTCTGACTACCTGACTACTGACTATATGATTATGTTTTAAGCTTCTTGAGTTTGCTATGCCATCAATTAGAGCAATAGTTATCTTTAAAATATATTATTTATTAGATACTATATTCAGCCCGCTCGTATTGATACTAGGCTTCGCTCGCTTGACAACGTTTATGCAAATTTTTGTGATGATT